>JARQOD010000001.1:377470063-377563807 GCA_033576555.1 Oophaga sylvatica | reverse complement strand
GGTTCTTTCTATCTCACAGATGACATTGGGCTATGATATGCTATCACTTAGTGAATGGTGATGTGGGTCCGACCTCTGGGACCCCTGTGATCCCCAACAAGAAGAGGAAGTAGAACTGGTTTAACACAGAATCCACTGTTTTTCCCCTGTCCAGTACCATCGTCCAGTCAGCTGGTACCAGTACCAGCACCAGTGCCATAGGCCAGTGGATAAGGCTGACTGTGTTTCAAAGGAAACATTGGTGGCTGGAGTGCCTCTGTGAAGTTCTGGCAGCTGCGACACCGAGAACAGCTGATCAGAAGCGGTGTTGGGCATTACATCTCCACTAATCAGACATTAATGATGTATTCTAAGGAAAAGTCATGTTAAAGCATTGGACAATCTCTTCAATTCTTCTCTTTTTCTCTTGTCTTTGCTCTGTGTAGAAACAGGAAGTCTCTTTTCCCTGCATGAGTCATCCCCAACTTCAACTCCAGACCCCACTGCTCTGATCCTACCTGATGACTCATGAAGGGAAAAGAGATCTCCTGTTTCTACATAGAGCTCAGAAGGATTCAGCCCGTCAGTTTTTAATCACATGGTGTCATAGAACTAATGAAAAAGAGAAGAATTTACTAGGTAGAAGGGCAAAATGAGCAATTGTAAGTACACAGTGCTGTGTAATATGGTGACTGCATTATATTAAGAGGATAAAAATTTTGATGGGTGGAGGAGGCGGTAGAGGAGCAGGAAGATCAGAAGAGAAGTACGAGGAGGAGGAGGTGGCGTGCTTCTTTAAGTGTAGCAGCAGGATAGGGAGTTTTTTTTGTAGGTTGGAAAAAAATGAGGATCATGTTGGAAATATCGGAAGTAAAATGTGTCTGTGTTGCAAACTCCTCAACAGATGAATCAGGTAGAAGAAGTCATCATGGGGGTCTGGGCCAAGTAGAAAACAGAGGAAAAGTGCACAACTCCAATCAGATAGAATGTTAAGTGTGAGTTAATGGACTTGCTTGTACTTGTACGTCATCCTTTATTTGGTCTACAGAGTTATTTGCCACTACACGGTCGCTGTATGATGGAAATATTGGTCTTTTTTATAGCATTAGAATGGGGTCTGCTTTGTATCGCAAGAAAATAATGACTATGGCCGTCATTGCAAAGCAAATTAGAAATCCACGTAGTCTTGATTCTTGTTCCGCATCACAGGTTACTACAGCTCATCTAATTGGGGAAATGTTCTTCAGCAAAGTATTCAGTCTGTAGAGTTTATAGGCAAGTTAAATTATGAATGTCCGTGTCTTTTATGTAAGAGGCCGACCTGACAGATCAAGTCTAATTTCAATAAAGAAGGACAATCCCTGAAAAAGCAGATCCACCGAAAGACTCATGTGCACAGAAAAGCAGAATGCATGGGAAATGTACGGCAGAGTCCTGATGGCCTAGCATTATACCGTCGGAGGCTCATTGTGTGCACCATATGGCACTATTTCATTGAGAGATTCTCCCACTCCCAATTCTTTTTCTGCTCCATTCTGTATGAATCCAAAAGAAAAATCAGAGACATATGGAGGATTAGTTAGGCCCCATAGACTCACAAGTGCCACATTAAAGCGCTTTTACAATGAGGAACTTGTACAAAAGAGAAGCACAGCCAAGTGCGGCACTAGAAGAAAAGCGCACATGACGGCCAATGGCTGCACATACATCTATACGGGAGATTGTCCATCAATACAGTCACCTTGAAGATTAGGAAACTGTTTAGTGTAAGGACTATTTCAAGGTCATTTTTGGCAGTTTTATTAAAAACATTGGACTGTTTGGTGTCACATCCTTATTTATTACACTGCTCAAAAAATAAAGGGAACAATTAAACAACAGAATATAACTCCAAGTAAATCAAACTTCTGTGAAATCAAACTGCCACTTAGGAAGCAACACTGATTGAAAATCAATTTCACATGCTGTTGTGCAAATGGAATAGACAACAGATGGAAATTATTGGCCATTATCAAGACACACTCAATAAAGGAGTGGTTCTGCAGGTGGGGACCACAGACCACATCTCAGTACCAATGCTTTCTGGCTGATGTTTTGGTCACTTTTGAATGTTGGTTGTGCTTTCACACTCGTGGTAGCATGAGACGGACTCTACAACCCACACAAGTGGCTCAGGTAGTGCAGCTCATCCAGGATGGCACAACAATGCGAGCTGTGGCAAGATTTGCTGTGTCTGCCAGCGTAGTGTCCAGAGGCTCGAGGCGCTACTAGGAGACAAGCCAGTACACCAGGAGACGTGGAGGGGCTGTAGGAGGGCAACAACCCAGCAGCAGGACCGCTATCTCCGCCTTTGTGCAAGGAGGAACAGGAGGAGCACTGCCAGAGCCCTGCAAAATGACCTCCAGCAGGCCAGAAATGTGCATGTGTCTGAAACCGACTCCATAAGGATGGTCTGAGGGCCCGACGTCCACAGATGGGGGTTGTGCACACAGCACAATACCGTGCAGGACGCTTGGCATTTGCCACAGAACACCAGGATTGGCAAATTCGCCACTGGCGCCCTGTGCTCTTCACAGATGAAAGCAGGTTCACACTGAGCACATGTGACAGACGTAACAGAGTATGGAGACACCATGGAGAGCGATCTGCTCCCTGCAACATCCTTCAGCATGACTGGTTTGGCAGTGGGTCAGTAGTGGTGTCTGGTGGTATTTCTTTGGAGGGCCGCACAGCCCTGCATGTGCTCGCCAGAGGTAGCCTGATTGCCATTAAGTACTGAGATGAGATCCTCAGACCCCTTGTGAGACCATATGCTGGTGCGGTTGGCCCTAGGTTCCTCCTAATGCAGGACAATACCTGACCTCATGTGGTTGGAGTGTGTCAGCAGTTCCTGCAAGATGAAGGCATTTAAGCTATGGATTGGCCCGCTCGTTACCCAGACCTGAATCTGATTGAGCACATCTGGGACATCATGTCTCGCTCCATCCACCAAAGTCACGTTGCACCACAAGACTGTCCAGAAGTTGGCGGATGCTTTAGTCCAGGTCTGGGAGGAGATCCCTCAGGAGACCATCCGCCGCCTCATCAGGAGCATGCCCAGGTGTTGTAGGGAGGTAATACAGGCACGTGGAGGCCACACACAATACTGAGCCTCATTTTGACTTGTTTTAAGGACATTACATTCCACTTTAATTTTGTGTGTGACTCCAAATCCAGGCCTCCATTGGTTAATAAATTTGATTTCCATTTATGATTTTTGTGTGATTTTATTGTCAGCACATTCGACTTTGTACAGAACAAAGTATTCAATGAGAATATTTCATTCATTCAGATCTAGGATGTGTTATTTGAGTGTTCCCTTTATTTTTTTCAGCAGTGTTTTCGACGAATCCATTGTTTAAAAGCCGGCAATTCAGTGCGCTGTACAGTAAAATCACACTGACATGTACATACTGTATATACACATAGAATACACACATATATATATAAATATATTTATATTTCTGGTAGAAGGGGAGATTTGCGGCTCCTCAGTGGTTGCATCAATCGAACAACATATTGGAGCCTGCAATTACACGTCTCTACATAAATAAAGTCTGATCTGTATGAGAGTTCTTGTGTGAGGCCGGTTTTATATGTCCGTATATTTCCAGTACCGGAAAAACCGGTACCGGAGATATCCGTGTCCATGTGTACTACATGTGGCAACCATGTGCCGCATCAGTACCACACAGACAGCCGCCGGGGAAGAAGCGGCTACTGTAAGCGCTGTTCCCTGGCAGTTGGGGCTGAAGCCGGCTGTCATTCTCCCCTGCCTGCCTGCAAGCAGAGGAGAATTATGAGCGGTATATTAAAGTCTGAACGACAGCAGGTGTCGGATGATCGGGTAACAGTCCCAAAAGCCCCCACCTGCTGTCGTTCTGACTTTAATATACCGCTCATAATTCTCCTCTGCTCACAGGCAGAGCAGGGAGAATGACAGCCAGCTTCAGCCCCAGCTGCCGGGGGACAGCGGCTTATAGTAGCGTTACTTCTCCAGCGGCCGTCTGTGCACAAAGAGGACAGTGTGCACTGTTCCCCGTGTGCGGCACGTTTTGCGGTCCGTGTGAAAATGGACATGTCTCCATGTTTTACACACGGACACATGGTCCGTCAAAACACACTGACATGTACATAGACCCATTCATTTGAATGGGTCTACGTGTCTTAGATATGTGAGAAAACTGTCACCGCATATATCGGAGACACTGACGTGTGAAAGGGGCCTGAAGTTGTAGACTCTGTTGGCATTTTTCACCTTCATAGTTTTGATCCCACAATCGATGATTTTACAACAGTGACTGTTTTTTCCCACATTTAGTCATTCCCACTATGTCATTTTTACAGTGTATGCCATTGTTTGATTTTTCCTTATTCCGTAATAGACTGGATGCTACACAGTATTTTACTATTTTTCCCCTCCGGAATACAATATCCTTTTTGAGAAGATACCAATATTTATTAAAAACATTACGAATAGTATGACTAAACCTACTGAATGCAGAAACAAAACTTTACCTTCACTTTAATGTATCCTCAACTTTTGTGGATTTTTCTGGATGCTTAATTAGACAATCATTCTGTGTCATATGAAGTCTATAGGCTGACCTAAATAAACTTAGTGTATTGTTTTTCCTTGACTCTGAAAAGTAATACCCGTGATTGTTGTATGTAGTTTATGGTGGATGTACAATTCCATCTAATGCATCGAAATTGACTAGGCGGTATATTCTTTTTCCATTTGGAATAATGTGAACTGTAGTAATCTACAACTATTTGCGTCCACTGGCTGGAATTGGGTTTTACTCAGAATGGAATTATCCCTGACGTATGTTTCCAGATCCAGGAATATGATATGCTTGTTTGATATATTTATGGTGAAGGAAATTCCTCATTTCTTGGTATTAAGGACTCCCAGACTATGAGAAATAAGATTCTCTAGTCTGATGAGTCGAAGATAGAACTTTTTGGTGATAATGCTAAGCAGTATGTGTGGAGAAAGCCAGGCACTGCTAATCACCTGCCCAATACAATCCCAACAATGAAGCATGGTGGTGGCAGCATCATGCTATGGGGGTATTTTTCAGCTGCAGGGACAGGACAACTAGTTGCAATTGAAGGGAACATGAATGCGGCCAAGCACAGAGATATCCTGGATGAAAATCTCTTTCAGAGTGCTCTGGACCTCAGACTTGGCCAAAGGTTCACCTTCCAACAAGACAATGACCCTAAGCACACAGCTAAAATAACAAAGGAGTGGCTTCATAACAACTCTGTGACCATTCTTGACTGACCCAGCCAGAGCCCTGACCTAAACCCAATTGAGAATCTCTGGAGAGACGACCTGTCATGTATAGTGTACAGTTCCTATAGCGTCTTGTGCTTGGGTGCGAGGAAAACACAGGAGACATAGGTTGAAATGAAATGACTTGTATTACTTCATACAAGCATGCTGAAAAGTTCACACAGTTTGCAGGAACAGCGACAGGAGACACAGCAGGCCAGAGTAACTTCAAGCACTACAATAAATCTCCAAAGCAGGTTCAGGATCTCTTCTCTGTACCGTAATTCCTCTGCAAACATGGATTCACCAAACAGCAGGTTTCCAGAGTCCAAAAGTGTTCCAAGGTTCCTCAGTAGGGAATAGCTGGAGTACAAGTCCAAGGTTTCCAGGAGTCAGGTCACAGACTGACTGAGGCTTGATTCAGGAGCACTGATTGTTCAGCTGAGGCTGCTTAAGAAGCAAGAGGGAAGAATCAGGGCGGGAACATGAAAACTGGAAACTCCATATTAACTGAGGGCAAGAGCTGCAGAAAGACAGAAAGCAAAATGGCCGACGGAAAACTGAGTTTCAAGGAACATGTCAACAGAGACAAAGAACCTTACACGACCTGAAAATGGCTGTCCACCAACGTTCACCTCCAACCTGACGGTACTGGAGAGGATCTGCAAGGAAGAATGGCAGAGGATCCCCAAATCCAGGTGTGAAAAACTTGTTGCATCATTCTCAAAAGGGTGCTTCTACTCAATACTGAGCAAATGGTCTGAATACTTATGACCATGTGATATTTCAGTTTTTCTTTTTTAAGAAATTTGCAAAAATTTCTACATTTCTGTTTTTTTTCAGTCACGATGGGGTGTAGAGTGTACATTAACCCCTTCACCCCCAAGGGTGGTTTGCACGTTAATGACCGGGCCAATTTTTACAATTCTGACCACTGTCTCTTTATGAGGTTATAACTCTGGAACGCTTCAACGGATCTTCGCGATTCTGAGATTGTTTTCTCGTGACATATTGTACTTCACGTTAGAAGTAAAATTTCTTCGATATAACTTGCGTTTATTTTTGAAAAAAACGCAAATATGGCGAAAATTTTTAAAATTTTGCAATTTTCAAACTTTGAATTTTTATTCCCTTAAAACAGAGAAATATGTCGCACAAAATAGTTAATAAATAACATTTCCCACATGTCTACTTTACATCAGCACAATTTTGGAACCAAAATTTTTTTTTGTTAGGAAGTTATAAGGGTTAAAAGTTGACCAGCGATTTCTCATTTTTACAACAAAATTTACAAAGCCATTTTTTTAGGGACCACCTCTCATTTGAAGTCACTTTGAGGGGTCTATATGGCAGAAAATACCCAAAAGTGACACCATTCTAAAAACTGCACCCGTCAAGGTACTCAAAACCACATTCAAGAAGATTATTAACCCTTCAGGTGCTTCACAGGAACTAAAGCAACGTGGAAGGAAAAAATGAATATTTAACTTTTTAGCCACAAAAATGATCTTTTACAAACTTTTTTTTTATTTTCACAAGGGTAAAAGGAGAAAATGGGCAGATAAGGTTGTTATGCAATTTCTCCTGAGTACGCTGATACCCCATATGTGGGTGGGAACCACTGTTTGGGCGCACGGCAGAGCTCGGAATGGAAGGAGCACCATTTGACTTTTTCCAACCAAAATTGGCTGGAATTGAGATTGGACGCCATGTCGTGTTTGGAGAGCCCCTGATGCGCCTAAACAGTGGAAACCCCCACAAGTGACACCATTTTGGAAACTAGACCCCCTAAGGAACTTTTCTAGATCTTTGGTGAGCAATTTGAACCCCCAAGTGCTTCACACAAGTTTATAACGTAGAGCCGTAAAATTTAAAAATCATATTTTTTCCACAAAAATGATCTTTTCACCCCAATTTTTATTTTTCCAAGGGTAACAAGACTCCAAAAGTTATTGTGCAATTTGTCCTGAGTGCGCTGATACCCCATATGTGGGGGTAAACCACTGTTTGGGTGCATGGCAGAGTTTGGAAGGGAAGGAGCGCCGTCTGACTTTTTCAACGCAGAATTGGCTGGACGCCATGTCGTGTTTGGAGAGCTCCTGATCTGCCTAAACAGTGGAAACCCCCATAAATGACGCCATTTTGGAAACTAGACCCCTCAAGGAACTTATCTAGATGTGTGGTGAGAACTTTTAACCCCCAGGTGTTTCACTAAAGTTTATAACGTACAGCCGTAAAATAAAAAATCTTTTTTTTTTTTTACAAAAATGATTTTTTCGTCCCCAATATTTTATTTTCACAAGGGTAACAGAAGAAATTGGAACCCAAAAGTTGTTGTCCAATTTGTCCTGAGTGCGCTGATACCCAATATGTGGGAGAAAACTACTGTATGGGCGCACGTCAGGGCTCGGAAGGGAAGTAGTGACGTTTTGGATTGCAGACTTTGATGGAATGGTCTGGGGCGTCATGTCACATTTGGAGAGCCCCTGATGCACCTATACAGTGGAAACCCCCCACAAGTGACCCCATTTTGGCAAATAGACCCCACAAGGAACTTATCTAGATGTGTGGTGAGCACTTTGAACCCCCAAGTGCTTCACAGAAGTTTATAACGTACAGCCGTAAAAATAAAAAATCTTTTTTTTTTACAAAAATGATTTTTTCGCCCCCAATATTTATTTTCACAAGGGTAACAGAAGAAATTGGAACCCAAAAGTTGTTGTCCAATTTGTCCTGAGTACGCTGATACCCAATATGTGGGAGAAAACTACTGTATGGGCGCACGTCAGGGCTCGGAAGGGAAGTAGTGACGTTTTGGATTGCAGACTTTGATGGAATGGTCTGGGGGCGTCATGTCGCATTTGGAGAGCCCCTGATGCGCCTAAACAGTGGAAACCCCCCACAAGTGACCCAATTTTGGAAAATAGACCCCACAAGGAACTTGTCTAGATGTGTGGTGAGCACTTTGAACCCCGAACTGCTTCACAGAAGTTTATAACGCACAGCCGTAAAAATAAAAAATCCTTTTTTTTTTTTGCAAAAATGATTTTTTTGCCCCAATATTTTATTTTTACAAGGGTAACAGGAGAAATTGGACCCCAAAAGTTGTTGTCCAATTTGTCCTGAGTACGCTGATATCCAATATGTGGGAGAAAACTACTGTATGGGTACACGTCGGGGCTCGGAAGGGAAGTAGTGACGTTTTGGATTGCAGACTTTGATGGAATGGTCTGGGGGCGTCATGTCGCATTTGGAGAGCCCCTGATGCGCCTAAACAGTGGAAATCCCCAACAAGTGACCCCATTTTGGAAAATAGACCCCACAAGGAACTTATCTAGATGTGTGGTGAGCGCTATGAAGCCCCAAGTGCTTCACAGAAGTTTATAATGTACAGCCGTAAAAACAAAAAAATATTTTTTTTTGTACAAAAATGATATTTTCGCACCCAGTTTTTTATTTTCCCAAGGGTAGCAGAAGAAATAGGACAAATTGCACAATAACTCTTGGGGTCCAGAGTACGCTGATACCCCATATGTGGGGATAAACTACTGTTTGGACGCATGGCAGAGCTGAGAAGTGAAGGAGCACCGTTTGACTTTTTCAACGCAGAATTGGCTGGAATTGAGATCAGACGCCATGTCACATTTGGAGAGCCCCTGATGTGCCTAAACAGCGGAAACCCCCCAATTCTAACTCCAACCCTAACCCCAACACACCCCTAACCCTAGTCCCAACCCTAACCACAAACCTAACCCTAACACACCCCTAATCCCAACCCTAACCCTAATCCTAACTTTAGCGCCAACCCTAACCCTAACTTTAGCCGCAACCCTAACCCTAATGGGAAAATGGAAATAAATACTTTTTTTTAATTTTATTATTTTTCCCTTACTAAGGGGGTGATAAAGGGGGGTTTGATTTACTATTTATAGCGGGTTTTTATGATTGGCAGCTGTCACGCTAAAAGACGCTTTTTATTGCAAAAATAGTTTTTGCATCATCACATTTTGAGAGCTATAATTTTTGCATACTTTGGCCCACAGAGTCATGTGAGGTCTTATTTTTTGCGGGACGAGTTGACGTTTTTATTGGTACCATTTTTGAGCACGTGACGTTTTTTGATCGCTTTTTATTTCGATTTTTGGGAGGTTAGAATGAACAAAAATCAGCAATTCATGAATTTCTTTTGGGGGAGGCGTTTATACCGTTCCGCGTGTGGTAAAATTGATAAAGCAGTTTTATTCTTCGGGTCAGTACGATTATGGCGATACCTCATTTATATCATTTTTTCATGTTTTGGCGCTTTTATAGAATAAAAACAATTTTATATAAAAAATAATTATTTTTGCATCGCTTTATTCTGCGAGCTATAACTTTTTTATTTTTTCACTGATGATGCTTTATGACGGCTCGTTTTTTGCGGGACAAGATGACGTTTTCAGCGGTACCATGTTTTTTTATATCGGTCTTTTTGATCGCGCGTTATTCCACTTTTTGTTCGGCGGTATGATGATAAAGCATTGATTTTTTGCTTCGTTTTTTTTTTTTTTTTTTAAGGGGTTCACTAAAGGGGTTAACTAGTGGGACAATTTTATAGGGGGGGTCGTTACGGACGCGGCGATACCAAATATGTGTACTTTTATTGTTTGTTTTTTTTTTATTTACAGGAAGAAGTGAATTTATTGGGGAATATTTTTTTTTTTTTTATTTTGGATTTTTTTTTTACACATGTTTATTTTTACTTTTTTAACTTTTTTACTTTGTCCCAGGGTGGGACATCACAGTATTTTATCAGATCGCTGGTGTGACAGTGTGCACAGCACTCTGTCACACCAGCGATCGCACAGGCATAGATGCAGGCTTCTCAGTGCCTGCTCTCGGCAGGCACTGAGGTAGCCGCCTCCCTCCAGGACCCCGGCGCCATCTTGGATCCGGGTCCTGGGAGGGAGGAAGCCCTCAGAACAGCGCGATCACATCGCGCTGCTCTGAGGGTCTCAGGGGGGCGCGCAGGGAGCCCCCACCCTGCGCGATCCTCCCCTGTGCCCCCAGTACACCGCGATCATGTTTGATCGCGGTGTGCAAGGGGTTAATGTGCCGGGAGCGGTCCGTGACCGCTCCTGACACACAGTCATGGGTGTCAGCTGTGATAATCAGCTGACACCCGGCGGCGATTAGCTGCGCTCCCCTCAGGAGCGCAGCTGATCGCCTATGACGTACTATCCCGTCCCCGGTCATACGGGCCCAGGTACCATGGACGGGATAGTACGTCTGATGGCAGTAAGGGGTTAATGAGAAAAAAAAATGAACTTTTTTGAATTTACCAAATGGCTGCAATGAAACAAAGAGTGAAAAATTTAAAGGAGTCTGAATATTTTTCGTATCCACTGTAATTTATACAATGTGATTTTCTGGATTTTATTTTTGATATGCTCTCTCTCAATGCTAAAATTAACCTACGCTTAACCCCCAAGGGTGGTTTGCACATTAATGACCGGGCCAATTTTTACAATTCAGACCACTGTCTCTTTATGAGGCTATAACTCTGGAACGCTTCAACGGATCTTCACGATTCTGAGATTTATTTTTTCGTGACATATTGTACTTCATGATAGTAGTAAAATTTCTTCGATATAACTTGCGGTTATTTATGAAAAACATGGAAATATGGCAAAAATGTTTGAATGTTTGAATTTTTATTCCCTTAAAACAGAGAAATATGTCACACAAAATAGTTACTAAATAACATTTCCCACATGTCTACTTTACATCACCACAATTTTGAAACAATTTTTTTTTGTTACGAAGTTATAAGGGTTAAAAGTTGACCAGCAATTTCTCATTTTTACAACAAATTGTATAAAACCATTTTTTTTAGGGACCACCTCACATTTGAAGTCACTTTGAGGAGTCTATATGGCAGAAAATACCCAAAAGTGACACCATTCTAAAAACTGCACCCCTCAAGGTACTCAAAGGCACATTCAAGAAGTTTATTAACCCTTCAGGTGCTTCACAGGAGCTGAAGTAACTTGGAAGGAAAAAATGAACATTTAACTTTTTAGTCACAAAAATGATCTTATACAAAAAAAAAATTATTTTAACAAGGGTAAAAGGAGAAAATAGACAGAAAAAGTTGTTGTGCAATTTCTCCTGAGTACGCCGATACCCCATATGTGGGGGAAAACCACTGTCTGGGCGCACGGCAGGGCTTGGAAGGGAAGGAGCGCCGTTTGACTTTTTCAAATCAAAATTGGCTGGAATTGAGATTGGACGCCATGTCGCGTTTGGAGAGCCCCTGATGTGCCTAAGCAGTGGAAATCCCCCACATGTGACACCATTTTGGAAACTAGACCCCCTAAGGAACTTATCTAGATTTTTTGTGAGCACTTTGAACCCCAAGTGTTTCACTAAAGTTTATAATGACTGGGTGTGAAAAAAAAAAAATTCCACAAAAATGATTTTTTAGTCCCCAATTTTTGATTTTTTTCCCAAGGAAATTGGACCCCAAAAGTTGTCCAATTTGTCCTGAGTACGCTGATACCCCATATGTGGGGGAGAAATACTGTTTGGGCGCACTTCAGGGCTTGGAAAGGAAGTAATGACGTTTTGGAATGCAGACTTTGATGGGTGTCATGTTCAGTTTGCAGAGTCCCTGATGTGCCTAAACAGTGGAAACCCCCCACAAGTGACCCCGTTTTGGAAACTAGACCCACTAAGGAACTTATCTAGATCTGTGGTGAGCACTTTGAACCCCCAAGTTCTTCACACAAGTTTATAATGCCCGGGCAGGAAAATAAAAAATCCTATTTTTTGTCCCACAAAAAATGATATTTAAGTCACCAATTTTTTATTTTTCCAAGGGTAACATGAGAAATTGGACCATAAAAGTTGTTGTCCAATTTCTCCTGAGTACGCTGATACCCCATATGTGGGGGGAACCACTGTTTGTGCGCACGGCAGAACTCGGAAGGGAAGGAGCGCCATTTGACTTTTTCAAACCAAAATTGGCAGGAGTCGAGATTGGATGCCATGTCGCATTTTGATAGCCCCTGATGTGCCTAAACAGTGGGAATCCCCCACAAGTGACCCCATTTTAGAAACTAGACCCCCTAAGGAACTTATCTAGATCTGTGGTGAGCACTTTGAACCCCCAAGTGCTTCACACAAGTTTATAACGTAGAGCCGTAAAATTAAAAAATCATATTTTTTCCACAAAAATGGTCTTTTCACACCAATTTACATTTTCCCAAGGGTATCAACACCTCAAAAGTTATTGTGCAATTTGTCCTGCGTACGCGGATACCCAATATGTGGGGGTAAACCACTGTTTGGGTGCATGGCAGAGCTTGGAAGGGAAGGAGCGCAGTTTGACTTTTTCAATGCAGAATTGGCTGTATGCCATGTCGTGTTTGGAGAGCCCCTGATCTGCTTAAACAGTGGAAACCCCCAAAAAGTGACCCCATTATGGAAATTAGACCCCCAAATGAACTTATCTAGATGTGTGGTGGGAACTTTGAACCCCCAAGTGCTTCACAAAAGTTTATAACGTAGAGCCGTAAAAATAAAAAATCATATTTTTTCCATAAAAATGATATTTTCACACCCAATTTTTTATTTTCCCAAGGGTAACAGAAGAAATTGGACCCCAAGAGTTATTGTGCAATTTTTCCTGAGTATGCTGGTACCCCATATGCGAGGGTAAACTACTGTTTGGGCGCATGCACACAACGAGTATATAAAAAATAAGAAAAATATTTTATTGAACATAATGTTAAAAAATAAGGAGAGAGAATAACGGTGAATCCACAGATGGGAGTGGAACCACTATGAGAACTCAGGAGAAATTACAATGCATATATAATAACAATATGTTTGATGCCATAGTGACGATCATAATATAGCTGTCATAGCTCCATAATAGGGGACTATGTATATAATCACAAACACCTCAGGAATAGACAGCTGAGACCGATGGCTATGGTAATAGCTAACAAGTCATATTAAAGTATATAAGCATAAGTAGATGATCGAACACATACCTGAGACCCAGTGGTGCCACTTAATATGGTAATATGACTTGTTAGCTATTACCATAGCCATCGGTCTCAGCTGTCTATTCCTGAGGTGTTTGTGATTATATACATAGTCCCCTATTATGGAGCTATGACAGCTATATTATGATCGTCACTATGTGCATCAAACATATTTTTATTATATATGCATTGTAATTTCTCCTGAGTTCTCATAGTGGTTCCACTCCCATCTGTGGATTCACCGTTATTCTCTCTCCTTATTTTTTAACATTATGTTCAATAAAATATTTTTCTTATTTTTTATATACTCGTTGTGTGCATAATTTCTTGGTTTGAGCTAATATATCTCATTGTGCATTGAGGCCTTACATTTTTTGGCACCCTGGTATTATACAATAGATTTTGCTTAGTGGTGCCATCCATATATAGGTTTCACATGTTTGGGCGCATGGCAGAGCTCAGAAGGCAAGGAGCACCATTTGACTTTTTCAGCGCCGAATTGGCTAGAATTTAGATCATATGCCATATTTTTTGCGGGATGAGGTTACTTTTTTATCGGTACCATTTTTGGGCACATGACATTTTTTGATCACTTCTTATTATGATTTTTGGGAGGCAGAATGAACAAAAACCAGCAATTCATGAATTTCTTTTGGGGGTGGGCGTTTACACTGTTTTGCGTGTGGTAAAATTGATAAAGCAGTTTTATTCTTCGGGTCAGTACGATTACGCCGATACCTCATTTATATCATTTTTTTAATGTTTTCGCGCTTTTATACAATAAAAACGATTATATATAAAAAATAATTATTTTTGCATCGCTTTATTCTATGAGCTATAACTTTTTTATTTTTTCACTGATGATGCTGTATGGCAGCTCATTTTTTGCGGGACAAGATGATGTTTTCAGCAGTACTATGTTTTATTTATATCAGTCATTTTGATCGCGTGTTATTCCACTTTTTGTTCGGCGGTATGATGATAAATCATTGTTTTTTAGCTTTGCTTTTTTTTAAGGGGTACACTAAAGGGGTTAACTAATGGAACAGGTTTATAGGACGGGTCGTTACGGACGCGGCGATACTAAATATGTGTACTTTTATTGTTTTTTTTTATTTACATGAAGAAAGGAATTTATTGAGGATATATATATATTTTTTTTTCATTATTTATGAATTTTTTTTTACACTTGTTATTTTTATTTTTTTTACGTTTTTACTTGGCCCAGGGTGGGACATCACTGTATAGGGTCAGATCGCTGGTGTGACAGTGTGCACATCTTCTCACTGGCACTGCTGCAGGCTTCCTCAGCGCCTGCTCTCAGTAGGCACTGAGGAAGCCACCTCCCTGCAGGACCCGAAAGGACCCCGCGGTCATCTTCGATCCGGAGTCCTGCAGTGAGGAGGGTCCATCGGAACAGCGCGACACATCACGCTGCTCTGAGGGTCTCAGGGAGCACGCAGGGAGCCCCCTCCCTGCGCGATGCTTCCCTATACTGCTGGAACATTGCGATCATCTTTGATCGCTGTGTGCCAGGGGTTAATGTATCGGGAGCGGTCCGTGACCGCTCCTGGCACATAGTGCCGGGTGTCGGCTGTGATAAGCTGTCATAGTGCCGGGAGCGCAGCTGATCGCATGTGACATACTATTCCGTTCCTGGGAATTAAGTACCAGGTCACATGGACGGAATAGTACGTCTGATGGGATTAAGGGGTTAAAATTATAGACTGTTCATGTCTTTGTCAGTGGGCAAACTTACAAAATCAGCAAGGGATCAAATACTTATTTCCCCTACTGTATGCAATTTTTCATGTGACCAGAAGCTTCCCTTCTGCTTCTCTCAGTTTATCACTGAGTATTGAGAGAATTATAGCGAGGAGCTCGTCAGCACATTACAAAGTGTGCCAATAGCATATGTGCTTTGGGGAAGGAGGGGCAAACGGAAGTCTTGCCCTCGGTGCCAGAAAACCTAGATACAGCTCTGGGTGGGACCCAAATTGTTGTTTTTCTCTTTTTCCTTGTTTGCCTCTGACTATTCTTTTGCTTTTTTTTGTGGTTAGTGGTTTGAGAGGTAAAAAGTATTTTTTTATGGAGATGATGGGATATGGTGCTGGCCACAGATGATGCTGGAGACGGCAATACTGTTCTGGGGAATGGAATAGACGTGTTCAGAGTAATTACAGTCGTTTGTGTTGATGATTGATAAGAATTGTCAGAGATAGACAATGTACTTTAATTGATTGGAGAAATATATCTGGACTGAGAAGATATAAATGTTATGTCTCTCCTGAACCATCTGCTGTGCAGGTTTATGAACAGGTGAACTGTAATGTGGTCACAAATTAGTTTACAAGATGGTACACTAGGAGAGAGGTGAAGGTTACAGTCCCAGGCGAGGTCACAGACTCAATAGGAGAAAGGTAAAGGTTACAGTCCCAGGCAAGGTCACAGTCTCAATAGGAGAAAGGTAAAGGTTACAGTCCCAGGCGAGGTCACCGACAGACTCACTAGGAGAAAGGTAAAGGTTACAGTCCCAGGCAAGGTCACAGTCTCAATAGGAGAAAGGTGAAGGTTACAGTCCCAGGCGAGGTCACCGACAGACTCACTAGGAGAAAGGTAAAGGTTACAGTCCCAGGCAAGGTCACAGTCTCAATAGGAGAAAGGTGAAGGTTACAGTCCCAGGCGAGGTCACCGACAGACTCACTAGGAGAGAGGTGAAGGTTACAGTCCCAGGCAAGGTCACAGTCTCAATAGGAGAAAGGTAAAGGTTACAGTCCCAGGCGAGGTCACCGACAGACTCACTAGGAGAGAGGTGAAGGTTACAGTCCCAGGCGAGGTCACAGACTCAATAGGAGAAAGGTAAAGGTTACAGTCCCAGGCAAGGTCACAGTCTCAATAGGAGAAAGGTAAAGGTTACAGTCCCAGGCAAGGTCACAGTCTCAATAGGAGAAAGGTAAAGGTTACAGTCCCAGGCGAGGTCACCGACAGACTCACTAGGAGAGAGGTGAAGGTTACAGTCCCAGGCAAGGTCACAGTCTCAATAGGAGAAAGGTAAAGGTTACAGTCCCAGGCGAGGTCACCGACAGACTCACTAGGAGAGAGGTGAAGGTTACAGTCCCAGGCGAGGTCACTGACGGACTCACTAGGCGAGAGGTGAAGGTTACAGTCCCAGGCGAGGTCACCGACAGACTCACTAGGAGAGAGGTGAAGGTTACAGTCCCAGGCGAGGTCACCGACAGACTCACTAGGAGAGAGGTGAAGGTTACAGTCCCAGGCGAGGTCACCGACGGACTCACTAGGCGAGAGGTGAAGGTTACAGTCCCAGGCGAGGTCACCGACGGACTCACTAGGCGAGAGGTGAAGGTTACAGTCCCAGGCGAGGTCACTGACGGACTCACTAGGCGAGAGGTGAAGGTTACAGTCCCAGGCGAGGTCACCGACAGACTCACTAGGAGAGAGGTGAAGGTTACAGTCCCAGGCGAGGTCACTGACGGACTCACTAGGCGAGAGGTGAAGGTTACAGTCCCAGGCGAGGTCACCGACGGACTCACTAGGAGAAAGGTGAAGGTTACAGTCCCAGGCGAGGTCACCGACAGACTCACTAGGAGAGAGGTGAAGGTTACAGTCCCAGGCGAGGTCACAGACTCACTAGGAGAGAGGTGACGTTTACAGTCCCAGGCGAGGGCACTGACGGAGTCACTAGGAGAGAGGAGATGGTTACAGTCCCAGGCGAGGTCACAGATTCACTAGGAGAGAGGTGAAGGTTACAGTCCCAGGCGAGGTCACAGACTCACTAGGAGAGAGGTGAAGTTTACAGTCCCAGGCGAGGGCACTGACGGAGTCACTAGGAGAGAGGAGATGGTTACAGTCCCAGGCGAGGTCACAGATTCACTAGGAGAGAGGTGAAGGTTACAGTCCCAGGCGAGGGCACTGACGGAGTCACTAGGAGAGAGGAGATGGTTACAGTCCCAGGCGAGGTCACAGATTCACTAGGAGAGAGGTGAAGGTTACAGTCCCAGGCGAGGGCACTGACGGAGTCACTAGGAGAGAGGAGATGGTTACAGTCCCAGGCGAGGTCACAGATTCACTAGGAGAGAGGTGAAGGTTACAGTCCCAGGCGAGGGCACTGACGGAGTCACTAGGAAGAGGAGATGGTTACAGTCCCAGGCGAGGTCACAGATTCACTAGGAGAGAGGTGAAGTTTGCAGTCCCAGGCGAGAGAGAGAGGTGAAGGTTACAGTCCCAGGCACTGGCGCCGCTATAATGAGGCGAGTTGAGCTGTTATCTCAGGCGGCAGCCAGGGGGCGGCAGAGCAGAAATCGTAATGTGTGAGAGGAAGTGAGAAGGAAGCTGCCGGATCATGGAGAGGTGAGTCAGGCCGCTGTGTCTGTGAAGCTGGTGTGTGTGTGTGTGTGTGTGTGTGTGTGTGTGTGTGTGTGTGTGTGTGTGTGTGTGTGTAGCTGCTGTGTGTGTGTGTGTGTAGCTGCTGTGTGTGTGTGTGTGTGTAAAGCTGCTGTGTGTGTGTGTGTGTATAGCTGCTGTGTGTGTGTGTGTAAAGCTGCTGTGTGTGTGTGTGTGTGTGTGTGTGTATGTATGTGTGTGTGTGTATGTGTGTGTGTGTGTAAAGCTGGTGTGTGTGTGTATAGCTGCTGTGTGTGTGTGTGTGTGTGTGTGTGTGTGTGTGAAGCTGCTGTGTGTGTGTGTGTGTGAGACGCTGTGTGTGTGATAGATGAGGAAGCGATGTCAGCGTTGGAACGGGCAGAAGTGAGTAGTTTTTTTTTTTTATGCAAGGCCATTATTCAGTATGGAGCATCATGTGGGGCCATTATACTGTATGCAGCAGTATATGGGGCCATTATTCAGTATGGAGCATCATGTGGGGCCATTATTCAGTATGGAGCATCATGTGGGGCCATTATACTGTATGCAGCAGTATATGGGGCCATTATTCAGTCTGGAGCATCATGTGGGGCTATTATACTGTATGCAGCAGTATATGGGTCCATTATTCAGTCTGGAGCATCATGTGGGGCCATTATACTGTATGCAGCAGTATATGGGGCCATTATTCAGTCTGGAGCATCATGTGGGGCTATTATACTGTATGCAGCAGTATATGGGGCCATTATTCAGTATGCAGCAGTATATGGGGCCATTATTCAGTCTGGAGCATCATGTGGGCTATTATACTGTATGCAGCAGTATATTGGGCCATTATACAGTCTGGAGCATCATGTGGGGCTATTATACTGTATGCAGCAGTATATGGGGCCATTATTCAGTATGCAGCAGTATATGGGGCCATTATACAGTCTGGAGCATCATGTGGGGCTATTATACTTTATGCAGCAGTATATGGGGCCATTATTCAGTATGCAGCAGTATATGGGGCCATTATTCAGTCTGCAGCATCATGTGGGGCTATTATACTGTATGCAGCAGTATATGGGGCCATTATTCAGTATGCAGCAGTATATGGGGCCATTATTCAGTCTGGAGCATCATGTGGGGCCATTATTCAGTATGCAGCAGTATATGGGGCCATTATTCAGTCTGGAGCATCATGTGGGTCTATTATACTGTATGCAGCAGTATATGGGGCCATTATACAGTCTGGAGCATCATGTGGGGCTATTATACTGTATGCAGCAGTATATGGGGCCATTATTCAGTATGCAGCAGTATATGGGGCCATTATTCAGTCTGCAGCATTATGTGGGGCTATTATACTGTATGCAGCAGTATATGGGGCCATTATTCAGTATGCAGCTGTATATGGGGCCATTATTCAGTCTGGAGCATCATGTGGGGCTATTATACTGTATGCAGCAGTATATGGGGCCATTATACAGTATGCAGCAGTATATGGGGCCATTATTCAGTATGGAGCATCATGTGGGGCTATTATACTGTATGCAGCAGTATATGGGGCCATTATTCAGTATGGAGCATCATGTGGGGCTATTATACTGTATGCAGCAGTATATGGGGCCATTATTCAGTATGGAGCATCATGTGGGGCTATTATACTGTATGCAGCAGTATATGGGGCCATTATTCAGTATGGAGCATCATGTGGGTCTATTATACTGTATGCAGCAGTATATGGGGCCATTATTCAGTATGGAGCATCATGTGGGGCTATTATACTGTATGCAGCAGTATATGGGGCCATTATTCAGTATGGAGCATCATGTGGGGCTATTATACTGTATGCAGCAGTATATGGGTCCATTATTCAGTATGGAGCATCATGTGGGGCTATTATACTGTATGCAGCAGTATATGGGGCCATTATTCAGTAGTTTTTTCTTTCCATCTTTCTTTCTCTCTCTGTTCTTTTTCTTTCTCTCTGTTCTTTCTTCCTTTTCTTTCTTTCCTCTGTTCTTTCTTTCCTCTTTCTTTCTTTCTTCTGTTCTTTCTTTCTTTCTTTCTTTCTTTCTTTCTTTCTTTCTTTCTTTCTTTCTTTCTTTCTTTCTCTTTTTCTCTTTCTCTCTTTCTTCTCTTTCTTTCACTCTTTTTCTTTCTTTCTCTTCTCTCTCTCTCTGTTCTTTCTATCTGTTTTTCTTTATTCTTTCTTTCTCTCTCTCTCTGTTCTTTTTTCCCATCTTTCTTTCTCTCTATCTCTCTGTTCTTTCTTTCTCTCTTTGTTCTTTCTTTCCCCTATTTCTTTTTTTCTCTCTGTTCTTTTTTCTCTGTCCTCTCTTTCTTTTCTTTTCTTTTCTTCTTTCTTTCTTTCTTTCTTTCTTTCTTTCTTTCTTTCTTTCTTTTTTCTTCTTTTCTTTCTTCTTTCTTTCTTTCTTTCTTTCTTTCTTTCTCTTTCTTTCTTCCGTCTTTTTTTCTTTCTTCTCTGTTCTTTTCTCTCTCTGTTTTTTCTTTTCCCTTTCTTTATTTATTTTTCTCCTCTATTTTCTCTCTGTTCTTTCTTTCTCTCTCCTTTCTCTGTTTTCTTTTTTCTCTCTCTGTTCTTTCTTTTACTCAGTGCCAGTGTGCCCATAGTACCAGTCACTGTGCCCTCAGTACCAGTCAGTGTGATCACCAGTGCTAAATGGGTGTGGTCGTGGCGTGGACATGGGTGTGACTAGTTGTGAAATGGGTGTGGTTGGGGCGTGGCCTAAAATTTGACGCGGCGCGCTGTGCGCGCCGCAACCTTCCTCGCTCGAATTGGGGGGCGCCGTTTTGCAGTTCGCCTCAGGCAGCACAGAGGCTAAGTTCACCCTGGTCCCAGGCGAGGTCACAGACTCACTAGGAGAAAGGTGAAGGTTACAGTCCCAGGCGAGGTCACCGACGGACTCACTAGGAGAGAGGTGAAGGTTATAGTCCCGCGAGGTACGAGACCAGGAGAGGGGAGGTTACGTCAGGTGACAGACACTAGGAGAGAGGTGAAGGTTACAGTCCCAGGCGATGTCACAGACTCACTAGGAGAGAGGTGAAGGTTGCAGTCCCAGGCGAGGTCACAGATTCACTAGGAGAGAGTTGAAGGTTGCAGTCCCAGGCGAGGGAGAGAGGTGAAGGTTACTGTCCCAGGCGAGGTCACAGACTCACTAGGAGAGAGGTGAAGTTTACAGGTTTACAGTCCCAGGTGGGGTCACTGATGGACTCACTAGGAGACAGGTGAAGGTTACAATCCCAGCCGCGAGGTCACAGACTCACTAGGAGAGAGGTAAAGGTTACAGTCCCAGGCGAGGTCACAGAATCACTAAGAAAGAGGTGAAGGTTACAGTCCCAGGCGAGGTCACAGACTCACTAAGAGAGAGGTGAAGGTTACAGTCCCAGGCGAGGGAGAGAGGTAAAGGTTACAGTCCCAGGCGAGGTCACAGACTCACTAGGAGAGAGGTGAAGTTTACAGTCCCAGGTGAGGTCACTGACTCACTAGGAGAGAGAGGTGAAGGTTACAGTCCCAGGCGAGGTCACAGACTCACTAGGAGAGAGAGGTGAAGGTTACAGTCCCAGGCGAGGTCACAGACTCATTAGGAGAGAGGTGAAGGTTACAGTCACAGGCGAGGTCATTGACGGACTCACTAGGAGAGAGTTGAAGGTTACAGTCCCCGGCGAGGTTCCTGACAGACTCACTAGTAACTTGTACTGCAGTCCGCTATGTACTATACACATAGGAAGCACAGGACAAATGCTGCAAAATTTGTAATAAAATGCAATTTTAATTTTTTTAATAACAAATGCATAAATTTAAGACGAAAAATGCCTATAAAATTTTTCCAGACTCTGTAACATTGCAGATGAATGGGATATTTTAATAATGGTTGCGATAAGAGTGATCCAAAAATAGAGCAAGACAAACAAGGGAATTTAAAAGCTTCCCAGCGCCTCCGAGTACCGTATCTGCCAGATCGATACACTCTGCCAATGTATAGTTTGCATATGTAAAACAGGAGCCAGCCTGGTAATTCTCAGGCGGCCCACGCTATGTGCACATTGCTCCTGTACTATCCCACTAAATTTGAAACTGATCTTGGGACATAGTCATTATTAGATGCTTTGGGCCAAGGGGCTGAGGGTCCTCTCAAAGTAGGTCAGAAAATCACTGTGTTTTTTAATGTAGATGCATTGTATACATTTTAATTTTGCCATAATTGGTACCAACAATCAGGTCATTTGGAATTTACATAAAAACTTGAGAGTAAAGTTGATAAAAAAGATTTGCGTTGCCCTGGTGGAGTTCAGTCTTGTCCTGTCTGGTAGCTTCACGTCTACACCCATCATTCTGGACACACTCTTGTGCTTACTAGGACCTGCAATGATATGCAAGAGGCGCCCCCTGAGGAAGCAGATTTAATGGTGATACACACGGGGGTTTCTCATCCCATCTCTGCCTTTCCAGGTCCTTTTATGCTACAAAAGTGATTGTCACTTGTGCTGATGCTCCGACATCAGGTTCTATATAACAGAGTTCTTTGTGTCCTTCTTCACACCACTACTTCTAGTGCAATTATATCTGAGGGAATTGTGCACTTTATAATAACTATTCTATGACCATGTTTTCCTCAAAGATTGGGAATTGCTGCCACTGGTGAGGGAAAAGGTCACACTAGGGTGACAGTACTGCCGCCCGCAATAATCTCTAGGGTCAGCTCCATAATACACATAATAAATGTAGGATGGTAGTAGTATTATTGTGTATATTACATGAATTATGTGGCCGATGCTCAGGATTATGACTTGTGCAAAAGGCAGTACCCCAATACCCTAGGGTGACCTCTTTCCTCACCAGTGGTGGTAATTCCCTAGGGTGACCTCTTTCCCCACCTGTGGTGGTAATTCCCTAGGGTGACCTCTTTCCCCACCTGTGGTGGTAATTCCCTAGGGTGGCCTCTTTCTCCACCTGTGGAGGTAATTCCCTAGGGTGACCTCTTTCCCCACCTGTGATGGTAATTCCCTAGGGTGACCTCTTTCCCCTCCTGTGGTGGTAATTCCGTTGGCCTTTTTACCCACCTGTGGTGATAATTCCCTAGGGTGACCTCTTTCCCCACCTGTGATGGCAATTCCCTACGGTTACCTCTTTCCCCACCTGTGGTGGTAATTCCCTAGGGTGACCTCTTTCCCCACCTGTGGTGGTAATTCCCTAAGGAGACCTCTTTCCCCACCTGCAGTGGTAATTTCCTAGGGTGACCTCTTTCCCCACTTGTGGTGGTAATTCATAAAAGCTATGTTTGTGGATGTTAGCTGTTTTACTATTAGTGGTTTTCAGCCTAATGAAGGTGGTGATTCATTACCAAAATGTGTCGCATGCCAAATAATAAAATAAGAACTAAGCTTTGCTGGCATTTGATCCCCGGCCCTGGGAGTGACGTGTCGACTACCAACCTCTGTTTTTCCCATACTTACACCATAATTACAAGACCAGTCCCCGACAGTAGGAGGCTGCTGATTACCCGTGTGGTGATAGATATTCTAGGGTCCACGCAAAATCGGCATAAACACCCCATATGGATACCACTATATGACTTGTAGTTTTGCCCTATGAAGCGTTCTTATGCTTTTCTTTTTTTGCATATGTACAATTGTGTAAAAATGAACATTTTGCTTAAAATATTCTATTTATTTTGCAGCCTCCCTACTCCGCTAAAACCCTGAGATATTTGAACCATCAAGCTGCGATCTTTACATTTATTTGAGCCAAGGAAAGACTTAGAATCAAATAAAAATGAATGTACTACCACCTAACACCAGATTATATGACTTACACATTTTCTCCGCTGTTATAATGTAGCTCCGTTGGCTCAGCTTGTAGTTATACGGAGGTCCCCCTATGGGTAAATATAGAGGCTTCCCTACTTAAGTCCTTAAATATCCCATCGCTTTCCTGGTCTAGAAACCCTCTGCAACTTAATTTAAAGACACTCAGCCCCATTCCACATCACTCCAGCATACCAAGGACGCACTTAAGACAAACTGCCAACTTATTAACAACCCTTCACTACATACTAGAATACACCCTAATGCGTAATTTCCACTATAGTTCCAGCTTTACTGTACTTGGTGGATAGACACAAGTTTGGCATCTTTAAGATATTTTACATCAGACAGCAAAATTATATCTGCTCAACAATATGTCCCCTACTGATGCAGAGTATTTTAGGATGCACCAAATTCTTTTATTCTGATCATTCTCCCACAAACACAAGGAACCTCCCAACCCCCAACAGCATTTGTGTTCTATTTCTATCTATCTATCTATCTATCTATCTATCTATCTATCTATCTATCTATCTATCTATCTATCTATATCTATCTATCTATCTATATCTATCTATCTATCTATCGATCTATTCAAAAAAATTGGAACAGCACAAAAATACACAAGCCTCCTTAGCAATACTCCAATACTTGCCAGATCCAGATAAATAACAAAAGAGGCAGCACTCCACAGATTCAGATGAAAAAAAGTGGATTTTAATCAGACCCACATAGCATGGCGACGTTTCAGCTCCATGAACTTGAGAAAGGCTCATGGAGCCAAAACGTCGCCATGCTATGTGGGTCTGATTAAAATCCACTTTTTTTTATTTGAATCTATGGAGTGCTGCATTTTTTGTTATGTATCTATCTATCTAATTATCTATCTATTATTCTATCTATCAAATTGTCTATCTATTATCTATTTATCTATCTATTATCTATTTATTTATCTATTACCTATATATTTATCTATCATCTATTTATTATCTATATGTACAGACTGGATGGAACGCTTTCTGAAAACCTGGCAGCCTTGGGTCGATTTTAATGATATGCCCGGTCTCCATACTTGTTTTCATCCCTAACTTTCGGATAGTATGTAAGGGATAGGCAGGTACGCGGGATGCAGTGACACACAGGAGGCAGATCAAGCGTTAACAGGGGGTTTATTACAGGGATACTCCACGCAGGGAGGTAGTAACTGGGGAACGGTTGGCAACGTTTAAATAACAAGGGTTCAATAAACGATTGTACTTATCAGTCAGGTGCTCTCAGGGGATGAAGGCGGGCAGGATCCGCGATGACGTTGTAAGCGATGTGTGAAGACTCTGGCCTGGTTCCAGAGGAACGTGAGACACTAGCTCCGGACAGTAGCAACGTATCCTGACGCTCCTGGAGTTGATCTGAAGATTCCGTGTGAAGTCTCAGCGGAGGGAAAGCAGAAGGCTCCGGAATGTAGGCAGGGGAACGGGAGAACCCGGGAGGGAGTCAGCCGACTCCGAGTCCTTTCCAAGATCCGGTCCACAATAAACACCGCCAGAAATCAGCAGTATGGTACGGAATGTCTCTGCAGTGTCGGGGGTTGAAGAGGTAATGGTCACACACTGGAAACAGTCTGACTGCGTGTGCGTGGAGATTCGACCGTCCGTCCTGGCTTTTAGGAGCTGAGGTGAGGAGAGCGAGTTAGCTTTCTCCTGCTGCACACTCTGTCTTCCTGCCAAAAGCCCTGCTTTCCCGTGCTCCGCCCCCTGCAGTCAGGTGCAAAGGTCGGTCAAGGTCAGAATGTCTTCCTCCCGACAACAATGGTGTCAGTCTCAACAGTTCCGGCCCAGATATGAGAGAAGCACCACAGGCCCGGTCCATCTCCCTACACGTACACCCTTAGACCTCACTATTTTATTGGGTCACTCTTCTCCTTTCCCTCTTACTTCGCTGTCCTCAGAGTAAACTTCGTATTCTCTTTTCTACACACACTGTTATTTAAAAAAAAATAAAAAATACATCCCATGTGTGGGAAACTTGTTTGTGCACTAGATTAGTTTAACAACAATAGTTGTTTTTTTTTTTTTCAAAATAAAAACTTTTAATGAAAAAATATTGTAAAAAATATAAAATCTAATATAAAAAATGCTTTTAGTGTTATGAGTTAATGTGTGTGAGAACTGAGCGTGGCAGCTAAACCCGTCCGACCTCAGATCTTATAATATAATCGGAGTATGATAGTAATTATCTTTACAATCCCATGGTGTTTGTGCAGCTGAAAGTGATATCAGTGGTCTCCGCCATTACTGAGAGTGAGTATTCCTCTCTACACTCCTTCTTGCAGGTGTGATGGGGAAAATTTGTTAAAAATTGCCACTGCCAAACATACCACGGACGGTGTATGTAATCTGCAATAAGCCCCTACAGCATCAGAAGCCGCTTCTCAAGAAGACTGTGAACCGGCCATATCCAAAATACACAAAATCCTTTTGCTTGTCTATATTCTCAATTAACAAGTACATATTATTTTTAAAATGCTTGTATTTTGGCGCTAGTTTGAAGGGATGATCAGGACCATCCCGCTCAACATGTCCTACTTTGTGGAGAGGGAGCCCAGGTCAGAGACCCTTTCCATTATACAGAAGAGAGACCTGCAAAGACTCATTTCTACAGAACAGTGAGTGGTGGTGGCGGCACGTCGTCCACAGTGACTTCACTTGTGCAGACATAGTCCTGTGGTAGTTATGGCACCAAATGTTATCAATCAATCTATATCTTAAATACTGGTCAATTAATGGTCTAAAAATTAAAGTGAGTTGTTTTGTGTCAAAACCTGGAGAGCCACAGGTTGGATCTCTGCCCTACACAGGCTGGATCTCTGTCCTACGCAGGTTGGATCTCTGCCCTACGCAGGTTGGATATCTGCCCTACGCAGGTTGGATCTCTGCCCTACACAGGCTGGATCTCTGCCCTACACAGGCTGGATCTCCGCCCTAAGCCAGGTTGGATCTCTGCCCTACCCAGGTTGAATCTGTGCCCTACACAGGTTGGATCTCTGCCCTACACAGGTTGAATCTGCTTCCTTGTAAGGTTCTTTGTCTCTGTTGACATGTTCCTTGAAACTCAGTTTTCCGTCGGCCATTTTGCTTTCTGTCTTTCTGCAGTTCTTGCCCTCAGTTAATATGGAGTTTCCAGTTTTCATGTTCCCGCCCTGATTCTTCCCTCTTGCTTCTTAAGCAGCCTCAGCTGAACAATCAGTGCTCCTGAATCAAGCCTCAGTCAGTCTGTGACCTGACTCCTGGAAGCCTTGGACTTGTACTCCAGCTATTCCCTACTGAGGAACCTTGGAACACTTTTGGACTCTGGAAACCTGCTGTTTGGTGAATCCATGTTTGCAGAGGAATTACGGTACAGAGAAGAGATCCTGAACCTGCTTTGGAGATTTATTGTAGTGCTTGAAGTTACTCTGGCCTGCTGTGTCTCCTGTCGCTGTTCCTGCAAACTGTGTGAACTTTTCAGCATGCTTGTATGATGTAATACAAGTAATTTCATTTCAACCTATGTCTCCTGTGTTTTCCTCGCACCCAAGCACAAGACGCTATAGGAACTGTAACTATACATGACAAGATTCAGGAGCCAATGTTTAGTGTCTGCTGGGTCTGGGAAAGCCGTGTCTGCTGTGACTGTGGATATCAGATGTCCGTTTAATACCTTATGTGATGACAGTGGTTGTGACTTCTCACAACCATTCCAGGTGAGCGCATTCCCTTAAAATTTTACTCTGGAGTGTTACCACAGGTAAACACTATTGTTTTTTTTTTTTTTTTTTCCTTTCCTCTTCTCCTTCCAAGCACCTCTGCCTTAAAAGATCTGGAAGATGGAGGCCCGCATAAAGGAACTTTGCGGAGTGACTGATACAATCCTTTCAGATGTACAGACTTTAAAAACCCGTTTTGCAAGCCTACAGGACCTCACTAATCATAATTTGCAAGTGTTTGGACAGACTACCCAGGAATTGCGAGCCAGGATTGAGGCTCTAGAGGAACGAGCCCAGGCTCCTGCCATAACCCCAAGTTCTGGGATCCCCAAATTACCTCCTTTTCGTTTTGGCGGTGAACGTGAGAAATTCAGGGGATTTATTAATCAATGCAATTTATTTTTCTCTGCACATGCTTCACAATTTCCCACTGAACGATCCAAAGTGCTTACTATAATCATGTTGCTTACCAATAAGGCTTTGATGTGGGCAAACCCTCTGATTGAGACTGAGGATGATTGTTTGAATCACCTTGATGCTTTTATTTCAGCCATGGGGCAGGTGTTTGATGACCCCAATCGAGGTGCAACAGCTGAAGCAGCCATGTTAACTTTGCGCCAAGGTAAGCGTTCAGTAGCCGAATATGCCCTGGATTTCAGGAGATGGGCTCTTGATACCACTTGGGACACTTCCGCTAAAAAATCTATTTTTCGGAAAGGGTTGTCTCCACTGATTAAGGATGAACTTGCTCGTGCCGACCCTCCCACTGCGTTAGGTGACTTTATTAACTATTGTATCCGTATTGATGCTCGTCTGACTGAACGCAGACAAGAGAGATGGTTCGAAAATAATCGCACTAACCTTTTACTACCTCCCTCCTCAGCTAAGGAACCTTTGAGTAGGATCACAGGGGAACCAGAACCTGAACCCATGCAGGTGGACTCTTTACAAAGACGGGTTAGTGATGCACGCAAAGAACATCGTATAAAGGAAAATCTATGTTTCTACTGTGGTAAGTCAGGGCACTTCATTATAAACTGCCCCAGCCATTCTCGTAAGACTACTGCAGCAGTCATTCACTGTGAGTGTTGCGAGAGGAGCTCTGTCATGTCCGAGCCTCAGGCTCCAGAGAGATCTGCTGCAAGAGATCTTGATTTCTCGGACTTAAACTCTGTTAGTTCTGGGGACGATGACGGTATAAACGCTGCAATTTTTCAAGTTTCCTCAGCGGTGTCCCAGCTGAGTTGTAAAAGAAACAATTCTCATTGCTTCCTTTCCATCAAACTCTGGGTTGACTCAGTCTGGGTGTCTAGCTCTGCTATGATCGACTCAGGAGCAAGTGGAAATTTTATGGATATCTCCTTTGCTCTGAAACAGGGGATACGTTCAGTGAAGAAGGCTACTCCAGTACAGATGGAGACTGTGGATGGCTCTCTACTGACTTCTGGACCAGTGGATCAAGAAACAGAGCCTTTGAGGGTCCTTATGGGTAAAGATCATCAAGAGAAAATGTCTTTTTTGCTTATCTCTTCTCCCCACTTTCCCATCATTCTAGGGCTACCATGGCTGCAGGCGCAGAATCCTACGATTAACTGGGAGACCAAGGAATTACACTTTCCGGAGAAACAGATGAGTCAAGGAGTTTCAGCTTGCTCTGTTCCTAAAGGAACCATGTCAGTCCCTGAACTACCAGCTGTATACCAGGACTATGACGATTTATGTGACAAGAAGAACGCTGATCAGCTTCCTCCTCACCGTCCATATGATTGTCCAATTGAATTATTACCCGGAGCCGAGATACCTTTTGGTAAGATCTACCCCCTAGCGGGGCCCGAGCTAAAAGCTTTGAAGGATTATATAGACGAAAATTTAGCCAAGGGCTTCATACGCCCCTCTTCATCTCCCGCAGGTGCACCCATCTTCTTTGTGAAGAAGAAAGATGGATCTCTGAGACCCTGCATAGACTATAGGGAACTCAATAAGGTTACTATTAGAAACCGTTATCCATTGCCTTTAATCCCTGAGTTGTTGGAGAGAGTGCGGCATGCCAAAATTTTCTCTAAACTGGATCTCCGTGGGGCCTATAACTTGGTCCGTATCAGACCTGGGGATGAATGGAAGACTGCTTTCAGGTCACGCTATGGACACTTTGAATATCTAGTTATGCCTTTTGGTCTGAGTACCGCCCCAGCCACTTTCCAACACTTCGTGAATGATATCTTCAGGGATCTCCTAGATACATTTGTGGTGATTTATCTGGATGATATTCTAATTTTTTCTAACTCCACAGAGGAACATCATGGACATGTGAGAATGGTCTTAGAACGCCTAAGACAAAACCATCTCTACATCAAACTTGAAAAATGTGAATTCCATAGGACCGAAATTCAATTTCTGGGGTATGTACTATCTACGCAAGGGATTAGTATGGATGGAAGCAAGACCCAAGCCATCAAGGATTGGCCAATTCCTAGAAATGTGAAGGAGGTGCAGCGTTTCATCGGGTTTGCCAACTTCTATAGACGTTTCATTAAGAATTTTTCTGAGGTAGTGTCACCTATCACCCAACTTACCCGGAAACAGTCTAGATTCTCCTGGACCCCGCAAGCTCAGGAAGCATTTTCCTGTTTAAAGGATAAATTTACCACCGCACCTATCTTAGTACATCCCAACCCCGAGCTTGCCTTCATAATAGAGGTGGATGCTTCAGACTGTGCCGTTGGAGCTTACTCTCTCAGAGAACAGGTGAGAAGAATGTCTTGCATCCCTGTGCCTTCTTTTCCCAGCAGTTGTCTTCGGCTGAGAGGAACTACGATGTGGGCAATAGAGAATTGTTGGCCATTATTGCCGCCTTCAAGGAATGGAGACACCTTCTTCAGGGTGCTGCACAGCAAATAGTCGTCCTGACAGACCATCGTAACCTTGAATTTATCAGGTCGGCTAAGTGCCTGACTCCTCGCCAGGCTCGCTGGAATCTTTTCCTAAACCAATTTAATTTTGTCATTTCTTATAGACCAGGATCGCGCAATGGAAAGGCTGATGCACTCTCTAGGATTCATTCAGCAGAGACACGTCCACTTACTCCTCCTAAGACTATTCTTCCTGACTCTAGATTCCTGGGAGTGATTCATAATCAAGACCTACTTAAGGACATCAAGGAAGCATACCATGCGGATTCTTTGTTGGCTCAACCCCCAAGGGACGTAAGTCTTGTCTTTAAGAATGGTGTGTGGATTCAGGGACAACGTCTGTATATACCTGAAACAGTCAGATTGAGAGTATTGCAACTCATCCACGATTCCAAGATAGCCGGGCATAGGGGAATTCTAAAGACACAAGAATTTCTTTCTCGTTTCTTTTGGTGGCCCACTTACAGGAAAGATGTCTTAAACTATGTCACTTCATGTGAAGTCTGTGCAAGATGCAAAACACCTCGCTCCTCACCAACTGGTCTGTTGCAACCTCTTCCCACCCCGTCCCGCCCGTGGGGATCCATTTCTATGGACTTCATTGTGGAGTTACCAACCTCTCAAGGGAAGAACACCATTCTAGTGGTGGTTGACCGTCTAACAAAGGCAGCTCATTTTATCCCTTGTGTCGGCTTACCCACTGCAAAACAGACATCAGACTTGATGATTAAGAATGTGTTTCGCTTACATGGAGTACCGGATGAGGTCATTTCGGATCGAGGGGTGCAATTCACTTTAAGGTTTTGGCAAAATTTCTGTGCAGCATTGGACATTAAAGTAAACCTTTCTTCTGCTTTTCATCCCCAGACTAATGGACAGACAGAACGAACCAATCAGACCCTGGAGCAGTATCTCCGCTGTTTTATCTGCCACCTACAGGATGATTGGGTGGATCTACTTCCACTGGCTGAGTTCTCTTATAACAACTCTCAGAGCGCCTCCACTAAGCAGTCTCCTTTTTACTCCAATCTAGGTTATCATCCTAACATTCTTCCTCGATTTCCCATATATACGCCCTTGCCGGCAGTGGCTGAAAGAATCACTTCTTTACAAAAGAATATGGATCTTCTAAAGGAAAATCTAGAATTGGCTCAGGAAAGGTACAAGAAAGCAGCAGATAAATTTCGTAAACCTGCACCAGCTTTCAAGGTAGGAGATTTGGTCTGGCTGTCAACCAGAAATCTTAAATTAAAGATTCCATCGTCTAAATTGGGACATAAGTACATTGGACCTTATAAGATCAATAAGATTATAAGTGCTGTTGCTTGTCGTCTTCAACTACCCAGAACTATGAGAATCCACCCTGTCTTTCATGTATCCCTACTAAAGGCTGCAACACCCAATACGTTTCCTGGACGTTCTTCTCCTTGCCCTGACCCAGTGCTGGTCGATGGTCAGGAAGAATTTATGGTGGAAAGGATTCTAGATTCTAGGTTGTACAGAAATCAGTTGCAATATTTGATTAAATGGCAGGGCTACCCAGTGGAGGACAACTCATGGGAACCAGTCAATAATGTAAATGCTCCTCGCCTGCTCCGCCAGTTTCATCAGAGGTACCCTGACAAGCCTGGTCTGAGGTCATCGGAGGTTGTCCCTAAGGGGGGAGTAATGTAAGGTTCTTTGTCTCTGTTGACATGTTCCTTGAAACTCAGTTTTCCGTCGGCCATTTTGCTTTCTGTCTTTCTGCAGCTCTTGCCCTCAGTTAATATGGAGTTTCCAGTTTTCATGTTCCCGCCCTGATTCTTCCCTCTTGCTTCTTAAGCAGCCTCAGCTGAACAATCAGTGCTCCTGAATCAAGCCTCAGTCAGTCTGTGACCTGACTCCTGGAAGCCTTGGACTTGTACTCCAGCTATTCCCTACTGAGGAACCTTGGAACACTTTTGGACTCTGGAAACCTGCTGTTTGGTGAATCCATGTTTGCAGAGGAATTACGGTACAGAGAAGAGATCCTGAACCTGCTTTGGAGATTTATTGTAGTGCTTGAAGTTACTCTGGCCTGCTGTGTCTCCTGTCGCTGTTCCTGCAAACTGTGTGAACTTTTCAGCATGCTTGTATGAAGTAATACAAGTCATTTCATTTCAACCTATGTCTCCTGTGTTTTCCTCGCACCCAAGCACAAGACGCTATAGGAACTGTACACTATACATGACATTCCTACTCAGGTTGGATCTGTGCCTTACATAGTTGGATCTCTGCTTTACACAGGTTGAATCTCTGCCCTACACAGGTTAGGCCTTTGCCCTACCCAGGTTGGATCTCTGCCCTACCCAGATTGGATCTCTGATCTAACCAGGTTGGATCACTGCCCTACACAGGTTGGATCTTTGCCCTACACAGGCTGGATCTCTGCCCTACACAGGATGGATCTGTGCCCTACACAGGTTGGATCTGTGCCCTACATAGGTTGGATCTCTGCCCTACACAGGTTGGATCTGTGCCCTACACAGATTGGATCTCTGCTCTACCTAGGTTGGATATCTGCCCTACCCAGGTTGGATCTCTGCTCTACCCAGGTTGGATCTCTGCTCTACCCTGGTTGGATCTCTTCCCTACACAGCCTGTATCTCTGCCTTACACAGGTTGGATCTCTGTCATACACAGGTTGGATCTGTTTCCTACACAGGTTGGATCTGTGCCCTACATAGGTTGGATCTCTGCCCTACACAGGTTGGATCTCTGCCCTACACAGGCTGGATCTCTGCTCTACCCAGGTTGGATCTCTGCCCTACCCAGGTTGGATCTCTGCCCTACACATGCTGTATCTCTGCCCTACACAGGTTGGATCTCTGCATACACAGGCTGGATCTCTGCCCTACACAGGTTGGATCTGTTTCCTACACAGGTTGGATCTGTGCCCTACATAGGTTAGACCTCTGCCCTACACAGGTTGGATCTCTGCCCTACACAGGCTGGATCTGTGCCCTACAAAGGTTGAATCTCTGCCCTACACAGGTTGGGCCTCTGCCCTACCCAGGTTGGATCTATGCCCTACCCAGGTTGGATCTCTGCTCTACCCAGGTTGGATCACTGCCGTACATAGGTTGGATCTCTGCCCTACACAGGCTGGATCTCTGCCCTACACAGGATGGACCTGTGCCCTACACAGATTGGATCTGTGCCCTACATAGGTTGGATCTCTACCCTACACAGGTTGGATCTGTGTCCTACACAGGTTGGATCTCTGCTCTACCCATGTTGGATCTCTGCTCTACACAGGCTGGATCTCTGCCTACACAGGCTGGATCTTTGCCCTACACAGGTTGGATCTCTGCCCTCCTACATTGTTCCTGTAAGTATATCACCAATAGCTAAGGCCAAATAACTCAATAAGTCTCAGAACGGATACATGAACGGCTGCAGCTGATAGTTGCTGCTGGCTCTGGATTTGGATCAGTGACTACAAAGATGTCTCTGCAGCAGGGAAGCCTCCGCTCTCCAGCAATGAGTCATTCTGTTCTGAAGTTCACACTAGGTAGGAATAATTACACAAGAAGAAGGAGAACAAAGCTCTAGCATGGCCGAAAGATTCACAGGAACTCAATATTTACAGCAGCACATACAGTGGGTACGGAAAGTATTCAGACCCATTTAAATTTTTCACTCTGTTTCATTGCAGCCATTTGGTAAATTCAAAAAAGTTCTTTTCTTCATTAATGTATACCCTGCACCCCATCTTGACTGAAAAAAAAACAGAAATGTAGAAATGTTTGCAAATTTATTAAAAAAGAAAAACTGAAATATCACATGGTCATAAGTAGAGATGAGCGACTTTCCCTTTTTTAGAGTCGAGTCGGGTTTCATGAAACCGAACGAAATCGGCCGACTATCGGGAAAAGTCGGTGGTCCGACTGAAACACGAAACCCAATGCAAGTCAATGGGGAAGCAAAGTCGCCATGGAGTGGAGGACAGTAAACACACCTACAGTGCCCATTTCAATGCCAACGACATCAATTCTTATTGCTTAAGCTTGGCAACCTTAATTAACTTTATAATAATAGTAACACATTGAAAACTGGGGGTTATTTGGCAAAACTTGTGGGGGGGCAGGGCTGGCTCCTGGTTTTCGTGTGCCCCGGGCCAAAGAATGTCAGTGAGCCCCTTTAACACATACCACAATTCATGATGCTCCGATACGGCACAGAAATATAGGTATAGTACAATGAAATATACTTCACTTCTTACATGACATGACTGATATCTATGTTAAAATCTACAATAGCTCAAAAACCGGTCAGTATATTCCTCCATACAGTATTATGGCCACCATATAGTGCTCCATACAGAATAATGAGCCCCATATATTGCTCTATAAAGAATAATGAGCCCCATATATTGCTCCATACAGAATAATTGGTCCCATATAATGTTCCATACAGTATTATGGGCACCACATAGTGCGCCATACAGAATAATGAGCCCCATATATTGCTCTACACAGAATAATTGGTCCCATATAATGTTCCATACAGTATATGATGAGCTCCACATACTGCTCCAGTATATGATAGTCCCCATATAATGTGCCATAAAGTATAGGACCGTCCCCATACAGTACAATGAGCCCCACATATTGCTCCATACAGTATAATGAGTCGCATATAAAGCTCCATACAGTATATGATGGGCCCCATATATTGCTCCATCCAGAACTGGCTCCATATAATGCTCCATACAGAATAGGCCCCATATGATGCTCCATACCCTATATGATGCCCCATAAATAATGAACCCCATATGATTCTCCAGTATATGATGGGCCCCATGGATGATGCTCCAGTGTCTTATGGGCCAAAATAATGCTCCATATATAATGGGCCCCATTTATAATGCTCCATTGTATAATGGTCCCTGTAAATGCTGCTCCAGTGTCTGTTTTCCTCCTTTTAGAATGCTCCAGTATATGATGGGCCCCATGGATGATGCTCTAGTGTCTTATGGGCCAAAATCATGCTCCATATATAATGGGCCCCATTATTAATGATCCATTGTATAATGGTCCCCGTAAATGCTGCTCCAGTGTCTGTTTTCGCCCTTTTAGAATGCTTCAGTATATGATGGGCCCCATGGATGATGCTCCAGTGTCTTATGGGCCAAAATAATGCTCCATATATAATGGGCCCCATTTATAATGCTCCATTGTATAATGGTCCGCGTAAATGCTGCTCCAGTGTCTGTTTTCCCCCTTTTAGAATGCTCCAGTATATGATGGGCTCCATGGATGCTGCTCCAGTGTCTGATCTGCCCCATTTAGAATGCTCCAGTATATGATGGGCCCTATGGATGCTGCTCCAGTGTCTGATCTGCCCCATTTAGAATGCTCCAGTATATGATGGGCCCTATGGATGCTGCTCCAGTGTCTGTTTTCCCTCTTTTAGAATGCTTCAGTTTATGATGGGCCCCATGGATGATGCTCCAGTGTCTTATGGGCCAAAATAATGCTCCATATATAATGGGCCCCATTTATAATGCTCTATTGTATAATGGTCCCCGTAAATGCTGCTCCAGCATGGGCGTACCCACCGTGGGGCAGGGGGGGCAGGTGCCCCCCCCTAGAAGCAGGGGCACACAATGAAAGAGAGCGGAGAGAGCAGCACAATGCCGGCTCCCTCTGCCACAGGTTCCAGTGCCTGTCTGTGTGCGCAGTGCAGGGAGCTGCTGTCTCACCAGAGGAGCTCCCTCCTTTCTTTCTTCCTGGCTGCAGCAGCTGTAGTTTCACTTTCTGCCCTGCAGGCTCTGGTTGTCTCAGCCACACTGGGTCCTAGTGCCCTCTGTGTGCAGACACTGGACACTTCCTGCTCCTGCCTCAGCCACTGCCTGCAAGCTTCATGGTAAGAGGGGATGGAATTTATTAAATTCATTCTGCTCAGGCATGTCATGGTCACTGTGGGGGAATGTGAGAGGATGGGGGTATTGTGGGGGAGAGGGTACAGGGCACTGGGGGTGAATGTAAGAGGATGGGGTATTGTGGGGGCTAATGCACTGGGGGTGAATGTAAGAGGATAGGGTATTGTGGGGGCTAATGCACTGGGGGGGTTAATGTGAGAGGATGGGGATATTGTGGGGGGTACAGGGCACTGGGGATGAATGTAAGAGGATGGAGTATTGTGGGGGCTATGGCACTGGGGGGTTAATGTGAGAGGATGGGGGTATTGTGGGGGAGGGTTACAGGGCACTGGGGTGAATGTAAGAGTATGGGGTATTGTGGGGGCTAGGGCACTGGGGGGGTTAATGTGAGAGGATGGGGTATTGTGGGGGCTAGGGCACTGGGGGGTTAATGTGAGAGGATGGGGTATTGTGGGGGCTGAAGTGGGGGAGGGGCAACAGGGCACAGAGTGAATGTGAGAGGATGGGGTATTGGGGAGGGGATACAGGGCACTGGTTGGTGAATGTGAGAGGATGGGGATATTGTGGGGGCTGGCGCACAGGGGTTGATGTGAGAGGATGGGGTATTGTGAGGGAGGGTGGACAGGTCACTGGGGTTGAATGTAAGAGGATGGGGGTATTGTGGGGCTAGGGCACTGGGGGTTTACTGTGAGAGGATGGGGGTATTGTGGGGGTTGAAGTGGGGAGGGGCACCAGAGCACTGAGGGGTGCATGTGAGAGGATGGGGGTATTGTGGGGTCAGTGGGACAGAACACTAAGGGGTGCATGTGAGACAATGGGCTGTTGGGGTGTGGGTGGGGACAGGGAGGGTAGGGGGCTTTTTTTTTTGCTTGTGAGCTCCTTAATACTTTAATAATAGATTAATATTTCAGTATTATTATAACAAGGGCATAGACAGACGACCGTATAACTCATGCGAGGATCGCACTGCAATCCTCGGACTTGCTGGTACCGCTCCTGACATGAGTGCGACTGCCATGTATAATATATGGTATATACAGCGTAGTGTCGCATACACTGCTGTATTATACAATATACAACAGTTCTAATGCTCCATACCTAATATGCAGGATAATGTACAGTGTATATGATGTAACCTGTATAAGATGCGACATTGGCTTGCCCCCCCCCTAGTTTTGATCCTGGGTACGCCCATGTGCTCCAGTGTCTGTTTTCCCCCTTTTAGAATCTCCAGTATATGATGGGCTCCATGGATGCTGCTCCAGTGTCTGATCTGCCCCATTTAGAATGCTACAGTATACGATGGGCCCCATGGATGATGCTACAGTGTCTTATGGGCCAAAATCAAGCTCCATATATAATGGGCCCCATTATTAATGATCCAGTGAATAATGGGCCCCGTAAATGCGTCTCCAGTGTCTGATGTCCCCCATTTAGAATGAAATATACTTCACTTCTTACATGACATGACTGATATCTATGTTAAAATCTACAATAGCTCAAAAACCGGACAGTATATTCCTCCATACAGTATTATGGCCACCACATAGTGCGCCATACAGAATAATGAGCCCCATATATTGCTCCATACAGAATAATTGGTCCCATATAATGTTCCATACAGTATATGATGAGCTCCACATAATGCTCCAGTATGTGATAGTCCCCATATAATGTGCCATAAAGTATAGGACGGTCCTCATAGAGTACAATGAGCCCCACATATTGCTCCATACAGTATAATGAGTCGCATATAAAGCTCCATACAGTATATGATGGGCCCCATATATTGCTCCATCCAGAACTGGCTCCATATAATGCTCCATACAGAATAGGCCCCATATGATGCTCCATACCCTATGTGATGCCCCATAAATAATGAACCCCATATGATTCTCCAGTATACGGTGGGCCCCATGGATGATGCTCCAGTGTCTTATGGGCCAAAATAATGCTCCATATATAATGGGCCCCATTTATAATGCTCCATTGTATAATGGTCCCCGCAAATGCTGTTCCAGTGTCTGTTTTCCCCCTTTTAGAATGCTCCAGTATATGATGGGCTCCATGGATGCTGCTCCAGTGTCTGATCTGGGCCCATTTAGAATGCTCCAGGTATATCTGATGGGCCCTATGGATGCTGCTCCAGTGTCTGATCTGCCCCATTTAGAATGCTCCAGTATATGATGGGCCCTATGGATGCTGCTCCAGTGTCTGTTTTCCCCCTTTTAGAATGCTTCAGTATATGATGGGCCTCATGGATGCTGCTCTAGTGTCTGATCTGCCCCATTTAGAAGCTCCAGTATATGATGGGCTCCATGGATGCTGCTCCAGTGTCTGATCTGCCCCATTTAGAATGCTACAGTATATGATGGGCCCCATGGATGATGCTCCAGTGTCTTATGGGCCAAAATCAAGCTCCATATATAATGGGCCCCATTATTAATGATCCAGTGAATAATGGGCCCGTAAATACGGCTCCAGTGTCTGATGTCCCCATTTAGAATGCTCCAGTGTATGATGGGCCCTATCTATGTTGCTCAAGTGTATGCTGGGCCCCATATATAATTCTCCAGTGTATAATGCTCCCCATATATTGCTTCAAACATTAAAAAAAATGAAATACCTCTCCTCGCTGTGCACTGCTCTACTCTGGACTCCTCAGCGACACCATCTTGCAGCTCTCTGCACTTGGACTGCAGAGGGCATACAGATGTGACGTCATCGCGCTCTCTAACCTGAATGTCACTGTCAGGAAATGCTGAAGACGTCACAGCGGTGGAGCATGGAGAGGTAAGTATTGCAAGTGCTGGGGCCCTGAGCAAGCAGGGGGGGCCGACTCGTGGGCGACGGCACTGGAACAGGGCCCCTCATAGTACGCTGGTGTGTCTGACGGTGAGAGGGCCCTCCCACCGTCAGAGACACTTTTTTGTACTATGAGGGGCCCTGTGCCAGTGCCGTCGCCCACGAGTCGGCCCCCCCCACCATGTTCAGGGAACCGGTACTTGCCCGGGTGCGCCAGGTGCTGATGACGGCTCGGGGGGGAGGGATTTGTAGGTTTTGTATTCCGTCCACGCTTGCAAGTGCATGTTTATTAAATGTCTAAGCATGCAACTGGTATTCTAATTTCTGAGATTTTTCCCTCGGCTAAAGGTCCTTCCGCACTTCTTACAGATAACCTTTGCCTCATCAATAGGATTTTGGTCAAAAAAGTGCCACAGTGGACTCTTCCTACTATAGTATAAATTTTCAGGGAACGCACGCTGTGCTAATTTGACCGTCTGGCCAAGCTGTCCTGCAACTCTTTTTGTTTTTTTTTAACACGTTTTTGTACTGCTACGGGCCTGCCAGATAACCGCTGCTGCGATGTCGATGCCTGCTGCGGATCCTTCTCCTCTTCTGAGCTATTGCCAGCGGCACCCTCTTTGCCCAATGGATGCCAATCCGGGTCAACAACTGGGTCATCCATCACCTACTCTTCAATTTCATCTGCACCTTCCTCTGTGTCACCGTGTAAGGTGGTATAGTATGCGGGAACGGGCACCTGAGTTTCATCAGGGTCAGATTCTGGCTCAGTAGACTGCGAGGGCAATGTAGTGCTCTGGTTAAATGTACCAGCACAATCATATAGCAGTGGCTGTGCATCAGTGCACTACATGTCAGATTCATGTTGGACTGGGGAATTCAGGATTTGACTTGATAACCCAGGCATGGTATGTAAAAAGAACTCCATGGAGTAATCTGAAGTGTGGCCTGCCGCATCCTTCCCTTTTGGTGGGGGTGAAGGACACAAGGAAAGGGGTTGTTCCTGACCAGAAGCTTGCACTGACGACTCAGTGCTTTGAGCTTTTGAACCTTCAGAAGAGGAGGCGATAGAGCTGGAGGTTGTTTCGGCAATGTAAGCCAAAACCTGTTCCTGATGCCCCGGCTTTAAAAGCGGTTTACGTAGTCCCAGAAAAGGGACCCTTCCAGGCCTTCTGGAGCCAGACGATGACGCAGGCTCAACCTCCTGCCTTAGGTGCTATTGTGCTTTTGGCACTACCAGCAGATGCACCACCACCACCACCACCATCAGTACCAGGTGTCCCCCCATGGCCACATCCGCGGCCTCTTCCACCATACTTCCTCATGTTTGTGAAAATGTACCCAAAATACCAGCAGCTATATGGTACTGTATCAGAAGCGTACAGCTGTATACGGTGAGGATGAAAAAATTTAATCTCCGTATATATTTGCGGAGTAACAGACACAGACTCTCACAGGCTCAGTATGGATTACACCAGAATATAAATAGCAAAAAAGTGTACTGTATCAGAAGCGTGCAGCCGTATACAGTGCTGGGTTAATTTTAAATCTCCGTATATATTTCAGGAGTAACACACACGGTCACAGGCTCAGTATGGATAACACCAGAATATGAAAAGCAGAAAAAGTGTACTGTATCACTAGCATGCAGCTGTATACAGTGTTGGGCTAATTTTAAATCTCCGTATATATTTCAGGAGTAACACACACGGTCACAGGCTCAGTATGGATAACACCAGAATATGAAAAGCATAAAAAGTGTACTGTATCAGTAGCGTACAGCTGTATACAGTGTTGGGGTAATTTTAAATCTCTGTATATATTTGAGGAGTAAACACACGCTCACAGGCTCAGTATGGAGCAGATCAGAATATGAAAAGCATAAAAAGTGTACTGTATCTGTAGCGTACAGCTGTATACAGTGTTGGGGTAATTTTAAATTTCCGTATATATTTCAGGAGTAACACACACGGTCACAGGCTCAGTTTGGATAACACCAGAATATGAAAAGCCGAAAAAGTGTACTGTATCAGTAGCGTACAGCTGTATACAGTGTTGGGGTAATTTTAAATCTCCGTATATATTTCAGGAATAACACACAGACACTCACAGGCTCAGTATGGAGTAGACCAGAATATGAAAAGCATAAAAAGTGTACTGTATCAGTAGCGTACAGCTGTATACAGTGTTGGGGTAATTTTAAATCTCCGTATATATTTCAGGAGTAACACACATGCTCACAGGCTCAGTATGGAGTAGACCAGAATATGAAAAGCATAAAAAATGTACTGTATCAGTAGCGTACAGCTGTATACAGTGTTAGGGTAATTTTAAATCTCCGTATATATTTGAGGAGTAACACACACGCTCACAGGCTCAGTATGGAGTAGACCAGAATATGAAAAGCATAAAAAGTGTACTGTATCAGTAGCGTACAGCTGTATACAGTGTTTGGGTAATTTTAAATCTCCGTATATATTTCAGGAGTAACACACTCACAGGCTCAGTATGGAGTAGACCAGAATATGAAAAGCATTAAAAGTGTACTGTATCAGTAGCGTACAGCTGTATACAGTATTGGGGTAATTTTAAATCTCCGTATATATTTGAGGAGTAACACACACGCTCACAGGTTCAGTATGGAGTAGACCAGAATCTGAAAAGCATAAAAAGTGTACTGTATCAGTAGCGTACAGCTGTATACAGTGTTGGGGTAATTTTAAATCTCCGTATATATTTGAGGAGTAACACACACACTCACAGGCTCAGTATGGAGTAGACCCGAATATGAAAAGCATAAAAAGTGTACTGTATCAGTAGCGTACAGCTGTATGCAGTGTTGGGGTAATTTGAAATCTCCGTATATATTTGAGGAGTAACACACATGCTCACAGGCTCAGTATGGAGTAGACTAGAATATGAAAAGCATAAAAAGTGTACTGTATCAGTAGCATCCTGCTGTATACAGTGTTGGGGTAATTTTAAATCTCCGTATATATTTCAGGAGTAACACACACGCTCACAGGCTCAGTATGGATTACAGCAGAATATGAAAAGCAGAAAAAGTGCACTGTATCAGTAGCGTACAGGTGTATACAGTGTTGGGGTAATTTGAAATCTCCATATATTTTTAAGGAGTAACACACACACGCTCTCTCAGTATGGATTTGACCGTAATACAGAAGTCAGAAAAACGGTACTGTATCAGAAGATACTAGCTGTATACGGTTTTGGGGAAAAATTAAATCTCCGTATATATTTCCATAGTCACACACATGCTCTGTCATTATGGATTTGACCGTAATACAGAAGGCAGAAAAAACGGTACTGTATCAGAAGATACCAGCTGTATACGGTTTCGGGGAAAATTGAAATCTCCGTATATATTTCCGGTCACACACAGATAGTCAGCATGTATTTGTCCGTCATACCAGCCTGTACACGGTAGTGTGAGGAGCGTACAGCTTTATACGGTGTGGGAAAAAATGAACGCTCAGTAACTGTGCAGAAAAAAATAAAAGTATTAGTGCTGTGTAGGTGCTGTGTTAAAAAGCACTCTGCACAGCAGTGTACACACAGCAAAAGAAATTCCTCCCTGTCACTGGCAGGCAGCCTAATAATCAGCTCTGCTGCTCCACACAATAAATTCCTCCCCTCTCACTGGCAAACAGCAGCCTAATAATCAGCTCTGCTGCTTCACACAAGCAATTCCTCTCCTGTCATTGGCAGGCAGCCTAATAATCAGCTCTGCTGCTGCACACAATAAATTCCTCCCCTCTCACTGGCAAACAGCAGCCTAGCTCTGCTGCTCCACACAAGCAATTCCTCCCCTGTCACTGGCGGGCAGCCTAAGGACCAGCCCTGCTGCACACAACAAAATCCTCCCTGTCACTGCACACTAACTGTACAGCTAATCGCTATCAGCACAAGCACAGAATTATTTTTTTACTGCCTAACTCCCTACTGAGAACCAGCGCCAGCAACCTCTCCCTACGCTAAGATCGGCAGAAGTAAAATGGCGGTTGGCGTTGAGGGCTTTTATGGGCACTGTGACGCCACACAAAGCAAGCCAATCACTGCATTGCCCTTCTCTAAGATGGTGGCGGCCGCTGCCCATGTCATCGCGTTGCCCACAGTGTGTGTCCCAGCGTCTCAGTGTCTGTTCTGCCTCCAGCATCCAATTGTTTCTGACTTATTTGATTTTTACTGTTTTACATAGGAGTGTGATAATTTAGTGTTTGGCTCCTCTAGTGACCAGTCTCATATAATGTTTTCTTTCATTTCAGCTAGATCTTTTTCTTTCCTTTGCAATGCATCATGGTAGCTTAGCAATGCATGATGGTAGCGTAGCAATGTATGCTGGGAGCTTTCCCTCCATTTTCCTTCAGCCTGCATCCAGGAAGCAGCTCATCTTTTCCTCTCCTCTTGTGATAGCATCGCCGGTATGTACATATGTCTCTCTAGTTAATTCCTGTCCTATATTAGCCCTGTCTAATCAGTCCTGGCCCTGGTTAGGTATTAGTCTGCAAATGTTTATTCATACTGTATTATGTATATGTATTTTCATTATACCCCTGTACTGATTGTATGTATATATGTTTGTATTATAGTTTCACTGCGCTCATCAATATATCAAGTTCAATAAAGTACAGATTCAATCACAATCTCCTTATTGGACCCGGTATATAAAGGTTTAGCTGTCTGTATAACTGCAATGACGTCTGCCTCATTCAGTGAGGACAGAACAGTGAAACGGCGGCCATCCAGTTAGTGGAATTCAGTGAAAAGTCAGCCATCCAGCTTGCAGGATCTAGTGAAACTGCAGCCATCTACCTAGTGAGATTCAAGTCACCGGCTACACAGAGACTTAATACAGCTACAGCAATCTCTGCACGGCTAAGACACCATGTCCCACAAATCACACAGGACAAAATCTGCCACTTCCGTCTCTTCAAAGACAACATCCATCAGCAGCGCGGTCGCCATTGCCCGCGCAAATGCTCTAGCCGCCAAAATGCGAGCAAGCTATGCTGAACAAGAGATGCGACTTAAGTTAGAGAAAGCTGAACTAGAGAGCAAGGCGCAGTTAGAGAAGGCTGAACTAGAGAGCAAGGCGCAGTTAGAGAAGGCACGCATAGATGCCGCCTTAGAGAGCCTAGCAGCAAAAAGAGAAGCTGCTGCAGCCCTCGCCAAGGCAGAATCTCTAGAAGCCGCGCAAAACCCTAAGCAACATAGCCTAAGCAGTGCGTCAAGTCTTGAGTTTCCACTGCAAGATTCACCACAACACACATCTCAGTATGTTAATGAACTTCCTGATCCGAACTATAACCCTGAACCGACATTGGAACAAGATCATGACACCTCCAGTGAAGCGAGCGAGAGACATCATGAGGCTCAGCTCCAAGACAGATACCGACACGAAAACGTGGAGCAAAATAACTCTTCTAATGACTACCTTCCCCCTCACCAGGTAACCAACGTGAATCGCCTGCTGACAAGCCGCACGTCAGACTGAAGCATCACGACACCGTCTGGCGCCACCCAGAGGATACTAACAGGTACAAACGCACCTCACACCACTATCAGGGTAACCCATCACCAGTATACTCTGCTGACAACCGGTTCACAACAGAATTTGCTAAGTTCTTCACACGACGTGATCTGGTTGTCAAGGGACTCATGAAATTCACTGACCAAGCTGAAGGTTACAGAGCTTGGAAAGCTTCCTTCCAGAATGTCACTAGAGACTTGGGGCTACAACACAGGGAAGAGATAGACCTCTTAGTCAAATACCTGGGGGAAGAGTCAGTCAAACATACAGTAAGAATCAGAGACATTAATATAAACCGCCCTGAGACTGGCCTCAAAGAGATCTGGAAGAGGCTGGATGAGTGTTACGGCTCAGCAGAGGTAATAGAAAGAGCCTTGTTCAAAAGAATTAACATTCCTAAAATATCTAACAAAGAGCTCCAGAAACTTAGAGAATTAAGTGACTTGCTAAAGGAGTTCCAAGTTGCCAAATGTGAGGATGATCTACAAGGACTTGCAGACCTTGACACAGCAAGAGGTGTTAACCCTATAGTCCAAAAGTTGCCCTACAATCTATAGGAGAGGTGGATCACACATGGTTCCATGTACAAATACAAACACAGTGTTCCATTTCCTCCCTTCTCCATTTTTGTAGACTTTGTACACCAACAAGCAAGAATCAGAAACGATCCCAGCTTTGACTTTGCATTGTCATATGCCACACCGTCACCAACTGCAAACCCACGCAGAACGTCTGTGGCAGTGCACAAGACTTATGTTTCTTCTCCAGGTTCTAATTACAGGTCTGCTGGCTGCTCCCAATCAGAGACAAAGGTGCAGGATCCTGACAAGCAGTGCCCGCTCCATCTGAAGCCTCATCCTCTCCTGAAATGCAGAGCCTTCAGAGGAAAATCTGTGCCAGATCGCAGAAGCTTCCTGAAAGAGAACGGTATCTGCTACAAGTGCTGCTCATCCACAACTCATCTCGCCAAGGATTGCAAGGTCAGTGTAAAATGCACAGAATGTGGCACCACAGATCATAACACTGCCCTACACCCTGGGCCAGCTCCATGGAGTACACAAAACACGCCAGCTGACAGTGAGCATGGCGGGGAGGAAAGGAACATTGATGCAGCCATGCCAGAGATCACTTCAAAATGTACTGAAGTCTGTAAAGGGACAATAGACAGTAGATCTGTTCAAAAATATGCCTCGTCAGAGTGTACCCAAAGGGTCATAGAGACAAAGCTGTAAAGGTACTGCCACACTACACAATCCCGCTAGTGATCTCGTTAGCGTCGCATACTAATGAGATCGCTAGCGGGATTGTTTCTATATCGCTAGTGTCGGCCACATTTAGCGATATCATTAAGGACACTATCGCGGTTAGCGATCTCCTTAACGACTTTAGCGGTACAAAAGTACCGCTAAATCGCTAAAAAAAAGGTGCCACACTTAGCGATATATACTTACCCAGCGGGGCGCCAGCGACGAAAATAGGGTCCGGAACGATTCCAGCGACGAGCGAGATCACAGCAGGAAGCTCGTCGCTGGCAGATGCCGCACACAACAACATCGCTAACGGGATTGCTAAATAGTGACGTTTTTTAGCGATCCTGTTAGCGATGTTGTTTAGTGTGGCATACCCTTTAGACTGTATGCTATCTTGGATGATCAAAGTAATCGATCCCTGGCTAGATCAACATTCTTTGACCTATTCCACATCAAAGGGCCAAGCACCCCCTACTCACTAAAGACGTGTGCAAGTACTGTGACGACAGCAGGTAGGAAAGCTACTGTCTACCAAATTGAGTCCTTAGACGGTCAATTCTGCCTACAACTACCTAACATCATCGAGTGTAATCAGATCCCAGACAACAGATCTGAAATACCTACGCCAGATGTAGCAATCCACCACGCTCACTTAAAACGCATAGCACACCTCATACCGGAACTCGACCATCAGGCCCAGATAATTCTGCTGTTGGGGAGAGATATCCTGCAGGTGCATAAAGTGAGACGTCACATCAATGGACTCCACAATGCTCCCTATGCCCAAAAGCTAGACCTAGGATGGGTCATAATAGGAGACGTATGCTTGGGACGCATGCACGCCCCATCTTCTGTGACAAGCATGCTGACAAATACATTAGAGAAAGGACGCCCATCTCTGTTTCAACCTTGTAACAATGAATTCCATGTCAGAGAGCTACCACACAGCATCCAACTGCCCAATCATCTAATAGACTTCACTCATGACAGCAGTATAGTGTCGGGAAGCTATGAGGATCAGTTAGGGTGCACAGTCTTCCAGAGAACTAAGCAAGACAACCAAGTGGTAATGTCAGTAGAGGACAAGTTGTTCTTAGAGGTAATGGACAAGGGACTTGTTAAAGATGAGACCAACAGCTGGGTCGCACCTCTTCCCTTCAGAACCCACAGACCACGTCTACCGAACAACAGAAATCAGGCATTAAAGCGTTTCTCCTCTCTCAAACATAATCTGCAAAGGAAGCCAGAGATGAAAGATCACTTTTTCTCCTTCATGTCAAAGATCTTTGAGAATTGTCATGCAGAGCTAGCTCCCACTCTCAAAGACTCTGAAGAATGCTGGTTCCTACCCATGTTTGGAGTATACCACCCTAAGAAACCAGGCCAAATTAGAGTGGTGTTTGACTCCAGTGCTAAGTTTGATGATATCTCCCTGAATGATGTTCTACTGACAGGACCAGACCTCAATAACAAACTGCTGGAAGTACTTATGCGTTTCCGTAAGGATTCCATCGCCTTCATCGCTGACATCCAGCAAATGTTCCATTGTTTCCTTGTGAGAGAGATAGGAACTTCCTAAGATTCTTCTGGTACAGAGACAATGATCCTGCTAAAGAAGTAACAGAGTATCGCATGAGAGTGCACATCTTTGGCAATAGTCCTTCACCTGCAGTCGCCATCTATGGACTCAAAAGGTCGGCTTAAGAAGGAGAAACAGAACATGGATCAGATGTCAAACAATTCATAGAAAAAGACTTTTATGTTGACGATTGTCTAAAAGCCATGCCTTCAAATGAGACTGCCATCAGTCTTCTCAGGAGAGCCCAAGAGATGCTTGCTTGCTCGAACCTCAGACTTCACAAAATAGCCTCAAACAGCCAAGAACTCATGGAAGCATTCCCTTCACAAGACATATGTAATAGTCTCAGAGACTTGGACTTGGGATCAGAACCCGCACCAATGCAACGCAGCCTCGGGCTTCTCTGGAATCTGCAGTCAGACACTTTCACCTTCCAGGTCAGCCAAGAAGAAAAGCCTTTCACACGTAGAGGTGTCCTGTCCACCATCAACAGTCTGTACGATCCCTTGGGTTTCGCAGCTCCTGTCACTATACAAGGCAAGGCCTTACTAAGGGACTTAACCAAGGAAACATCCGACTGGGATGCACCTCTGCCACCTGATAAGAGAATACAGTGGGAAGGATGGAAGAACTCTTTAGCAGCCCTCTCCAACCTGAATGTGCCAAGACCATACACCCCTGTGCCGTCTACAGAAATACAAAGCCAAAAACTGTACGTGTTTGCAGATGCTTCTGTCAAAGCAATTGCCGCTGTCGCCTATCTCAAAACTGTAGACTCCAAATGTCAGAGCCACATTGGATTCGTTATGGGGAAAGCCAAACTTGCTCCACAGCCAGAGCACACTATACCCAGGTTAGAGCTTTGTGCTGCAGTCTTAGCCGTTGAATTGGCAGAGTTTGTCGCATCAGAGATGGATATCGACTTGACACAGGCCAAGTTCTACTCAGACAGCAAAGTAGTCCTTGGATATATCCACAATGAAACTAGGCGATTCTATGTTTATGTCAACAACAGAGGCAATACATACCCACGGACCAAAATCCTGCAGATCACGCAACTAGAGCAGTTGATGCAAGTCGACTAGGAAGCACAACATGGCTTTATTGTTTACTGAAGAACATCTCCCAGACACCTTTGAACTAGTGAGAGAGGACTCAGATGCTGAAATCCGCCCTCAGGTGTCTACACTTCATACAACGACCTCTGCTATCCAGCTTGGATCTCACAGATTCGTCAAATTTTCAAGTTGGAAGTCACTTATTAGAGCTATTACCTGCCTAACTCATATAGCTCACTCATTCACAACCACCAGACCTTGTGACACTGAAAAATGTAAAGGTTGGCATCTTTGTAAAAATACCTATGTTACCTCAGACTTGGAATTCTCCAGAAACCACATCATCTTCACTGTTCAAAGAGAAACCTACCCTGTAGAAATCCAATGTCTCATTAACAAAGCTCCAAAGAGCAGAGTATTGAGGAAACTCGACAGATCGACAACAATGGCCTGCCGAGAGTGGGATGGACAAAGGGAATGAACCTAAGACATTCTCCAGACCAGTATCCGAATTGGTCTTATTGTTGCCTTCGGAAGAAAAAGACTGTGACATCCATTGATGCCAGACGGGGAGTGTTCTGCCTCCAGCATCCAATCGTTTCTGACTTATTTGATTTTTACTGTTTTACATAGGAGTGTGATAATCTAGTGTTTGGCTCCCTCTAGTGACCAGTCTCATATAATGTTTTCTTTCATTTCAGCTAGATCTTTTTCTTTCCTTTGCAATGCATCATGGTAGCTTAGAAATGCATGATGGTAGCGTAGCAATGTATGCTGGGAGCTTTCCCTCCATTTTCCTTCAGCCTGCATCCAGGAAGCAGCTCATCTTTTCCTCTCCTCTTGTGATAGCATCGCCGGTATGTACATATGTCTCTCTAGTTAATTCCTGTCCTATATTAGCCCTGTCTAATCAGTCCTGGCCCTGGTTAGGTATTAGTCTTCAAATGTTTATTCATACTGTATTATGTATATGTATTTTCATTATACCCCTGTATTGATTGTATGTATATATGTTTGTATTATAGTTACACCGCGCGCTCATCAATATATCAAGTTCAATAAAGCACAGATTCAATCACAATCTCCTTATTGGACCCCGGTATATAAAGGTTTAGCTGTCTGTATAACTGCAATGACGTCTGCCTCATTCAGTGAGGACAGAACAGTGTCGCTGAGAAAAGGCCTTTCAAGCATTATGGGAAAACCGACTTTGGCGCTCGGGTCGCCGAACGCATGGCGACCTCACGCTATGGTCGGGTTTCGCTGAGCGAAACCCGACTTTGGAGAAAGTCGGTCTTTTTTTAATGTGACCGACCTGTTTTGCTCAACTCTAGTCATAAGTATTCATACCCTTTGCTCAGTAATGAGTAGAAGCACCCTTTTGAGCTAGTACAGCCATGAGTCTTCTTGGGAATGATGCAACAAATTGCTTACACCTGGATTTGGGGATCATCTGCATTGTTCCTTGAAGATCCTCTCCAATTCCGTCTGGTTGGATGGTGAAAGTTGGTGGACAGCCATTTTCAGGTCTCTCCAGACATGCTCAATTGGTTTTAGGTCAGCGCTCTGGCTGGGCCAGTCAGGAATGGTCACAGAGTTGTTCTGAAGCCACTCCTTTGTTATTTTAGCTGTGTGCTTAGGGTCATGATCTTGTTGGAATGTGAACCTTCGGTCAAGTTTGAGGTCCAGAGCACTCTGGAAGAGGTTTTCATCCACGATATCTCTGTACTTGGCCATATTCATGTTTCCTTCAATTGAAACCAGTTGTCCTGTCGCTGCAACTGAAAAACACCCCCATAGCATGATGCTGCCACCACCATGTTTCACTGTTGGGATTGTATTGGACAGGTGATAAGCAGTGCCTGGTTTTCTCCACACATACCGCTTAGAATTATCACCAAAAAGTTCTATCTTCATGTAATCAGACCAGAGAATTTTATTTCTCATAGTCTGGGAGTCCTTTATGTGTTATTTAGCTTCATGTTTTTTTTTGGGCTTTCATATGTCTGGCACTGCGGAGAGGCTTCCGTCAGCCACTCTGCCACAAAGGCCAACTAGTCAAGGGCTGTAGTTATAGTTGACTTTGTGGAACTTTCTCCCATATCACTTCACCACCTGGCTGCTCCATTTCCTCTCTGCCGACATCCCCACTATCATCATGGGTGACTTCAACATCCCCATTGATGCTTCCACCCCAGCGGCCTCTAAACTTTTATCGCTCACTGCCTCCTTTGGCCTCACTCAATGGTCCTCCGCGGCCACTCACAAAGATGGTCACACGCTCGACCTTATCTTCACCCGCCTCTGTTCCCTTACTAATCTCACTAACTCACCCCTTCCCCTGTCTGATCACAACCTACTGACGTTCTCTTCCCTCTCCTCTTCTAGTGCACAACCCCCACTCCACAATCTCACTCACCCTCGCAGAAATCTCAAACACCTCAATTTACCAATGCTCTCTGAGTCCCTCCTCCCTCTTACAGACATATATTCACTTCATGACACAGATTCTGCTGCCACCTTTTATAACACTACAATAACAGCAGCAGCACTTGATTCGGCCGCCCCCCTCACACATAGCAAAACTTGTACAATCAACAGGCAGCCCTGGCTGACTAGCCTAACCAAAGAACTGAAACGGGCTTCCAGGGTTGCTGAGCGGAGATGGAAAAAATCCCTCTCTGCCGAACACCTAACCGCATACAAGCAGTCCCTCACCAGCTTCAAGTCCACGCTCACCGCTGCAAAACAAACTTACTTCTCATCTCTCATATCATCCCTGTCTCACAACCCTAAACAGCTCTTCAACACTTTCAATTCTCTACTCCGTCCCCCAGCACCTCCTCCTTCTCTCATTTCTGCTGAAGACTTTGCCTCTTTCTTTAAGCAGAAGATCGATACGATCAGAGAAAGCTTTGGCCCACAGCCCCCATTGCCCCTCTTAACTGCTCAGTCTTCTTCCTCCAAAACCAACTTCTCCACCATGACAGAAGATCAGCTTTCCACCCTCCTATCAAGATCACACCTCACCACCTGCATGCTTGACCCGCTCCCATCCCACCTCATCCCTAGCCTCGCCACCGTCTTCACCCCTACTCTAACACACCTCTTCAACCTCTCACTTACAAATGGTGTCTTCCCCTCATCCTTCAAACATGCCTCAATCACACCCATTCTCAAAAAGACCTCCCTTGACCCATCCTCTGTGTCTAGCTATCACCCGATATCTCTTCTCCCTTATGCCTCAAAACTACTGGAACAGCATGTCCATCTTGAACTGTCCTCCCACCTCTCCTCCTGCTCCCTCTTTGACCACTTACAATGAGGCTTCCGACTGCATCACTACTGAAACTGCCCTAACTAAAGTCACCAACGACCTACTAACCGCCAAGAGCAAGCGACACTACTCTGTCCTCCTTCTCCTGGACCAGTTTTCTGCCTTCGACACTGTGGACCATTCCCTCCTGCTACACATTCTCTCATCTCTTGGCATCACAGGCTTGGCCCTATCCTGGATCTCATCATATTTAGCAAACCGAACATTCAGTGTCTCCCTCTCCCATACTACCTCCTCACCTCGCCCTCTGTCTGTCGGTGTTCCTCAAGGCTCAGTTCTAGGACCCCTACTCTTCTCCATCTACACCCTCGACCTGGGACAGCTCATAGAATCCCATGGTTTGCATCTCTACGCCGACGACACGCAGTTCTACCTATCTGGACCTGACCTCACCTCCTTACTGACCAAAATCCCACAATGTCTGTCTGCTATTTCTGCGTTTTTCTCTGCTCGCTTTCTAAAACTGAACATGGACAAAACAGAATTCATCATCTTTCCCCCACCTCATTCTACCCCCCCACCAGACCTATCCATCAACGTCAATGGCAGCTCACTTTCCCCAGTCCCGCATGCTGGGTGCCTCGGGGTGATCCTCGACTCTGCCCTCTCTTTCAAGCCACATGTCCAAACCCTTGCCTCCTCCTGCCGTCTCAAACTCAAAAATATTTCCGGATCTGTGCATTCCTCGACCATGAAACTACAAAAACACTAGTGCATGCCCTCATCATCTCCCGCCTCGACTACTGCAACCTCCTACTCTCTGGCCTTCCCTCTAGCACTCTGGCACCACTCCAATCCATCCTGAACTCTGCTGCCCGACTAATACACCTGTCTCCCCGTTATTCCCCAGCCTCTCCTCTCTGCCAAGCCCTTCATTGGCTTCCTATCGTCCAGAGGCTCCAGTTCAAAACCCTAACCATGACCTGCAAAGCCATCCACAATCTGTCTCCTCCATACATCTGTGACATGGTCTCCCGGTACATACCCACACGCAACCTTCGATCCTCTCAAGATCTCCTCCTCTACTCCCCTCTTATCTCTCCTTCCCACAACCGCATACAAAACCTCTACCGTGCCTCTCCCATAAGGGTATGCCACACTGAACAATATCGCTAACGGGATCGCTAAAAAACGTCACTATTTAGCGATCCCGTTAGCGATGTTGTTCAGTGCGGCATCTGCCAGCGACGAGCTTCCTGCTGTGATCTCGCTCGTCGCTGGAATCGTTCCGGACCCTATTTTCTCGTCGGCGCTCCCGCTGGGTAAGTATATATCGCTAGTGTGGCACCTTTTCTTAGCGATTTAGCGGTACTTTTGTACCGCTAAAGTCGTTAAGAAGATCGCTAACGGCGATAGCGTCGTTAACTATATCGCTAAATGTGGCCGCACTTAGCGATATAGAAACAATCCCGCTAGCGATCGCATTAGTATGCGTCGTTATCGTGATCGCTAGCGGGATTGTTTAGTGTGGCAGTACCTATACTCTTGAACTCTCTACCCCAACACAACAGACTTGCGCCTACCATGGAAACCTTCAAAAAGAACCTGAAGACCCACCTCTTCCGACAAGCCTACAACCTGCAGTGATCATCAGTCTACTGAACCACCGCACGACCAGCTCTATCCTCTCCTAGCGTATCCTCACCCATCCCTGTAGACTGTGAGCCCTTGCGGGCAGGGTCCTCTCTCCTTCTGTACTTGTGTATGCCTTGTATTGCTCACGTTTACTGTACTTGTCTATATTTGCCCCTTTTCACATGTAAAGCGCCATGGAATAAATGGCGCTATAAAAATGTATAATAATAATAATATCTCTACTGCATCTGTGGAGCTCAGCCACAGTGATCTTGGGATTCTTCTTTACCTCTCTCACCAAGGCTCTTCTCCCATGTTTGCTCAGCTTGGCTGGACAGCCAGTTCTAAGAAGACTTCTGGTGGTCCCAAACTTCTTCCATTTAAGGATCATGGAGGCCACTGTGCTCTTAGTAACCTTGAATACTGCAGAAATTCTTTTGTAACCTTGGCCAGATCTGTGCCTTGCCACAATTCTGTCTCTGAACTCCTTGGCCAGTTCCTTTGACCTCATGATCTTCATTTGGTCTGACATGCACTGTGATCTGTGAGGTCTTATATAGACAGGTGTGTGCCTATCCAAATCAAGTCCTATCAGTTTAATTAAACACAGCTGGACTCCAATGAAGGAGTAGAACCATCTCAAGGAGGATCACAAGGAAATGGACAGCATGTGACTTAAATATGAATGTCTGAGCAAAGGGTCTGAATACTTATGACCATGTGATATTTTAGTTTTTCTTTTCTAAGAAATTTGCAAAAATTTCTACATTTTTGTTTTTTTCAGTCAAGATGGGTGCAGAGTGTACATTAATGAGAAAAAAAGTGAACTTTTTTGAATTTACCAAATGACTGCAATGAAACAAAGAGAGAAAAATTTAAAGGGGACTGAATACTTTCCGTACCCACTGTATGTAGGACTTGTCATATTTGGCACGCATAGATTGTATCATTCTGTCCATCTTATATCTCTTCAAAGTGTTATGTAGACTATATAGAGAGAAGTATTGGAACACCTGTCTTAATCGTTGAATTTCATGTTTTCCTTCAGACCGTTTTATAAAATTCAGCCCCATTGCCCTCGGTGTATAACATCCACCCCATCTCCTCCAGTGTATAACATTCAGCCCCATTGTCCCCAGTGTATAACATTCAGCCCCATTGTCCCCAGTGTATGACTTTCAGCCCCATTGTCCCTAGTGTATAACATCCGCCCCATTACCCCCAGTGTATAACATTCAGCCCCATTTTCCCCAGTGAATAACATCCGCCCCATTGCCCCAGTGTATAAAATTCAGCTACATTATCCCCAGTGTATAACATTCTGCCCTATTGTCTCCAGTATATAACATCTGCCCCATTATCCCCAGTGTATAACATTCAGCCCCATTGTCCCCAGTGTAAAACATTTAGCTCCATTGTCCCCAGTGTATAACATTCAGCCCCATTGTCCCCACTGTATAACATTCAGCCCCATTGTCCCCAGTGTATAACATTTAGCTCCATTGTCCCCAGTGTATAACATTCAGCCCAGTGTCCCCAGTGTATAACATTGTAATAATTATAGGGGATAACTCAGGAGACTTGCGTGGAACAAGACAACTACAGGACGCAGTTATCACACAGTGATTCAAACAGGTGCAAAGCAAAGCTCAAGTCCACAACACTTGGTGTAGGTAATAAATGCAGCTTAACAGTCTGTAGGGAACCTTAGAGAGAAATGCAACCAAGCAGAGAGTCTATGAAGTACAGTTAAACTTGAGGATACTTGACACGAATAAGTCTTAGTTTAGTCCAAGCGCAGGTTGGCAGTTCAAATGATATCTTTAGCTCAACCAGGGAGGCCTGGGTGATAGTCTCAGTTTTAAGCAGCGCAGAGCTGCAACAGCTTACATGTCCAGCAAATGCAGAGTGGAGTAACACAAGCAGCCAGATGAAGTAGGATTACTGGAAACCGGTGTATGCAGCAGAAACTCAGAGCAGAGTAGCAGGATCATAAACTGGTTCACAGAAGCAGGTACAAAGCCAGGGAGCCACCAGAGGTCAGAATCTGGATGCAAGGCAGAATACTCTAGCACAGACTAAAGGCTGGGGTGGAGTTATATAGCAGGAAGACACAGTGCACATGAGACCAAAGACGCCATATTGGAAAAGGGCAGTAATGCACAAAAGGTGATCAAAAATGTTCAGAGTCCTGACAAACATTCAGCCCCACTGTCCCCAGTGTATAACATTCATCCCCATTGTCCCCAGTGTATAACATCCGCCCCAATGCCCCCAGTGTACAGCATCCGGCCCATTGTCCCCAGTGTATAACATTCAGCCCCATTGTGGCCAGTGTATAACATTCAGCCCCATTATCCCCAGTCTATAACATTCAGCCCCATTGCCCCCAGTGTATAACATTCAGCCCCATTCCCCAGTGTATAACATTCAGCCCCATTGCCCCAGTGTATAACATTCAGCCCCATTAACCCCAGTGTATAACATTTTGCACCATTGTCCCCAGTGAATAACATTCAGCCCCATTGCCCCAGTGTATAACATTCAGCCCTATTGTCCCCAGTGTATCACATTCAGCCCAATTGCCCCTCAGTGTATAACATTTAGCCCCATTTCCCCCAGTGTATAACATTTTGCACCATTATCCTCAGTGTATAACATTCAGCCCCACTGCCCCAGTGTATAACATTCAGCCCCATTGCCCCCAGTGTATAACATCCGGCCCCATGCCCCAGTGTATAACATCCAGCCCCATTGCCTCCCATGTATAACATCAAGTTCCTTTTGCTCCCAGTGTGTAATCTCCGCCCCCCCACCATGCGGTCTGCATTACTATGTGACAGAACAGCTGGTGGTAAAGAGCCACTGATAGCCTTGTGAACCTGTAATAGAAGCCACGGTGTAACAAGTTCATGACATTTCTTTCCCATCACCTGTGAGTGATATTATAGAAAAGTGGAGGGATACCCAGCAACTCACCTACAAAGTGAAGACCCAGTAATGTTACAGAGCGCGGGGGCTGAGTGCTGAGGAGCAGAGGGCAGAAAAGTCACATGACCGCAAGTATGTGAGAATACGCCGGTGTAGGTGCTGGGAATTAGTGATATGCGTACTTCTGACCAGAACCTGACTAGAATGTTTCCAGCACCATCAATACAGGTGTATTGTGCGACTCAGGAACAGTTTAGTCGCATTCTGGCCAGGAGTATGCATATCGAATATTTGGAGCCACGTGACTGCCTTTTCTCACAATGATGCCGGAAAATTCTCACAACGCGCAGAGTGTGTGATGTGAGGATTCACAAGTCTGCGGACAAATAGAATGACAGCAGTCTTCTAGTTTTAGACTGTACAACCCCTTTAATGCTTGAGCACAAGACACTGTGAATGTCATGTTAGTCACTACTCATGGACAAGTCACGAGGCTGGGTAGTCAAGTCCGAGGTCAAAAGCCAGGAGGCTGCCTCATAGACAGAGGGGTGAGACAAAGGCATAGTCAGGTCATAGTCCAGGGTCAATATTCCAAGAAGGTAGCAGATCACGACAAAAAGGCTAGGCAAAAGCAAGGTCAAAGGCAAATCCAAGGTTGAGCACCAAATATCAGAATACAAGGCTGGGAGCACAGAGCCCACACCCCTCATGACTAAACCTACAAATGGCAGTAATCTAAGGCAGATAGCTAAATAGCCAGATAATTATTCAGAACAGGATACACATGGATGAAGCCGCCGGAATGCCTTGGCCCTGATTGGACAGCTAAACGGTCACTCAAGAAACTGACAGCTCAGCACACCCGAGCATCCGATTGGACGGCTGATCTGTCCATCATCATACTGACAGCCTAGCACTCCCCTGTCCTAGATTGGACACGACAGAACTGTCATTTACTGCGTCCAGACTCGCTGATAGGTCGAGTTGTGATAGTGGATAATTGTATCTTCCAGGTTTGTGGAACAGTTTGGGTTTGCCCTTTTCTGTTCCCTATGACTGCCCCCAGTGCACAAGCTCCATACAGACAGTTGGGGGAGCTTGGTGGAAGAACATGACCGGCCGGACAAATTCCTGTCCTCAGCCTCATCCAACACCTTTAAAATAAACTAAAACAGAGATGTTGAGCCCAGCCACCTTCCCAACATCAGTGTCCGACATCTCATATCTATGAAAATTAATAAGATTACTCAATGGCTAACATATTTCTTTAATTCAGCAATTCCATCATGCATGAGAAATTCTTGAATTTCCTGCAAAACAACTACTTCAGTCCTCAGCTGGAAGCTCTAGGAGCTCCACCACTTATCCTGCAGTTGTCAGCAGCGCATTACAGTCCTTGTCCATAATCACAATCTTTTAACATTTCTTAACTTCCTTTTCGATCAGGGAAACTCAAACTGAAGATGGGAGCAGAGGATTAGGAATCCTATTGTCACAACCACAACGGTTGTTCCAGCAGATTGCATAAAAAACACCAACAACGTGATGGGAAACGGGGGAGGAAGGCCATAATAGTAGTGAACGAGGGACGGGGCACCTCCTAACACAGCCTGTGCCTATCCCTAAGCTCCCTTAACGCCCTATGGGGGTCCTTCCCCTCACTGCGCATCACGTGCCTGGTCCCTAGCTGTCACCACGCTAAACCCTGGCTAGTGCACTGGCTGCCAAGGACGCTGACCTCACCACTGCAGATGGTACAGACACATGAGGTAGTTACGAGTATGAGACAGACAGGTAAATACATAAGTAACTTAGCTCCAGGCTATGCTGCCTAGCTCCACACCGCAGGGGAAACGGAAACAGGACCCTGAACTCCACAGAAGTATCAGATTCAGCGCTGACACCAGAGAGCTGCACACTCCAGGGTTGGTCTACATAGAATAACTCTATCACCAACAGTCAGCTGATGCGTCAGGTAACTATTTTAACATACCTCCCAACTTCTGAAGAGGGGAAAGAGGGATAAAGGCTGCAAATTTTAGGCCACGCCCCGACCACACCTATTTCACAACTAGTCACACGTCCCAACCACCTGGTACTGAGGAAAAGACAGAAAGAACAGAAAGAGAGAAAAAAGAAAAGAGAGAGAAAGAAAGAACAGAGAGAGAAAAAAAGGAGGGGACAGAAAGAAAGAACAGAGAGAGAAAGAAAGAAACAGAAAGAAAGAACAGAGAGATTGAGAAAAAGAAAGAAACAGAGAGAGAAAGAAAGAACAGAGAGAGAAAAAAGGGGAAAGAAAGAACAGAGAGGGAGAGAGAAAGAAAGAGGGGAAAGAAAGAACAGAGAGAGAAAGAAAGAACAGAGAGAAAGAAAGAAACAGAGAGAGAAAGAAAGAACATAGAGAAAGAAAGAAAGAAGGAAAGAGAATTTTTCTGCTTGTATTACTGTTTTTGCTTTTTCTCCTCAGCTACCTAAACATAACAAGAGGGGAAGGAAAGAAAGAACAGAGAGGAAGAAAGAGAAAGAATGAACAGAGAGATAGAAAGAATGAAATAAAGAAAGAGAAAGCAGAGAGAGAAAAGAACAGAGAGAGAAAAAGAAAGAGAAAGAAAGAGGGGAAAAAAAGAAAGTACAAAGAAAGAAAGAGAATTAAAGAGGAAAGAAAGAACAGAGAGACAGAAAGAAAGAAAGAAAGAAAAGAAAGAAAGGAAGGGGAAAGAAAGAACAGAAAGATAGAGAAAGAAAGAAAGAACAGAAAGATAGAGAGAACGAAAGAACAGATAAAGAAAGGGGACAGAAAAAAGAACAGAGAAAGAAAAACAAAGGGGAAAGAAAGAACAGAGAGGGAGAGAAAAGAAAGAGGGGAAAGAAAGAACAGAGAGAAAGAAAGAGGGGAAAGAAAAGAAAGAACAGAAAGAAAAAGGGGAAAGAAAGCAGAGAGAGAAAGAAAGAACAAAGAGAGAACAGAGAGAGAGGAAAGAAAGACCAGAGAGAGAGAAAGAAAACAGAGAGAAGAAAGAAAGAAGGGAAAGAAAGAGAACAGAGAGAGAAAAGAACAGAGAGAGAGAAAGGAAGAACAGAGAGAGAAAAGAAAGAACAGAGAGAGAAAGAAAGAACAGAAAGAGAAAGAAAGAGGGGAAAAAAGAAAGAACAGAGCGAAAGAAGAGAGAGAGAGAAAGGAAGAGGGGAAAGAAAGAAAGAACAGAGAGAAAGAAAAGAAGAGAGAAAGAGGAAAGAAAGAAAGAACAGAGAGAGAAAGAAAAAAAAGAAAGATTAGATAGAGAAAGAAAGAAGAAAGAACAGAGAGAGAGAAAGAAACAGAGAGAGAAAGAAATAAAGATTCTATAAAGATACTATAGCAGCACGGCTCCCATTGTAATGCCCACATGAGCTTCCTGATGCAGGACATATCATGATCAGCTCACATGGCCGGCATCCCCGATTCCAAGGCGATCCTGCTGTCCGCACTGTCGGAGGAGGACATGGTGATGGATCTGAAGCATTCCCTGAAGTGCCTCCATGGTTCCGTCACAATCTCCTCCCAAAACTACCTCATTTCCGGTTAGCTTCTAGCACATCACTTTCGGTGGAATGTCACAGGCAAATTTTAACGTGCTCCTTGGGGCTGCGCCGTGTACTCCTGTGTCCGCGGGAAAAGTAAGCTCCCAGCCGGGACAGTGAGGCAGACTCTAAAATCAGGACTGTATGAAGGTATGAATGCTCCTCACCATACACTGTTGTGAATGGGTTTGAGATGAGTTCTGAGCAGAGGCTCCCTCTGGTGGTTACAAGCGGTGCTAGTGAAGATTGTGAGGACTGGGAATCAGGTGTTACTGACTGGTCTTATATAAGGGAGTCATTTTCCCATCAGGGTTGCCGGTGATCAATTGTTCTGGTCTGAATCCTTCATTCCAGTTTCCCTTGTAGCCTGCTGTGTCGTGTCTGCATCTCCTGCTAACAGATAAGACTTTGTCTTCTTTTGTGTTTTTTGCTATATTTTTGCATTTTGTCCTGCACTTCTTTGGGGGCCTTCAGGGTCCCCTCCGGGGGCTTCTGCCCTCTCAGTTTAGTTCAGCCACTGAGTTTTGTTCTTTTGCTTTTTCCAGTTTTTTCAGTGGCTGCTGTTTTGATTTTGTTACACCAGAGAACTAATTTAGGTGGTAGAGGTCGTGTGATCTCAGGTGATTTTGAAATTAGTAGAGTTGGTGCTTTTCAGGGTTTTCTGGGATTGCAGTAAGTACCCTTCCTATCCTTTTCTATTTAGATAGTTTGAGCCCCAGCGTTTGCTCATGCTATTTTCTTTCTGTGTCAGTATTTCCTCTTGTCTAACCACCATTACATGTTTGGGGGCTTTCTATTATCTTTGGGGTTCTGCTCCGGGGCAGATAGCTTTCCTATTTCTGTCTTTGGGTGTGGTTAGTTTCTCAGGCTGTGACGAGGCGTCTAGGACCAACGTAGGAACGCTCCACGGCTGCCTCTAGTTGTGGTGGTTAGTCAGGGTACTGCAATCTCATAGATTCCAACTGCTCTGGTGTATTGCCTTTTTTACCTGCACTCCTCAGCTACCGAAACATAACAGTATCACCGGCCTAAAAATTGAAAATTGTATGGTACTCACAGAAGGGAAAAAATATTGTGAAAGAAAAAAGGTTGTCAGAGTTGTCAGAGATATTTTTCTGTTTGTTGCATTTTTTTTTTTTCTTCTGTATCTCTGGGTGCTGGGGAGGATCTTTTCTACCCAATGGAGTTTGCACAGTTGTCTGGCCGTGTGGATCAGCTTGCCACTGAGGTTCAGAGTATTGCTGCATATCTTGCTAGGTTGCCTGTTGTGGAACCTAGGATCCCCATGCCAGATTTGTTTTTAGGGGATCGAGCTAAGTTTCAGAATTTCAAAAATAATTGTAAATTGTTTTTTGCCTTAAAATCTAAGTCCTCAGGAAACGCAGCGCAGCAGGTTCAAATTATCATCTCTCTCCTGCGTGGCGATCCTCAGGATTGGGCTTTTTCCCTGATACCTGGGGATCCTGTTTTGAGTGATGTTGATGCGTTTTTTCAGGCTTTGGGGTTATTGTACGATGAGCCTAATGTCACTGATCAAGCTGAAAAAGCCTTGTTGGCATTAAATCAGGGGCTTGATGATGCTGAGTTATACTGTCAGAGATTCCGTAGGTGGGCAGTCCTGACCAAATGGAATGACGACGCTTTGGCGGCCCTTTTCCGGAAGGGTCTGTCAGATAATGTAAAGGATGTTATGGTGGGATTCCCTGTCCCCTCTGGTCTCAATGATTCTATGTCATTAGCGATTCAAATTGACAGACGTTTGCGTGAGCGGAGAAGTATTTGTGGAATGGTGTTGCCTTGTGAACCAGCTTCTGAACCCATGCAGTGTGATAGAGTGGTGTCTGGGGCACAGCGTCATGAGTTTCGAAAGCGCAATGGGTTATGTTTCTACTGTGGTGATGCCTCTCATGCTATTTCAGTCTACCCTAAGCGGGGAAGACGTTTTGCACGCTCAGTTGTCTTGGGTAGTGTTCAGACTAAGTTTTTATTAACTGTCACTCTGATATGCTCTCTGTCCTCATTTTCTGCTTAGGCTTTCGTTGATTCTGGAGCAGCTATTAACCTGATGGATTATGATTTTGCTAAACGTTGTGGGTTTCCCTTGATACCCCTACAGAAGTCTATTCCCCTACTGGGGATCGATTCTACCCCTTTGGCTGAGAATAAACCCCAGTTTTCTACTCAGGTGATAATGAGGGTTGAACCTGATCACCAGGAGTGCTGCAAATTTTTGGTTCTATATAATCTGCATGACATTATCGTGCTGGGTTTCCCTTGGTTACAGTCTCATAATCCTGTTTTGGATTGGAAATCTGTGTCTGTAACCAGTTGGGGCTGCCAATGTGTTAATACCAACACTCCTGTTTTTTCTGCCTCCCCCAGGCTCAGGATGTTCCTGACTTTTTGTTTGATTTTTCTGATGTGTTTAGCGAAAGTAAATCTGCATCCTTGCCTCCCCATAGGAGCTATGACTGCGCTATTGAATTAGTGCCGGGTAGTAAATTCCCTAAAGGTCGCCTTTTTAACTTGTCTGTACCTGAACATGACGCTATGCGGTCTTATATCAAGGAATCATTGGAGAAGGGTCATATCAGACCATCCTCTTCACCCTTAGGTGCCGGTTTTTTCTTTGTGGCCAAAAAAGATGGTTCATTAAGGCCGTGTATTGATTATCGTTTCTTGTGAAACATGTTCGAACTGTATTCCAGATTTTGAGAGAGAATGCTCTGTATGTGAAGGGATCAAAGTGTCTTTTTGGCGTACAGAGGATCTCATTTCTGGGATTCATTTTGTCCCCATCTGTTATTGAAATGGACCCGGTCAAGGTTCAGGCCATCTGTGATTGGGTCCAACCTACTTCATTAAAGGCTCTTCAGAGATTTTTGGGTTTTGCCAATTTTTATCGTAAATTTATTGGTAATTTCTCGGTTATTGTTAAACCATTAACTGATTTGACCAGAAAGGGTTCTGATGTGGTGAATTGGCCTCCTGAGGCAGTCTCTGCATTTCAGGAACTTAAGCAGAGATTCACTTCTGCTCCTGTTCTACGGCAGCCTGATGTTTCTCTGCCATTTCAGGTGGAGGTTGATGCCTCTGAAATTGGGGCAGGTGCCGTTTTGTCCCAAAAAGATCCAGAGACCTCTAAAAGTAACCCTTGTGCCTTTTTCTCTCGAAAATTTTCTCCTACTGAACGTAATTATGACGTGGGTAATCGGGAGTTATTGGCCATGAAGTGGGCTTTTGAAGAGTGGAGACATTGGCTGGAGGGAGCCAAACATCAGGTGGTGGTCCTTACGGACCATAAGAATCTGGTCTATCTGGAATCTGCCAAGCGACTCAATCCTAGACAGGCCAGGTGGACCTTGTTTTTCACACGTTTTAATTTTGTGGTTTCCTTTCTTCCTGGCACTAAGAATGTTAAGGCGGATGCCCTCTCGAGGAGTTTCCTTGCGGACTCTCCTGAGTTATCTGATCCTTCTGTTATTTTGAAAGAGGGTGTAGTTCTTTCCGCCATCTCGCCCAATTTGAGACTTGCTCTGGAGGGGTGTCAGGAGGATAGGCCCGAGCGCTGCCCTGTTGGAAAATTGTTTGTCCCGGACCAATGGAAAAAGAGTGTGATGTCTGAGATTCATTGTTCCGCATTGGCTGGGCATCCCGGAATTTTTGGTACCAAAGACTTGGTTAGTCGGTCCTTTTGGTGGCCTACCTTGTCTCGTGATGTCAGGGAGTTTGTGCAGTCCTGCGGGACTTGCTCTCGCTCCAAGCCTTGCTCTCGCTCTAGTGGTTTGTTGATGCCATTGCCTGTGCCCAAGAGACCATGGACCCATATCTCTATGGATTTCATTTCCGATCTTCCTGTTTCTCAGAGAATGACCACCATCTGGGTAATTTGTGATAGGTTTTCCAAAATGATACATCTTGTGCCATTACCTAAGTTGCCTTCCTCCTCTGAATTGGTGCCGTTGTTCCTTCAGCACGTGGTTCGTTTACACGGCATTCCTGAGAACATTGTGTCTGACAGAGGAGTCCAGTTTGTTTCCAGATTTTGGAGGACTTTTTGTTCTAAACTGGGTGTTCAATTGTCTTTCTCCTCGGCATTTCATCCTCAGACCAATGGTCAAACTGAGAGAACAAACCAGACATTGGAGACTTATCTAAGATGCTTTGTGTCTGCTGATCAGGATGACTGGGTCTCTTTTTTGCCTTTGGCTGAGTTTGCTCTTAATAATAGGGCTAGCTCTGCCACTTTGATGTCTCCGTTTTTCTGTAATTCTGGGTTTCACCCTCGATTTTCTTCAGGACAGACGGAGGCTTCTGTCTGTCCAGGTGTTGACTCTGTTGTGGAGCGTATGCAGCAGATTTGGGACCAGGTAGTGGAGAGGTTGTCCCTCTCTCAGGAGAGGGCCCAGCGGTTTGCTAACCGGCATAGGACTGATGGTCCTCGGTTTAAAGTGGGGGACGTGGTCTGGTTGTCCTCAAAGAATATTCCTATGAGAGTAGCATCTCCTAAATTTAAGCCTAGGTTCATTGGACCTTATAAGATCATGGAGATTATTAATCCTGTTTCTTTTCGTTTGCTTCTTCCAGGACATTTAAGATCCATAACGTGTTCCACAAGTCCTTGTTGAAGAGGTTTGTTGAGCCAGTGGTTCCTGCTGCTGTGCCTCCTGACCCTGTTTTGGTTGAGGGCAATCTGGAGTATGTGGTTGAGAAAATATTGGATTCTCGTTTTTCTAGACGGAAACTCCAGTATTTGGTTAAATGGAGAGGTTATGGTCAGGAGGACAATTCTTGGGTGTTTGCTTGGACATCCATGCTAGGAGACTTATCCATGCGTATCATAGAACTCATCCTGACCGACCTGGTTGCTCAAATGAGGGTTCGGTGACCCCTCCTCAAGGGGGGGGGTACTGTTGTAAATGGGTTTGAGATGAGTTCTGAGCAGAGGCTCCCTCTGGTGGTTACAAGCGGTGCTAGTGAAGATTGTGAGGACTGGGAATCAGGTGTTACTGACTGGTCTTATATAAGGGAGTCATTTTCCCATCAGGGTTGCCGGTGATCAATTGTTCTGGTCTGAATCCTTCATTCCAGTTTCCCTTGTAGCCTGCTGTGTTGTGTCTGCATCTCCTGCTAACAGATAAGACTTTGTCTTCTTTTGTGTTTTTTGCTATATTTTTGCATTTTGTCCTGCACTTCTTTGGGGGCCTTCAGGGTCCCCTCCGGGGGCTTCTGCCCTCTCAGTTTAGTTCAGCCACTGAGTTTTGTTCTTTTGCTTTTTCCAGTTTTTTCAGTGGCTGCTGTTTTGATTTTGTTACACCAGAGAACTAATTTAGGTGGTAGAGGTCGTGTGATCTCAGGTGATTTTGAAATTAGTAGAGTTGGTGCTTTTCAGGGTTTTCTGGGATTGCAGTAAGTACCCTTCCTATCCTTTTCTATTTAGATAGTTTGGGCCCCAGCGTTTGCTCATGCTATTTTTTTCTGTGTCAGTATTTCCTCTTGTCTAACCACCATTACATGTTTGGGGCTTTCTATTATCTTTGGGGTTCTGCTCCGGGGCAGATAGCTTTCCTATTTCTGTCTTTGGGTGTGGTTAGTTTCTCAGGCTGTGACGAGGCGTCTAGGACCAACGTAGGAACGCTCCACGGCTGCCTCTAGTTGTGGTGGTTAGTCAGGGTACTGCAATCTCATAGATTCCAACTGCTCTGGTGTATTGCCTTTTTTACCTGCACTCCTCAGCTACCGAAACATAACAATACACCTTGTACATGCACGGCTCCGCACACCTCATACACACACGATTCCACTTGTATGCCTCGTACACACACGGCTCCAGTCCGTACACCTCGCACACACATGGCTTGACTCAGTACAAACATGGCACCACTCAGTAAACCTCGTACACATGCGGCTCTGCTCCGTACACCACGTACACACACGGCTCCACTCCGTACACCTCGTACGCACATGGCTCTGCTACATCCACACTGTAAACCCCTCTTGACCCCACACATAAACTTCTCCTCATACAGCACGATGACAGCCAGCACAGCAGAGTCCTGCATACACCGAGGCCCCTGATCATGTGACCCCTGACTCCTCCCTTGTGACCTCATCACAGGTCCTGTGCACACAGAGCAGCCCAGTGACTTCATTGAGAGGCAGTGGTGGCCAGTGGGTCTCTCTGGGAGAGTAAGGATGGGGTCGGTGCATGGGGGGCATAGCGGCTCAGTCTAATGCGGGAAAAATAAGGTCCCAGGCGAGACAGCAGGACTGGCGGTCAAAATTGGGACTGTCCCGCCAGATCCGGGACGGTTGGGAGGTATGATTTAAAGGATAGTGGGAGTGGTCACCACCCACATCAGCTGACCTAGCAACAAAGCAGCTTCCAGCAAGGAAACTGACATAAACCCTTGCTGGCATGAATGCAAAAAACAACATTTAAATTAAAGCAGAGCCAGAGCCGTCACGAAGCCAAAACTGGATCGTGACACCTATATTATCTGCTTTAGATACAAGTTACATTTATAAAGAATTACATTTATCTGCGATATTTGAGAAATGAAACACTGACACATGGAGTACAGGATAATGACACTTGGGCTAAAGGATAAGGACGTTGAGACTTGGGGTACAGGATAATGACATTTATACTTGGTGTACAGGATAATGACAGTGACAATTTGGATAAAGGATAATGGCGCTGATACTTGGGGTACAGGATAATGATACTGACACTTGGGGTACAGGACAATGTTGCTGACACTGGGGTACAGGATAATGGCAGCTTGAGATAAAGGATAATGACCCATTGTCACTAGGGCTACAGGATATTGTCACTGATACTGGACTACTGGATAATGACAGACACTGGGGACAGTATAATGATGCACTGACACTGGGGGACAGTATAATGACACTGGCACTGGGGGGAAGTTTAATGACACACTGACACTGAGGGGATGGGATAATGACACTGACACTGGGGGAAAGTATAGTGACACACTGACACCGGGGGTACAGGATAATGACACTGGGGGGGACAGTATAATGACACTGACACTGGGGGGACAGTATAATGACACACTGACACTGGGGGACAGGATAATGACACTGACAAGGGGGACAGGATAATGGCACTGAAACTGGAGGGACAGGATAATGACACTGACACTGGGGAGGACAGTATAATGACACTGAAACTGGATGGACAGGATAATGGCACTGACACTGGGGGGACAGTACAATGACACAGACAATGGGGGATGGGATAATGATACAGACAATGGGGATGGGACACTGACACAGATAATGAGGGGACAAGATAATGACACAGACAATGGGGATGGAATAATGACACTGACACTGGGGGATGGGATAATGACACAGACAATGGGCGATGGGATAATGACACACTGCCACTAGGGGACAGTATAATCACACACTGACACTGGGGGAAAGTATAATTACACACTGACACTGGGGGGACAGTATAATGACACACTGACACTGGGGGATGGGATAATGACACTGACACTGGGGGATGGGATAATGACACAGACAGTGGGGGATGGGATAATGACATGGCCACTGAGAGTACAGAATAATAACATGCTAACACTTGGGTTACAAAATAATGACAATTTTGTTCCTAGGAAACTAAGACTTGTGGTAAAATAAATGTGTTTTATGGAACTGACCCGTTTGGGGTCCAGGTCTATGGCACAATAATATGTCCCTGAAGATTGAGGTCTCTGTAAATAATAATGAATTTCATCCTGACATTACTGTAGTGCAGATAGTATTTGGTTTGGACAGAACTATGCGATGTTCTCCAGAAGGCCGTGTAAGCATTGAGGGTCGCATAATAGACTTGACATGACCAGATCCTTGATGAGAATTCATTGTGCTGTATCTGAGGCTGAGGCAGCTAATGACTAAGGGTACCGTCACACTCAGCGACGCAGCAGCGATCCCGACAACGATACGACCTGGCAGGGATCATTGCTGCGTCGCTATGTGGTCGCTGGTGAGATGCCAAACAGTCAGATCTTCCCAACGACGCAGCAGCAATCAGCGACCCGTAGCGACCTGTGTAACGATGTGTCGCCTATGTGTCTCAGTTCTGAGTCACCAACGAGATTGTTGGAAAAAGGTGTCAAACACACCGATGCATGCTACTCAGCGGGACCTCAACGATCAAAAAAAGGTCCAGGCCATTCCGACACGACCAGCAATCTCACAGCAGTGGCCTGGTCGCTGGTAAGTGTCAAACATAGCGAGATAACAATAGCCTCATTGCTGTCAGACTGTTAGAAATCAGATGCCCTATCTGTAACAATGTATGGGGTGCAAACTGCAACATAAACCTTCTCTTAAAGGGAAAACATATATACAAATCACTGCTAATAGTAGTTTCCATTACGTAGTGGTTCTGGATGTTTACCATTAAATTCATGGCCCAGGGAAATCAGGATGAACAGGGCTGTAGGAACCAAATTATTGCCAAGTGGTAAATGCGATTGCGTGATCTTGTAGGCTGAATAAGGATGCTTTTCTTAATGAGAACCCAACTTGTACATCGTACTCTCCCAATACAAGATATCTATCCATCAGAATTAATCTCAGCTCTCTTCTATCTCATCTAATCTTTCTCATATCTCGTCTTCATCATTTGGTTGAAAACATATTTTTACTATTACCCTATAAGATTCTGTGTGGATTGACAGATGCTCTTTAAGATAGATGACCCAGAAAAGCGAGATTTAGCCGTGACACCCATGAAATTGTGTCACGATCCTCATGTAATGTGATGCACGTTTACATTGCATTGTGATTCGCCTACAGAAATGTACGGAGTGACCTTGCATGTCCCAGTCAAGGGGAAAATGGTATCACAATATGGGGATGGAGATGAGTGGCGGCAGTATATGCGCTCTTACAATAGAGGGGCCCTGCGTTTTACAGCCAAAGGCAGCACTAGCCCCTCCATGCCTTCAGCTTTCCTTCCACCAAATTAGTCATTGTTTCCATGATTTCCCCATGGTAAGGCAAGCAGCAAAACAATTTACTTCCTCTTGAGAAAGCAAGTAGCTCATTGAGCTTTGGGATGGCGGATCTCGGTTACAGCGGCTGCAAGTTTCCATGTGGTCATGTTTTTATTAGTCTGAAATGAAACAAGAAATATTACCAAAGGAAGCCCCAAAGCTATGCGACCTCTCTATACCACAGGTGTCTGCCACCCACCGCTCTCTAGCAGTTGGCAAATTACAGCTCCTAGCAGAAACTCACAGCCACCGACATCACATCACTGCTCTGCAATGCACTGTAAGATGGCTGCCGGATGGGTCCTTGAGGGGAGATATGTATCATTGCGGTTGGTAGCTTCGGTGATGTGAGCTCGGAAGCATGCTCCAGCACATATAGTGCTGAGAGAGTTATTAGGCCATTCCAGGGCCGAGTTTTGCGAGCAGTCATAAGAGATGGGTGTAAATGACCGCTCACATATCCCCATCCCAGGGGTGTAGTTTGGCAGAAAAAAATGTAGGCCAAGAGTCTCATTCAGTGTCTGGGTCTGGAGATGTGTGGCTTTCCTGTGTGCTGCTCTGTACTAAGGCCTAAAGAACCGGACTGTATTCTGAGCGGGTGGACCTGCTATATTGTATGGACTTTTTTCTTTGTGTTTTCACTTTGTGCTGGACAAGGCTGTTCTTTTGTTTGGTTCCGAGTGGTTTATGCAGTCTTAATAAACCAGCCTGGACATTTTCATGAAACTGCTTCCCGTGCCAACCTCAACCGCAGGACAGTGGATACAAAACCCTACAACTACTAAAATCAAGCAACTCACGGGTCTAACCTGAAGCTCATGGATCTAAAAAAAAACTAAAATGACTGTGGCTTCTACATGCCACGCAGGTGTCTTAGGATGGTCATACACACAGGTGTCAGGCAGCCATCTCTCCCGACTCCCCCATACATATGAGCACTCATGTGTTTTCAGCAGGAAGAGAGGAGCTAAGAAGAGCTCATTGGCCCTGAAAATAAAAGGATGCGGGTAGCGAAATTCCAACTGCCCATTCCTTTCCTTTCCTCGACATCATCTGTCAGGGGAGAGTAAGAAGCCCCCATACACATCAGAGGTCATTTTACTGTTGTCTCAGTCATTAGTGCCTTGGTGTGACCGATACCTCCCAAATTGCTTCTTTGATATTACTACTACTATCTACAATCCACTATCCCCATAGTAAAAGAGTAAGCTGTGCCAAAAACATGTAGTTACATAGTGAGAACAGTGTCCTCCTGGTTCCACCAATGGATGGGAAAAGGGAAGGGGTAAAGGTGCATCCATAATGCATGATCCAGTCTGTGGAAGAGAGCAGATTTTTCCCTCTTGATCCCGAGAGTTGATTGACTGGATTAACATTCTAAAAACATGTTCATAAGAATTTATAATACCTTCAATTCTATAATTTATGTATGATGACACACAGGAGGAGCTTGTCTTACAGGTGTCTCATGAAGACAGCCCAAGTCCGAATGTAGAGGTCAGCCAGGGCCGTAGTCGTGGCTGAGTTCTTCTGACCTTGTGTGCCCTGGCCTTCCAATACATAAAAATCATGTTTCACTGTCAGATTACTTGCCTCTCGGTCCCCTACGTCATCAGGGCTGTTCTCGATTCTTTTAGGTCACCTCCAGCCGTTTCTGAATAAACAGAGACACAGTCCAGGTGCAACTCCAAATGAGTTCACCTGCCACATAGTGAGCAACCTGCCCATCTGTCCTGCCCTGACTTCCTCTGCAACACTAGCTCCTGCTGCAGACGTAGCTATGCTGTTCCGCTTGCTCTGGATGGCTGAGCTCTGTACTTGGGTTAAATATTGCGGGGCATCTATTCAACTCCTGGCACTTAAGCCCATGTACAAGCTTTGGGCGCCCAGGCCCGACTGACTTACAAAAGGAAGCTCCCTTTCTCTAACACAGTGAACCCTCCTACAGTTAACTATTTACACTACAGAACTATTCTGCTAAACTATGTACATGAATATATCACCATCTAGTGGCCAGTTCCTTATGCTGCACTCTCCCTATACAAAACACATATAGTAACATTATAGAGCAGCATACAGTACACATCTTAACGGTATTACGAAACAACAATTTACATATATATATATAAATATATACACTTTAACTCAGTGACGTGATTAGAGGACTAGAGGTTAAGACGGTTACCCCCAACTCTACTACACGTACATGGCATAAAGAGCCATAGAGTAGAGAGTCAAGACGACCCTTTAAGGGCTTCATTAATAGATATCTCAAGTTCCTTCTCCCACCCAGGATCCCCTCCATGAGGTAGACACACTCTCTAAAAGCAGCTTCATCTTGGCGGGACTCAAGCATTCCATGCAGTCATATAAAGGATTGTCTAGTACTACTATGAAATTCTCATGATCGGCTATCCCACCTCTGTATTGACCCTTTATGACATAGCTGTTTAGTGGAGACCACCTCCTGGACCACAGCTATGTCCCTAACTCCATCACTCCGACATGTACAAGAAATATCGCTAATTTTATTGTTTCTCTAAAGATGATGACCACACTAGAAGGTCTGATTGTAAGACAATGTGACAAAGACTTGATGGTAGAAACAAATCCTTCCCTAAGAGCATCCCCAGGCATGAAATATCTAGCAGTGTTCAGATAAAAAAGTGCTCCTGACCTATGCTCCAGCCATACAGGTACTGCAATGGTCAAGGCTCTTCAAAGCTTAAGCAAATCCAAGTTTTTGCTCCAGGTGTTTGTTTCCATAGAAGAAAGAGCCAAGTTGTAGGGTGTGGGGGACTGAATTATCACACACTCCCACCTTTACATTTGCACAAGCTTTGCCCTTTATGCCCTTCCCTATTTGAGAGATGGCCAGTAGCTAATATAATGAGAGTGGATCAGATCTGCAGGGAATTGCCCTTTCCATTCATCTATACCAATATGACAGCAGCGGTTGTGAGGACATCACAACCTGGGATGCACCAGAGTCTTACTCATTATCAATGGCTGCGCCCAGCAGACTGTGGATTACACATTGTGTGAGCTTCATACAGCGACATGTTTGAAATCCAGATAATTCCTGTATGACACAAGAAGCTCATTATGAGAAATGTCCTGGACCTCAGTGAAGCCACTGGAGCTTCACTGACCATGTATTCTGTAAAGTACACTACGTCACTTCATATGGCCGATTAACTCCATGATATCCCTTCTGGTGCCCACCTTTCCTTATTTGAAGGAAGACAGAAGTACTCCAGGCTAGAGATGAGCGAACTCGAACTGTGAAGTCCGGGGTTAGTACCGGACACCTAGTGTCTGGTCCTGAACTCCGAACACGGACTTCTCCTGGAAGTCCATTTTACAGTTCCGAAGTCTGAGGAGAGAGGGAGATTTTTTCCAGCTGCAAAGTTCGGGTCCCCAAAGATTTCAAAAGGGTTTGGACTAAAGTTCGGTCGGGTACCAGAACCCGAACGTCCACGAGTCCACTCATCTCTACTCCTGGCCAAAGGACACTCTCTCTGCCATACAACATCTCCATATTTGTCATTGTGACTCTTCCGGAGGTCCTGTGCAGTGACAATTGTTTGACCATCAGGAATCAAGCGCGAATGTGGCCACTAATGACCAGGATAGATAGTACTTCTCTGAATGATAGCATTGAGCTGTCAGTACAGTACCCTGATTATCAGCTACTGGAAGCCAAATATACTTATTAACACCAAAAACATAATAACCCACAGAGCACAAGGGTTGGGACGCCCAATATAGAGGTAATCAGCAAATCATAATATAAAGAAGGATGGCAATAATCACCAAAACCAGATAAATATACGTATCTAGGAACAAATCATCCATCTGCTCTTTATGCATCTATCCATTTACCCATCCAACGATTATCGATCTACCCACCCGATCACCATCTGTCCATTAAATTTGGGATTTATCCATTCACTTTTTATATACTTACCCACTTATACTCCATAAAAACGGAAGAGGAAATTTCCATCGCACTCACATTTTAGGAAACACCTGTCTTTATTTCCGAAGCGCCATTCCAATACTGCTGACTGACCAGAAACATCCAATGCTAAAAAGAGCTGGACGGGCACATCCAATAATAAAAAATGATGTATCACATCATCCTTGTATGTATTTTTAAATAAAAGTATTTGGAATAAAGCTTGAAGATTTTTTATTATTAGATACGCCTGTCCACCTCATTTTTGCATTGAATAATTACCCACTTATCCATCTTCTATTTACCTACCTATCCACACATCTACCTAAATCCCAACTACCCATCCGTCTATCTATTCATCAACCCACCCATCCACTTCCTATCTGTCTACTTTTCTAATCTCTACATCCTATTTATCATGGAGCCGAAACGTTGCCATAATATGTGGGTCTGAGTAAAATCCACTTTTTTCACTGAATCTGTGGAGTGCTGCCTTTTTTTATATATATATAAAAAAGAACCTAGACATGTTTGGTGTCTATGAACTCGTAATGACCTGGAGAATCATAATGGCAGGTCAGTTTTAGCATTTATTGAACCTAGCAAAAAAAGCCAAACAAAAAACAAGTGTGGGATTGCACTTTTTTTTTGCAATTTCACTCACATTGCCATTTTGGCCAAAAAATAAAAAAGTTATGGCTCTGGGAAGAAGGGTAGCAAAAAATGAAAATTAAAAAACAAAAATACCCATGTCGTTAAGGGTTAATGTCCAAAACTTACAAACGGTATCCTCCGGATCGCAGCCAGGAAACAAGACAGTCCGTAAATGCAGACTGTTGCTAAGGGCGACTGCACCATCGCTTAATGCTGCGGGTGCCAGGAGTTTGCTCTGCTTGGTGCTGTGTTCCCTCACACAGGCTGAGCGTTTGCAGAGCCGTCTGCTCTGCACCTTGCAAACTCCACACTGACACAACCCAACCCTCTGCTGCAGGGGTTTGTGCAAAGAACCCGTGGCCGTAGGCCACGTGGAAAGCCCGGGCCGGGGGAAGAAACGGACTGCCCCACTACCTTCCTGTAGTCCGTTTCAAAAAATGAAATCCTGTGGCAGGTTTTTATAATATGCCTTGGACAAATAGCTTGCCCAAGACCATCACTCGCTTTTATTCTGCATCGCAGTCATAGCTATGCCTGTGACTGCACTGCACTCCCGCTGCCGCAATATACTTCTGTGCGCATTCTGGGGACACATAGCGACCCTCGCATATGACCCCAGTCACTGCCTCACAATAGATAACAGATAGATAATATATAGATGATAGATAGATAATATATAGATGATAGATAGATAGACAAACAGGCAGACAGATAGATAAGATAGATAGATAGATTAGATAATAGATAGATAGATGGATAGATAGATAATAGATAGAGATAGATAGATAGAGGATAGATAGATAGATAGATAGATAGATAGATAATAGATACCAGTAGATAGATAGATAGCAACAATGCAGGGGTTGATTTCTAGCAGTAAATGGATAGATGTAATGTCAGCTCACTTTCCCAGTGATGATTACTATCCGGCGTTGTTCTCCCCTCCATACACAAGAGCTCCCGACTGTTTAGTGACAGCCATTTCCACAGTAATGGTGCACACCGGCTTACGTGCTGCTCATTACTCGAGAATGAAGCTTCTCCTGTAGCCGGATTGTTCATTAGAAACATCTTTTTCATGACCTGTTGTGTGAATCATATTTTCCCCTTATTTTCCTCTTTATTGCATCTTAGGGCTATTTTGATCATACAAAATAATTGTGTCTTGTTTCAGAGGCATCAGGCTTGATTTACCGTGCACAGGTCTGACAGGCGAGTCCAATGGGGTGTTAAACTGTTCACTTAATGCAGGAAAACAGATGCAGCCAGGGGCATGTGAATTAGGCTGCATAAATAATAGACAACGTCATTATTGCAGCTCCATCCAAAAGGACGACAAGGCAGGAACATGGTGAGGCTGCAGATTTACCATATACAATAGTCTGAATGGAAATGTGCAGCCTACAGATCATGGGCCATAAAGAGGTCCTGAAATATGGTTCACCTTTTCTCATGATTTCTAACAATCTGTGATGATTCATTTCTCAGTTTAGTTTCATAGCAATCAGAGCTCCAAATTCCCAAACAGCAAAACTCTGCCTACCCTCAGCAAATACTAAAGGCGCTTATCTTATGCATTTTTGTGCACAGGTATCCCCCCTAGTGGTGACTGCAGACAGTTTCTTATCATATATCTCTGTATACAGGGAGCTCCTCCTAGTGGTGGCTGCAGACAGGATCTTATCATCTATTACTGTATACAGGGAGCGCCCCCTAGTGGTGACTGCAGACAGGATCTTATCATGTATCTCTGTATACAGGGAGCTCCCCCTAGTGGTGACTGCAGACAGAATCTTATCATGTATCTCTGTATACAGGGAGCTCCCCCTAATGGTGGCTGCAGACAGGATCTTATCATGTATCTCTGTATACAGGAAGCTCCCCCTAGTGGTGGCTGCAGACAGGATCTTATCATGTATCTCTGTATACAGGTAGCTCCCCCTAGTGGTGACTGCAGGCAGAATCTTATCATGTATCTCTCTATACATCGAGCTTCCCCTAGTGGTGACTGCAGGCAGAATCTTATCATGTATCTCTGTACACAGGGAGCTCCCCCTAGTGGTGACTGCAGGCAGAATCTTATCATGTATATCTGTATACAGGTAGCTCCCCCTAGTGGTGATTGCAGACAGGATCTTATCATGTATCTCTGTATACAGGGAGCGCCCCCTAGTGGTGATTGCAGACAGGATCTTATCATGTATCTCTGTATACAGGGAGCTCCCCCTAATGGTGATTGCAGACAGGATCTTATCATGTATCTCTGTATACAGGGAGCTCCCCCTAGTGGTGGCTGCAGGCAGAATCTTATCATGTATCTCTGTGTACAGGGATCTCCCCCTAGTGGTGGCTGCAGACAGGATCTTATCTTGTATCTTTGTGTACAGGGAGTGCCCCCTAGTGGTGACTGCAGACAGAATCTTATCATGTATCTCTGTATACAGGGAGCTCCCCATAGTGGTGACTGCAGGCAGAATCTTATCAAGCTCTGTATACAGGGATCACCCCCTAGTGGTGGCTGCAGACAGGATCTTATCTTGTATCTTTGTGTACAGGGAGTGCCCCCTAGTGGTGACTGCAGACAGAATCTTATCACGTATCTCTGTATACAGGGCGCTCCCCATAGTGGTCACTGCAGGCAGAATCTTATCAAGCTCTGTATACAGGGATCACCCCCTAGTGGTGGCTGCAGACAGAATCTTATCATGTATCTCTGTGTACAGGGAGCTCCCCCTAATGGTGACTACAGAAAGATTCTTATCATGTATCTCTGTATACGGGGAGCTCCCCCTAGTGGTGACTGCAGACAGACATTGTCTTATCTTTTAACACTTTGTTTATACAGGAGACTTGGAGCCCTTTATCATAAAAGTCAAGCTTCAACCACTGTAAAGATATTAAAAATGAGTTAGGAAAGAATCATCCGTTTAGATTTTGAGAAAGTTAAAATAGGGTTCAAGCCTATACATGAAGGTGTAGAAATTCACAGCTGCATTCTGCAACATTTTGACTTGAAATGAATACCAAGGAATTGCAGTTTATTTAATTCATTCTCCTTGCTGGACCAAAATTAAATCTGTGGTTCTAATAGAGGGAGGATCGATACACAAAATTGTGACAGAGCTTTACACTATTTTGAAATGCATAGAATTTCAGTAAGGCCGGCGTCACACTAGCGAGGAATACGGACGAGTGCTATGCGAGAAAAAAATCGCATAGCACTCGGACCAATGTTAATCTATGGAGCAGCTCCCATCATCCGTTCTTTTCTCGTCCGTATTATACGTGCGAGTGAAATCGCAGCATGCTGCGATTTGCACCGTATTTCGGACGAGACTCGCCAATGCAAGTCTATGGGTGCAAGAAAAACTCGCACACCACACAGACCATCAGTGTGACTTGCGAGAAGGCTTCAAGGAATTGTAGTTTAACAATATTTGGAGACCACTAATAAGAGGCTGGGTGGTAGGTGTCTATACAGACCATTCAGATCAGCACTTTAATTTTTTAATGTGTGCTGAGATTTTCTCATCCAAGCTGAAAGTATATAGCAGATTCTCACTAAAGTCTCATTCAGGGGTCATTTTTCAAGTAAGAAAAGCAAAAAATAAAAATCTACTTTGTCCATTCACCTCCAACCCAATACCCAACATCTTACTGACCATCCCACAGATGACCCAACAGTCACCATTACCAACCCAATACCCAACACCTTACTGACCATCCCACAGATGACCCAACAGTCACCATTACCAACCCAATACCCAACATCTTACTGACCATCCCACAGATGACCCAACAGTCACCATTACCAACCCAACACCTTACTGACCATCCCACAGATGACCCAACAGTCACCATTACCAACCCAATACCCAACATCTTACTGACCATACCACAGATGACCCAACCGTCACCATTACAACCCGATATCCAACATCTTACTGACCATCCCACAGATGACCCAAAAGTCACCATTACCAACTCAATACCCAACATCTTACTGACCATCCCACAGATGACCCAACAGTCACCATTACAAACCCAATACCCAACATCTTACTGAAATCCCACAGATGACCCAACAGTCACCATTAACAGCCCAATACCCAAGACATTACTGACCATCCCACACATGACCCAACAGTCACCATTACAAACCCAAAGCCCAACAACTTAATGACCTTCCCACAGATGACCCAACCACATAACCCTCTGGCCTATCAGTACCACAATCATCCTACAGATGAATCGACCACACTGACATCCAGCACATTAATGACATCCCAGAAAAAGACCCAAGACCTACCATTACCAACCATATGACCAACAATAGACTGACCATCCCACAGATGAACCAAACAAATATGTAACTCTGTGCCTATCACCACAATAACTATCCCACAGATGACTTAACCACACTGACTATATTAGAGATTAATCAGCCACATATTAGCCCTATGCCCAAGAACACACTGTTCATCTCACATAGGCACCAACCATTATCAATTCTACTCCAAACACCATAAAGACCACCCACAGATTAAATGTCCACAATTACCGTAATATCCAAAGTGACACTACAGAGAGAAAAGCGCGAATAGGGTCTTATCCGATGATAATTTCAAGATATAGAATCAAATTGCACTCACCTGATGTTTCTTTACATTAAAGCATATAAACTCATCAGAGTTGACAGCTGCTGCAGATCCACAAGTCAAATCGAAAACCGAATCACAGTATTAGAATTAGAAAATTTGTGCATATCATCCGCGCTGATGTACAAAGAAAGGTTCAGGTACATAGAAGATATGGAATGGTGTTTTATTCTCAATAGTCAATAGGACATCTTCCCCAAGAGATGCTGACCCAACAATCACTATTACCAACCCAATACCAAACACATTACTGACCATCCCACAGATGACCCAACCACATTAACCTCTGCCTACAGTACCACATCATCCTACAGATTTAATGACCACACTGACTCCACACATAAGACACCATAGAAGCACCCAAGACCTACCATTACCAACCAATGACCAACAATAGACTGACATCCACAGATGAACAAACAAAATTTTAAATTGTGCTTCACCACAATACTTATCCACAGATGACTTAACACATACTATTTAAGATTAATCACCACTATAGCCCTATGCCCAAGAACACACTGTTCATCTCACATAGGCACCAACCATTATCAATTCTACTCCAAACACCATAAAGACCACCCACAGATTAAATGTCCACAATTACCGTAATATCCAAAGTGACACTACAGGAGAGAAAAGCGCGAATAGGGTCTTATCCGATGATAATTTCAAGATTTAGAATCAAATTGCACTCACCTGATGTTTCTTTACATTAAAGCATATAAACTCATCAGAGTTGACAGCTGCTGCAGATCCACAAGTCAAATCGAAAACCGAATCACAGTATTAGAATTAGAAAATTTGTGCATATCATCCGCGCTGATGTACAAAGAAAGGTTCAGGTACATAGAAGATATGGAATGGTGTTTTATTTCTCAATAGTCAATAGGACATCTTCCCCAAGAGATGCTGACCCAACAATCACTATTACCAACCCAATACCAAACACATTACTGACCATCCCACAGATGACCCAACAGTCACCATTAACAACCCAATACCCAACATCTTACTGACCTATGCACAAGAACACACTGTTCATCTCACATAGGCACCAACCATTATCAATTCTACTCCAAACACAACAATGACCATGCCACAGATCAAATGTCCACTCCACAATTAATATCCAACAGATGAACTAACCACATAACATTGTGCACAGCCTAATTGGTGGGTTCATCTGTGGCCAACTCACCATGTACCAACCATATGCTCAACACCAGTAACCAGTTTACATATCAACCCCTATCAGCCCTATGATCAATACCAAACTGACCATTATATATTGGAACCCATCAATTATCAACTCTGTGCCCAATATCACACTGACCATCCACATATGAACTGACCAGCTATTAATCCAGTGTTCAAAACAGTAACCGTTATAATACAACAACCTGCTCACCCACCACTTATCAGCCATCATGAATATTAAACCACTTCCATCAACCCACTAACATCGTAAGAATCTTACAAATGATTTCATCACTATCAACCCTTTCCCCAACTTATTGATCATCACATCTTATAGGTGAACGAAACATATAGCAGCCCTGTACCAATAGCATCCTCTCCCACATATTACTCTACCACTTATCACTCTTGCGAACGACAACACGGTAACCATCCCAAATATATACTTAAGTTACCACCCATAAAGCCTATCCCAAACACATTGATCATCATATCCCACAGATGAACATACCATGCATCAGTGTCCAATAAAACACTGACCATCCCCCCTAGGGTTGGCATAGTGCTTTGTAGGAACTTCTTTTTCTAAAAAGTAGCATTCAACAGGAGGCAAAACCTGGTGTAAATGAGGCTGTACAATGATAATGACCAAGCCACATGTGAACCCACCACTTTTCAAGCCTCTTCACGAACCTATATTGGCTGCAACCTGTCAAACCTGTCCACAACACCAATCATTCTACATATAAACCCTGGGCTCAAAATACTGGTCTCCACCATTTATCAACTGATTGCCTACAATTGCTGACCATTCCTAATATGAACCCACCACCTATCAACCCTGTCCAAATGAAACTGATAATTCAACAGGTATAAACAACCAAGAATCACCCCATATATGAACCAGTCACATATCACCCCTTTTCCCAGCACACCGATCACCCCCATATATTGGCCACCACCTTTTAAGTCTGTCACCAACAATAATCATGCTTCATATAAACCTTGTGCCCATCAGATTGGTCTTCCACCATGGTTTTACCACCCACCTAGCCATTGCCCACACATTCTAACCACTTCTGATATAAGCTCTCCACCAATCAACACTTTTACCAAGAGACTGATTTTCCAACAGGTGTAACTCACCAAGACCCAACTCACAGTTTATCACCCTTTTTCCCACCACGATGAGCCCCCCATTTATTGGCCCATCACCGGTAAAGCCTGTCCCAACACTAAATATTTTACCTATAAAACCTGTGACCAACACATTGGTTTTCTCGGCTTGACATGCACCTCCACCAGTGTCCACTCATATAGAGCACTCATGAAATTAACCCACCAGCTGTCAACCCTGTCTTCAAAAAACTGACCATTCAATGGGCATAAACCACCAAGAGCTACCCCATATATGAACCCACCACTAATCAACCCTTTTCTAAACATACTGACAATCCCCATATATATTGGCCCACCACCTGTCAAGAATGTCCCCAACACTAATCATTCTACATATAAAACATAAGCATAACACACTGGTCTTCCATCATGGCTTCACCACCTATCAACTTATTACCTACCCACACAGACCACCCATAATTTGTACCCATCATCTATCAACACTAAGAGATTGACCATCCAACAGGTATAACTTACCAAGAACCAACCCACCCTTTATCCAATCTTTTCCAAGCACAATTACCACCCTCATATATTGGCCCACCACCTATCAATTGAAGAAATTGAAAGAAATTGCCCATCCAACAGGCAAAACTCACAAAGAATCAACTCACCATTTATCAAAGATTTTCCCAGGACACTGACCACCCCCATATATCGGAGCACCACTGGTCAAGCCTGTCCCCAACAGTAATCACTCTTCATATAAACCGTGTGCCCAACACATTGGTCTTCCACCATGTCTTAACCACACCAATGCCCACACACAGTAATGATATAAATGCCGACATTATCAACCCTCACCACTTTACCCAACAAGTCTCCAATCACCCCATTTACAAAGTGACTCCAGCACATCTACCAAACCTAAAACTTCCAGCCTTGTGTTTTAAATAACTTAGGTAATTAAAATCTCCAAACTCTGAAGCCATAAATCACTGTGACTTAGGCATCACTGGCACTGAATTAGGCGACTAAGTGTTATGTAGTTAATGTTTGTACATGGCCAGGGTCTGTGGATCCAGTAACCAGCCTAGGAGGCTTCAGTGGCTAGAATGCAGGGTGCTCATTATACAGCAACGGTCTGAGAGCCTTCTATGCCTATAGAGCATCAGATCTGGAGTCAGAACACAAGGCAACAGCTATGATACAAAGAGACGCTTGTACACAGTGATACATATACTGTACATCGCTGCTATACAAAAATATACCAAAAAACACACAACACATGTCAGCAAGCAAATAGCAAAGACAGCAGTAGACCACAGGGCAGGGGTCTGGAAGCCTCATCCTAACAAAAGAGATTATTCTATGTGACCCCATGGAAAGGCTTCTGCAGATATGCATTCATTGTATAAAATGCATCTATCAGATATCACATACTCCATTGTATTGAGAGTCTATTTCCTGCTGCATAAGTCAATGCAATATATAAATCCCCCTCCCCCATTGCAAATGTTCATTCTTAGAAATGCCAGTCACAAGAGAACTGCAACACTTAATAGGAAATAAAGGGTCACTTACCTAATTTTCTCCATCTCTGCAGCAGAGGCCTAAAAGAAATGAAACAGGAGTCTCATATGAATGATAGTCAGGAGCTTCAGTCTGGAGATTTCTGCATAGCCCAAGCCTTATTGATGTTTCTTTCCCTCGTCTCTCTTTAAGCGAATGTGTAGAGAACGACAGTGAAGGGAATCACATCTGCATTAGCAGAAAATAACATTGAACGATTAACTCGGGAGCAAAATCCGCACTGTGCAGAAAAACCATGTAAGAGCCACGAGCCAAAAGCAGCACAATGACTCAGTAGTAGAGCAAAGACTGAATAAAAAACCACAGAGCGAAAGGGAGAGAGAGGGAGAAGAGAAGGCAAGTAACAGGTTTACTGCTGGATTGCTTGAGGGGAAAAAAAAAGTTGAAGCATATTGTCTATGAAGATGATGAACCCGAGCAGTAGAGTAATAGTCCTGCTCTATAGACAGCAGGGAATTGTAATATCAGAAAAAATCTAATTCCAGAGGTGCAAGTATGGGATGTGTCCTGTGTGGTGTAGTATACAGGGGGGGTGTGTCCCATGTGGTGTAGTATATAGAGGATGTGTTATGTGTGGTGTAGTATATAGAGGATGTGTCACGTGTGGTGTAGTATATAGAGAATGTGTCCCGTGTGGTGTAGTATAGAGAGGATGAGTTCTGTGTGGTGTAGTATATAGAGGATGTGTCCCGTGTAGTGTAGTATATAGAGGATGTGTCCCATGTGGTGTAGTGTATAGAGGATGTGTCTGGTGTGGTGAAGTATATAGAGGATGTGTCCCATGTGGTGTAGTATAGAGAGGATGAGTTCTGTGTGGTGTACAGTCATGGCCAAAAGTTTTGAGAATGACACAAATATTATATTTTCACATGATCTGCTGCCCTCTGGTTTTTATGTGTGTTTGACAGATGTTTTTATCACAGACAGAAATATAATTGCAAACATATGAGTAACAAAAACTTATATTGACAGTTAGAATGAGTTAATTCAGCAAGTCAATATTTGCAGTGTTGACCCTTCTTCTTCAGGACCTCTGCAATTCTCCCTGGCATGCTCTCAATCAACTTCTGGACCAAATCCTGACTGATAGCACAATCAATGCTTTCATTTTGTCAGAATTTTTAGGTTTTTGTTTGTCCACCCGTCTCTTGATGATTGACCACAAGTTCTGAATGGGATTAAGATCTGGGAGTTTCCAGGCCATGGACCCAAAATCTCTATGTTTTGTTCCCTGAGCCATTTAGTTATCACCTTTGCTTTATGGCAAGGTGCTCCATCATGCTGGAAAAGGCATTGTTGATCGCCAAACTGCTCTTGGAGGGTTGGGAGAAGTTGCTCTTGGAGGACATTCTGGTACCATTCTTTATTCATGGCTATGTTTTTAGGCAAGACTGTGAGAGAGCCGATTCCCTTGGCTGAGAAGCAACCCCACACATGAATGGTTTCAGGATGCTTAACAGTTGGCATGAGACAAGACTGGTGGTAACGCTCACCTTGTCTTCTCCGAATGAGGCGTTTTCCTGATGTCCCAAACAATCGAAAAGGGGATTCATCAGAGAAAATAACTTTACCCCAGTCCTCAGCAGTCCACTGCTTGTACCTTTTGCAGAATATCAGTCTGTCCATGATGTTTTTTCTGGAGAGAAGTGGCTTCTTTGCTGCCCTCCTTGAGACCAGGCCTTGCTCCAAGAGTCTCCGCCTCACAATGCGTGCAGATGCACTCACACCTGCCTGCTGCCATTCCTGAGCAAGCTCTGCACTGCTGGTAGCCCGATCCCGCAGCTGAAACACTTTTAAGAGATGGTCATGGCGCTTGCTGGTCTTTCTTGGGCGCCCTGGAGCCTTTTTGGCAATAATGGAACCTCTCTCCTTGAAGTTCTTGATGATGTGATAGATTGTTGACTGAGGTGCAATCTTTCTAGCTGCGATACTCTTCCCTGTTAGGCCATTTTTGTGCATTGCAATGATGACTACATGTGTTTCTTTAGAGATAACCATGGTTAACAGAAGAGAAACAATGATGCCAAGCACCAGCCTCCTTTTAAAGTGTCCAGTGGTGTCATTCTTACTTAATCATGACAGATTGATCTCCAGCCATGTCCTCATCAACACCCACACCTGTGTTAATGGAGCAATTACTGAAAAGAGGTTAGCTGGTCCTTTTAAGGCAGGGCTGCAATGATGTTGAAAAGTGTTTTGGGGAATAAAGTTCATTTTCTAGCCAAATATTGACTTTGCAAGTAATTGCTGTTAAGCTGATCACTCTTTATAACATTCTGGAGTATATGCAAATTGCCATTAGAAAAAGTGAAGCAGTAGACTTTGTAAAAATTAATATTTGTGTCATTCTCAAAACTTTTGTCCATGACTGTATATAGAGGAGGTGTGGTGTAGTATATAGAGGATGTGTCCCGTGTGGTGTAGTATATAGAAGATGTGTCCCGTGCGGTGTAGTATATAGAGGATGTGTGGTGTAGTATATAGAGGATGTGTCCCGTGTGGTGTAGTATATAGAAGATGTGTCCCGTGCGGTGTAGTATATAGAGGATGTGTGGTGTAGTATATAGAGGATGTGTCCTGTGTGGTGTAGTATATAGGGGATGTGTCCTGTGTGGTGTAGTATATAGGGGATGTGTCCTGTGTGGTGTACTACATAGAGGATGTGTCCCATGTGGTGTATATAGAGGATGTGTCCTGTGTGGTGTGATATATAGAGGATGTGTCCCGTGTGGTGTAGTATATAGAGGATGTGTCCTGTGTGGTGTGATATATAGACGATGTGTCCCTTGTGGTGTAGTACAGAGTTCTCCAACTCCAGTCCTCAAGGCCCACCAACAGGTCATGTTTTCAGGATTTCCTTTGTATTGCACAGGTGATGCAATTATCACCTGTACAATACTAAGGAAATCCTGAAAACATGACCTGTTGGTGAGCCTTGAGGACTTGAGTTGGGGAACCCTGGTGTAGTATATACTGGATGTATCCTGTGTGGTGTAGTATATAGAGGATGAGTCCTGAGTGGTGTAATATATAGAGGATGTTGTTATGTTTTGGTACCTGAGGAGGACAGGAGCCAAAAAACTGCATAGGCAGCCAAACACCAGAGAGGTTGGAAACTAATAGGTTGCAGACCCCTAAACTAACCACACAACTAGAAGCAGCTGTGGGACGTTCCTACGGTGCCCTAGACGCCTCATCACAGCCGGAGAGATTAGCTATCCCTGAAGATGGAAAGAGGAAAGCTAACTGCCCCGGAGTAGAGCCCCAAAAGAATAGGAAGCCCCCAAACATTTAATGGCGGTTAGACAAGATGAAAACACGAACACAGGCAGAAAATAGATTGAGCAAACGCTGGGGCCCAAAACTGTCTAGATAGGACAGCACAGGAGAGAATACTGTCTGCAACCCAGAAAAACCCTAGGAAAAACACCAACACTTCTGAATTCAAAAATCCTGAGACCAAATGGTCTCGACCACCTATATCAGATCTCTGGTGTGAACACGCAGCTACCAGCAGTAAAATGTCACAAGAACTGAGCAAATGAACAAATACAAAAAGAGAACAGAGACCAGCACAAGCCCCCCCAAAGGGGACCCGGCTGAACTCAAAAGCAAGGCAGCAAAAAACAAAGAAAATCAAACCACAGAAAAAAAACAGAAAGTAACTTATCTGAATGATAGCAGGAGACAGCAGAAAAGCAAGCTGAATTCCAACCTAGACCAGGAAGAACAATTGATCACCGGCAAGGATCATGGGAGGTCAGCTCACTTATATCAGGCCAGTCCGTCCCACCTGATAACCAATCATTAATTGCAGGTGTGGGACTTTTGCTGTTCAACATAGGTTCAATACCCTCAGCAACCACCAGAGGGAGCTTCAGCTCTGAAGTAGTCTCCAACACGTTCACAACAGGATGTGTTCCGTGTGGTGTAGTATATAGTGTCCTGTGTGGTGTAGTATATAGAGGATGGCAAAACTAATGTGTATTTAGTCCTGCCAATAAACCTTCATTGAATTGAATTGAATTGAATTGTGTGGTGTAGTATATAGAGGATGTGTGGTGTAGTATATAGAGGATGAGTCCCGTGTGGTGTAGCATATAGAGGATGTGTCCTGTGTGGTGTAGTATATAGAGGATGAGTCCTGTGTGGTGTAATATATAGAGGATGTGTCCTGTGTGGTGTAGTATATAGAGGATGTGTCCCGTGTGGTGTAGTATATAGAGGATGAGTCCTGTGTGGTGTAGTCTATAGAGGATGTGTCTTGTGTAGTGTAGTATATAGAGGATGTGTCCTGTGCGGTGTAGTATATAGAGGATGAGTCCTGTGTGGTGTAGTATATAGAGGATGTGTTCCGTGTGGTGTAGTATATAGAGGATGAGTCCTGTGTGGTGTAATATATAGAGGATGTGTCCCATGTGGTGTAGTATATAAAGTGTCCTGTGTGGTGTAGTAATATAGAGGATGAGTCCCGTGTGGTGTAGTATATAAAGGATGTGTCCTGTGTGGTGTAGTATATAAGATGAGTCATGTGTGGTAATATATAGAGGATGGTCCCGTGTGGTGTAGTATATAAAGTGTCCTGTGTGGTGTAGTATGTAGAGGATGAGTCCTGTGTGGTGTAATATATAGAGGATGTGTCCCGTGTGGTGTAGTATATAAAGTGTCCTGTGTGGTGTAGTATATAGAGGATGAGTCCTGTGTGGGGTATATATATAGAGGATGTATCCTGTGTGGTGTAGTATATAGAGATGATCCTGTTGGTGAAATATATAGAGGATGTCCCGTGTGGTGTAGTATATAAAGTGTCCTGTGTGGTGTAGTATATAGAGGATGAGTCCCGTGTGGTGTAATATATAGAGGATGTGTCCTGTGTGGTGTAGTATATAGAGATGAGTCCTGTGTGGTGTAATATATAGAGGATGTGTTCCGTGTGGTGTAGTATATAGAGGATGTGTCCCTGTGTGGTGTAGTATATAGAGGATGTGTCCCGTGTGGTGTAGTATATAGAGTATGTGTCCGTGTGGTGTAGTATATAGAGGATGTGTCCTGTGTGGTGTATATATAGAGGATGTGTCCCGTGTGGTGTAGTATATAGAGATGTGTCCTGTGTGGTGTAGTATATAGAGGATGTGTCCCGTGTGGTGTAGTATATAGAGGATGTGTCCTGTGTGGTGTAGAATATAGAGGATGTGTCCTGTGTGGTGTAGTATATAGAGGATGTGTCCCGTGTGGTGTAGTATATAGAGAATGTGTCCCGTGTGGTGTAGTATATAGAGAATGTGTCCCGTGTGGTGTGATATATAGAGGATGTGTCTCGTGTGGTGTAGTATATAGAGAATGTGTCCCGTGTGGTGTAGTATATAGAGAATGTGTCCCGTGTGGTGTAGTATATACAGGATGTGTCCCGTGTGGTGTGATATATAGAGGATGTGTCCTGTGTGGTGTAGTATATAGAGGATGTGTCCTGTGTGGTGTAATATATAGAGGATGTGTCTCGTGTGGTGTAGTATATAAAGTGTCCTGTGTGGTGTAGTATATAGAGGATGTGTCCTGTGTGGTGTAGTATATAGAGGATGAGTCCTGTGTGGTGTAATATATAGTGGATGTGTCCTGTGTGGTGTAGTATATAGAGGATGTGTTCCGTGTGGTGTAGTATATAGAGGATGTGTCCCGTGTGGTGTAGTATATAGAGGATGTGTCCTGTGTGGTGTAGTATATAGAGGATATGTCCTGTGTGGTGTATGTAGAGGATGAGTCCTGTGTGGTGTAATATATAGAGGATGTGTCCCGTGTGGTGTAGTATATAAAGTGTCCTGTGTGGTGTAGTATATAGAGGATGAGTCCTGTGTGGGGTAGTATATAGAGGATGTATCCTGTGTGGTGTAGTATATAGAGGATGAGTCCTGAGTGGTGTAATATATAGAGGATGTTGTTATGTTTTGGTACCTGAGGAGGACAGGAGCCAAAAAACTGCATAGGCAGCCAAACACCAGAGAGGTTGGAAACTAATAGGTTGCAGACCCCTAAACTAACCACACAACTAGAAGCAGCTGTGGGACGTTCCTACGGTGCCCTAGACGCCTCATCACAGCCGGAGAGATTAGCTATCCCTGAAGATGGAAAGAGGAAAGCTAACTGCCCTGGAGTAGAGCACCAAAAGAATAGGAAGCCCCCAAACATTTAATGGCGGTTAGACAAGATGAAAACACGAACACAGGCAGAAAATAGATTGAGCAAACGCTGGGGCCCAAAACTGTCTAGATAGGACAGCACAGGAGAGAATACTGTCTGCAACCCAGAAAAACCCTAGAAAAAACACCAACACTTCTGAATTCAAAAATCCTGAGACCAAATGGTCTCGACCACCTATATCAGATCTCTGGTGTGAACACGCAGCTACCCAGCAGTAAAATGTCACAAGAACTGAGCAAATGAACAAATACAAAAAGAGAACAGAGACCAGCACAAGTCCCCCCAAAGGGGACCCGGCTGAACTCAAAAGCAAGGCAGCAAAAAACAAAGAAAATCAAACCACAGAAAAAAAACAGAAAGTAACTTATCTGAATGATAGCAGGAGACAGCAGAAAAGCAAGCTGAATTCCAACCTAGACCAGGAAGAACAATTGATCACCGGCAAGGATCATGGGAGGTCAGCTCACTTATATCAGGCCAGTCCGTCCCACCTGATAACCAATCATTAATTGCAGGTGTGGGACTTTTGCTGTTCAACATAGGTTCAATACCCTCAGCAACCACCAGAGGGAGCTTCAGCTCTGAAGTCGTCTCCAACACGTTCACAACAGGATGTGTTCCGTGTGGTGTAGTATATAGTGTCCTGTGTGGTGTAGTATATAGAGGGTGGCAAAACTAATGTGTATTTAGTCCTGCCAATAAACCTTCATTGAATTGAATTGAATTGAATTGTGTGGTGTAGTATATAGAGGATGTGTGGTGTAGTATATAGGGGATGAGTCCCGTGTGGTGTAGCATATAGAGGATGTGTCCTGTGTGGTGTAGTATATAGAGGATGAGTCCTGTGTGGTGTAATATATAGAGGATGTGTCCTGTGTGGTGTAGTATATAGAGGATGTGTCCCGTGTGGTGTAGTATATAGAGGATGAGTCCTGTGTGGTGTAGTCTATAGAGGATGTGTCTTGTGTAGTGTAGTATATAGAGGATGTGTCCTGTGCGGTGTAGTATATAGAGGATGAGTCCTGTGTGGTGTAGTATATAGAGGATGTGTTCCGTGTGGTGTAGTATATAGAGGATGAGTCCTGTGTGGTGTAATATATAGAGGATGTGTCCCGTGTGGTGTAGTATATAAAGTGTCCTGTGTGGTGTAGTATATAGAGGATGAGTCCCGTGTGCTGTAGTATATAAAGGATGTGTCCTGTGTGGTGTAGTATATAGAGGATGAGTCATGTGTGGTGTAATATATAGAGGATGTGTCCCGTGTGGTGTAGTATATAAAGTGTCCTGTGTGTGTGTAGTATGTAGAGGATGAGTCCTGTGTGGTGTAATATATAGAGGATGTGTCCCGTGTGGTGTAGTATATAAAGTGTCCTGTGTGGTGTAGTATATAGAGGATGAGTCCTGTGTGGGGTAGTATATAGAGGATGTATCCTGTGTGGTGTAGTATATAGAGGATGAGTCCTGTGTGGTGAAATATATAAGGAAGTGGTCCCGTGTGGTGTAGTAATATAAGTGTCCTGTGTGGTGTAGTAATATAGAGGATGAGTCCCTTGTGGTGTAGTAATAGAGGATGTGTCCTGTGTGGTGTAGTATATAGAGGATGAGTCCTGTGTGGTGTAATATATAGAGGATATGTTCCGTGTGGTGTAGTATATAGAGGATGGTCCCGTGTGGTGTAGTATAAGAGGATGTGTCCTGTGTGGTGTAGTATATAGAGGATGTGTCCCGTGGGTGTAGTATATAGAGGATGTGTCCCTGTGTGGTGTAGAATATAGAGGATGTGTCCTGTGTGGTGTAGTATATAGAGGATGTGTCCAGTGTGGTGGGAATATATAAAGTGTCCTGTTGGTGTAATATTAGAGGGTATACCGTGTGGTGTAGTATATAAAGGTTTTTCCGTGTGGTGTAGTTATAGAGGATATGTCCGGTTGGTGTATATAAGGGGGGGCCCTTTGGTGTATATAGAGGAGGTCCTGTGGGTAGTATAAGAGGATGTCCCTGGGGTGTTTATATAGAGGTGTGCCTGTTGGTGTATTAGAGGATTGTCCTTTTGGGGTTATTTTTAAAGGGAGGTCCTATGTGGTGTAAATTTTTTGGGATGTGTTCCGTGTGGGGTATAAAAAAAAGTGCCTGTGTGGTGTATATAAAAGGTATGTCCTGTGGGGTTGTAGTAGAGGATGGCCCTGTGGGGTTTAAAATTTAAAAAGGGAGGCCCGTGGGGTGTAGTTTAAAGTGTCCTGTGTGGTTTTAAGAGGAGAGCCCCTGTGGGGGGTAGTTAAGAGGTGATCCTTGGGGTGTATTTATAGGGGATGGCCCCGAGGGGTGTTATATAGGGGATGTGTTAGTTTTGGTCCCTGAGGAGGACAGGGGCCAAAAAACTGCATAGGCACCAAACACCAAGGGGTTGGGAAAAAATAGGTTTTCGACCCCAAACTAACCACCAAAAGAACGCTGTGGGGGTTCCTACGGTGCCCTGACGCCTCCACAGCCGGGAGATTAGCACCCCGAAGTGGAAAAAGGAAAGCTAACTGCCCTGGGAAAAAACCCCAAAGAAAGGGGCCCCCAAACATTTTAAAGGCGGTTTTTGACAAATAAAACACAAAAACAGGGAGAAAATGATTGAGCAAACGCTGGGGCCCAAAAAAATTTAGATAGGGCAGCCCGGAAGAATACTGTCCCCAAAAACCCCAAAAAAACCCAGGAAAAACACCCAAAACTTCTGAATTAAAATCCTGAGACCAAAGGTCTCGACCACCTTTCAATCTCTGGTGTGAACAGCATACCCCCGCATAAAATGCACGAACAGCAAATGAACAAATACAAAAAAAGGGAAAAAGGGCCCGCAAAGCCCCCCAAAGGGACCCGGCTGACTCAAAAACAAGGGGAGCAAAAAAAAAAAGAAAAACAAACCACAGAAAAAAACAGAAAGTAAAATTTTTTGAATGTAGCAGGAGACAGCAGAAAAAAAGCAATTTTCAACAGACCCGGAAGAACAATTGATCACCCCGGGAAGGATCAGGGGGTCGCTCACTTTTTAGGCCCGCCGTCCCACTGATAACCAACATTAATTGCAGGGGTGGACTTTTTTCTGTTAACATAGGGGTTTAAAACCCTCAGAACCACCAGAGGGGGTCAGCTCAATTTTGCTCCAAAAAGTTCCAACAGGTTGTTCCCTTGGTGTTGTATATAGTGTCCCGTGGGGAAAATAATAGAGGGTGAAAATAATGTGTATTTAGTCCGCCAAAAACCTTTATTTAATTTAAATTTAATTGAATTGTGTGGTGTGTATATAGGGATGTGTGGTGTTTATTAGAGGATGGTCCCGTGTGGTGTGAATAGAGGGTGTGTCCCGGTTGGGGGTTGTTATAGGGATGAGTCCTGTGGGGTAATATATGGGATGTTTCCTTGTGGTTTTAGTTTAAAAAAGGGGGGGTTCCCCCGGGGGTGTAGTTATAGAGGGGAGTCCTGGGGGTGTATATAGAGATGAGTCCTGTGGGGTAGTTTTTGAGGATGTGTTCCGTGTGGTGTAGTTTAGAGGATGGTCCCCGTGTGGGTAAATATATAGAGGATGTGTCCCTGGTTTTTAGTAATAAAATGTCCTGTGGTGTAGTTTAATAGAGGTTTATCCCGTGGTGTATTTAAAAAGGGGGTCCTGTGTGGTGAGTATAAGGGATATCATGTGTGGTGTAAAAATAGAGGATGTTCCCGTGGGTGTTATAAAATGCCGTGTGTGTATAAAGGATGATCCTGTTGTGTTTTTATAAGGGTTTCCCGTGTGGGGTGTAATAAAGTTTGGTGGGGTTTGTAAATTTTGAGGAGGTCCCGTGTGGGGTAGTTTTAAAAAAATTACCTGTTGGTGAATAATAAAAGGGTGATCCTTGTGGGGTAAATTTTATAGGGATGTGTCCCGGGTTGTTTTAAAAAAAGGGTGTGGTGTATTAAAAAGAGGGTTTTCCCGTGTGGTTAGTAAAAGAGGAGTGTCCGTTGGGGAGTAAATTTTAGTGGTCCTGTGGGGGTAAAAATAGAGGGTGTGTTCCCTGGGTGTAGTTTAAAGAGTGGTCCCTTTTGGTGTTATATTAGAGGATTGTCCCCCGGGGTGTAGTATATAAGAGTGTCCCCTGTGTGGTGTGTATATGAGGGTGTGTCCGTGTGGTTAAAAAAAATGAGGATGGTCCCCGTGTGGGAATTTTTTAGAGATTGTCCTGTGTGGGGTAGTATATAGAGGGTGTGTCCTTTTGGTGTGTAAAAAGGGGTGGTCCTGTGGGTGTAAATATAGGGATGTGTCTGTGGGGATATTAGAGGAGTGTCGTGTGGTTAGTAAAGAGAAAGTGCCCTGTGGTGTAGTTTAAAAAAGGGGTTTTGTCCCGTGTGGGTTGTTTAAAAAAAGATGTTCCCGGGGTGGGTTTGTATAAAAGTGTCCCCGTGTGGTTAATAAAGAGAAGTGTCCCGTGTGGTGTAAAATTTTTAAGGAGTTCCCGTTGGGGTATTTAAAAAAGGGATGTGACCCCCCCGGGGGTGTATTAGGGATTGTCCTTGTGGGTGTATTGGGAGTGTCCGTGTGGTGTAATATAAGAGATGTGTCTGGTGGTGGTTAAAATGCCTGGTGGTGTAAAATAAGGGAAATGGCCCTTTTGGGGTATTATAGAGGGTGGTCCGTTGGTGTAATTTGGGATGTGTCCGTGTGGGTGTTATAGAGGGTGTTTGGTGGTGATTTAGAGGATTGGGCCCGGGGTGGTTATTAAAAGGATTGTCCTGTGTGGGGTAGTTTAAGGGAAATTTTTTTGGTGTATATTAAGGGGTGGTCCGTGTGGTGTAATAATAGAGGATGTGTCCCCTGTGGGGTGTATAAAGAGTTTTGTCCTTGTGGGGTATATTAGAGGATGGTCCGTGTGGGTAGTATATAGAGGTGTTCCGTTGTGAGTAATAAGGTGTTCCTGTGTGGGGAAATATAAGAGGGTGTCCCCGTGTGGTGTTATATAAAGGGTCCCGTGTGGTGTAGTAATAGAGGTGGTCCCGTTGGGGGAGTAAAGAGGGTTTGTCCTGTTGTGGGGTAATGAGAGGGCCTGTGTGGGGTAAATAATAGAGGATGTTTCGTGGGGTGGTTTTATAGAGGAAAGTGTCCCCGGTGGTGAAATATAAAATTGTGGGGTGTGTTTAGATGTTCCCTTTGGGGGTAGTATATAGAGGATTTTCCGGGGTGTAATATATAGAGGATGGTTCCCGGGGGTTTAGTTTAAAGGTGTGTCCCGTGTGGTGTAGTATATAAGGATGTGCCCGTGTGGGTAGTTATAGAGGTTGGTTTTCCCGTGTGGTTAGATATAGAGGATTGTCCCTGTGGGTATTTTGAGGAGGTCCCCTGTGGTTTTTAAAAGGGATGGTCCCGGTGGGTATATAAAGGGTGTGTCCTGTGTGGTGTAATATTGAGGATGTTCCGTGTGGTGTAAAATAAGGGGGCGTGTGGTGTGTTTTTAAAATGTGTCCTGTGTGGGTAGTTGAGGTGGTCCTTTTTGGGGTAATATATAGTGGGTGTGTCCGTGGGTGTGTATAGAGGTGTGTCCGTGTGGGTATATAAGAGGAGTGTCCCGTGT
>JARQOD010000001.1:377401829-377469963 GCA_033576555.1 Oophaga sylvatica | reverse complement strand
GACATGGAAAACTTTGTATGGTTAGTCCATCCTGCTGTCTGGATTGTCTCATGGGGGCCCTCGGCATTAACATCCTCTTTCCACTTTGTACTATTCTTTGTCCTGTGTACACTCATCCAGGCTTTTTGTGCTGTACCTTAGAGTTTCTTCAGCTTTTCCACCAGCCTTTCCACTAGACTTCCTGTCGAATTTGTTCTGACAGATTGGATTGAGGACACTGCGTAACCTCATTGAGGAACTTTGAAAATGGGAGTTTAGTGCTGTTCTCTTCAGCTCTGAAATTCAATGTGTCGGCCTGACTTATGTCTGAGGAAGAAGAAGCTCAGTCGGAACCGAAGTTTTCCCTTTTTCACAAACATTTTTGCTCTTTGAGTTGGCTTTAGGAGATTTTAAGTAATAATTACAAGCTTGACTCTCCTCAACGGTTCAATCTTGTTGATGTTGAAATTTTGGAAAATGATGTCCAGATGAGGTTAAGACATGATCTCGATGGTTTCCAAGATTCACAATTGGATCCAGTCAATCACAGAAAACAGGATCCTTTATCTTCATCCATAACCTGGTAACACGTCCAGTCTTGCTGTAAATTGAGATATTCTTGAAGTTATACGTTTTTACTTTAATTTTGAGACTCCAAAATGATATGAAAATTGAAGATAAATCGCTGTAGATTATGATCGTTTCAAAACTCCTCATCATAAACTTCATGAAATAGGGTTCTTTAACCATTAATCTCCACAGTGGTCTTCTAGAACAAACACAAGTTATGCAGATAGCTGTTTTTAAGCTTGCTACATTGCAATGTGAAAGATTACTAAATACGGGGGTCTAAAATGTCAACGTGCCGCTGTACATGACCATAATGTCAGGACAGTGATTGAACTGCAGGCTGATGCACGCCTTAGACGAGAATCAATTCTTTGGTGCATCGTGGAAAAGTTGTCACTTGGCTTTTTAAAATCAGATATCAGAAAAGGTCATGTTTTAATTAGTCTTCATGAGTTAATGCAATTAGCTGTCAGTGCTAGAGGCAATCAATTGGGTCTGGCATTAGTTCAAATGAGAAAACATAGCCGAGAACAAGGAAAATAAGAGATATGGTCCAACGTTGGCAATATCTGTAAATCTACATGAAAAGGGGCTGTCATTATGTAATTCATGTGGCCAGAGGCTCCAAGATGCATTTCTTACTCTAGAGGACTCAACACATACCAGAATCAGCTGGATAGCCCATATATTGCCATGAGTGTGGTGTAGTATGTCATTTCTCCCATGGTGAAATGCAGGAAACTCCAGTCACAGGGGAGTGCAAAGGACACAGATAAGGAATTTAAAAGTTTTCTCCGTTTATTTAGATCCACAATGCGTTTCGACGGAACAGCTCCGTCTTCATCAGGTGTCATTGCCACTTGATGAAGACCGAGCTGTTCCGTCGAAACACGTTGTGGATCTAAATAAACGAAGAAAACTTTCAACTTCCTTATCTGTGTCCTTTGCGCTCTCCTGTGACCGGAGTTTCCCAGATATTCCCTCTCTCTCTCTCCTCTCTCTCTCTCGAGGCATCCGGCAGGAGCTGCATCTGACCCCTTTCATCATATCAGCCTGGCGCTCCGTCAGCTTGTCCTCCTTGAATTTATTAGCATTTCTCCCATGGTGGCACAATATTGGATCACTGGGGGGGGGCCCAGCAGTCCAAAATTATAAGAGCACATATGGAAAAGGTTTCTGACAAGAAGCTGATTGACTAAAGTTGATAATCCCTTAAAGTCTCATCACCATACTAATGACCCTAATGTAGATTTGGGAGCTCAAATTGCCTGCTCCCATGGTTTATTACAAACAGTTGGTGCTCTGTCTTGATCTACATGGCCTCTCTTTATCAAACCTTCCATAAAATGTCAGTATAATAATATTTGGGACAAATAAACTGACAGATAAAGTTCACTTGGTTGAAATGGGATTGAATGCATGTCATATGTTAAGTGGGGTTCCGTTGCAATTAAAAAGAGTCAAAATGTTTTTTGTTCAATAATTGATGTATTTTTCCACTTATCTGCACAGACTTCTTAAAATGGACCAATAACAGTTGGAAATATTGATTGAACAATTGTGTAATGGGGTTTAATCATTCCCAAGAGCCTGGAACAAGGAGCACACTACAGAGGAGCCTGGATTTTTTCTTTAGCTTGATTGACACATCACTAATTCTCATGTTTCTAAGTAGGATGCCATGTTGTCCTTTAAAACCAATTTGCCACCCTGATCAGCTTTGGAGGTTATCTTCTCCTTGTAATTAAAATGTGGTGCATATGTAAGGAGGTGGACCGGACCGTGGGTACTGCATGACTGGTCCGGAACTGAAAGGGCTGCATCCTCTGTTTCTGGGGGGAAGCCTGAGAAAGGCACACCTTCCTCTGCTGCAGGAGGGAAGGAGAGGTGAGGCGGAGTTTCCTGCTGACAAGAGGGGGTGGGGAGAGCCTAGGGAGAGCATGCTGACACAGGGAGATAAGAGGAAAAAGCGCATTCTGCAGCAGTAGTTGGCGCCAAGTCAGTGCAGCACACATAGCAGAGAGGAGTGCGCTCTGCTTCCCCCCTACAGAGAGTGCTGGCCCTGTGACAGGTCGTGCCAGCAGAGCTGAGTGTGTGGAGCCGTACCAGCAGAACAGAGTGTGCGGAGCTGTGTCAGCAGAGCAGAGCGTGCGGAGCTAAGCCAGGTGCCGTACACTAGGAGACAGTGAGTACCGCACCCGCTCTGCCCAAGAGTGACCTCATACTCAAAAGAGTCCTCCTGCTGAGAACTGAGATAGACCGACAGTACACGGTGAGCGCCCCCTGTGTAAACGTGTGCCCGCTAGCCTACGTGACCAGAGGAGACTTTTCCCCTGACAGAACAGAGACAGTGACACGAGCGCACCGTCCCAGGGACCGCAGTGACGAGCGGGAGCCCCTGAGTGTGGTGAAGGGACTTCATAGTGTGCGCAGCATCGTTCCTGTGGAGAGACAGACAGGGTATCATACAGAGACTCAGAGCAGGGGAGATAAAGGTTTGCATCGTCTCCCTGCTCCTTGCTTTAACCCCTGGAGGCCCCAACTTCATTCAGAGGAGAGACTGTAGAGGCTGCGAGCGCTGCTGTTGTCGGTGCCAACGTGGGAGAAGGAGACCCTTCAATCAAGCTTTCCCCGGACTGATAAGTTATAATAATCCTAGTTTAACTGTTACAACTCTGAACAACTGTTACAACTGTTATATATATATCAGTTTGCTGCTTTACTGTTTACTCTGTCACATTTAACTCCCCAATGCTCCTCCCTGTGTGGAGAGAAAAGTCCTTGTAAATAAACCTAACTCTTGGTCTGTTTCAGATCCTTGGCGACATCCTCAGCACCTGCAGTTTATTACACATAGTTGGGTGGAAGTTCCACTTGTGTAACTTACAGTTTATGGTTTTTACGTTCAGAAAAAAAGCCTCAAAACATTTTGCCAGGGTTCGCAAAAACATCTCTCACCCATAGTGGTCACCTCTATTACTTTAGGTCCTGAAGGGGAGTCCAGTAAAAAAATATTCTGTATAAAGTATTCATTTTGCTTGTGCTGAGGGTGCACCTCAACTTAAGTGTATCCCTATCCATGTCCAAAGAAATAGTAGCAGTCACTCCTGGTCTCCTAAAAATGGCCAGCCCAGAAGTAATGAAGATATTAGGGTACAAGAACAAGTATTAAACTAACTGAAACGCTCTTTTTATCCATAAATATTAGTCTTTTGCTGACTCTGTGCCGAGTGTGTGCATGAGTACATATGAGACTGGGCAAAGGTGTGAGCGTAATCAGCAGCTGTGATACCTGGCAGTATGGGCCAGTGGCCCTGGGAACGAGGCCAAGGAAGGACAGTAGTCTGAGCAGAGGCCATCTGGCTACTGAGAAAGTCAGAAAGAGTGGGGGCATGTCCAGATGCTGGGCTGATCGGATGTGGGAGAGCGGAGCTCCTGCCAGGCCCGGCTTTATAGCAGCTTATAAGCACCTGTACTGGCATAATTTCACATAATTACACTGCAATGATGGGCCCCAGGAAGCTGAAAAATACGGCACTAACAGGAGCGGTGACGGCTGCCCCAGCGACGGCTTTAGACTCCTTCCTCCTGAGCGAGCAAACAGGCACGGGAGTGCTGGCGCCATCTTGCCGTGCAGCTAAGGAGGCTGCATAGAAGGAGGGAGATGCAACGCAGTGTCGACTGGGAGGAGAGGATCTCCAGTGTCTCCCTGACGATTATATCCCTAACCGGGGTGGAGAGGTTGGTCACACACCCTGCTCTCAGCAGCACCAGCATGCTCCTGCTGAACATAAGGAGCTGTCCCCTTTAGGGCACTCTGCCTTACAATATGGCATCTTTTCATAGGATGGAGGGGACAGTTGCTGCTCCCCTACCCTTCTGCAGTGTCAGGTAGATGAGTCTCCCCTGGTCCCCACGGTTAAGGGGACTCTTCAGATAAAGAACAGCACACAAAGGGATGGAGAGGAAATGGTTTCCCTGAAAGGTCTCCCCAATATTTCTGATTTTGCTAATATTGTAGAGGTTTCAAGTGATTACACAGGGGAGTCTTCTGAGGAAGAAGAGGATCAGATGGGTGCTCCTTCTTTGTCATCCTGGAAAAGACTTCTTGCACAATTTCCCTCAAAGGATGATTTTAAGTCCCTGATTGCCGAGGTCAAGGAGACCTGTAGGTCTGAGATTGCCTGTATGAGACAGAACCTGCAGCATTTAGCTGGCCGTATAGACTCTCTGGAGGGGGAACAAGACACTACCAGAACACATGTGGCTGATCTCCACCAATTAATCTCTTCACATTAGAGGTCTGTCAGAGAATTAAGTGGACAACTGGAGGATCTGGACAATAGGGGGAGGAGATGCAATGTCAGAGTGAGGGGCATCCCGGAAACTAATGAGCAAGAAAACCTCAAGTTAATTCTTCAAGAGAATGCTGTGCTGGGGAGCTTCCCTCAACGTCTATTAAATTCGACAGAGCCCATCGTACCTTACAACCTAAAAGGGTCGACCCCATATCCACGGGATTTCATCTGCTGTCTTCACGACTATGAGACTAAGGAAAGGATCATGGCAAAGGCTAGGTTACAGAAAGAGATATCTTAGAGATAACTATTTCTAGATTTGTCCTGCTTCACATTGCAGAAATGAAGGCTCTTCAGGCCTTTGCTGTCCATTTTGAAAGACCTCCACATCCCATACAGATGGGTTTCCTCTTTGCCCTGACTGCTCGCAGGGAGGGTACGTCAGCGACGCTGCAATCCCTGGAGGACCTTCCAGCTTTTTTGTGAAGCTCTGGTATTGCAAATACCCAAGACAGAGGACTGGGATGCTCCTCTGCTGGTGAGACCACCGCCTCCTCAGATTTGGAACCAGAGGAAGAGAAAGGAGGAGGAGAAGGAGAAAGAGTGGATAAAAGAGGACTACCTTCCAATAGACTTCGTTGAGAGAGTCCTTTGTGGGATGTCCAAAATTAATGTTTAATGTCTTATCACATGTTAAAGATGGTTTCTTATAACATTTTTATTCCCTGTGCAAGTTTATGCCAGTACAGATGTAAGAAGAAGGACTGGACCAGGGTACCTCTTTCATGCTTGGGACTGTTGGGCTCTCTCCCCTCTTGTCCGGGGGAAAGCTTAGAGAACCGGACCGACCTTTGCACTGTTCAGCGGGGTGTGTGACTAAGCTAAAAAAGCCTAAGCGCGCATGGAAGCAGTCAGACTTGGCTGGAAGAGACAGCATGCGGCAGGGAGAAGGCTGTGCTCTGTTCCTTGAGCACCGCCACAGAGCAGGCCCGCGCCACAGCGCACACGTGATCACTCACGGGGACTGTGACCAGAGACTGGCTGAGTGTCTGGTGGCTGCCGCAGAGCAAGGTGCCAAATGTTCCGGGACCGTGAGAACCGCGCGCAGACCACCTAAGAGAGTCTGGGGTTGCTACCGTGAACTGTATCCTGACTCCCCATTGCATATCTGTTGGGCCACGTTGAGCCCCGGCAAAGCCTTGAACTGTGACTCATTCCCTATACTTCATCCCGGAACTGGGACCCCTCGACAGACATCAGAGACTCACCGCTGCCGTCGGGATGTTGCCCATCTACTTCCACAGGACCATACCAGAACTAGGACCCCACGACAAACCTTAGAGACTCACTGCTGCCGTCGGGATGCTACGCATCTACTTACCCAGGACCACGCCGGTTCAACTACTCGTTTACCTTAGTTGGCGCCATCTTCTGCCTTGTGAACATTCCAGTCCGGGAGATGTCTGGACCGGGTAAGTTATACCTTAAAACTGTTTTTTTGTCCTCCTTTTTCCGGCATTTCACCCCTCAAACTGCCTACCCTTTATCCCTTATTACTGCATGACTCCTGTTTACCAAATATCTCCCTGCGTGGAGTAACTACTTGTTAAAAGTAAAATACGTTAACCCTTGCTCTGCCTCCTGTCCATTACTGCATCCCGTTACCTGCTCACACAGACACATTCAAATTTTAATTTGTTAGCTATATAAAGCTGCTTAGTTGTATTGCAGATTTATCCGCATGGTGTCATCCTTAATGGCCTCGAGGAGTCCTGGCTCTTTGCTTCCTTCACTTTTCTCTATCTTCTGAGCGGGTTAGATTTTGGGTCCAGTCTCCTAAGTGATGTGTTCTGGGGCTATTTGCTAACTTAACACTCCTGGTGGGTTCAGTTTAGTCCACAGGAGTAGCCCTGGACCAGGAGTTTTTCCTGGGAGATATGGTGGTTATGAGCCGCCCTCCCAGGGCCGTGGGGTACTCGGCACCGAGCCCGTCGACTTCTGTGGGGGATGTCACGGCAACACAGCTCAGTCCGTGGCCCTGGGCGCTCACCATAAATGGGGGATATTTACAGGGGAATAAATGTTTGTATGATGATTCGTGACGCCACCTGTAGTACCTGGTCAGGGTAACCAGCGCTGCTGTGCAGATCCACTGGACGGGTTGGTGTTGTGCAGCTAGATGTTAGGCCTCCTACAGGTGAGGCTGTGTCCTTCCAGGGCAGGTAGATGTGTAGGGATGCAGGATGAAGGGAGACCTGGCAGGTCAAGGACAAGAAGGTGGACACACACACACAAGTCACTTTGGTACCTTTACTGAAGATGTTGCAGGCACATCCCGGAGCACTGTAGGGTGAAGGGTGCACATCCAGATTCTCCCACTGAGTAGGTGTGTGGCCTCCTGTTCCTTGCCTTTCTGTAATGGAGTTCTGGCCGGCATGTAGCTGGACCTAACTTAATCTCTGTCCTGCACCCGGCTGACCTTGTGATTGGACCTTCTCTCAAAGAACAGTGTCCCTGCTTGCAGGGCCCTGCCTGCCTGAACTCCGTCCTTCTGGCCCTGTTACGTATCAGCTCTGTGATGCTTCTGGGACTTGTAGTCCTCCAGGAATTCCGGTGTTCTCCTACTGGTTCGTGGAGATCCCTGTAGGCTCGGACCCGGCATCCGGTATCTACTTGCTGGGGTGAGCTGGTTAGGCTCCTCTGCCCCTTTGCTACTTCCCTCTTGCCTTCGGCCTACTCGGGCCCTCACAAGATCATACACACAGGCAGTTGATGGGCTGCCTCTTCTGCTGCTCTCAGAGCGTCGGCACGCTCCTAGCTCTTTACTGAACTGAGCTGAACTCACTCTGCTGCAGACTGCAGCCTTCTGCCTTTTGCTCAACTCTGCTGAGCTGCACTTCTCTGCTCCACTGAGCTGCACTTCTCTCAAGTCTCTCAAGTCTCCTCTGGAATCTGCAGAGTGTTCTCTCTGGCTTCCTGCCTTCACCCTCCTTTTATATTTCTATTAGGGCTCCCTTTGATGGTCTTAGGGGACAGGTGAAGGTGTGTGTATGTATAGCGGGACCTCTAGTGGTACAATCCTTCATGCACCCTTCTGGATTTGTGAACCCGAGCGCAGCTGGGCTCCACAGTTACCTTATTTTGAATTATTTGTGTGTTTGTATGTTCTTGTCTTAAGGTACTGCCACACTAAACAATCCCGCTAGCGATCACAATAACGACGCATACTAATGCGATCGCTAGCGGGATTGTTTCTATATCGCTAAATGCGGCCACATTTAGCGATATAGTTAACGACGCTATCGCCGTTAGCGATCTTCTTAACGACTTTAGCGGTACAAAAGTACCGCTAAATCGCTAAGAAAAGGTGCCACACAGCGATTAGATACTTACCCAGCGGGAGCGCCGACGAGAAAATAGGGTCCGGAGCGATTCCAGCGACGAGCGAGATCACAGCAGGAAGCTCGTCGCTGGAAGCTGCCGCACTGAACAATATCGCTAACGGGATCGCTAAATAGTGACGTTTTTTAGCGATCCCGTTAGCGATATTGTTTAGTGTGGCATACCCTTTAGTCTCCCCCATGCCCTGGTGTTTTTACCTACCCTTTTTATTTGCACAGGCACAACCTTTTTAAGGAGAAGTCATGACAGCAGAGAGAGTTTGGAAATTCTTCATCCGATATGGGTTCCAGGGGGGTTCTTTTTTTAGGGTCTCTGGCGCTTGTATCTCTCCTGTTCATCATGGCTCATGTAATTTCATTGAATGTTTAGGGTCTTAATTCCCCTAGAAAACGTAGGCTTACCTTGCAGGAACTAAAGTCTCAGAGAGCTGATATTGCTTTTATTCAAAAAACCCACTATGATAAGACTGGTACGTTTAAGTTTGCCCTCAGCAACTTTCCTGTGTCCTATTCATCTTATAGCAATTATAAGAGGGGAGGAGTTGCGATATTAGTATCCTCACTAGAGTTGAGCGATACTTTCCGATATCCAAAAGTATCGGAATCGGAATGGTATCGCCGATACCATTAAAATATCGGTGATACCCGATACCGATACCGGAAGTCCCATGTAAGTCTATGGGAACAAAATATTGCAACTAAAAAAACCTCTTTCTTTCCTTGTAAACACTAAATATACACACATAGAATACATATATATATATATACATGTCATTGTGACATATATATATACATATATGTATAGTTTATACACTTCTACATAGTAAAATATCCTCTGATTTAATTGCCGGGTAAAGTCGGCTTCTGTGAAAAGACAGAAGCACCCGACATGAAATGACACTTGGTGTACATAGGGTTAACCATGTCTTTTCATGTCGTTTGCTATCTGATTTGCACAAACAATTACATGAGTGGCTGTGTGCAAAATTTCACACCTGTAGGGGTTAATTAAAGGTGTAAATTCGTTGTAAAAAAAACGGACTTTTTTTGCTACGAATTTACACCTTTAATTAACCCCTACAGGTGTGAAATTTTGCACACAGCCACTCATGTAATTGTTTGTGCAAATCAGATATCAAACTACATGAAAAGACATGGTTAACCCTATGTACACCAAGTGTCATTTCATGTCGGGTTCTGCATTTTCACAAAAGCCGGCAATTGAATTAGCGGCTATTATACTATGTAGAAGTGTATGAACTATAAATATAAATATATATATATTGTCACAAATTCAATGACATGTATATATATATATGAGGTGTAAAATTGCTGAAAAAAAATGCGTGGGCTCCCGCCCTATTTTCGCAACCAGACAGACAAAGCCAGTGAGTGGGGGCAGATAATAATAGCCCAGAGATGGACCATTTTTTTTGGCCCCCCCGGCTACTTAACATCTGCCCCCAGACACCCCAGAAAGGGCAAATCTCTAATTAGATTTGCCCTTTCTGGCACTTTGCCCGTCTATTCCCATTGCCCTGTAGCGGTGGCGAATGGGTTAATAAGGGGTTAAAATGACCTTGCAATTGAAAGGTCACTTTAAGCCAGGTTAATAATTGAGAGCTGTCAATTAGACAACTATCAATTATTAATCCTATTGTATGAAAGAAAAATCAAACACACACACTTTAATAAAAAAGAAGTTTAATGAAATAATCACACAGTTTTTGACCATATTTTATTTACCTGCTAAAACCATTTCCTGTAATAAAAATAAAATAATAAAGCAAAATTATTCTTACCAATCCGATGCACAGTCAGGTCCCACGGTGTAATCCTTCAGAAAGGGTTAATGTTTACTGCAGGGACCGCAGCTAATGCTGCAGCCTCACAGTAAACCCCCAAATGAATGAGTTCCTCTCCTGGCTGACAGGAGAGGAAGTGGAAAGCTTAATTGATTGCTTTCCACTTTCACTTCAGGTCAGCCAGGGACACCATCAGTGACGTCAGAGGGAACTGGTTAACAAAAATAGGGGTTCCCTTCTAGAAAAAAATGGCGTGGGGTCCCCCTATTTTTGTTAACCAGCCAGATGAAGCAGACAGCTGAGGCCTGGATTTTCAGGCTGTTAAGGAGCCAAGATCCATGGACCTTGCCAGCCTGATAATACCAGGCCACAGCAGTCTGCATATCTTGGCTGATTAACAAAAATAGGGGATCCCCTCGAAAAAAATTGGCGTGGGGTCCCCCCTATTTTTGTTAACCAGCCAGATGAAGCAGACCGCTGAGGTCTGGTTTTTCAGGCTGGTAAGGATCCAATATCCATGGACCTTGCAAGCCTGATAATACCAGGCCACAGCAGTCTGCTTAGCTTGGCTGGTTAACAAAAATAGGGGATCCCCTCGAAAAAAAAACGGCGTAGGGGTCCCCCTATTTTTGTTAACCAGCCAAGTAAAATGCAGACTGCTGCGGCCTGGTATTAAAAGACTGTCAAGGCCCATGGATTTTGGCCCTCAACAGCCTGATAATACCAGGCTACAGCAGCCCCACATTTGGCGCATCAAAAGATGTGCCAATTGTGGCACTTTACCCGGCTCTTCCCACTGCCCTGTAGCGGTGGCAAGTGGGGTAATAAGGGGTTAATGTCACCGTTGATTGCACGGTGACAATAAGCCCGGTTAATAATGGAGAGGTGTCAATAAGACACCGATCCATTATTAATCCCAAAGTTTTTAAATGTGTAAAAAAAAGACACAGCAAGAAAAAAGTATTTTAATGAAATAAAAGAGACAACACAGTTTTTCATTTTTTTTATTACTCTCTCATTCCTGCGACGCCATCGATCTCCTGTAAAAAAATAAAAAAAACAAACCAACAGTATACCACCTGTCCGACGCAGTCCATAACGACAGTCCCACGACGATCCAGCTCTGCTACATCGCAATGACAGGCAGAGCCTGTCATTGCAACGCAGCACAGCTGATTACCTGCTTCCCCGGCGGTGACGTCATCGGACTGACTGCTTTACGGCCGGGATTACCCAGCAGTCACTGCAGTTATCGCGAGAAACTGCATGTGACCGCCGGGGAGAAGAGGATGGCAGCCATTAAGCAAATCCGGGATGTGACCGCCGGAGATCTTCTGCCAGGTAAGTGCCGCTGACTCCTGACAGACCCGACAGACGGACACTGACAGTGACAGTGACATCCCGATTCCGGTATCCGATATGACGAAAATATCGGAACTCGGAATCGGAATTCCGATACAGCTAATATCGGCCGATACCCGATATTTGCAGTATCGGAATGCTCAACCCTAATCCTCACTCTGCCCCCTTCAGGTGAACAAGACACACATTGATCCTCGGGGCAGATTTATTGTTTTGAAAGCCTTCTTGAGGGGCAGGCCCATTAATCTATGCAATTTATATGCCCCAAACACAGGGCAGATTCGCTTGTTTTCTCTTTTTCAGAAACTTCCGCTGGTGGCTCCGGTGGTGAGTGGGGACTTCAATATTCTTTTTTTTAGAGGTTTCTGATAGACATTCCCTTGGGAATAACCCCTCATCACATAATGTAATGTAGATTGGCACTGGAGTTTAGGAAACTAATTAGAGTAGAGGTGTAGCTAGGGCTTTGGTTCTGAGTGGACCCCATCCAGGTAACCTTGATTACACGCACCCTAATAGTGGAGGAGAACCTCAGGAGATGACTGCACTGTTACTGAAAATAATCTTTATACAAAGACAAACTCTAGTATCACCGCCATATGGTGGCCATATAGTGGTAGATACCAGTGCAGCAAAACAAGTAATAGATTACAGTACACTTACAGATGTTGACTTACAGATGATGTTCTTTCAGATGTAGTTGTCACTTTTCACGTCTTTTCCATCTGGCCCAGACCGACATGACAACTTCTCCAGCCAGGACTTGGCTGCAGAGATTACAACAAAGACACATCTGACTTCTCACATCTCCAGCACTGTCCCCATCTATCCCCAAACTGCACAAATTCCCTATCCTGCTGATACCCCAATAATGACGGCTGCTACCGTATGTGTCCCTATTACTGCATCTGCTGTGTGATTCTCCGTGCCCTTTAGATGGTAAAATAACCCTCCAGACTATATTAATGCCCTGTGCAAGTGCCCGTTAGAAAGTAATAATGCCCTCTGTGTGCCCCTTTGACAGTCACAGTAACCTGAGTTCCCCTATAACAATAAGTGACCACTTCACATTTAATAATGTCCTGAGTCTCGCCCTGAACAGCACCCCTATACACAGTATGATGCTCTCCTGTACACAATATGCTAACCACTTACTAGCCCCCAAACTGTTTGATGGCTCTCCACACTGTATGATGGCCCCCTAAATAGATTCTATATTAGTATAATGCACCAGATAGTCCTCAATATAGTATAATGCACTCCCATAGCCCTCCATAAAGTATAATGCACTCCCCATAGGCCTCTATACAGTATAATCCCCTCATAGGCCTCCATACAGTATAAGGCAGTCCCCATAAGTCTCTATATAGTGTAATGCACTCCACTCCCCATAGGCCACCATACAGTATTATGCACTCTCCATAGGCCTCCATACAGTATAATGTAGTACCGATAAAAAAAAATACAATAATCACCTCTCCTCCTCGTTCCCCGTTGCTCCAGTCTCTGCGGCGAGCACTCTGAGCGTCAATACAAATCAGCACAGCGGGCGCAATACAATGACGTCATTGTGTCCTCTGCATTGAGACGTCAGGCACAGAGGGGAAATGATGGGAGAGGTAGAGTCAGTTGACGCTCCATCTCTCATCATTGCAATCAAGAATATTGGCATCCAGGATGCCGACACAGTTGAACTTCTGAAAAAATTGATATTGTAAATAAACACTGGCGCTCCACACACAGATTGAATAGATAGAAAAAACAATAAGAAAGGATGTAATATTAAGAGATGCAGGTGATTAGATACAGGCTCTGTGCATACCTGTTAGATTCAAAATTGAAAAAAGATAATAATAATCACCGCGCTAACTAATATACATGTAATAATTGAAACCCTAATTTAAGATGATTGTATTAATATGTGTCTCAAATAGATGTAAAAAAGAACTTACTGTTGTTTTTGACTGTGAACCTTAGTTCTATATATGTCTATATTAGTTAGCGCGGTGATTATTATTATCTTTTTTCACAGTTGAACTTCCAATGACATGTGTGGGGGGCCCGGACCTGGCTAAGCCCCCCGGCTCATGGGCCTCATAACGGCAGGATGGCTGTGCAGGTAGATTATGTCTGTGCTGGAGAGTTTAACTGTATCGAGGCGCTGCGCACGCTGAAACAGTTAAAAGTAGTGTAGCTCCGCACTCTCTGCCCTCCACCCGGTAGATACGCTACTGGGACAACCCCTTTAAGGCCCTGTGCACACGTTGCGATTTTAGATGCGTTTCCGCTGCGTTTTTCAACGTGCGGAAACGCATCCAACCCGCAGCACAGTGCACATGCAATGTAATCCAATGGGAACCGCAGGTCTGCTGTGCACATGCTTCGAAAAAAACGTGCGGTTTCGCCGCGCTTTATTTTCCGCAGCATGTCAATTCTTTGTGCGGAACTGCAGCGTTTCTGCGCCCATTGACTTGCATTGAGTCGGGCACTTCCGCAGCAAAACCGCAGGTCTAAAAGAGATCTGCGGTTTTGCTGCTGGTGAAACCGCTGCAGTTCGGGAGGAGGGAAGTGTGTGGGCGGAGTGTGGGCGTGTATAGTGTGCGGCGCTATGTGTGTGGGCGGTGCGTTGGCGTGTATAGTGTGCGGCGCTGTGTGTGGGCGGAGTGTGGGCGTGTATAGTGTGCGACGCTATGTGTGTGGGCGGTGATTGTGTGCCGGTGTCTGCGTGATCGGTGTATGTGTGGCGGTATGAGGACCTGTGTGCGTGATCGGTGTATGTGCGGCGGTGTGCAGGGCTGTGTGCGTGATCGGTGTATGTGCGGCGGTGTGCGGGGCTGTGTGTGTCTCCGCGTATGCAGGGATCGTCGGATGGGACTACAAGTCCCATCCGGCTATGCCTGCTACAGTGACAGTGACTGACACATTAGCCAATGATGGGACAGTAGTAGTCTCATCATCCGGCTAATGTGCTGAATGTAAAAAAAAACAAAACATACATTACATACAACATATAACATACACATGACATACAGAACATAGAGTATATACTCACCGATTCCCCGACGCCATCGATCTGTGTATCGCTCTGCCGCTGGGAGAGAATGACGTCACTTCAGTTCATTCTCTCACGGCAATGCTGGGTGAGAAAATTCCCACGCAGCATTGCCATAAAGTGAGAGAACGAACTCAGGTAACCTCAGTGATGCACTGCAGGAGCCATTGTCTCCTGTCAGTGCATCACTGGGAGGCCCTACAGAGCAGTGGCATCACCTGATGTCACTGTTCTATAGGGGAGACCGTTGTGGGACATTCGTTATTAATTGGACTGCGTCGGACAGGGAGTATACGGTTGTTTTATTTTTTTACGTTTTATTACAGGAGATCGAGGGCGTCGCTTGGATCTGAGCGTATAATAAAGATATGAAAACCTTGTTGTGTTTTATTTCATTAAAATACTTTATTCTTTGGTGTGTGTTTTTTTTAACCCTTTATTAATATAAGATTAATAATGGATAGGCGTCTTAGGCCTCTTTCACACATCCGTTTTTTTGTATCAGGCATGATCCGGCGTGTTGGTAAAAAAACGGATCCGGTACCGGATGCATTTTTTTACCATTGACTATCATTAGCGCCGGATCGTGCCTGATGTCATTGCGTTGTATCCGTTTTTGTCCGGATCCGGCGGAAATGTACATTCCGGCGGCCGGACAAAACGGTGCATGTAACTTTTTTTTGTTTGCCGGAGCCGCCTGATAGTGGCTGAAGTGGCGCATCAGGCGGCCGGAAACAATAGAAGTCAATGGAACCGGATCAGATTTTTGTGCAATCCGTCAAAAGTCTGATCCGGATTCTGGAAACCAAGGTCTACTACTACTACTACTACTTTTTCCAGTGTCTCCAGGCATCCAAAACCCTCTTTTTCTGGGTTCAAAAGTTCAGGTCGGATCCAGCAAAAAAACTGATCCTTTGCATCAGTTTTTTTATTTCAGTGCCGGATCCGTCCCTTCAGGTGTTCGACGGATCATGCCTGATACAAAAAAACGGATGTGTGAAAGAGGCCTTATTGACGCCTCTCTATTATTAACCGGGCTTAATATCACCTTACAATAGCAAGGTGATATTAACCCCTTATTACCCCATATCCCACCGCTACAGGGGAGTGGAAAGAGAGGGGCTAAGTGCCGGAATTGGCGCATCGTACAGATGCGCCAATTCTGAGGCGGCTAGGTGCTGGTATTTTTAGCCAGGGGGGGCGCCAATATCCATGGCCCCTTCCTAGGCTATGAATATCAGCCCGCAGCTGTCTGCCTAGCCTTTCTAGCTAAAAATTATAGGGGGACACCACGTCATTTTTTTGGGGGGGTCCCCCTATTTTAATAGCCAGTGAAGGCTAGCTGCGGGCTGATATTCATAGCCTGGGAAGATCCATGGGTATTAACCCCTTCCCAGGCTAGAAATATTGGCCCCGGCTGTCGGCTTATCCCCTCTGGTGAAGAAAATTGCGCGGGAGCCCACGCCATTTTTTTTTCCTATTTTTTTTTTATTAACTATATTGCGTTAAGATTTTGTGTGTGTGCGCCTGTGTCTTTAACTATTTATGTACCATTTTATCTATCATCTATCTATCTACCTATATATCTTTCTGTCTATCTATATATCAATCTATCTTTCTATATATATTTCTAACTATATATTATCCATCTACAGTCAGGGCCAGAAATATTTGGACAGTGACACAATTTTCGCGAGTTGGGCTCTGCATGCCACCACATTGGATTTGAAATGAAACCTCTACAACAGAATTCAAGTGCAGATTGTAACGTTTAATTTGAAGGGTTGAACAAAAATATGTGTTAGAAAATGTAGGAATTGTACACATTTCTTTACAAACACTCCACATTTTAGGAGGTCAAAAGTAATTGGACAAATAAACATAACCCAAACAAAATATTTTTATTTTCAAAATTTTGTGGCGAATCCTTTGGAGGCAATCACTGCCTTAACTCTGGAACCCATGGACATCACCAAACGCTGGGTTTCCTCCTTCTTAATGCTTTGCCAGGCCTTTACAGCTGCAGCCTTCAGGTCTTGCTTGTTTGTGGGTCTTTCCCTCTTAAGTCTGGATTTGAGCAAGTGAAATGCATGCTCAATTGGGTTAAGATCTGGTGATTGACTTGGCCATTGAAGAATGTTCCACTTTTTTGCACTCATGAACTCCTGTGTAGCTTTGGCTGTATGCTTGGGGTCATTATCCATCTGTACTATGAAGCGCCGTCCAATCAAGTTTGCAGCATTTGGCTGAATCTGGGCTGAAAGTATATCCCGGTACACTTCAGAATTCATCCGGCTACTCTTGTCTGCTGTTATGTCATCAATAAACACAAGTGACCCAGTGCCATTGAAAGCCATGCATGGCCATGCCATCACGTTGCCTCCACCATGTTTTACAGAGGATGTGGTGTGCCTTGGATCATGTGCCGTTCCCTTTCTTCTCCAAACTTTTGGCTTCCCATCATTCTGGTACAGGTTGATCTTTGTCTCATCTGTCCATAGAATACTTTTCCAGAACTGAGCTGGCTTCTGGAGGTGTTTTTCAGCAAATTTAACTCTGGCCTGTCTATTTTTGGAATTGATGAATGGTTTGCATCTAGATGTGAACCCTTTGTATTTACTTTCATGGAGTCTTCTCTTTACTGTTGACTTAGAGACAGATACACCTACTTCACTAAGAGTGTTCTGGACTTCAGTTGATGTTGTGAACGGGTTCTTCTTCACCAAAGAAAGTATGCGGCGATCATCCACCACTGTTGTCTTCCGTGGGCTCCCAGGTCTTTTTGGATTGATGAGTTCACCAGTGCTTTCTTTCTTTCTCAGGATGTACCAAATTGTAGATTTTGCCACTTCTAATGTTGTAGCAATTTCTTGGATGGGTTTTTTTCTGTTCTTGCAGCTTAAGGATGGCTTGTTTCACCTGCATGGAGAGCTCCTGTGACCGCATGTTTCCTTCACAGCAAAACCTTCCAAATGCAAACACCACACCTCAAATCAACTCCGGCCCTTTCATCTGCTTAATTGAGAATGACATAACAAAGGGATTGCCCACACCTGTCCATGAAATAGCCTTGGAGTCATTTGTCCAATTACTTTTGGTCCCTTTAAAAACAGGGTGGCACATGTTAAGGAGCTGAAACTCCTAAACCCTTCATCCAATTTTAATGTGGATACCCTCAAATGAAAGCTGAAAGTCTGAACTTCAACTGCATCTGATTTGTTTTGTTTCAAATTCATTGTGGTAATGTCTAGAACCAAAATTAGATAAATGTTGTCTCTGTCCAAATATTTATGGACCTAACTGTATCTATGTATTTTCTATCTATCTATCTATCTATCTATCTATCTATCTATCTATCTATCTATCTATCTATCTATCTATCTATCTACTGGTATCTATTATCATCTATCTATCTCTATTTGTATATGTAATGGAGTGTGGGTTGGACAAATGTAAAAGAGGAGGTTGGACAAGAAATGACATCACAAATCTTTTTTTTTTGTTAAATAACATATCTTTATTTAGCTGTCAAAAACGCATACAAAAACGCATGAGAAAAAAGCATGGAAAACCGCGTCAAAACCGCGTCAAAAAAAGACATGCGTTTTCTGCCAAGAGGTGCGTATTCGGCGCGAAAAAATCCGCAGGCAAATCCGCAACGTGTGCACAGGCCCTTAATACTGTACTATACAGCTCGGTATGAAAACTTGTTATGCTAACAGGTGCCCGGGGCTTATTATAAGACCTAAGCTGTGAATATAAGCCCCCTACCTACCTATCTCCACCCTCCCCAGACAGCAACTATGACATGAGAATGAGATTGCATATAAACTAGGAATACAAAGCCCCCAGCGCCACCCCCACTGCCCCAATCACCCCCCTCCACCTTCCCCTTATTCACCCATTCACTGTAACATCATATGCTTGAATTTATTAAAAAATATATATATCTATATATATATAGATATATATATTCCTGCAGCACTTACATATGAGCGTGATGATGATTGGTCCGGGCCAGGCAGTGTCTCTTAGCACAACCTAAGCTGCAGTGCTCACTAGGACCCTGAGTACAGCATGGACCAATCAGAGCGCTCCTGGGGTGGAGGTAACTGCAGCGCTGCCAGCCTGTAAGGAGAAGGCCAGGTTAGCAGCTCTCCAGCTCGCACCGTACATTGCACTGAGACTCTGCCATTGGCTGCTGTTCAACCTACAGTCTCAGCTCAGTGTGCTGCTCTGTCTGTAACACATCAGAGTGCCGCGGCCATCTTCTACTTCATGACAGAAGAGGCCATGGATCCAGGTGGGCCCCTCCATGTGACGCGGCCTGGGGAGATGGTCCCCTCTGCCCCCCAGTAGCTATGCTACTGAATTAGGGCCAATTCCCTTTTTGATTTATGGAGAATAGAGCACCCTGGAGAAAGGGCCTTTTCCTTTATCTCTACCCCGCATCACACCCATACCAGAATAGATTTCTTTTTTGCTAATATAATAACTCTTAGGATGCTGGAAAAAGTGGAGATGGATCAAATAGCTTGGTCTGATCACGCTCCGGTGGTGTTGGATCTTAAATCTGCTCAACCTCCTTCCTGGGCCTGACATTGGCGTCTGAATGAGTTCTTAATCAAAGACCTTAATATTATAAATACTTTATTGGACCATCTTACTGAATTATTTTATGTTAATGAAGGTTCAGGCTCTTCTCCCTCGGTTCTGTGGGAGGCCCACAAGGCGGTGATGAGGGGGTATTGTATATAGGAGGGCTCTAGACTGAAAAAGAGTGCTAAACCTGAATACAATAGACTAGTCTCGCAACTTAAAAAACTAGAAAGTAAACTGGATGAATCGCCTTCTTTAGGGACTTTGAGGAGAATAGTGGGGATTAGAAATAGGCTAAAATATATCTCTATATGTAAAGTCGATTAACCTCTATATACAAAACAAAAATATTATGAAAGGGGTAATAAGGCTCTCTCATTACTGGCTAGGCAACTGAGGGAGAGAACCTCATCCTCTAATCCGCAGGCTCTTAGAGGAGATGATGGCACGATTCAATACAATCCGGCGGCAATTTCAAAATTGTACTATGATTATTATCGTAAATTATATAGCCTAAAGGAAACCCTTTCCTTGGATGGGGAAACTAGGGATACCTTACTACAGCACCTTCTCTCAGGTCTACATCTACCAGTGCTCCAGAAGCCTTAACATTTCTTAATCAGCCAGTATCTAAAGATGAGATTGTAGATATTTTGAAGGACCTTCCCTTGGGTAAATCTCCTGGTCCAGATGGACTGACTTATTTGTACTATAAGACCTTTATGGAGGAGCTTTCCCCTCACATGATAAGGATGTTCAATTCGTTTATGGAGGGTTCATCCATCCCGGATTCGCTCTTGCACTCTTATGTGGTCCTTGTCCCCAAGTCTGGGAGGATCCCTTGGATTATTCAAACTATCACCAAAAGCCCTATTAAATTCTGACCTTAAAATTTTTACCCACTTGCTAGCCAATAGGTTTAATTCTTGGCTCCCCTGGCTTGTTGACAAGGAACAGGTGGGTTTTGTTCCCTTCTGTCGGGGGGGGGGGGGTGACAATACTAGAGGCGATTAACTTAATAGAGGTCTCTAACGGAAATAATGTGCAAACCCTTGTCTTGAGCCTGGATGCGGAGAAGGCATTTGATCGATTAAATTGGTCTTTTCTGTTTGGGACTAATGAGAGCATTTGGTATCTCGGGTTTTTTTTTAACGGCTAACAGGGCCTTGTATAGTTCTCCTTCGGCCTCAATTAAACTGCCTTTTCACTCTTCCCCTCTTATAAAATCTTGAATGGTATGCACCAGGGGTGCCCCCTTTCGCCGTTACTATGTGTTATGTGCATAGATCCTCTAGCTGCCATTATACGGCAAAATCCTGATATTTCAGGGGTAGAGGTTAGAAATAAAGTCTATAAGATTTCATTGTTCGCACATGATGTACTTTTGACCCTTACTAAACTCCATACTATGTTACCTAATCTCATGGAGGTGTTAAAAATATATGGGGACTTATCGGGATATAAATTAAATACTACCAAAACAGAAGCCATGCCGTTAAATGTTCCATGACGTTCTGGATCATTTGAAATTAAATTTCAAATTTTGATGAAAGAATGATGTTGTCAGGTATCTGGGGGTTCACTTGTCCTCTTCTTATAATACACTCTATAATTGCAATTTTCCATTGTTGTTCTTGGATCTGAGGAAATAATTAGATAAATGGATGCCCCTTTCGCTTTCCTTGACAGGTCGTATAGTCTCCATTAAGATGTCTCTTCTCCCTAAGGTGCTTTACTATTCTGAGACTCTTCCAGTTAAGGTCCCCATGGGGGAACGTAAGTTCCTTCAGTATTCAGTATTCTATAATGAAGTTTATTTGGAATGGTAAGCATCTTCGTGTCTCTAAGCATGTCATTATCTCACACAGGACACGGGGGTTTTTCTGTCCCTGACATTGTTGGATACTATTGGGCGGCCCATTTGCGTATGAATCCCTCTTGGGCCTCTTTGTGGGCATTTAATAAATGGACGGAAATAGAAAAGCTATGGCTAGCCCCAATCCTTCCGAATGTCTTATTATGAACAAACAAACCCATCAGAGTTTAAGTTCCCTACAGGGTACAATGCAGTTTACGAGGGAGGTTTGGCTGACGTGTATGAGGAAGTTTAACTTGGCCTCTTGCAACTCGCCAATGATATAATTTAATTAACAACCTTTGATTCCAAATAGTATGGATCCTGCAATGGTCCATCCATGGATTCAGGCGGGGTTGTTCAGATTTGCAGATTTAGTAGATGGGGACACGCTGGAGGTTCTTACGTTTGACTATATCAAGGCTAGATTTAATATATCTAACAGGGAGTTCTTTCAGTTTATGCAGATTAAGCACCTTGTTTGGTCGCTATATGGATCAAAAAAAATGCACAAGGAAAACTAGTCTGTACTGTGCGTGACAAATATATACATATATATACACCCTTATAGTGTCGAAAAGTATAAGTATAATGTTGCAATCAAGCACCTATAAGTGACTAAAAGTACAACCAATGTTCCAAGAAATGTGGGATGGTAGACCATCCGAGAAAAAGAAAACCTTATATAAAAGACATGGATGTGAACAGGTGGATACCAAGCTGAACAGGATCATGAAAGTGCATGCACTAGATAAAAAATAAAATATAAAAAATAAATATAAAAAATAAAATGTGATGACGATTTGTTTGTTTTATTGTACATATTATTTGATTCATATTATTTGGGTTATTACATCTGCTGTCAGCCTATGCATTTTGCATTTTATATTGTGTTTTTTTGTCATATAAATATTGCATGTATAACATTGCCTAAATAAAGATTACACATTTTTTTGTGATATGTTGTATTCGCATTCTTGAGAACGTCATCACATTTTATTTTTTATTATTTATTTTTTATATTTTATTTTTTATCTAGTGCATGCACTTTCATGATCCTGTTCAGCTTGGTATCCACCTGTTCACATCCATGTCTTTTATATAAGGTTTTCGCTATATGGATCATCAAAGGTGTCATCAACATCTGACTATGAGAGGATTTGCCAAAGGGGCTCATCAACCAAGAGATTAATCTCAGAAATATATAAGATGATAAACGATCCCCAGGGGGTTCAGCAAAATAAACATCCGTAGATGAGAGTCTATTTTGGGGAGGGGTCTGTCGCCTCAAACCTGGCAACATATTTGGGATAGGGCAGCTAAGTCTTCTATTTGTACTCTTTATATGGAGAATCAGTACAAGATTTTCATGTTCTGGTACCACACCCCGGATCTCCTCCATAGATTGAACCCTCAGCTATCGAACCTCTGTTGGTACTCAGTACCACATTTTTTGGTCTTGCTTGGAGATCATTAGTTTTTGAGAAGAGCTTTAATTTGCAGGGTTCTTTTTGTGGAGGTTGAATTGGATCCTGCTATATTTCTCCTTAATGTGTCGCCTAGAGGGATGGGGAAAAATTTGGCTAGGCTGCTATTACATATTGTCACTGCGTCGCAGTGTTTGATAGCTCCTAATTGGAAGCATACCTCTCCTCCTTCTCACCAACACTTACTAAATAGAATTGCTGACATCCGAAGAATAGAATACATGACGGCTTTGCTGAGAGCTGGAGTGGACAGATTTGATACCATTTGGGCCCGTGGGACTATTATTGAGCTCAGGTTGGTGGGTAGGACTTTCCTCTTTTAACATCTATACACAGTTTGTGCCTTTTTCCCCTTTTCCTTATCCGTTCCTGTCTATGTCTGGTCTTATTTATATTTGTTTAGGCATCAGCTAGTAGATTAAAGGATAGAGCTAACATTAAGTGGAATCAAGCAATTTTATTTTATTTTTTTTAAGAATTTACTTCTGAACTGGTTTTTGAGTCCATCACTAAACATTTCAGTTTTGGTTCCATTGGGGGGATCCCCTCATATTAAATTTCATGTATCTATTCTTTGTATTTGAAGCTCTTTCATATGCCTTTATCTTATTTTGGTATTTTTATTGTATTTTGACTGATGCCTGGATTGTAACATTTGGCTTATTTGGGTCTTTTGGTTATTATTGTTTAAATATAAAACTTAATAAAAATTTACAGTTTAAAAAAGAAAAAAGTCAGAAAGAGTTACAAGTGGACAGATAAAAAGCCTCGAAAGCTGTGTCATCAATCTCACGAAACAACCCCTGATGTATATCCCTTCCTGGGCATGAAAGTGATAATATGTGTGGGCTTTGGGAGGTGAGTAATGAAGCTGTTGGTTTTTAAGGTGCAATGACTTGTAGTGTACACTATGTTGATGCTATGTTCTATTTGTTTTGTTTATTTGTTTTATTATTGAAAGTGTGATATCATATTTATGTCACTGTGGACGGTGACTGTATTATTCTGACTTTACATTGCATTGTTATATGTTTATAATTTTCTCCTGTGGAATCTTTCAATAAAAAGAGTTTATAAAAAAAAAAAACACGAAAGCTGGTGAGCCTCACGCAGTGCCAATAGCTGGTGGCTTTGTAGTTTGAGAAGCATCATGTACTGCACTCAGCAATAAATCAACCAATACGTCTGTTTACTATGAGCAGTCTGCTCAGGGTCCATTAGCATTCAGACTCGATCATGTGCTGAGAGTTGGGAAAGTAGAGATTGAGAAATTCACTGATATACAGTTGTGCTCAAAAGTTTACATACCCCGACAGAATGTTTGCTTTCTTGGCCTTTTTTCAGAGAATATGAATGATAACACCAAAACTTTTTCTCCACTCATAGTTAGTGGTTGGGTGAAGCCATTTATTGTCAAACTACTGTGTTTTCTCTTTTTAAATCATAATGACAACCCAAAACATCCAAATGACCCTGATCAAAAGTTCACATACCCTGGTGATTTTGGCCTGATAACATGCACAGAAGTTGACACAAATGGGTTTGAATGGCTAATAAAGGTAACATCCTCACCTGTGACCTGTTTGCTTGTAACCAGTGTGTGTGCATAAAAGCTGAGTGAGTTTCTGGGATCCAGACAGACTCTTGCATCTTTAATCCAGCCACTGACATTTCTGGATTGTGATTCATGGGGAAAGCAAAATAATTGTCAATGGATCTATGGGAAAAGGTAGTTGAACTGTATAAAACAGGAAAGGGATACAAAAAGATATCCAATGAATTCATTATGCCAGTCAGCAGCATTCAAACTGTTATTAATAAACGGAAAATCAGGGGCTCTGTAAAAACAAAACCACGGTCAGGTAGATCAACAAAAATTTCATCCACAACTGCCTGGAAAACTGTTCGGGATGCAAAGAAAACCCACAAATAACATCAGCTGAAATACTGGACTCACTGAAAACTAGGGGTGTGGCTGTTTCATGATGCACAATAAGGAGGCACTTGAAGAAAAATGTGCTGCATGGTCAAGTCGCCAGAGGAAAGCCATTACTGTGCAAATGCCACAAAGTAACTCACCTACAATCCACAAAACAGCTCAGAGATAAGCATCAAAACTTTTGGAACAAGGCAATTTGGAGAGATGAGTCCAAAATTGAACTTTTTGGCCACAGCCATAAATGTTACATTTGGAGAGAGGTCAACAAGGCCTATGATGAAAGGAACACCATTCCTACTGTAAAGCACAGAGGTGGATTGCTGATGTTTTGGGGATGTTTGAGCTACAAAGGCACAGGAAGCTTGGTCAAAGTTGAAGGAAAGATGAATGCAGCACATTATCAGCAAATACTGGAGGCAAATTTGCAATTATCAGGCCGGAAGCTGCGCATGGGACGTACTTGGACGTTCCAACATGACAACGATCCAAAACACAAGGCTAAGTCGACCTGTCATTGGCTACAGTAGAACAAAGTAAAGGTTCTGGAGTGGCCATCTCAGTCTCCTGACCTCAATATCATAGAGCCACTCTGGGGAGATCTCAAGCGCGTAGTTCATGCTAGACTGCCCAGAAATTTACAGGAACTGGAGGCTTTTAGCCAAGAAGAGTGGGCAGCTTTACTATCTGAGAAAATAAAGTACCTCATCTGCAACTACCACAAAAGACTTCAAGCTGTCATTGATGTTAGAGGGGGCAATACATGATATTAAGAAATGGGGTATGTGAACTTTTGATCAGGGTCATTTGGATGTTTTGGGTTGTCATTATGATTTAAAAAGAGAAAACACAGTAGTTTGACAATAAATGGCTTCACCCAACCACTAACCATGAGTAGAGAAAAAGATTTGGTGTTATCATTCATATTCACTGAAAAAAGGCCAAGCAAGCAAAAATTTTGCCGGGGTATATAAACTTTTGAGCACAACTGTATGATCAATGATGGCAAAAATTCTCCTCTGTAGGTCAAAAAAAGTAATCACCCCCCAAAAGGGAGTGTAAGTGCCAAAGTGTCAGTCTGAGGATTGTGAAAATTATGCAGTTTTTATTATTTCTATTTTATTCTTCAAGAGACTGTGCAATCTCAGCATGAGACTAGCAGCAAGCATTGAACCTGTTCAGAGACTGGAATCATCAAGCCTGTCATCATGGCCAGCAGCAGAGCGCCGCAGCCTCCGCTTTATCTTGTAGCTGGTAACAGTGACATCTTTTGTTCAAAGAATAGACTACAATAATTCAGCTGTGGGCCTCCCAGGGAGAAAACAGGAGTCTCCTTATTCGCACCAAAAAGTGTATGGCCTAATCCAGACGGGATACAGTGCACTGATATTTCACCCCATGCGCTTATTTTTGTCTGTTTGCCATCGCTGAACCAGAAGACCAAGCAGCAGCTGTCATGGCGGAGCAACTATTGGCGGAAGAGAGCTTATATGGGAACCTGGCATAGCCACCGCCCTGAGCAGGACTAGGAATGGTCTGTAACAGTCTGCAGATCTTGGTCCAGATTTTACACTTATCTTATGCCTGTGCTCATCTACGAATGGTGCAACTGCCAGGGTAATAGACATGGTAAATGCACTGAGGTTCAGAAATCCAGGAAAGTTTACTGGTGTGCACACAGGGCGGAAAAGCAGATTTTTGTGGCTGAAAATGATCTGTATAATAAAGGGGTTATCCAGGACTATATTTTTTTTACTTTAGACCTAAGTACAAACAGGCAGATAGTAGCTACTTCCTGCCTGTCGTGCCCAGCACATATCTCTGCCGGCACAGAGCCATCACAGAACGCCCTGCCTGTGATTCTGCGGCTTCTGCTGATGTCACGTCAACACAGTAGCACCTTTCTTCCACTTCTGTCCGTTGACAAGATGTAAAAGCTGACGTCGTGCTGATTGACAACTGGAGACCACGCTGCCTACCTGCGGGCAGCTATCAGTCATTCATCATGACATCAGCAGTCACACCCCATCAAAATAGAGCAGGCCAGAAGAGGAAGAGCCGATCTGTTGATGAGGAGCAGTTGAATCATCGGCAGGAGTGGTCAATGACCACTCTTCACCGATGCCAGGTAGTACCAGTGTCTGTTAGTCTTTAGGCCCCTAGTAAAGAAAAGATAAAATAGTCTTGGATATACTCTTTAAAGGGGTTCTCCACTACTAGGACAACCCCTTCTTGAACAAAATGTTTGGCCCTGATAAAATAAGAAAACCTATACCCACCCCCCGTATCGCAGCACTGTAGATTAGATGCTATGGATAGAGTCAGCAGTGTAAATGGACCAGCGTTGTGGATTTAAAATCTGCAGCATGTCAATCCGTTCTATGAATTTCTACTGCAGATTTCACCATTTACAATACAATTTAAAGCAATTGTCTCACCATAATCGCTCCTTTAAAGAAAGAAGGTACAAGTGCTCTCACTACATTAGAATATCATTAAAAAGTTAATTTATTTCAGTTCTTCAATACAAAAAGTGAAACTCATATATTATCTAGAGTAAATACAAACAGCGATCTATTTCACGTGTTTATTTCTGTTTATTTCTGTTGATGTTGATGAATATGACTTACATCCAATCATAACCCAAAAGTCATTATCTCAGTAAATTAGAATAATTAATAAAAAACATCTGCAAAGGCTTCCTAAGTATTTAAAAGGTCCCTTAGTCTGTTTCAGTAGGCTCCACAATAATGGGGAAGACTGCTGACTTGACAGATGTCCAGAAGGCAGTCACTGACACACTCCACAAGGAGGGTAAGCCACAAAAGGTCATTGCTAAAAAAGCTGGCTGTTCATAGAGTGCTGTATCCAAGCATATTAATGGAACATTGAGTGGAAAGAAAAAGTGTGGTAGAAAAGGGTGCACAAGCAACCGGGATAACCGCATCCTTGAAAGGATTGTTAAGAAAACGCCATTCAAAAATTTGGGGGAGATTCACAAGGAGTGGACTGCTGCTGGAGTCATTGCTTCAAGAGCCACCACACACAGACGTATCCAGGACATGGGCTACAAGTGTCACATTCCTTGTGTCAAGTCACTCATGACCAATAGACAATGCCAGAAGCGTCTTACCTGGGCCAAGGAGTAAAAGAACTGGACTGTTGCTCAGTGGTTTGAGGTGTTGTTTTCAGATGAAAGTAAATTTTGCATTTCATTTAGAAATCAAGGTCCCAGAGTCTGGAGGAAGAGTGGAGAGGCCACAGTCCAAGCTGCTGCTGGTCTAGTGTGAAGTTTCCACATCAGTGATGGATTGGGGAGCCATGTCATCTGCTGGTGTAGGTCCACTGTGTTTTATCAAGACCAAAGTCAGCGCAGCCGTCTACCAGGACATTTTAGAGCACTTCATGCTTCTCTCTGCCAACAAGCTTTTTGAAGATGGACTTTTCATTCTCCAGCAGGACTTGGCACCTGTCCACACTGCCAAAAGTACCAATACCTGGTTTACAAACAGTATCATTGTGCTTGATTGACCAGCAAACTCGCCTGACCTTAACCTCATAGAGAATCCAGGGGGTATTGTCAAGAGGAAGATGAGAGACACCAGACCCAACAATGCAGATGAGCTGAAGGCTGCTATCAAAGCAACCTGGGCTTCCATAACACCTCAGCAGTGCCACAGGCTGATCGCCTCCATGCCACGCCGCATTGATGCAGTAATTGAAGGAAAAGAAGCCCCGACCAAGTATTGAGTGCATTTACTGAATATACATTTCAGTAGGCCAACATTTCGGATTTTAAAATAATTTTTCAAGCTGGTGTTATAAAGTATTCTAATTTACTGAGATAATGACTTTTGGGTTTTCATTGGAATAGATCACTCTGTAATGACTCTACATAATATATGAGTTTCACTTTTTGTATTGAAGAACTGAAATAAATTCACTTTTTAATGATATTCTAATTTAGTGAGAAGCACTTGTAGGTAGGTGATCATCTGATCGTTGCAGGTCAGGTAAATTTTCTCTACGGAGACCCCTATAGGGGTAACGTGGTATTACATTACAAGTTACTTGCACTTCATTTTCCAGGTGCAGAAAGATAACAAGTGCTAATGCAGTGGCATATTTCTATTTTTTTCTACTCTCTGAACAACAGATGTCACTGTTATCGGTGCTGGGATAAAGCTCGGTGCTCCGCTGCTGGTCACGGTGACTCACATCACTCAGTAGGGATCCTGCATATAGACCTAATGATGATTACTTAATATTACTGTTCACGCTGCATGAGAAATAATATTTAAGTTTTATTAACCCTGATTTGTCATATGTCAGTGCCCCAGGATTGCAGTGATCATACACTGTATATATAGCACTATCATGGGGACTTCACCTAAAATATAAAATCCTGATTGGGAGGTTGTCAGAGCCAGTTCTTATTAGCAATACTGAACTATGATATCAGCTTGCTTCAAGTAATCTGGAATCTATAGAAAATTAGATAATCGTGCTTGCAACTATTTCTGTTGGTTTAATAGGGGAGAATTCATGAATAGAATTCCTAATGATCTTTTATTTTAAAGGGGTTCTCCAGTGCCGCTTACTTCCCGATCTGTCCGTGTGCAGCGCTGATGACGGTATGTCGGCAGATAGCTGCCAGGTTGCATGCACAATTGCAATGCAGATTTTTACTGGAATATTTACATCCATTTGCAAAATACACTTTTTAGCCAAAAATACAATACATGTATTTGATTTAAAAAAAAAATTGCCCCCCCGGGGTGTTCCTATCCGTTAGTAATGGTCGGCTTGCAGCAAACACTACATGGAGCATAATAGCCTCCTGCCGTTTCCTGTATGCAGCACGCTCCTAGGCTCCCTCTTGTGGTGGTTTCTGATAGCTACATAATTCTGGGGAATATGATCTGTACATGAAAAATGGCGCGCTGACAGCTAGAAAAACACCATTAAGAAATAATGGGCGCCTCATTTTGAACCACTATAAATATTGCCTGTATTTGCACTTATAGTATAACAGGATAGGATTAGAGCACATAATAATTAAACCACTTAGCAATCCAATATTCTCAGTAATGACCCTTCACCTGTATCAATGCCTATAATTTGTAGCCATGCAACACGTTAATTACTGCTGCTACATCACAAATGTGACACCTCGTTCACGGTACTGTCGCCGTGCTTTCCAGCAATGCCAGCGTCATAAAAGCCCATCTATAATTAGCGCTAATGGTTTGCCATAGAAATCACAACCCGAGGGAACACGACTATTTTTATTTGCATGCGGCACAATTATGAAACATCTGAAATTAATCTTTTTAATACGGTGATGGGTTTGATTTTACTCAACAGATATTGTGAAGGGTCTTTAGAGCGGGCGGCAGAAAGAGGCGACACTTAAGAAGCTGCTGATTACTGCTGCTGAGCCTCCCAAAACAGCTTAAGTATTAGAAATGCGCTTTCTATGCCCTAATGACACCAAGAGAAACACGATTATTATAATATCAACTCAGAAACTGCATCGCCAGGGAAAATAGGGAAAAAAACCCACCATAATGAAAAGCATTGTATGCAGAGACAATACCATGGAAGCGCTGTGATCTTTGCTATATTAAAGCATTATTTCATTTGCAGCTTTCAGTAAGATCCAGTCCTGAGCTCTACAGATATTTTCCATCTTCCTCATGAGATACGGCTTTTGGACTCTTGCCACGTACATGAAGGCAGAGTACTGTCAGCAGAGCGTTATCTCTCAGTACTTAGATCAATCTCTGCTGACGAGATCGAGCATTAATTAGGACCTTCGAAAAATGTTTAAAGAATCAACCAGAAAAAACAATATATAGTGCAAAGACGGTGAGGAGAGGAGAGGTAAGGTGGAGAGGAGGGAGATGCAGTTGCAGGTTTTTTTTTTCAGTATATCTGTTACTACATTTGAAGGAGACAGCTGATTGGCTAAGTGCATACAGCATAGCGATGGCATCACACCAGGAAGAAGAGCACTCAGCAGATGATGAGTAGAAAGATACACCAAACGAGCCATTTACATCCAACATTTTATGTATAACAAATAATCTGCCTAGTGTTTGTGGGCGTTTTTGTTCAAAAATGTATTTTCCAGGGAGGTGGCGGAGTCTTGCAGATCAAAGATGCAGCTGAGCAGTTGGAGATGACGGGAGGCCAAGCAGACAAAGTGATATGAGCCGGATCGAAAACCTCCCAGAAGCCTTTTTACACCAGGCAGGAACTGGAGTGAGATGTTTTTCAATGTTTTTATTGAACATTTTATAAATCATTAATACTGAAAACAATAGTACAGAAGTAAAAAGCATTATTAGACATGCTTTTCAGTTATAGCAACAAATTAAATTTTAAACATTGATTTAATAAACAGTTGAGGAGTTCCATGTCTGATGGATGTATAAACCGATGAACAAACAAACAAACAAACAAATATTTGTAAACAGATGACATATACTGTCAAAATTAACTGGATTATATCCGGTACTGCAATGAGAACCAGATATTAAGTTAGTAAGTTATGGCGCAACACTTTATTTTTTAGGAATAACTGGAATGGAAAATGAAGGGAAGGGAGAGGAAGAAGGGAAGGGATGAAAAGGAGGGAGGGGGGGTTGGGTTAAATTATATTTTCGAACTGGAGTGAGATGTGACATTTGGTAAAAGTCACATTTCATGATTCTGTCTATAACATCTGGATAAGCAAAATGTTCAAGAAAAAAATAATAATAATAAAAAAGACAAAATGGCACAAAACTTATAGAAAATAAAGTGCAAATACTAAAGCCACTAAAAAGGAGAAAATTACTTCAGAAAACTGGAGAAGCAGCAATAATGGACTGGGGCTTGTCTTTTTGTTGCATTTTTTTTAGTGCAAAAAACCTCCAGAGTTTTAGGAGAATTTGGAGAGATTCTGCTAAATTTCTGCTAGAAAACTAAAAAAAAACTCTCAGTATTTGTATATCCTAATACCGGTCTCTTCTTATGTGACCTCAGGAGATTACGTGTACCAGGACCCAGGTATGACTCCCACTTCTGTATCGATCTTACGTAGGTTTTCCAGGACTTTGTTACTTAGCATAGGTCATCATTATCAGATAAGTAGGGGTCCAACTCCCAGCATCCCCACCAATCAACTGATTGAAAGGACTGCAGCACAGCTCCATATATTGTGTAGTGGCTATTAAAGGTACTGCAAGTTCTCTCCCATTCACTTGTATGGTAGGGAGCTTGTAGTACTTTTCATAGCCACTACACAATGTATGGCGCTGTGTCACCAATCTATAAGTAGATCATCTATTTTAAAAGTTCAATGATACCCCTTTAATTATTACCATGGTTATAGAGGAACGCTATTGTGCTGTTGTCATTAGTAGACAAGAGCAGTCCAGTCCTAGAATCTGTTGCCAGAATGTACTAAAGGGAGATATGGTTGTGCCAGATATTACAGCTTTGCTCCATTAAAGTAAATAGGGCAGAGCTGCAATACCACATGCAAACTGTAGACAAATTTGGCTCTGTTTTTGCAATAAAAGCAACCATGTTTTTCTAAACATTTTAAGTATACTTTTAGCAACTACTTTCTGCCTCCCAAACCATAGCCATCATTACAGGGCACATTTCACCCACAGCGATGTAGTAACCGGTCTGTCCATCAGTGCGGTGCTAATGAACACTGTGTATTGTGGTCAAGTCAGCAGCTCGCTCCTATAACGTACATTTATGGGCTGTATAATAACCCTTTGATCCAAACCTGTAATCAACCGTTATAGAAATACACCCATTGAAAGTGTGTGAGATAATTATGGAAGCGCCTCGTTGCTTGCTGCCATCTATGGTCTGATTACATTTTATAAAAGCGATGTGTAGGTGATTTAGTGCTTATACCGTCTGTAGTCAGGCTACAATTTGCAATTTAAAGTGGAAATCCGAGCACTTTATTTTCCCAAATCACAGACGATTCAAATGAGCGGGAAAGTAATTATTTTATTTTCTCCTCTGCAGATGTGAAAATTGTGTTCTTGAAAATTGTAGTCGAGTTCTTTCATTAAAGGGCAGAATTAAGTGAGTCATTTCAGATTATGGCAAATATATGGCAATTTTAGATTTTTTTTTTACAATATCTTGTGATTTCCTATGCAGCGGTGCTGAATACAGACGTGTCAGAATAGGTTTTCCTGAAAGTAACTGACGGCTTTCTTATGAATGAGAGTTTGATTGAATTGCTGCCTTGAGATTCTGCAGTGAGAATACAACATCAGGTCCAAACAAAATGAGGAACACAAATAATTCATTGGAAAGTGGAAATAAAGGAGAAACTGAACAGATGCATGGATTACTTCTGGTCACATGGTACTAAAGGCGCTGCAACACTCATGTCCCCATTAAAAGCGCTGCCAAATCCATGTCCCCATCAGGAGCGCCACCACACCAGCGCCACTACATGTATGTTACCATAAGGAGTACCGCCACACTTGTGTCCCCATCAGTAGTGCCACCACACCCATGATCACATCAAGAGAGCCACAACACCCGTGTCCCCATCAAGAGCTCCACCACACCCATGCTTTCATCAGGAGCGCCGCCACACTGATGTCCCCATCAAGAGTGCTTCCACACCTTGTGTCCCAATCAAGAGTGTCACCATATCCGTGTCCCCATCAGGAGCACTACCACATTTATGTCCCAATCAAAAGCACAACCACACCTGTGTCCCCATCAACAGCACCACCACACCCATGTCTCCATCAGCAATGCTGCCACTGATGTCCCTATCAAGAGTGCCGCAACACCAGGGTCCCCATCAAGAGTGCCACCACACTTGTGAAACCATAAGGAGCACTGCCACACCCATGTCCTGATGAAGAGTGCCATCACACTGATGTTCCCATCAAGAGTGCTGCCACATCTGTATCCCCATCAAGAATGCCACCGCTCCTGTGTCCTCATTAGGAGTGCTGCCACACCCATGTTCCCATCAGGCGCACCACCACACTCATGTCTCCATCAGGAGCGCTGCCACACTGATATCCCCATTAGGAGAGCTGCCACATCTTTGTCCCCATCAGGAGCAACCCCACTCTGATGTCCCCATCAAGGGTGCACCTGTGTTCCCATCAGTAGCGACACCACACCTGTGTCTCTATTAGGAGCACCACCACACACATGTGTCCATCAGGAGTGCCACCACAGTGATTTCCCCATAAAGAGTGCTGCCATACCTGTGTCCCCATCAAGGGTGCCACCACACTCATGTCCCCATCAGGAGCGTTCCAAACTGATGTCCCCACCAAGAGTGCTGCCACACCTGTGTCCCCATCAAGAGCGCCACCACTCCCATGTCCCCATCAGGAGGACCGCCACCCCTGTGTCCCAATGAGGAGCTCCACCACACCTGTGTCCCCATCAGGAGTGCCACCACACCCACGTCCCCATCAGGAGTGCAGCCACACTAGTGTTTACACCACCACACCCATGTCCCCATCAGGAGCACTGCCACTCTGATGTACACATCAAGAGTGCTGCTACACCTGTATCCCCATTGAGTGCCACCACACCCGTTTTCCCATCAGAAGCACCACCACTCTGATGTCCACCATCAAAATCACCACCATACCCATGTCCCAATGAAGAGTGCCACCACACCCGTGTCCCAATCAAGGGCGCAACCACATCCCTGTTCCCATCAGGAGTATCGCCGCACTTGTGTCCCCATCAGGAGCGCTGCCACATGCATGTCCCAATTAAGAGTGCCACCACTGATGTACTTACTAATAGTGCCGCCAGGCTTGTGTCCGCATCATGAGCGCAACCACATCTATGTCTCCATCAGGAGCATCACCACACCCATGTTTCCATTTGGAGTGTCACAACACTGATGTCTCCATCAAAAGTGCTGTCACACCTGTGTCCCCATCAAGGGTGCCACCACATCCGTATCCCCATCAGCAGTACTGCCACACTTGTGCCCCATCAAGAGCGCTGCCTCACTCATGTCCCAATGAAGAGTGCCACCACACTCATGTCCCCATCAGGACATGATATATACATCTATCTTTTATAAAACTTTTTACATCCCGAGAAAAGTCTTTTAGCTCCACTTAAGAGTCCGTTTATTATTCAGTGACCCAGAACAGGTGCCTGTTACAGTCCCTCAGCTAGCACCTCAAGTCCAATTAGTTCCGGTCCCATCTGTCTACAGGACCCGTGCACGTACACAGTTTACATTGGGGCTCAACACAGTCGCAGCAACTACTCCATATTAAATTATCCTGACCTGCTTATCTGGTCCTCAGTCCTTTTGTCATTTGGGGTCTTCCCTCTTCTTCCTTTGCGCGGAGTACGGCCCTTTAAACACATGTGTGCTGCGTTCTAGAAATAAAATACAGGTTATACATATCAACTTTAAAACCCAGTCCTCTGCAGTAGCCACACACAGTCCATTTTCAGTTCAAGGGCCCATAACCCCGCAGGGTTCAAGTCCTGCCATCTAGCAGGGGAAGCGCAAAGTGTAAAAAAGAACTGGGATAGGGAGGGAAAAAACAGCAATAATGTTCAACTTCCAACCTTGGCCCGTACCGGCCACATTGCACCCGACTCAGGTGCTACAGGGCTCCCATGCCCACAGGGATGCGGAACAGTGCCATTCTGTCCCACATTGGGCTCCGTGCCCATGCTCCAGCTGATGACGACAATTCTGCAGCCGCAGGTGTCACGTTTCCCAGCCGCAGTGACAAGGGAGGAGCAGGGCTTGGTTGTTCTGCGACCAATGAACAGGGGCCGACTGCGCTTATTCCGGGCCCGCGTATAATTCTAAGTCACCCTCTGGGCAGAAGCTAACTGCCACAGCAAAGTACCCCCTAGGTCCATCCTCTTTAATAAATGAGACCCAGGAAGCTCATTAACTTACACCCAGTTGGCCCCTCCTAACTAACTAAATCTTATTGGTCTAACGTATTCCTATCTTAATCTATTCTATTCTATTGTGCCCCCTTTAGTGAGCTAACCCAAATCTACAAATAGCTAAATCCTATACTTTCCCGACATTTATACAATACAAGGAATATATATATTTACAATACATTACACAGCATAGCAACATTATAATACACATAACATATATTGGACATACACAATATAGCAGCATTATGAGACATTAAAATTACCAGCTTCTCAGGGACGTAGAAACATGGGCAAGGGGAGTGGGGCACAAACTAGTCCTTGTACACCCCTTACATCCTCATCAAGAGTGCCACTACACCCATGTCCTCATCAGGAGCACCAGCACACCCACGTCCCATCAGGAGCACCACCCCACCTATGTTCCTATCATGAGTGCCTCCACACTGATGTCACCATCGAGTGCTGCCACATTTATGTCCCAATTAAGAGTGCCACCATACCCGTGTCTCCCCATCAGGAGCATCGCCACACCCATGTCCCCATCAGGAGCACCGCCACACCTGTATCCGCATCAAGAATGCTGCCACATCTGTCTCACCATCAAGAGCGCCACCACACCCATGTCAACATCATGAGCACCACCACACCTGTATCAGCCTCAAGAGTGCTGCCACACCTGTTCTCCATCAAGAGCGCCACGACACCTGTGTCCCAATCATGAGCACCCCCACCCATGTCCCCATCATGAGCGACACCCATGCCTGTTATTCCCATCAAGAGTGCCACCATACCTGTGTCCCCATCAAGAGCATCACCACACCTGTATCCCCATCAGTAATGCCATAACACCCGTGTCCCCATCAGAAGAATCCCCATCAAACTCCTTACTGAAAATGTCCCCTCAATCATAAATATAAAAATGAGTGTATGTATGTGTCTGTATCAGCCACGCCCACTCCACATAGCCCCACCAAATCACTAAGCATCTTTCATTTCACCAGAGCTGTTTAAAAGAAGCTGAGCTGTGATTGGTTGCTACGAGCAACAGTTTTCCCACTCCACAACATCTCAGCAGACAGATTTGCTGATGACACAAAGCTAGGAGGGGTAGCTAATACTAGAGAAGAGAGAGAGAGGATTCAAAAAGATATAAATAAACTGGAGCAGTGGGCAGCAACTAACAGAATGGTTTTTAACAGGGAAAAATGCAAAGTACTACATCTGGGCAATAAAAATGAAAAAAGCATATACAAAATGGGAGGAATAGGGCTAAGTAACAGCACATGTGAAAAAGACTTGGGTATATTAATTGATCACAGACTGAACATGAGTCAACAGTGTGATGCAGCAGCAAAAAAGGCAAATACAATTCTAGGAATTCAACAGAAGCATACAGTCTAGATCACGTGAGGTCATTATTGCCCTCTACTCCTCTTTGGTCAGACCTCATCTGGAATACTGTGTCCAGTTTTGGGCACCACATTTTAAAAAAGACATCAACAAACTGGAGCAAGTTCAAAGAAGAGCCACCAGAATGGTGACCGGTCTGCAAATCATGTCCTATGAGGAACGGTTGCAGGATTTGGGAATGTTTAGCTTGCAAAAAAGAAGACTGAGAGGAGACTTAATAGCTGTCTACAAATATCTCAAGGGCTGTCACATTGTAGAAGGATCATCTTTATTCCCATTTGCACAAGGAAAGACTAGAAGCAATGGGATGAAACTGAATGGGAGGAGACACAGATTAGATATTAGAAAAAACTTTTTTGACAGTTAGGGTGACAAGGAGTGGAACAGGCTGCCACGAGAGGTGGTAAGTTCTCCTTCAATAGAAGTCTTCAAACAGAGGCTGGACAGACATCTGTCTGGGATGATTTAGAGAATCCTGCTTTGAGCAGGGGTTGGACCAGATGGCCCAGGAGGTCCCTTCCAACTCTACCATTCTATGATTCTATGACTGGGTGGGAGAAATCTAGATTCCCGGGAACATAAGCTCCCAGCCATTGTCTGCCCCCCAGAAAGGAGCAGAGAGCACATGGCAGAAATGAATCACCCCCTCCTCTATTACTGCCACGCTCTATTGTTACCGGCATAGAAAATCGCATCATCAGCGGCCACACACAGAGCAGCACTGCCAGGTTATATAACAGCACATCTCCAGGAACTCCCTGCTCAGCGCCACCCAGCTCGGGACTATGGGATGGAGGATGTGTGATGGGTATATGGGCATGGGACTATGGGTTGGAGGACATGTATGATGGGTATATGGGCACGGGACTATCGGATGGAGTATGTGTGATGGGTATATGGGCATGGGACTATAGGATGGAGGATATGTATGCTGGGTATATGGGCACTGGACTATGGAATGGAGGATATGTATGATTGGTAATGGGCACGGACTATGGGATGCAAGATATTGATGGTACAGGCACTGGACTATGGGATGAAGGATGTGTGATGGGTATATGGGCACTGGACTTTGGGATGAAGGATATATATGATGGGTATATGGGCATAGGACTATGAGATGGAGGATATGTATGATGGGTATATGGGCATGGGACTATGGGATGGAGGATGTGTATGATGGGTATATAGGCACTGGACTATGGGATGGAGGATGTGTGGTGGGTATATGGGCACTGGACTATGGGATGGAGGATATGTATGATCGGTATATGGGCACGGGACTATGGGATGGAGGATATGTATGATGGGTATACGGGCATGGGACTATGGGATGGAGGATGTGTATGATGGTTATATGGGCACTGGACTATGGGATGGAAGATGTTTGGATATATGGGCACTGGACTATGGGATGGAAGATGTTTGGATATATGGGCACTGGACTATGGGATGGAGGATATGTATGATGGGTATATGGGTGCTGGACTATGGGATGGAGGATGTGTGATGGGTATACGGGCACTGGACTATGGGATGGAGGATAATCATTATAATTTATTATAACTAACCACAGTTAGTTACTATGCCCAGGCAACGCCGGGCTCTTCAGCTAGTACAACATATAAATACATCCAACTACTCCGGTGGTGACAGCAAGCAGCCTTTGGAGTGTAAATAGTCTTCCTTACTGGCAGTCCAAGAGACCCATATTTCAGGAGATTTCCAGGCAATATGCAACACAACATTTATATGAACCAAAGACTTAGATGTATTAATAGAAAAAAATAGTTGGAAAGCAAGGTTTGCCTGAGCAGGAGATAGAGGCGCTGATATATTAAAACTGCCTAGCTTTTAGACAGTCCAAATTTCAACTAGATGGTCCTAAAATGTGCCATATTTATCTCAGTGGTTCATAATAATAATACATTTGCTGATGTCTAAGTTTATACCACATATTAGTTGAATTTCTTTGATTTCGTAAATTACGTCAAATTGTGTTGCAATGTTAGGGAATGGTCCTTTCCTGTCAAATCCAACTTTCTGATGGGCCACGCTCTCTTGTCGCATGTGTCAAGAAAAATGTCTACTGCGCATAATAAATGTGCACCTCGGTGAGACAGTTTTTTTGTGTAAATCCAGAAGGATTTTGGAGGGTTTAGCTTATTAAATAAACCCGATAGAGAACAGCAATCACCTGAATATAGGAAACCTCACTGAACAAAAACATTGACTTCTTTGGGAGATTGTAGTCACTAGTCAGCATGCTCTGTGAGCTGAAGGAAGAGGAAGCAGCTCAGCCATCCTCATTACATATTGTCTATGGATGGTGGATCCGATGCCATCTGCCTCCACCTTTATCATAGTAGTGTTACCTGTTTTGTAATCCACCTTGTGGGCTGCGCTTTGCTGATCTTCAGCACTCCCACTAGAACTTAGAATGAATGGGACAGCAGTGCACAATATTGACCATTGCTCCATTCAGTTCTCCGGATCGGTGGGGCCCCAGCAGTCAGGACCGAAAGCCAATGGAAAATAAACTTCAATTCCTCCGAAAAACGATAACCTTCAGGCTAAGTTCACACGTTGCGGAATTGCCGCGGAAATTTCCGCGGCAATCCTGCACTTCTCCCGCAGGAAATACGCACGTTTTTTGTGTGCTGATTCCCGCCAGAATAATAGCGTTTTGCAAGCGTAATTAGCTTGCAGAATGCTAGCGTTTTCCTAGCGATCTGTAGCATCGCTTGGAAAACTGATTGACAGGTTGGTCACACGAGTCAAACATAGTGTTTGACAAGTGTGACCAACTTTTTACTATTGATGCCGCCTATGTCGCATCAATAGTAAAAAGATCTAATGTAAAAATAATAAATAATGATATTCTCACCTTCCGGCGGCCCCCGCAGCCTTCCCGCGGCCCCCGCAGCCTTCCCGCCTTCAGCGACGCTCCCGGCAACTCCGGTCCCAGGAGTGCTTTGCGGCAAATCACTACCGATGACGTACATCTACGCGAGCCGCTATGCCATCTGGGTGATTCTCGCAAAGGACTCTTGGGACCGGAAGTTGCCGGGAGCGTCGCTGAAGGCGGGAAGGACTGCGGGCCGCGGGAAGCTGCGGGGCCGCCGGAAGGTGAGAATATCATTATTTTTTTATTTTAATTATTGTTTTAAACCAGGGATATGTACCCAGGGCCTGGAGAGAGTCTCCTCTCCTCCAGACCTGGGTACCACCGCACATGAACCCTTACATTCCGCAAAATTAATGACATGTTGCTATTTTTTTTCCGCAAAGCGTTTTTTTCGCTGAAAAAAACGCAACATGTGGCCAAAAACATGCGGAATCAATTAACATGTATGGATGCTTAATGCTTGCGTTTTTATCGCGTTTTTACCGCGAAACCGCGGAAAAACCGCGAAAAAAACGCAATTATTCCTGATCGGTGCAACTTAGCCTAAACTGTAGAATACTCCTTTAAATTACACAAGCTGAAAAGTGTGGCGGGTGTGCAAAATGTAATATTTCATGGACATTGAGAATCATAGATTAAAAAAAATATATAAAACCTTCATGTAAACAATGCCATTTTCTTACCGTAGGGGCCTCTAAAACGTTAAATAAGGGTTTGGTTTTAAATGACTGAGTTCTGAATAAACATGCTGACATTATAGAAGAAGATGGGCCATAAACATAGGAGTCAAGAGGGAAAACTATAATAAAATAATAAAAGCGAGAAATAATTAATTCTTCCCCATAGCCGTGGATTTCATATTAATAACTAGCAATTAACTTTTGGAAATATCGTGCAGACCTACAAAAAAATTCAGCTTTTAAGAAAGGCAATAGTCTCCACATACTCCTTAAACTTTAATAGTTTTCAGCTTGTTGTTGACCCTTTTTACCCTTTCCGCTCTGTCATTTCTCCCATTCCCGCTGCAGCTCTCGCATTGTTCTCTTGTATGTTATCTTCCTATTTATGTTCCAAACTTCTGCTAAATGTAATTACCTTAGCGAGGCAACGCTGTCCTTTCATGCAGCAGATAAAGCAAACTGGGCTTCATAGAAGATGAATGTAATACCTGCATTCCTGCTGCCCAGCTCCTGTAGCTGAGGAGAAATCAGTAAATGGGGCTTGTTGTTCTACAATTATTAACATTCGAACATTTCTCCAAAGGTTTATCATGTAAAAAGCATAATAATAACTAAATACAGGTGAAGGGAAAGATTCAAAGCCCATGTCATATTCTATGGAAGCAATCAGGGTGGGGTGAGGGGGTCTAAAAAGTCATGGGTCCACCCTCCCTTGAGGCTGTAAAAGGAGCAGATTTCCTTCTGTTGGACAAGTGTTGGCTGGGCATTTGGGGAAGTTTTTTATTCTTGTCCATTCTGAATTTTATGTCTTTGGCTAATATAAGTGATTAGAAACCACTACCACTACATGGTTGGTATCAGAGACAGCTCAGCTCCATTTGAGGTGTGGTACTGTTATGTTTTTCTCTTCTGTGCAACCATTTATGATCAGTTTGTGCAAGCGTGAAATTACTTCTCCCAGCCCAAGAATCTTTACTTTTTGCTCCTTTTGTTTCGAGATTCGAGATGACTGTCAGATATTTAAGCTCAGTAATAGATCAAGGACCCAAAGTACCTTGCTGTTACACATGCATCGATAAAATATTGATGGCTCCTCATGAAGGCCTACCGGATGATGACATGTAGAAGATATGTGTTCTGATCTTGAGATTCTGATTTTTTTTTTTGTCTTTGCTTAGGGATCCTTTTAAGTTTTCTTGGGTAGAATAATTTACTGTATTTTCTCAATGTCCTTTTACTATGTGACTCCTTCCGCCCCGATGAAATCCATCATCAAAACACGTCAAGTATCCCTCACCGTAAACACTGTGTCTAATTCAGTACGATTTGGAAAACAGAAGCCCCTGGCATGCAAAGTGACCTTTTCCTGTGTCTATCACTCTCTAAACAGGGCGAAGAATATTCTCGGAGGCAGGAGAAGAACATTATCTCTGTAGACACATTTACATGTCCACAGATGCGGTATCTCAGATCACAGGAGGTCTGTCCTACATAATGTGTTTGGATATATTTGAGTACGCTTTGAGACCAAATTCTCTGCTTGTCTGTAATTTGGTTTCTTACAATAATGCATTCTGCAGTCAGGAATCAGGATCATTTCCACCTGTACATATTTTTTTTAACCTTTTGGACTTACAGTATTCATAAACCCAATTTATTACATACTAGTCATTTGTGTTGACTTTCTAAGTGGGATTTTGTTTGGGGAAAGGACACGTAAGTCTTGTTGTGACCATACTTACCAATGCTACCAAATCATCCAAGTAGGCTCCTGGAAAAAGGGGACACATTCAAGATTCCCAGAAGGGTTTGCAAATTTCTTTAGTGTCACAAAGAGGTTGTCTGATAAAATCAAAATTATTACCTAGGATCGGTGATAACTTATTGATTGGTATTTGTCCGACTGCTGGTAGAAAGGAGAATTTTTATCACTGACGGTGTGTATCTTCGTACCGTGTTAGCCAGTAGATAGAAAAATATTTAGAGTTGAGAGTCCTCAGTGGTTGATACCTTTTAATGGCTAACTGAAAAGATGGTAACAAATTGCAAGCTTTCGAGACTACTCAGGTCTCTTCATCATGCGGAACTTATACAAAACTGACAGATCACTGATTATATATTCACAAAGCCAGGAAAAAAAGCGAATAGGTAAAGACAAGTGACGTGAAGCAGAAGTCTTTGATGGGGCACGCTGAGCCATAATCATTAACATTCATGGATAGGTAAAATTTTATTAACACCCTTAGTTGGGTAGGTTAATGATTGTGATTTTTTCACAGTTACTTGAGAAACCTTAATGGAGGTAATGAGGCCAGTAATGCAACCATAGTGAGCAGTGTTCATCCACTATTAAATGTCTAAAGGACCAGAACTTTGTAAGTCCGAAATTTCCTCGCTTAGGGCTCCAGTACCAGGCAGCTTTTAGCCATCAGCTGCTAATAGCAGCACAACCACCGCGCCATGGGACCCCTGAGTAGAGGGGCCCGATCCTCACAAACTCCCCCACATCGCGCATTCAACTTATCGGTATCATAGAAGCAGCTACAGTTGAAAGCAGTGATGGAGGAGAGAACATCATATGACGCTCCCTCTCCCATCACTCCCCCTCTGCCTCTGACTCAGCTTGTGCCAGCTGTGGAGCTGATGAGACACTCTGCAGAAGCCAGAGAACCAAGAGTAGAGGTAAGTATTGTGTGTGTGTGTCTGCTGCACTATACTGTTTGTGGAGTGGACTGCACTATACTGTGTTGTGTGTGTGTGCTGCACTCTACACTATACTGTGTACGTGATGACTGCACTATACTGCGTTGTGTGTGACTGTGTCTGCTGCACTATACTGTGTTGTGTGTGTATCTGTGTCTGCTGCACTATACTGTGTTGTGTGTGTGTCTGCTGCACTATACTTTCTGTGGGGCTGCATTATACTGTGTGAGGGGCTGCACTATACTGTGTATGTGCTTGTGGGGGGTTGAATTATACTGTGTGAGGGGGGCTGCATTATACTGTGAGTGGGGGCTGTATTATAATGTGTGCTACATTATAGTCTAAGGGGCTGCATTATACTGTGTGTGGGGGCAGGGCCGGCTCCAGGTTTTTATGGGCCCCGGGAGAAAGAGCCTCAGTGGGCCCCTTTAACACAGACCACGATTCATGATGCACAAATACTGCAGAGAAATATAGGTATAGTATAATGCCAAATACTTCACCTCTTACATTACATGAGTGATATCTATTGTAAATTGTACAATAGCTCAAAAACAGCCAAATCCTCACAGCGCACAGTAGACTGGACAGTATAGTGCTCCATACAATATTATGGGCACCACATAGTCTCCCCTTCATCACCCATATAATACCCCATGCAGGATGTCACCCCCCCATCCCCATATAATGCTCCATACAGAATACTGGACCCAATATAATGCTCCATACAGGATACTGGTCCCCATATAATGCTCCATACAAAATAAGGAGCTCTCCTCTGCGCTGTGCTGTGTTCTGCACTGTTACGGCTCAGGAAAGGGCGCTGTGGAAAGACTCTCCATCATCATCATTGCCTGCCCATTATCATCATCATTGCCTCCTCATCATCATCATTGCCTGCCCATCATCATCAATGCCTGCCCATTATCATCATTGCCTGCCCATTATCATCATCATTGCCTCCCCATCATCATCAATGCCTGCTCATCATCATTGCCTGCCCATTATCATCATCATTGCCTCCCCATCATCATCATTGCCTGCCCATCATCATCAATGCCTGCCCATAATCATCATTGCCTCCCCATCATCATCATTGCCTGCCCATCATCATCAATGCCTGCCCATAATCATCATTGCCTCCCCATCATCATCATTGCCTGCCCATCATCATCAATGCCTGCCCATCATCATCATCTCATCTGCCTCCTGCCCATCAATCATCATTCACTGCCCTCTCCCCTCCCCATCCACATACAGCAACAACACAGACAGCACCGCAGCACACCAGCACTCTCTCACATACACACACACACAAAGCACCGCACTACATACACACACACTGATACACAGAGAGAGACACACACACAGACACACACACTCACACACACACACATCTCACCTGTCCAGCGTCCGTGCGCTCTCTGCCACAGCCGGTCGCTGAATGATGACGTCATTCAGCGGCGCTGCTGTGAGAGGAAGCGCCGGCGTCCTGCAGGTGCCCCCTGGAGCCTGGAGTTGCGGCAGTGGAGGCACGGGGAGAGGTGAGTATTGCGCCGGCTGCTGCCGGGGCCCTGAGCAAGCGGGGGGGGCCCAGTGGCGGCACTGACACCGCTCTCATTCGCTAACAGGCGCCGGGGTGCCCGACGGCGAGTGGGCCCCCCCGCCTGCTCAGGGCCCCGGCACTTGCCCGGGTATGCTGGGTGCTGACGCCGGCCCTGTGTGGGGGCTGCATTATACTCTGAGAGGGCTGCATTATACTCTGAGGGGGGCTGCATTATGCTCTATGAAGGGACTACATTATACCCTATGAGGGGGCCAGGGGCGTACATAGAAATCATGGGGCCCCATAGCAAAAGTCTGAATGGGGCCCCCCCAAAAAAAAAAACAGGTGCTCTTAACTCCACACACACACACACCTGCAGTGCATGCAGGGCCCCCTACACCCTCCACAGTGCGTGCAGCCGGGCCCCCCTCCCTAAGGTGCAAAGTGCAGCCAGAGGCTAGCCATTGTAAATATAAAGTGCCAGCACAGTGAGGGGACACATTCAACAAAAAAATCCACCCCATACCCCAGCCAGCAGGACTCACCTTCTTGTGTATCTCTTCCCTGAGTGAAACTTATGAATGTTTTCTGCTTCCTGTGATGCATGTGTCTCTGGCTGCAGGCTGGCTTTCTTATGCAAATGCAGCCAGAGACTTAAGCCAACTGCTGACCAGAAAACAACAAGGAAAGGGGACCTTCAAGGGGTTTACAGTGTCCGGCCGTCGCTTATATTTAATTAAAGGAGATAGTACTGTGTCAGCACAGCAGAGCTGCCAAACGACAGCGGCCGTCGTGGGCCCCCTCACCTGTCTGGGCCCCATAGCTGCTGCTTAGTCTGCTCTATTCACGGAACGCCACTGGAGGGGCTGCATTATACTCTATCAAGGACCATGAGGAGTGCATTTTATTATATGTACTGTATTGGACCTGCATTATACTGTATCAAGTGCTATCTGTACTCATCATTCTTCCTCAGCTGGAGTGAGGTAGGTGCACACAGTCAGTAAACGCTGCCGGTTGTACGCTGCATACTTGTGCAGCGTCCAACCCACAGTGTCCAGATGTTACAGCATAGTGGATGGGATTTCAAGAAATCCCATGTCCACTATGCGTGCACAGACGCCCGTGGCTCACCCGTGGAGATGGACATGTGGCGCGTCTCTCCAGACAGCAGCTGTCTATTTTGCAGAGACGCGAGCCTCCACAAGTTAAATATCACCAGCAGGGTCGGACTGGCCCACCGGGACACCGGTGAAATGTCCGGTGAGCCCCAGAGAGGAGAAACAAGAAAAAAATAATTATGGACGCGGTCCCTTTAAAACTGAAGGAGGCCCAGACGCACGGCGCGAGAGTGCACGGGACACGCGCAGTCCCATGCACCGCCAGGACCAGGGCCTGCGGCACCACCACCCAGGTAAGCGCTGAGGGCCCTGGGCAAACGGGGGATGGGGCACAGCACGGGGTCCTTAAGTCGGGGGAGCCTGGTGCTAGCGCTGGCATTGGAGCCCCCCTCTAATACTCACCTCTCCTCATTCCGGCAGCTGCTGTCTCTAGCGCCTTCTGACTGCGATGTCTGGGCAGAGGGAGCTATGACGTCATCACTTCGCGCTCAGCTTCTCTGTCCTGAGCATTGCAGAGTTGGGAGAGACGCTGATTGTACCGGACCTGCTGCGGAACGGGAGAGGTGAGGATTTGATTTTATTTTCTTTATGTATGCAGCATTACATGGGCCCCATGATGTGCTGCATGGAGGAGCAGGGGGTCCCATAATGCTGCATGGAGGAGCAGGGGGGCCCATAATGCTGCATGGAGGAGCTGGGGGGGACATAATGCTGTATAAAGGAGCAGGAGGGCCCATAATGCTGTATGGAGGAGCAGGGGGCCCCATAATGCTGTATGGAGGAGCAGGGGGCCCCATAATGCTGTATGGAGGAGCATCGGGCCCATAATGCTGCATGGAAGAGCAGGGGGGCCTGTGATGTGCTGTATGGAAGAGCAGGGGTCCTGTGATGTGCTGTATGTTAGAGCAGGGGGGCCCATAATGCTGTATGGAGGATGCAGGGGCCCCATAATGCTGTATGGAGGAGCAGGGGGCCCCATAATGCTGCATGGAGGATCATGGAGCCCAGGGGTGAACCTAGCCTCTCTGCTGCCTGAGGCGAACTGCAAAACGGCGCCCCCCCATTGTAAAATCAGTACAAAGCTCCGCCCCCTTCTGAACGCGCGGTGAATCCGGATGTGCTCATTGAACACATCCGGAATCACCGCAGCGCTACACAGGCCTGTATATTTCCCTTGTCGGGAGATCATGTTTTCAAATCCCATATAGTAACTTAAGTAGTTGCATTAATAACTAGTCACCGACCTGGCTTCTCCTAACTCTGGGCATGAGGGGAGGGAGTCACAAGGATATCAAGGAAGCAGCACCCTGGGCCGGCTCCAGGTTTTTATGGGCCCCGGGCGAAAGAGCCTCAGTGGGCCCCTTAACACAGACCACGATTCATGATGCACAGATACTGCAGAGAAATATGGGTATAGTACAAGGCCAAACACTTCTCTTTTTCCATTACATGACTGATATCTATTGTAAATTGTACAATAGCTCAAAAACCGCCAAATCCTCACAGCGCACAGTACAGACCGCACAGTACAGTCCTCCATACAATATTATGGCACCACAGTCTCCCCCTCATCACCCATATAATACCCCATGCAGGATGTCACCCCCCCATCCCCCATATAATGCTCCATACAGAATATTGGACCAATATAATGCCCATACAGAATCGGACCCAAATGCTCCAAGAGCATACTGGACCCATATATGCTCCATACAAATATGGAGCTCTCCTCTGCACTGTGCTGCGTTCTGCACTGTTACGGCTCAGGAAAGGGCGCTGTGGAAAGACTCCCCATTATTATTATCATCATCATTGTCTCACCATCATCATCATCATTGCCTCCCCATCATTATCATTGTCTCCCCATCATCATCATCATTGCCTCCCAATCATTATCATTGCCTCCCCATCATTATCATTGCCTCCTCCTCATCATCATCATCATCGTCTCCCCATCATCATTGCCTCCGGCTCCTCACCACCATCACTGCCTCCCCCCACCATCATCACACATACAGCACCACACACAGACAGCACCGCACTACATGCACACACACTGATAGACACACAGACACACACACAGACACATACACCTCACATCTCACCTGTCCGGCGTCCGCGCTCTCTCTGCCACAGCCGGCCGCTGAATCATGACGTCATTCTATAACGCTCAAGCCACACATACACCTGGAGTGGTCCTCCTCTAAAACTTTTCAGGAATTTCTTCTTCAGTGGTCAGTAAGTCCATTTTTTTTTTTTTTTTATCTACCAATTGTTTATTGTTGTGTTCACACATGGCACACATGTGGTGTCCTTAGTTAAGGTACTGCCACACTAAGCAATCACACTAGCATCACGACAACGACGCAAGCTAACGAGATCGTTGGTGTGATCGCTTTAAGGTCGCTAGTAGCTTCCAAACAGGACGATCTCATTAACGACGCATCAGCGATCAGCGATCTGTATAACGACTTCGGCGGTCGTTGGGACGTGCCACACAGCATGTATTGTCAAAGATCACGACCTCGATAGGCGTGATTGAGCGCAACCTTTTCCACACCCCTCAGCACAGATTGGTGGTCACTATATGTCATGACTGTTTATGTCACAGCTCTCTCGCTTTGTGATTGGATGACCGCGTCATAAAAGACGACGTATTAGCGCTCCTTTCCATTGCTCTTGAGCGGAAGCGGTTCATTCATATCTCCAGCATCGTTCCAGTGCGTCCTGCTTTTGCCTTCTTTGCAGCTACTGCGATCCAGTTTGTGCCACTATTGCGTTTGCTGCGATCCAGTCTGCGCCGTTATTGATTTTTCCTGTGATCCAGTCTGTGCCTCTATTGCATTTGCTGCGATCCAGTCTGTGCCTCTTGCATTAAAGGGAATCTGTCACCCTAAATTGGTGGGATATTTAAATGATGGCAGTCAGGTCAGATGGGCGGTGTTTTGGGTACTTGCCTTAACATGTTGTTCGCCGCTGTCTCCATTATTTCTGGGAATTGTAGTCATTGCCCTCCATATAACGCGCGTGCGCATTGCAATATGCGGGCAAAGCATACTGCGCGTGCGCAATTCAAGATTGCAATGCGCAGGTGCGTTATATGGAGGGCAACGACTACAATTCCCAGAAATAATGGAGACAGCGGCGAACAACATGTTAAGGCAAATACCCAAAACACCGCCCATCTGACCTGACTGCCATCATTTAAATATCCCACCAATTTAGGGTGACAGATTCCCTTTAACTGCGATCCAGTCTGTGGCGTTATTTTTCTGAGATCCAGTTTGTGGCGCTATTGTGTTTCCCTTTTTTTTTATTTTTGTTTTTTTTTCCGGGATCACAAACAAGTCTTGTAAGGTAGTTTTTTTTTGTCACATTTAATTTTTAATTTTTTTTAAATTAATTTTACAGATCCATTTTTAGATCCCAGCTGTTGTTAACCATTGTCATCCATCAATTTTTTATTTTGTTTGCCATTGTTTTGTTCTGGCGCGCCACCACCACCATTTTATGATCCCTGCTGTTTTTACCGTAGTTGTCCATCTATGATTTTTATTATGGTCTGCCATTGTTTTCTCCTGCTGCGCCCACAACCACCATTTTATGGTCCCTACTGTGTTCTATGTTGTAGGCTATGTAAGCATTTTATTTAACCATTCTGCTGTTCTCACATAATCCTTTTTGTTATTACAGATGGCAGATAAGCTTGAATTTCGGCGGGAATTCATCGAGATGTACCTCTCGATGCCTTGCCTGTGGAAAATAAAGTCGGCGGAATACAGCAACAGGCTGAAAAAGAAGGAGGCGTACCAAAAACTGGTGGAGCTGTGCAAGAACCGTTATCCCGATGAACCAGCGGATGAGTCATCGGTCAAAAAACGGATTTAGGCCCTCCGCACAGTTTACAAAAAAAGAATTAAATAAAGTACAGAATTCTACCAAGTCTGGAGCCGGGGCCGAAGATGTGTATGTCCCCAAATCTTATTTATCTAATGAATTGTGGTCTTTTATTCTTATTAATGTCAAAAATTTTGTTGACAACTATTAAAAATTTGTATATATCCTATGATAGCTAGCCTAGATAAATGGCACTTCCCATCATACAAATAAATCCAAAAAGACCTTGGAAGCATAATGCCATAAAAATACAAACTTTATTTAGAAAACATGACAGACAGAAAAACACAATAAAAATGCGATGCCAATCCAAAATGCTCCCAAAGGTACGTGAGTATTAGTATCAGATTACCTAAAGTAGTTATGAACACAATGAGCTATATATACAAGCAGAAAATTATCTAGATGTTCCTGGAGTTGGAAGTAATAATCATACCACAAGTGTGGTTAAATGTACAAATTGGTTCCCAGACATTAATGTGCAGATTCTAGACGCATTCTAGACAAATTCTGGTCATGAAGAATAGGTAAGTTAATACATAACAAAATGTGTCTAGATAGAAAAAAGCCCAAGGCTAGAATAGTTCATTGTACAATGTGGCAATACATGTTTCTGTACTCTCAATGCACAGTGCAATTTATAGTTATGTGAGAGACATAATAAAACATGCATATATGCCCTTAGTGCCCAGGAAAGTCAGCAAGATGTATATAACTAGGGGTAATCCCACATGCCTAGATAAACAGCTGACAAGACACATACATATGAAGGGTAATCCCACATGCCTAGAAAAACAGCTGACAGGGTACATACATGTAAAAGGCAATAATGAATATGTGCAAAAAGTGCCAAGACCTGAGCAGTCATATAAGAACTATAGTAGTTCAAGAGTATGGTAAGAGTAATACACGACCTGAAGATGGGAGCAAGGGTTCCCCGACGCGCGTTTCGCGTTAGCTTCGTCCTGGGGGATATGTGTATGTGGAAAGACAAAGTGCCCTTATATATGTTTGCCAAGTGGAGTCACCTGTTAGGTTCACATGTGTGAGCGATGTTACTGCTCCCGGCGTGTGACGTACCTGGGAATCGCACCCACCGGAAATCATGTCATCCTCCCCCTCCCCTCCGACACACGTCAGAAAGGGGAGGAGGCGACACCAGAGCCGGCCTGACGCGTCTCCCAGGTAACGCTCCATATCGCGTAACTACGTCCCCCGTCATCCGGCCACACCTCCACTCCACGCGTCAGAGCAGAGGGGCGAAACCAAACATCAGGAGGAACGTGAAACAGCGATAGTATGCCAGGGCTATAAATAATAGCCACAACATAAATCAAAGGTGAAAACGGGGTGATAGATACATAAGTATACTAATCCCATGAGCCAAAATGGCCAGCAAATATATGTATGCAAATATACATAAGGGCAACAATCAGATAAGTGATTATACACGAATCAGTCAAAGAGTAAGCTATTCAATGTATCAAAAAATCGCATATTAAAAAACATAACCTACTAGTGACAATACATCAATATAGCATATATGTCAATAGAATAGCTATTAATGCATATATACATATGTTGAACACAATGTGAGGAGAAGAAAGATTACAAGAGAGCCATATATGTTGAACACAATATGAGGAAAAGAGAAATTACAAGAGAACCATATGGATCATTTTCTATACATAATTTGTATTCTTCATAAGACATTACAGCCAAGCGTAAGAAGATGTATCCACTTCTTTCATATTCAAGCTTGATCCAAAAATGCGCAATTGTCCTCTTCTATTCCAAATAAGGGGTTCCGTATATGTGTGTACGACTTCACCCAAAATAAATTTTTCACATTATAGAAATGCATATATACTAGAATATAAAGACACACGGATTAAAAAAGAATTCAGAGTCAACAAATTACTAGTCTAAAACCAAAAAATAATTACAAGAAGGGGGCAAAGCTCAGAACCTCATTAAGGCCCTCGGGCTGTAAGGACCCTATTCGGTATATCCATTGAGTTTCTATCTGTGCTAGTTTTTTTCTCCAGTCACCTCCTCTAACATCCACATAGACTTTGTCTATCCCCATCACCTGCAATAATCCTGGATTACAGCCATGGTGCTGTTTAAAATGCCTAGGTACAGGTTTCAACGTTGTAAGGTCCTCAATTTCCTGGGCATTCTTGATGTCCCTATAATGTTCCCTGACCCGCACCTTAAGAGTCTGGAAGTCATACCCACATATATTTTTGTACAGGGCAGGTGGCGTAATACACAACTCCCGAGGAATTACAGGTAATATGTTGGGTGACTTCGAATTTGATTTTGCCGTCACTAGATAAAAATGTGGAGGCACGTTTCATATTAGGACAAGAGATACACCCATTGCAAGGGAAAAATCCCCACTTCGGGCCGGTAGATCCAAAGGCTTTTTCTGGTTTCTGACCCCATGATAGCTATGTACCAGTGTGTCTCTTATATTGCTAGATCTCCTATAAGTAATGGAGGAGCCCTTGGGACATATTTCTCCAAAGTTTTGTCAGTAGTTAACAGTTCCCAGTATTTACTTAGAGCTTTTTTAATGTCCCACCATTTGTCATTATACGTGGATATGAATCTCACTTTTTGTTCCGCCCTTCTATTCTTATCCCTAGGAGTCAGTAAGTCCGTACGTATAGCACGTTTAGCCTTATAAAGGCCTCTCTTAATGCTGCGTTTAGAGTACCCTCTTGCCAGGAATCTAGATGATAGATCACTGGCTTGATCCTCAAAGGCCTCCTCATTGGAGCAGATTCGTCTTGCCCCAAAAATTGGCCTGTTGGTATACCTTCTATCAATGACTTGGGGTGAGAGGAAGTCGCGTGTAAGACGGAATTTACCGCCGTTTCTTTGCGGTACACATTGGTCTGTAAATCCCCATTACTTCCTTTGGATATGAGGATGTCAAGGAAGTCGATGCAGGTCTGGCTGTATTTGCATGTCAACTTGATATTGAGGGAATTGTGGTTCAAAATAGACAAAAACTCGAGAAGGTCCTGTTCCGTCCCCTGCCAAATCATCAGTACGTCATCGATATACCGGATCCACAAAAGGACCTTCTCGATAAATGCAATGGGTTTCGTGAGAAAAATCTCACGTTCCCACATTCCCAAAAAGAGGTTGGCGTATGAGGGGGCAAAAGCAGCCCCCATCGCCGTACCCTGCTTTTGTAAGTAGATGGTTTCCTTGAATGCAAAGTAATTGTGTTCAAGGGAAAATTTTAACAATGTCAACAGCAAATCAGCCAGACCTGCATCAAGTTCGGACATCGTAAGAAACATTTTAATGGCCTTAAGGCCATCTTTATGATGTATAGATGTGTATAAAGATTCGACGTCGAAACTTACTAACCACATATCCATATCCATAGATATCCCCTCAATTTTTTTGAGGACATCTCCTGTATCCCTCACATAAGAGGGAAGATCCATGACCATAGGCTTTAAATAAAAATCTAAATACTTGGAGATGACCTCACACAGACTTCCGTTACCCGACACGATGGGGCGCCCAGGGGGATTTATTTGTTTTTGTGCACTTTTGGCAAAAAATAAATGCAAGCTACCTTAGGATACTTGGGGACTAAATTGTCTCGTAATTCCCTAGTAATTATACCCCTCTGAATGCTTCCTCCAAGATTTCACCAATTTCATTTTGATATTTAATAGTTGGATTAAACGTCATTCGTTGGTAGCATGTACTATCTCGCAACTGCCTAAAGGCTTCTTTCTCATATAGTTTTTCAGGCCATACTACCACATTGCCTCCTTTGTCCGCAGGTTTCACGATTACCCCCTTGAGATTCCGTAATTCCTCAAGTGCTTTTCTACGGGCAAAGGACAAATTTCCTCGACTGATATGTGGTGAGATTTTCTCAAATTCGTTGGAAACCAATTTAACGAATAATTCTATATTGGGAAAAATATTCAGAGGGGGAAATTTCCTAGGGACGGGAGGTTTAAACTTACCCTTAGGATCAGGTGTTACACCCTCCTCATCTAATTCCTCCAAAACTGAGATAGCTTCAAGTTCTCTGGCACTCCACTCATCCCCATATCTATTTCTTTCATGAAGTTTTTTGAGGATTAGTTTACGAGCAAATAAATGCAGATCTGTTACTGCTGCAAAAGAGTTAAATGAGGCTGTGGGTGAGAAGGAGAGTCCTAAGCTGAGAACCTCCATTTGAGGTTCTGTTAGTATAACATCAGATAGATTGATTACCTGTAGTTTAGAAGAGGTAGTATCATTTTTCCTCTCCTTTCTTTTATAGTGGTCATATCGCCTCCTATTACTGTTCCTTCTTAAATTATATATGCGATGGCCTCCAATATTCTCTTCCTCACGGGATGAGATTGAGGATATGGATGAAGATCTAATGCTAGTATTACCATTTCTTTTAGTAGTTTGCCATCTATAGATGTTTCCACTCTTAAAGTCATTAAGGTCCCTCTGAAACTTTCTAGCCTTGGTATCCTTGACTTCTTTTTCCCACATGTTCAGTTGGGTATCCATATCTTTGTAAAAAGTCTCTACCTCCAATCCCGAAAGAGTTTCAAGTAACTTAGTTTTAGTTTGTTCAATGTCTGCGTCCAATTGATCCAGACTCTTTTTATTATTTCCGATCAATAACTCAATTAGTGATCTGGAACAAATATTGCACACCTCTTCCCATCTGGTCTTAAATACAGAATCATCTACTGGGTAAGAGGGCATAATTCTTATTCTCAATCCACGAGGAATGAGGTTCTTGGCTAAATAATTCTCTAATGAGGCCTTAGTCCACCACATTCTGGTCCTTTTCTTTAATAAATTTTTCATAGAGCCTTTGAGGTCTGATTTTTGCCCACTTTCAACAGAACCATTGGATAAAGCATCGCCTTTAAAAACCGTGTCTATGCACGTGAGCCAGGTGTGATCCCTTGCTTTAATATCCATACTGGCAAATACTGTAACAAAGTACAGGAGTACAATCAAAATATATCCTATGATAGCTAGCCTAGATAAATGGCACTTCCCATCATACAAATAAATCCAAAAAGACCTTGGAAGCATAATGCCATAAAAATACAAACTTTATTTAGAAAACATGACAGACAGAAAAACACAATAAAAATGCGATGCCAATCCAAAATGCTCCCAAAGGTACGTGAGTATTAGTATCAGATTACCTAAAGTAGTTATGAACACAATGAGCTATATATACAAGCAGAAAATTATCTAGATGTTCCTGGAGTTGGAAGTAATAATCATACCACAAGTGTGGTTAAATGTACAAATTGGTTCCCAGACATTAATGTGCAGATTCTAGACGCATTCTAGACAAATTCTGGTCATGAAGAATAGGTAAGTATAATACATAACAAAATGTGTCTAGATAGAAAAAAGCCCAAGGCTAGAATAGTTCATTGTACAATGTGGCAATACATGTTTCTGTACTCTCAATGCACAGTGCAATTTATAGTTATGTGAGAGACATAATAAAACATGCATATATGCCCTTAGTGCCCAGGAAAGTCAGCAAGATGTATATAACTAGGGGTAATCCCACATGCCTAGATAAACAGCTGACAAGACACATACATATGAAGGGTAATCCCACATGCCTAGAAAAACAGCTGACAGGGTACATACATGTAAAAGGCAATAATGAATATGTGCAAAAAGTGCCAAGACCTGAGCAGTCATATAAGAACTATAGTAGTTCAAGAGTATGGTAAGAGTAATACACGACCTGAAGATGGGAGCAAGGGTTCCCCGACGCGCGTTTCGCGTTAGCTTCGTCCTGGGGGATATGTGTATGTGGAAAGACAAAGTGCCCTTATATATGTTTGCCAAGTGGAGTCACCTGTTAGGTTCACATGTGTGAGCGATGTTACTGCTCCCGGCGTGTGACGTACCTGGGAATCGCACCCACCGGAAATCATGTCATCCTCCCCCTCCCCTCCGACACACGTCAGAAAGGGGAGGAGGCGACACCAGAGCCGGCCTGACGCGTCTCCCAGGTAACGCTCCATATCGCGTAACTACGTCCCCCGTCATCCGGCCACACCTCCACTCCACGCGTCAGAGCAGAGGGCGAAACCAAACATCAGGAGGAACGTGAAACAGCGATAGTATGCCAGGGGCTATAAATAATAGCCACAACATAAATCAAAGGTGAAAACGGGGTGATAGATACATAAGTATACTAATCCCATGAGCCAAAATGGCCAGCAAATATATGTATGCGAATATACATAAGGGCAACAATCAGATAAGTGATTATACACGAATCAGTCAAAGAGTAAGCTATTCAAACTAGCACAGATAGAAACTCAATGGATATACGAATAGGGTCCTTACAGCCCGAGGGCCTTAATGAGGTTCTGAGCTTTGCCCCCTTCTTGTAATTATTTTATGTGGTTTTAGACTAGTAATTTGTTGACTCTGAATTCTTTTTTAATCCGTGTGTCTTTATATTCTAGTATATATGCATTTCTATAATGTGAAAAATTTATTTTGGGTGAAGTCGTACACACATATACGGAACCCCTTATTTGGAATAGAAGAGGACAATTGCGCATTTTTGGATCAAGCTTGAATATGAAAGAAGTGGATACATCTTCTTACGCTTGGCTGTAATGTCTTATGAAGAATACAAATTATGTATAGAAAATGATCCATATGGTTCTCTTGTAATTTCTCTTTTCCTCATATTGTGTTCAACATATATGGCTCTCTTGTAATCTTTCTTCTCCTCACATTGTGTTCAACATATGTATATATGCATTAATAGCTATTCTATTGACATATATGCTATATTGATGTATTGTCACTAGTAGGTTATGTTTTTTAATATGCGATTTTTTGATACATTGAATAGCTTACTCTTTGACTGATTCGTGTATAATCACTTATCTGATTGTTGCCCTTATGTATATTTGCATACATATATTTGCTGGCCATTTTGGCTCATGGGATTAGTATACTTATGTATCTATCACCCCGTTTTCACCTTTGATTTATGTTGTGGCTATTATTTATAGCCCCTGGCATACTATCGCTGTTTCACGTTCCTCCTGATGTTTGGTTTCGCCCCTCTGCTCTGACGCGTGGAGTGGAGGTGTGGCCGGATGACGGGGGACGTAGTTACGCGATATGGAGCGTTACCTGGGAGACGCGTCAGGCCGGCTCTGGTGTCGCCTCCTCCCCTTTCTGACGTGTGTCGGAGGGAGGGGGAGGATGACATGATTTCCGGTGGGTGCGATTCCCAGGTACGTCACACGCCGGGAGCAGTAACATCGCTCACACATGTGAACCTAACAGGTGACTCCACTTGGCAAACATATATAAGGGCACTTTGTCTTTCCACATACACATATCCCCCAGGACGAAGCTAACGCGAAACGCGCGTCGGGGAACCCTTGCTCCCATCTTCAGGTCGTGTATTACTCTTACCATACTCTTGAACTACTATAGTTCTTATATGACTGCTCAGGTCTTGGCACTTTTTGCACATATTCATTATTGCCTTTTACATGTATGTACCCTGTCAGCTGTTTTTCTAGGCATGTGGGATTACCCTTCATATGTATGTGTCTTGTCAGCTGTTTATCTAGGCATGTGGGATTACCCCTAGTTATATACATCTTGCTGACTTTCCTGGGCACTAAGGGCATATATGCATGTTTTATTATGTCTCTCACATAACTATAAATTGCACTGTGCATTGAGAGTACAGAAACATGTATTGCCACATTGTACAATGAACTATTCTAGCCTTGGGCTTTTTTCTATCTAGACACATTTTGTTATGTATTATACTTACCTATTCTTCATGACCAGAATTTGTCTAGAATGCGTCTAGAATCTGCACATTAATGTCTGGGAACCAATTTGTACATTTAACCACACTTGTGGTATGATTATTACTTCCAACTCCAGGAACATCTAGATAATTTTCTGCTTGTATATATAGCTCATTGTGTTCATAACTACTTTAGGTAATCTGATACTAATACTCACGTACCTTTGGGAGCATTTTGGATTGGCATCGCATTTTTATTGTGTTTTTCTGTCTGTCATGTTTTCTAAATAAAGTTTGTATTTTTATGGCATTATGCTTCCAAGGTCTTTTTGGATTTATTAAAAATTTGTATTTTTATTACATCTACTTGTTTCTACTTGTCACACACGGGGACATGGGAGTACCAGCAGTCATAGGAGTTCCAGCATTGGTAAAAAATGTAATGAAAAAAATATCAAAAATTTAAAACATTTCTTTTAAAGGCCCCTGGTGTCACGCTGTCTAGCAGATGTATAAATATATAATGTCAGTAATCTATCAAGTGGGACAACATACTATCTAACATATAAGTAGGTAACATTAACATGTATATATAGCATAGTATTACCTGACATAATATCCTGTGGGTCAATACTGAATCCTTTTCACGCTGTCTCTGGCTAGAGGTGGACCGGGGTCTATGCTGACCCTAAACTGGGGTCCTGACTAGTCCCTCTACCTGGAGGTACTGTTAATGGTACAGAGGTCCAGGCCACCAGCGTAAACCCTGTCTCCTACTAATCCCTGACCACTGTAATCTAGTCCTTAGAAGGACCCTGATTACCACCAAAGGGAATGGACAGGTAAAGGTTAACAAACAGTATAGACAAACGAGACAGACAGGGGATAAAGTAAATACTGTCTTTCATACAACATATAAACACAGAGGGAACACCAAAGGTCTAGGAGATAAACTATAAGCAAGGAGGGGATGAACAACAAAAGAGCTCTTAGCTTAAGTCTTCTCAGAACCGATCCTATCTGCAGTCTGTATGAATGCTTTCACCGGCATCTAACACCCAGACTGGCAGGGATATAAAGGAAGCTAATTAGAACATAATCAAAAGCAGCCGGGCGAGGCTGGACCTAGTCTTAGCAAAGAGCTAGGTAAAATTAACTCTCTCATTACCAAACACAAAGTAACAGCAACTCAGCTGCGAGAAGTCAGAATGTGCAATCGCGACGATCCTCGTGGCGATGCACCCATGACAGTACCCCCCTTCTACGAGGGGCCTCCGGACCCTCAGGGCCAGGTCTGCCCGGGTAAGTTGTGTGGAAGGTCCGAACCAATCGATCTGCGTTACCCTCCGACACAGGGACCCACGTCCTCTCCTCAGGACCATACCCCTTCCAATGAACCAGGTACTGAAGGGACCGACGATTCAGACGTGAGTCAATGATCTTCAACACCTGAAACTCCAAGCTACCATTGACCACCACTGGAGGAGGAGGCAGAGGCGACGGTATAACTGGCGCCACGTACCTTTTAAGCAATGATTTGTGGAACACATTGTGGATTTTAAACATAGGAGGGAGGTCCAGACGAAATGCCACAGGATTAACTATAGAACTGATCCTGTATGGACCGATGAACCTGGGACCCAGTTTCCAGGAGGGAACCTTGAGTTTTATATTCTTGGTAGACAACCACACCAGATCGTTCACACCTAGGTCCGGACCAAACACTCTCCTCCTATCAGACCTCCGCTTGTAACGGTTCCCCATAGCACTCAGACCATTCAGCACTCCTCTCCAAACTGAAGCAAGTGACGACGAGAATCGTTCCTCCTCAGGAACCCCAGATGGACGGGTTTATGGGGTCTTAGAGCGAGCACAAACTCCACAGGACGTGACAAATTTTATTACCTCTTTATTTAAGTTAGGCCACCAAAATCGGCGAGAAAGGAGATCCACAGTTGCTTTACTCCCTGGATGTCCTGCTAAAGCAGAACTATGATGTGCCTCGATAACTTTTTGTCTTAACTGATTAGGAACAAACAGTCTCCCTGGAGGTCCTACAGGAGTGTCCCCCTGAGCCTCCAACACCTCCTCCTCAAGCTCAGAGCACACAGCCGACACCACCACTCCCTCCTGCATGATAGGAACCGGGCCATCCGTCTTTCCGGCCCCTGGGACACTATGAGATAAGGCATCAGGAAGCAATTTTATTGAGCAGTCATACGTGCGATGAGGAGGTAACTCTTGACACCCCTCCTCTGAGAACATCTCCCCAAAGTCCTCCAGAAAAGGAGGCAAAGTCTTAGGCACGACCGCACCGATGACCGTGTTCATGCAGTTATTCTTGCAAAATTCACCCCACTGGCTTATCTTTCTGGATTGCCAATCAATCACTGGGTTATGTTTAGTCAACCAAGGAAGTCCCAACACAATAGGAGTAGGAAGACCCTCCAACACATAACAAGACAACCGTTCTTTATGTATTGCCCCAACTCGAAGGTCTATGCTATGAACAGCTTGTACAAAGCTACCTTGACCGAGAGGTCTGGCGTCAATAGAAAGTATAGGGATCGGTTTGGCCAATACACTCAGTTGCATACCTTGCACCTGGGCAAACCGAGCGTCCACCATATTAGCCCCAGACCCACTATCAAGAAGAACAGAAATCCTCTCAACTCTCGCACCAACCACCACCTCCGCAGGCACGAGAAATTGAGACGGACCCGGGGACGAAATACCTACTCCCAGGTTGTCGTCCACCACACAACCTGGGATTAACAGTTTTTCGGTGACTCCTTTGCTCAATGAGGCACGGGAGGGACACCCCCCAACAAAATGCCCCCTCTCCTCGCAGAAGAAACACCTTCTTGTCTTGTGGCGCACCGCTGATTCCCTCCTACAAATTGATGTCCCTCCCAACTGCATAGGTTCCTCAGAACAGACCAGGGGAATCTCAACATCAGGGACTTTAGTAGTGGATGGAGTCATAACAGGGGCGGAGTTACCTCGCACCTCCCCCGAAGCCGTCTATCAATACGAATGGCAAGAGCCATAGCAGCCTCCAGTGACGGAGGAGAATCATACTGAGCAAAAACGTCTTTTACTTTGTCAGATAACCCTTGACAAAACTGGCTCCTAAGAGCTGGGTCATTCCACTGAGTATCTGTGGCCCATCTACGGAACTCAGAAGAAAATTCCTCCGCCGGACGATCTCCCTGCTGTATCCTACGTAACTTCGTTTCAGCAAGGGAGACCCGATCCGGGTCATCGTACACCAAACCCAGGGCAGCAAAAAATTGATCTACTGACTGGAGGGCCGGGGAGCCCGGGGGAAGAGAGAACGCCCAGGATTGAGGGTCCCCTTGTAAGAGCGAGATGACAATTCCCACCCTCTGCTCTTCACTCCCCGATGACCGAGGCCGCAGCCGAAAGTACAATTTACATGCCTCCCGGAAGGTAAAAAATTTGTCCCGCCCACCAGTGAACCTGTCCGGGAGAGCAACCTTAGGTTCAGATCTGGTTTGCTCCGGGGGGGACAAAACCTTGGACTTAATATCCATAAGCTCCATGGACAACCTCTGCAACTGCCGGGCAAGCTGGGCTACTGGATCCATGGTAGCTGAGGAGAATTTTTAGTAGGGCCGGTGAAAATGTCACGCTGTCTAGCAGATGTATAAATATATAATGTCAGTAATCTATCAAGTGGGACAACATACTATCTAACATATAAGTAGGTAACATTAACATGTATATATAGCATAGTATTACCTGACATAATATCCTGTGGGTCAATACTGAATCCTTTCACGCTGTCTCTGGCTAGAGGTGGACCGGGGTCTATGCTGACCCTAAACTGGGGTCCTGACTAGTCCCTCTACCTGGAGGTACTGTTAATGGTACAGAGGTCCAGGCCACCAGCGTAAACCCTGTCTCCTACTAATCCCTGACCACTGTAATCTAGTCCTTAGAAGGACCCTGATTACCACCAAAGGGAATGGACAGGTAAAGGTTAACAAACAGTATAGACAAACGAGACAGACAGGGGATAAAGTAAATACTGTCTTTCATACAACATATAAACACAGAGGGAACACCAAAGGTCTAGGAGATAAACTATAAGCAAGGAGGGGATGAACAACAAAAGAGCTCTTAGCTTAAGTCTTCTCAGAACCGATCCTATCTGCAGTCTGTATGAATGCTTTCACCGGCATCTAACACCCAGACTGGCAGGGATATAAAGGAAGCTAATTAGAACATAATCAAAAGCAGCCGGGCGAGGCTGGACCTAGTCTTAGCAAAGAGCTAGGTAAAATTAACTCTCTCATTACCAAACACAAAGTAACAGCAACTCAGCTGCGAGAAGTCAGAATGTGCAATCGCGACGATCCTCGTGGCGATGCACCCATGACACCTGGTCACACTAGTGCTAAAACCTTATAATAAAAAAATAATACACCACAGCTGCTTATATAAACTCAAAATATATCATATATATTTAACTAATATATATAGCATATATTTTTAATACCAAGTGAAAAAACTAAAAATAAAAAAACAATAAAATACAAATAATAATAATAATAAAAAAAAATAAAATAAACTACTGCCCCCCCCCTTTCTAGGGCAGCAAAAAACCTCTCCATCATCACCCCGTGTTGATGCACGGCTGCCATCATCCGGCGGTGTGACATCCGCAGGTCCTGGACAGTGGGGATTTCTGTGGAGGTAATGTTAACAGTTAACAGGAATTCTGTTGCAACATCAACATGTACATGTTACACGTTTGCTGTGTACTTACGGTTTTGGGGCGACTGCTGTTCCCCTGACAACCCACTTACGGCCCATTCAGAACCTGCGGCACCGCCGGCTAGGAAACACAGAAAAATATATATATCACAACAGCCCTTAAACATTTTATGAACTAACAAAGTTGTCAAACTTGTGCATAAATTACATGATGGCGAGCCTGCATACGTGTCACGGAGTGATGCTGGAGAGAATCCTCGGGGCGATGTGGATGGGGATGGGATGACGACCCCAAAAGCGGAGGCGGGGTAGGTGCTGGTGAAGGGGTTCGTGGAACGGGGATGCCCCTGGTGATGGCGCTGCGGGGCTGCGGGGGACGGTGGTGCAGCTGAAGGTGGTGCTGCAAATAAAAAATACATTTCAGTGAAATAATCCTTCTACAAACCCCGTCACTGCTGTACTCCCATCACTACTGGTACTCCCTTCACTGCCAGTACTTCCGTCAATGCCTGTAACCCCCTCGCTACTGGTACTCGTCAACACCTCCCTGCTCCACCGCTGTGACATCTTCCGCATTTCCTGACAAGTCCAGAGTAGAGCAGTGCCTGGCGAGGAGAGGTCTTTCCTTTGTATTTAATGTTTGGAGCAATATATGGGGAGCATTATACACTGGAGAATTATATATGGGGCCCATCATATACTAGAGCATCATATGGAGTTCATTATTTATGGAACATCACTTTAATATATGGAGCATCATATGGAGCACATATGGGTCCATTCTGTATGGCGCACTATGTGGTGCCCATAATACTGTATGGAGGACTATACTGTCCGTCACCCCATCACTAATGGTACTCCAGTCACTGTCCGTAACCCCATCACTGCCAGTACCGTCAATGACTGTAACCCCATCACTACTGGTAGTCCCGTCACAGCCTTAACCTAGCCTCTCCAGATACCCTCACCAACACTCACCATGATGCCTGCGAAGCTCTGCACGGATGCTGGCGACCCTTTCGTTTGACCGGTAGCGCAGGTCCGCCAGCTTCTTCCTGATCTGCTTCGTAGTCCTCTGCACCCCGAACTGCCGAGCAAGGCCCCTCTGTATCCGGCGCAGTACTGCCTTTTTGTGATGCATGGGACGCGCCGTCAGTATGCTGCACCCATAGTCCTATGCATCACTTTTCCGGATTAAGTAGCGCACCTCAGCGTCCCCCCAGGCTGCTGCACGCTGGAGGAGCAGTCTATGCGGCCTGTGATGTGCTGTATGGAGGAGCAGTATATGGGGACCGTGATGTGCTGTATGGAGGAGCAGTATATGGGGACCGTAATGTGCTGTATGGAGGAGCAGTATATGGGGCCTGTGATGTGCTGTATTGAGGAGCAGTCTATGCGGCCTGTGATGTGCTGTATGGAGGAGCAGAATATGGGCCCCGTGATGTGCTGTATGGAGGAGCAGTATAAGGGGCCTGTGATGTGCTGTATGGAGGAGCAGTATATGGGGCCTGTGATGTGCTGTATTGAGGAGCAGTCTATGCGGCCTGTGATGTGCTGTATGGAGGAGCAGAATATGGGCCCCGTGATGTGCTGTATGGAGGAGCAGTATAAGGGGCCCGTGATGTGCTGTATGGAGGAGCAGTATATGGGGCCTGTGATGTGCTGTATGGAGGAGCAGTATATGGGGCCCGTAATGTGCTGTATGGAGGAGCAGTATAAGCGGCCCGTGATGTGCTGTATGGAGGAGCAGTATATGGGGCCCGTGATGTGCTGTATGGAGGAGCAGTATATGGGGACCCTAATGCTGTATGGCAGACTATGTGATTGCCCATAATGCCGTATGACGGACTATGTGGTTGCCCATAATGCTGTGTGGCAGACTATGTGGTTGCCCATAATGCCGTATGACAGACACTATGTATGGGGATTGTCCCCTAATAGTGTATGGCGGCATCTATAGTTGGTATTTGCCCTTATAATTACCATAAAGTGTATGGGACGTGGTACCTATGTGGTGGCCCATATATATGGTATAACTATATACCCATGTAATTTTTTTTCTGTGCATCTGGAAGCATGGAATGTGTTAAAGGGGCCCACTGATACTCTTTTACCCGAGGCCCACGAAAACCTGGAGCTGACCCTGGTGACAACGCACATCAAGATGAATGCCGGCTGCAGCTATGACAGGGCACTCTGCTCTGTGACAGGCCATGCATCGATGTCACATAGCAGTTATGTTAAATGACTCCTGCAGCCTTTGATAGGCTGGAGTCCTTTCAATGTTACTGCTATGTGATGTCAGCACGCGGCCTGTCACAGAGCAGAGTGCCCTGTCATAGCTGCAGCCGGTAGCTATTTTAACGACCATGCCGAATATGAAGCCACAAGATGACGCCGGGGAACGCAACAAGGTGAGGGGAATCCCCCCCTCTGTGATTGGGCAAGGTAGTGGCCATAGCGGCCCAGGGAATGTACATTAAATAACAGGGCCCAGGATGGGGATATTATTACTGGAAGGGGCCCAGGATGGGGACCTTATTAAAGTGGACATTGGGGTCCAGGATGGGGACATTAAATAAAGGGGTCCATTATCTAAATAAAGGGGTGATATAATTACTGTATGGAGGTTAGGATGAGGAACATACATTATTGGTTTATGGTGGCAAGTGGAGATATAATTAATGTAGGGGCCAATCAGGTGACATTACTACTGCTGTAATTTAATTTACTTTTGAGGTTACTGTCTTCCATGGGGAAAAAAAGGGGGGGGTCCTGCTACTGTGCAGGGCGACACTATGTATTTTTTTTCATCTGACATAGTGTAGTAGTCGGGAAAAATAGTGGGGAATGTGCTCTGGATCAGCTATAAATAACTGTGTTATTTTCTGCAGAGACGAGTCCTTGCTGGAACAAGTGATGACGGCACTTATTGAAGATGAAAGATTTCAACTACAGACATCACCGGTGAGTCAGTGTGTTACTTGTACACTTACACTATATACTGTATACTGTGTACAGAGCTCCTCTGTATAATGTCACTGGTGATCACTATTACCTGTACACTGACACTATATACAGAGCTCCTGTGTATAATGTCACAGGTGATAACTGTAATACCTGTGCACTATATACAGAGGTCCTGTGTATAATGTCACTGTTGATCACTGGATTACCTGTACACTGACACTATATACAGAGCTCCGGTGTAAAATGTCACTGGTATACACAGAGGTCCTGTGTATAATTTCACTGGTAATCACTGTACTACCTGTACACTAACACTATATATACAGCACTCCTGTGTATAATGTCACTGGCAATCACTGCATTACCTGTACACTGACACCATATACAGATCTCCTGTGTATAATGTCACTGGTGGTAATAACAGTGTTAGTATTGTGGTTTGTATTCATGATCAGTATTGTAGTATTCGGTCACTATGCGGTGGTAACTTGTGGTCTGGTCACAGCGTGGCAGTATTTCTCCTTGTATGTGCTATTATTTCATCCCTATATGCTGGTAATATGTCATATTATTTGGTCAATATATGGTCTGATCATGGTGTGGCGTATTTGTCCCTTGTATTTGATATTATGTGGTCACTATGTGGTGCTAATGTGTGATCTAGTCATGGTGTGGCTGTATTTGTCCCTTGTATGTGGTATTATTTGATCACTATGTGGTCTGGTCATGTTGTGGTGGTATTTGTCCCTTGTATGTAGTATTATTTGGTCACTATGTGTTTTGGTCATAGTGTGGCGGTATTTCTTCTCTGTATGTGGTATTATTCGGTCACTATTTGGTCTGTTCATGGTGTGGTGGTATTTCTTCTCTGTATGTGGTATTATTCGGTCACCATGTGGTGGAATATGTAGTCTAGTTATAGTGTGGTGGTTTTTCTCCTTGTATGTGGTATGTTTTGGTTGCCATATTCTGGTAATATGTGGTATTATTCGGTCACTATGTGGTCTGGTCATGGTGTGGTGGAATTTCTTCCCTGTATGTGGTATTATTGGTCTTGGTGTAGTGGATTGTGTTCTGTATGGTGGTCATTTGTTCTCTTTGATATTAATTAGAAGATTCTTTATTTCCATTAGAGATTAAATACTTGGATCACAGTGGCAGAGATGCACTTACAGGGGTTTTCCTGTGAAAAAAGTAATCATCTCTCCACAAGATAAGTGATAACGTATTGATTGGTGGGGTTCTGACTACGTGCACTCAATCAGCAAAATGTGGAACTTTTAATCCCCATTAGACTGGAGTGGCATGTACAACTCGATCACTGATCCATTCATTCCCTCAATGTAGTATTTGTTTCTTTATAGAAGCCACAAAGAGACTGAATGGAGCTGCGGTCAGATATCCCACCTGCCACTCCGTTATAAAATGGAGATAAGTTTCCTATCAACGATAAAACTTCCTCATTTTTCCGATTGGTGCAGTTTCTAATGGTCGGACCTAAGTAATCACTGTTATGTTCGGTAGCTGAGGAGGACAGGAACAACAGCCGGGCAGCCGAACACCTGAGATGTTGGTAACTAATGGGTTGCAGATTCCTAAACTAACGACACAACTAGAGGTAGCCGTAGAGTGTTCCTACGTTGATCCTAGAGCTCACAGCCTGAGAGATAACTACACTTAAAGGCAGAAAGATGAAAGCTATCTGCCCGGAGCAGATCCCCAAAGAAAATAGGAAGCCCCCAAACATGTAATGGCGGTTAGACAAGAAGAAAGCACGAACACAGACAGAAAATAGAATGAGCAAACGCTGGGGCCACAAGCTGACTAAATAGGATAGGACAGGAGAGATTACTTTCTGCAACCCAGAAAACCCTACAAAAATCCAACAATTCTGATTACAAAAATACTGAGATCACACGATCTCGCCACCCACTAAATCAGATCTCAGTGTGAACAAAACCAAGCTGCAGCCACTGAAAAAACAGGAAAAAGAAAATGAACAAATAACAGTGGCTTCAGATAAACTGAGAGGAGCACAAGCCCCCCGGAGGGGACCTGGCTGACCTCCACAGAAGTGCAGGGAACAATGCAAAAAGCAAGCACAAAAATAAAAGCAGAAAATATCTTATCTGATAGCAGAAGATGCAGGCAAGACTCAGCAAACTTCCAACCAGGAACCACAATTGAGACAAGAACAATTAATCACCGGCAACCATCATGGGAGGGAACCTCCCTTATATCAGACCAGTCAGTGAACCCAGATTGCCATTCCTCGCTGAAAGGTTCAGTACTATCTGTAACCACCAGAGGGAGCTTCTGCTCAGAAACCATCTCTAGCACATTCATAACAAATCACCTATCCTGTAGAGCTCATGGATCGGTGATAAATTATTTTAACCAAAGAACCCCATTAATGTAAACTACCGTAATTATACATCCCAGTTATGGGGGCGCACAGTAGATGTGCAGGAGCTGCCTGTGTTTTACAGTCGATGGTCCGTTATAATCAGGCTAACGCCTGACAGATATTTGCATATAGCTGTAGTGTGGGCCCCTAGAGTCCATTTTCCTGGTGGGCCCCAGACACCCCAATCCGACCCTGATCACCCGTACAATGTATTGGACGCGGTGATTCCGCATGGTTCAATAAACACATGCGGATTCACCTGCCTTCAATAGCCGGCAGCGCTTCAGACGCAGTGGACATGTGCTGTGTCCAAAGCACTGCCAATTCCTGACCGTTTGCACATACCCTAAAGAGAACGGGAAACAAGCATTGAAAGGCTTCAATATTGTCGATCACGCTCGTTTAACTGCGTGAACTCAGCGTATGAAGATACAACAGAAATGCTTCTGTGTGATAGTGCAATATGTGAGCATTTGGGGCCCCACTTTAAACTTTTGCCCAGGGCCCCACTTTGTCTAAAACCATCCCTGTTAATTTCTAGAGCCTATGTAAATTTGGCCACAGGCCTTTTCTCCAGAGAGTATGTTGCTAGGTCATTAATATGTACTTAAGTACTTAAAGAGTTAATCAATTTAATTGATA
>JARQOD010000001.1:377311018-377401729 GCA_033576555.1 Oophaga sylvatica | reverse complement strand
ATAGCCTTCCAACCACAGAAAAGTTCAGTTATCACTGCAAAAACATTAGCAGTCTTGCAGCGCTGTAGTCCTGTGTAACAACCCCAACAAGGACAGCATCTGCAAAGAGTTTGTATGTTCTACCCATGTTCGCGAGGGTTTACTCCCAGTAATTATTTTTCTACCCACACTGCAAAGACATATAGATAGTAAATTTAGATTGTGAGTCTCAATGATGACAGTGCCAGTAATGTCTGTAAAGCGAATGTTGAATTATTGTCGCTATATAAGTGAAAAACACCCCAAAAAAATTGAAATGATGCTCAGCCACACTCAAATGGCACACATATCAGTTTCATAGATTACTATTGCCAGAAAAATGTAGGATAGTAGCAAGGGTATTGACTCAAAGACAGTGGAGGACTGGCGGTATCGGAGGCCTACGCAACAGGCAACACACATGAAGGAGACCCAACGCGGAATCTACACATTTACAAAAATGAGTGTCAGACTCTAACAAAGAGACATCAATTTTACCACAGAAGAAATAGTATAATGGGACCGACAGGTCTTCCATACACCTAACCCAGCAGATGGACACGCAAGTAGAACTGTTCACATTTTCACAAATTATTGTTAACATCTCCAGCAGCAGCAGCAGCAGCAGCAATAGCAGGCACATAAGTTCCACTAAAGATATCAGAGACTGCAATTACCAAGAACAATGCAGCACACTAAAAACTAAAAACATCTAGTAACAAGTTGTCAGTTTCTTTGGATAGGACGTCACGTTAGTGGTTCACTAGTGCTTTCAGAAACTTAACACCTACCCCACATAAACCTCGAACACCAAGTCTAATCCCCCTTCCTCCACGACCTCGCTTTTTCCCAGTCATGTTGCTCAGATAGTGTGCGAGGAGTATACTATTAGTAACTAAAAATAGATTTTTTTTACTCTGCACAGCCTCTGCACACAGCTGAATTTCAGCAGCACAAAATTAGAAGGTGAAATATGTTTGTGATTAATCACGTTTACTCACAGCAGAAAGAATTGTTTAAGTGTTTATGAGGCCTGTATGACAAAGAAGATCTTCTCCAAAAAATTTCAAAGTGAGATGTCCCCTACTATATGACATTAGTAATAGATTTTTTTTTTTTAGTATGGATGAGGCCTGTATAACATTATAATTATAATTTTGGGTGTCTGTCAAGAAGGCATGTATAACATTGACTAGATGCTCCAAACAATTTCAAAGTGAGATGTCCCCTACTGTATGTGTTAGTAACAGAATAAATTTTTTTGGCCTGTCGATGAGGCCTGTATAACATTGACTAGATGCTTAATACAATTTCAAACTGAGATCTCCCCTTCTGTATTCGGTTAGTAACATAAAATAATTTTTTTAGTGTCGATGAGGCCTGTATAATATAGGAGATTGTCTGCAGCATTGGAACGGCCTCTTTCCTACAGTTGTTGCTGGTAAGGTGCAGGTTTTCTGGAGAAATATGGCCGACGTGTCGTTACATGAACTGATCAGGAAAAGGGTCATTACTACACGAGAATGGGAACGTACAACAGGATCAATAATATGACGGCTATGGGAAGTACGAGATCCAGGATCCAGCCTACAACGTTACTCATTTACCCAATGTAAGGTAATAGCAGGAACGCGTGATGCAGTGGCGAGCAGGAGGCAGAGCAAGAGTTAACGGGTTCTTTATAACAGAATATTATAACAGCAAATACTTCACGCAGGGAGAGAGTGAGAGAGTGTGGGGGTTATAGCTTATACAGTTATAGAAAGGGAGTATAAGTTCAAATAATGGGTTAACTTATCAGTCTGTGGTTCCTGGATGGATGGGCTAGAAAATTCCACGATGGCGCCGAAGATGTCTCTGAACTGGTCCCGGAGGAAAGTGAAGCACATTATTTTTAATTAATGTGTGTGTGTTTTTTTTACAATTTCATACAATTGGATTAATAATGTAGAGTTGTCTAATTGACAACTCTACATTTTTAACCTGGCTTATTGTCACCTGTCACCTTTCAATAGCAAGGTGGCCTTCACCCATTATTAACCCATTAGCCACCGCTACAGGGCAATGGGAATAGACTGGCTAAATGCCAGAAAAGGCGCATCTAATCATAGATTTGCCTTTTCTGGGGTGGCTGGGGCAGATGTTAGTAGCCAGAGGGGGCCCAAAAATAATGATCCCTCTCTGGGCTATTATTATCTGTACCCACTCACTTTCTTTCCCTGTCTGGCGGAGAAAATACTGAGGGAGACCACGCATTTTTTTCAACGAATTTACACATTTAATTAGCACCTACATGTATGAAATTTTGCACACATACACTCATGTAATTATTAGTGAAAACCATATATCAAACTACATGAAATTACATGGTTTACTGTAATGCAAACCATGTGTCATTTCCTGTCGGGTTTCTGTAATTTCACAAAGCCGGCAATTGAATTAGCGGCTATTATACTATGTAGAAGTGTATGAACTATAAATATATATTATATGTCACAATGACATGTATATATATATATATGTATTCTATGTGTATATATATATTCTTTCTATTCTTTATTAAACCTGTCAGTGTGATTTTACAGTATAGCCGGGATGAATTGCCGGCTTTTCTAAAGGACAACCGTGCGTATTTCTCGCAAGTCACACTGATGGTCCGTGTGTAATCCGATGTTTTCACGCACGCATAGACTTGCATTGACGAGTCTCGAGCGTAATACGGTGCAAATCGCAGCATGCTGCGATTTCACTCGCACGTATAAAACGGACGAGAAAAAATTGGAAGATGGGAGCTGCCCCATAGCATAAGACCATTTCCGGTGACTTCCTCTTGAAGCTCATCAAGAGAATGCCAAGAGTGTGCAAAGCAGTCATCAAAGCAAAAGGTGGCTACTTTGAAGAACCTAGAATATAAGACATAATTTCAGTTGTTACACACTTTTTTGTTAAGTATATAATTCCACATGTGTTAATTCATAGTTTTTATGCCTTCAGTGTGAATTTACAATTTTCATAGCCATGAAAATACAGAAAAATCTTTAAATGAGAAGGTGTGTCCAAACTTTTGGTCTGTACTGTATATAGGTACACTTCCAAAATAAGTGAAAAAAACAAGAAAAAGGAAGTACAAGACCAAAAATAATATGGAATAATTTTATTGATAAATAGATTAAAACAAGAGTAAGAGTAAAAAATATTCAAAATAAGCGAACATAGAACAAGGCAGGGTGACCTCCAACAACCTACACCTTAAATAGTAGACAAAATCTAGTGAAGATGGTAACATATTCCATAAACAACCACAGAAAAATAAATATATATCAAGTGTATGGTACAAAGAATTGAAATCCCAGTGACAAGAAAAACAAAATCACCAACAGGCTGTAAAATAATAGTATTAATATGTAAACAGACCACAGTATGGTCAGTATGGGGTCAAAAAAGATTAGTCCTAAAGTTTAGAGGTAGGATGTGCTAAAGTGCACGTGCATAGTGAGTAGGACCACCTAAATAAACATGACCCTGAAGGAACCGAAGTCAAAGGATAATATACAAAAGAATATATTCACAAAGTTGTTAATACCTGGGATGTGAAAATTGCTGCGGCGTGACGGTTGCTGTGGGAGGGAAAACATTGGATATAGCGGACTGTATCATGTTTATCAACAGAAAAAAAGAAATATTTTAATGTGCTTGAAGTATGAGGACTGCTTCATATCACCGCCACAAAATGACAATGTGGGATACGGCGGGCTGTATCACATTCAGCAACAGAAAATATTATGATTTTTTATAAATGCGCGTTAGGTCTGCAGACAGTTTCATATCACCACAGCACTAAATGACAAGGTGGGATACAGCAGGATGTTTCACATTAAACTAATGAAAAAATATTAATTAGAATGCTATACTTGTGCATGGAGCACAATAGAAGCAGTTCACAACACACTTGTACGACATGTTCCCTGCTGGCTTTGTCTGTGGACCTCAGTTATGACAAAAAAAAATAGCTGGAAGGTAAATTTAACAGCCACACTGGACACTAGCTAGCTACACTATGTGACTGATATACAACCACCTAGCTAACTAGCTAACATGTGGGATACAGAAGGCTTTTTCACATTTAGCTAGTGAAAAAATATTAATTATAATGCTATACTTGTACATGGAGCACAATAGAAGCAGTTCAGAACACGTGCCCTGCTGGCTTTCTTTGTGGACCTCAGTAATGGCCAAAAAAGAAAAAAAGTGTTGTAAGGTAAATTTAACAGCCACGCTGGACACTAGCTAGCTACACTATCTGACTGATATACAACTGCCTAACTAACTAGATAAAATCTTGCTGTTAACAGTGCAGCGACAGGAGCAGCTTAGCTGCACTGTTACAGTATCAAAATGGCGCTAAAGCAAGATGTCCGCTATTTATATGGAGAGGGACATGTGATTTCAGCAGCCAATGACACAAGCCATTATGTCAGGACATTGTTGGTGTTTCCTGCACCCTGATTGGCTAGTAGCAATGTGCACACGCAAAGTTTGGAAAAAAAAATGACTGTTTACAAGAATGCCACATCCCCTCATCAAATACGTGCCAAACGCTAATGACACACCACCATTATCGTTGTTAAAGTGCTGAAAGTGGGGGAAAAAAGTATTTAGTCAGCTACCAATTGTGCAAGTTCTCCCACTTAAAAAGATGAGAGAGGCCTGTGATTGACATTATAGGCAGACCACAACTATGAGAGTCAAAATGAGAAAACAAATTCAGAAAATAACCATGTCTGATTTGGCAAGATTTATTTTGGAAAATAAGTATTTGGTCACCTAAAAACATGCAAGATTTCTGTTTTCACAGACCTGTAACTTCTTCTTTAAGAGGCTCCTCTGTCCTCCACTTATTACCTGTAGTAATGGCAATGGTTTGAACTTGTTATCAGTATAAAAGACACCTGTCCACAACCTCAAACAGTCACACTCCAAACTCCACTATGGAGAAAAAGACCAAAGAGCTGTCGAAGAACACCAGAAACAAAATTGTAGCCCTGCACCAGGCTGGGAAGTCTGAATCTGCAATAGGCAAGCAGCATGGTATGATGAAATCAACTGTGGAATCAATAATAAGAAAATGGAACTGTAATTTTGTGGCAACACAAATATTTTCCTGTATTTTTACTGAATGCTACCGATTTTTTCCCGATTTTATAAAATTTTGCTTGTGTTTCTGATCACGAATTCGAATGTGCCATATTCGTGCCGAATTTATGTTTGGTGATCATTTTCCGAACAAATTCTCTCATCACTAAACACCTTTCACATTATACACCAGAGCTCTGCACATACTGTCAGTGTACAGGAAATACAGAGATCACCAGTGACATCATACACAGGAGCTCTGTATATAGTTTATAGGGTACAGGTAATACAGTGATCACCAGTCATATTATACACAAGAGCTCTGTATATAGTGTCAGTGGACAAATACAGGGATCGCCACTGACATTATACACAGGAGCTCTGTATATAGTGTCAGTGTACAGATAATACAGTGATCACCAATGACATTATAAACAGGAGCTCTATATATAGTATATAGGGTACAGGTAATACAGTGATCACAAGTCACATTATACACTGGAGCTCTGCATATAGTGTATAGTGTACAGGTAATAGAGGGATCACCAGTGACATTATACATCAGGGCTCAGTATAAAGTATACAGGTAATACAGTGATCACCAGTGACGTTTAACATAGGAGCTCTGTATATAATGTCAGTGTACAGGTAATACAGGGATCACTAGTGACATTATACACAGGAGCTCTGTATATAGTGTCAGTCAACAGATAATATAGTGATTACTAGCCACATTATACACAGGACCTCTGTACATAGTGTCAATGTACAGATAATACAGTGATCACCAGTCACATTATACACAGGAGCTCTGTATATAGTGTCAGTGTACAGGTAATACAGGGATCACTAGTGACATTATACACAGGAGCTCTGTATATAGTGTCAGTCAACAGATAATATAGTGATTACTAGCCACATTATACACAGGACCTCTGTACATAGTGTCAATGTACAGATAATACAGTGATCACCAGTCACATTATACACAGGAGCTCTGTATATAGTGTCAGTGTACAGGTAATGCAGTGATCACCGGTGATATTATACACAGGAGCTCTGTATATAGTGTCAGTGCACAGGTAATACACTGATCACAGTTGACATTATACATCGGAGCTCTGAATATATTGTCAGTGGACAAATAATATAGTGATCACCAGTCCATTATACACAGGAGCTCTGTACTTAGTGTCAGTGAACAGCTAATACAGTGATCACCAGTCACATTATACACAGGAGCTGTGTATACACCATGTTCCAAATTATTATGCATATGATATTTTTCTCTGATTTTCCTAAGTGGTTGGTGCAAATGACAGTCAGTCTAATAAAAGTCATCACCCGTTAGAGTATACATCGAATTTTATTGAAGAAACCGCCCAATGATAACAGTATAATCTCCAAAATTAATAAAAACTCAAAATGCACTGTTCCAAATTATTAGGCACAGTAGAATTTCAGAACATTTGATATGTTTTAAAGAACTGAAAATGCTCATTTGTGGAATTTCCAGCATTAGGAGGTCACATTCACTGAACAAAAAAGCTACTTAACTCCAAAACATCCTAACAGGCCAAGTTACATGTTAACATAGGAACCCTTCTTTGATATCACCTTCACAATTCTTTCATCCATTGAACTTGTGAGTTTTTGGAGAGTTTCTGCTTGTATTTCTTTGCATGAAATCAGAATAGCCTCCCAGAGCTGCGGTTTTGATGTGAACTGCCTCCCACCCTCATAGATCTTTTGCTTGATGATACTCCAAAGTTCTCTATAGGGTTGAGGTCAGGGGAAGATGGTGGCCACACCATGAGTTTATCTCCTTTTATGCCCATAGCAGCCAATGACTCAGAGGTATTCTTTGCAGCATGAGATGGCGCATTGTCATGCATGAAGATGATTTTGCTCCTGAAGGCACGTTTCTGCCTTTTATACCATGGAAGAAAGTTGTCAGTCAGAAACTCTATATACTTTGCAGAGATCATTTTCACACCTTGAGGAACCTTAAAGGGCCCTACCAGCTGCTTCCCCATGATTCCGGCCCAAAACATGACTCCACCTACTTGCTGACGTCGCAGCCTTGTTCGCACATGGTGGCCATCCACCAACCATCCACTACTCCATCCATCTGGACCATCCAGGGTTGCTCGACACTCATCAGTAAACAAGACTGTTTGAAAATTAGTCTTCATGTATGTATGGGCCCACTGCAACCGTTTCTGCTTGTGAGCACTGTTTAGGGGTGGCCAAATAGTAGGTTTATGCACCACAGCCAGCCTTTGAGCGATCCTACACATTGAGGTTAGAGGGACTCCAGAGGCACCAGCAGCTTCAAATGTCTGTTTGCTGGTTTGTAATGGCTTTTTAGCTGCTGCTCTCTTAATCCTATGAAGTTGCCTGGCAGAAACCTTCCTCACTCTGCCTTTATCAGCACGAACACGTCTGTGCTCAGAATCAGCAACAAATCTCTTAGTACGATAATCATGCTTAAGTTTTTGGGAAATATCTAATGTTTTCATCCCTTTACCAAGGCATTGCACTAATTGATGCTTTTCAGCAGCAGAGAGATCCTTTTTCTTTCCCATGTTACTTGAAAACTCTGGCCTGCTTAATAGTGTGGAACATCCAGTTTTCCTTTTATTGGACTCACATGGCAAACTAATTATCACAGGTATCTGAGATTGATTTCAGTGATCCAAAGAACCCTGAGACACAATACCATCAATGGTTTCATTTACAAAAAAAAAGCAAAAAAAATGCTATGACACTTAAACCAATTTGCATAATAATTTGGAACATGGTGTAAATTGTACAGGTAATACAGTGATCACCAGTGACATTATACATAGAGCTCTATATACAGTCATGGCCAAAAGTTTTGAGAATGACACAAATATTATATTTTCATATGATCTGCTGCCCTCTGGTTTTTATGTGTGTTTGACAGATGTTTTTATCACAGACAGAAATATAATTGCAAACATATGAGTAATAAAAGCTTATATTGACAGTTAGAATGAGTTAATGCAGCAAGTCAATATTTGCAGTGTTGACCCTTCTTCTTCAGGACCTCTGCAACTCTCCCTGGCATGCTCTCAATCAACTTCTGAACCAAATCCTGACTGATAGCAGTCCATTCTTGCACAATCAATGCTTTCATTTTGTCAGAATTTTTAGGTTTTTGTTTGTCCACCCGTCTCTTGATGATTGACCACAAGTTCTCAATGGGATTAAGATCTGGGAGTTTCCAGGCCATGGACCCAAAATCTCTATGTTTTGTTCCCTGAGCCATTTAGTTATCACCTTTGCTTTATGGCAAGGTGCTCCATCATGCTGGAAAAGGCATTGTTGATCACCAAACTGCTCTTGGAGGGTTGGGAGAAGTTGCTCTTGGAGGACATTCTGGTACCATTCTTTATTCATGGCTGTGTTTTTAGGCAAGACTGTGAAAGAGCCGATTCCCTTGGCTGAGAAGCAACCCCACACATGAATGGTTTCAGGATATCCATATCAGTCTGTCCATGATGTTTTTTCTGGAGAGAAGTGGCTTCTTTGCTGCCCTCCTTGAGACCAGGCCTTGCTCCAAGAGTCTCCGCCTCACAGTGTGTGCAGATGCACTCACACCTGCCTGCTGCCATTCCTCATCAAGCTCTGCACTGCTGGTAGCCCGATCCCGCAGCTGAAACACTTTTAAGAGACGGTCCTGGCACTTGCTGGTCTTTCTTGGGCGCCCTGGAGCCTTTTTGGCAACAATGGAACCTCTCTCTTTGAAGTTCTTGATGATGCGATAGATTGTTGACTGAGGTGCAATCTTTCTAGCTGCGATACTCTTCCCTGTTAGGCCATTTTTGTGCATTGCAATGATGACTGCACGTGTTTCTTTAGAGATAACCATGGTTAACAGAAGAGAAACAATGATGCCAAGCACTAGCCTCCTTTTAAAGTGTCCAGTGGTGTCATTCTTACTTAATCATGACAGATTGATCTCCAGCCATGTCCTCATCAACACCCACACCTGTGTTAATGGAGCAATCACTGAAAAGAGGTTAGCTGGTCCTTTTAAGGCAGGGCTGCAATGATGTTGAAATGTGTTTTGGGGGATAAAGTTCATTTTCTAGCCAAATATTGACTTTGCAAGTAATTGCTGTTAAGCTGATCACTCTTTATAACATTCTGGAGTATATGCAAATTGCCATTAGAAAAAGTGAAGCAGTAGACTTTGTAAAAATTAATATTTGTGTCATTCTCAAAACATTTGTCCATGACTGTATAGTGTATAGTTTACAGATAATACAGTGATCACCAGTGACATGATACACAGGATCTCTGTATACAGTGTACATGTAATACAGTGATCACCAGTGACATTGTACACAGAAGCTCTGTATATAGTGTCAGTGTACAGGTAATACAGGGATCACCATTGACATGATACACAGGAGCTCTGTATATAGTGTATAGTGTACAGGTAATACAGTGATTGCCAGTAACTTTATACACAGGAGCTCTGTATATAATGTCAGTGTACAGCTAATACAGTGATCACCAGTTACATTATACACAGAAGCTCTGTATATAGTGTATAGTTTACAGGTAATATAGGGATCACCAGTGACATTATACACTGGAGCTCTGTATATAGTGTACAGGTATTACAGAGATCACCAGTGATATTATACACAGGAGCTCTGTATATAGTGTCTGTCATGTATAGTGTACAGTTCCTATAGCGTCTTGTGCTTGGGTGCGAGGAAAACACATGAGACATAGGTTGATATGAAATGACTTGTATTACTTCATACAAGCATGCAGAAAAGGTCACACAGTTTGCAGGAACAGAGGGAGGAGAACACAGCAGGCCAGAGTAACTTCAAGCTCTACAATAACTCTCCAAGCAGGTTCAGGATCTCTTCTCTGTACCGTAATTCCTCTGCAAACATGGATTCACCAGACAGCAGGTTTCCAAAGTCCAAAAGTGTTCCAAAGTTCCTCAGTAGGAAATAGCTGGAGTCCAAAATCCTAGGTTTCCAGGAGTCAGGTCACAGGCTGACTGAAGCTTGATTCAGGAGCACTGATTGTTCAGCTGAGGCTGCTTAAGAAGCAAGAGGGAGAGAATCAGGGCGGGAACATGAAAACTGGAAACTCCATATTAACTGAGGGCAAGAGCTGCAGAAAGACAGAAAGCAAAATGGCCGACAGAAAACTGAGTTTCAAGGAACATGTCAAAAGAGACAAAGAACCTTACATTACTCCCCCCTTAAGGACAACCTCCGGTTGACCTCAGACCAGGCTTGTCAGGGTACCTCTGATGAAACTGGCGGAGCAGGCGAGGAGCATTTACATTATTGACTGGTTCCCATGAGTTGTCCTCCACTGGGTAGCCCTGCCATTTAATCAAATATTGCAACTGATTTCTGTACAACCTGGAATCTAGAATCCTTTCCACCATAAATTCTTCCTGACCATCGACCAGCACTGGGTCAGGGCAAGGAGAAGAGCGTCCAGGAAACGTATTGGGTGTTGCAGCCTTTAGTAGGGATACATGAAAGACAGGGTGGATTCTCATAGTTCTGGGCAGTTGAAGACGACAAGCAACAGCACTTATAATCTTACTGATCTTATAAGGTCCAATGTACTTATGTCCCAATTTAGACGATGGAATCTTTATTTTAAGATTTCTGGTTGACAGCCAGACCAAATCTCCTACCTTGAAAGCTGGTGCAGGTTTACGAAATTTATCTGCTGCTTTCTTGTACCTTTCCTGAGCCAATTCTAGATTTTCCTTTAGAAGATCCATATTCTTTTGTAAAGAAGTGATTCTTTCAGCCACTGCCGGCAAGGGCGTATCTATGGGAAATCGAGGAAGAATGTTAGGATGATAACCTAGATTGGAGTAAAAAGGAGACTGCTTAGTGGAGGCGCTCTGGGAGTTATTATAAGAGAACTCAGCCAGTGGAAGTAGATCCACCCAATCATCTTGTAGGTGGCAGATAAAGCAGCGGAGATACTGCTCCAGGGTCTGATTGGTTCGTTCTGTCTGTCCATTAGTCTGGGGATGAAAAGCAGAAGAAAGGTTTACTTTAATGTCCAATGCGGCACAGACATTTTGCCAAAACCTTGAAGTGAATTGCACCCCTCGATCCGAAATGACCTCATCCGGTACTCCATGTAAGCGAAACACATTCTTAATCATCAAGTCTGATGTCTGTTTTGCAGTGGGTAAGCCGACACAAGGGATAAAATGAGCTGCCTTTGTTAGACGATCAACCACCACTAGAATGGTGTTCTTCCCTTGAGAGGTTGGTAACTCCACAATGAAGTCCATAGAAATGGATCCCCACGGGCGGGACGGGGTGGGAAGAGGTTGTAACAGACCAGTTGGTGAGGAGCGAGGTGTTTTGCATCTTGCACAGACTTCACATGAAGTGACATAGTTTAAAACATCTTTCCTGTAAGTGGGCCACCAAAAGAAACGAGAAAGAAATTCTTGTGTCTTTAGAATTCCCCTGTTATGTTACGGTAGCTGAGGAGTGCAGGTAAAAAAGGAAATACACCAGAGCAGTTGGAATCTATGAGATTGCAGTACCCTGACTAACCACAACAACTAGAGGCAGCCGTGGAGCGTTCCTACGATGGTCCTAGACGCCTCGTCACAGCCTGAGAAACTAACTACACCTAAAGATAGAAATAGGAAAGCTATCTGCCCCGGAGCAGAACCCCAAAGATAATAGAAAGCCCCCAAACATGTAATGGCGGTTAGACAAGAGGAAATACTGACACAGAAAGAAAATAGTATGAGCAAACGCTGGGGCCCAAACTATCTAAATAGAAAAGGACAGGAAGGGTACTTACTGCAATCCCAGAAAACCCTGAAAAACACCAACATACTAATTTCAAAATCACCTGAGATCACACGACCTCTACCACCTAAAATTAGTTCTCTGGTGTAACAAAAACAGCAGCCACTGAAAAAACTGCAAAAAGCAAAAGTACAAAACACAGTGGCTGGACTAAACTGAGAGGGCAAAAGCCCCCGGAGGGACCCTGAAGGCCCCCACAGAAGTGCAGGACAAAATGCAAAAATATAGCAAAAACACAAAATAAGAAATTGTCTTATCTGACAGCAGGAGATGCAGACACGACACAGCAGGCTACAAGGGAAACTGGAAAGAAGGATTCAGACCAGAACAATTGATCACCGGCAACCCTGATGGGAAAATGATTCCCTTAAATAAGACCAATCAGTAACACCTGATTCCCAATCCTCACTAGTACCGCTTGTAACCACCAGAGGGAGCCTCTGCTCAGAACTCATCTCAAACCCATTCACAACAGTACCCCCCCCTTGAGGAGGGGTCACCGAACCCTCATTTGAGCAACCAGGTCGGTCAGGATGAGTTCTATGATACGCACGGATAAGTCTCCTAGCATGGATGTCCGAAGCAAACACCCAAGAATTATCTTCCTGACCATAACCTCTCCATTTAACCAAATACTGGAGTCTTCGTCTAGAAAAACGAGAATCCAATATTTTCTCAACCACATACTCCAGATTGCCCTCAACCAAAACAGGGTCAGGAGGCACAGCAGCAGGAACCACTGGCTCAACAAACCTCTTCAACAAGGACTTGTGGAACACGTTATGGATCTTAAATGTCCCTGGAAGAAGCAAACGAAAAGAAACAGGATTAATAATCTCCATGATCTGATAAGGTCCAATGAACCTAGGCTTAAATTTAGGAGATGCTACTCTCATAGGAATATTCTTTGAGGACAACCAGACCAAGTCCCCCACTTTAAACCGAGGACCATCAGTCCTATGCCGGTTAGCAAACCGCTGGGCCTTCTCCTGAGAGAGGGACAACCTCTCCACTACCTGGTCCCAAATCTGCTGCATACGCTCAACAACAGAGTCAACACCTGGACAGACAGAAGCCTCCGTCTGTCCTGAAGAAAATCGAGGGTGAAACCCAGAATTACAGAAAAACGGAGACATCAAAGTGGCAGAGCTAGCCCTATTATTAAGAGCAAACTCAGCCAAAGGCAAAAAGAGACCCAGTCATCCTGATCAGCAGACACAAAGCATCTTAGATAAGTCTCCAATGTCTGGTTTGTTCTCTCAGTTTGACCATTGGTCTGAGGATGAAATGCCGAGGAGAAAGACAATTGAACACCCAGTTTAGAACAAAAAGTCCTCCAAAATCTGGAAACAAACTGGACTCCTCTGTCAGACACAATGTTCTCAGGAATGCCGTGTAAACGAACCACGTGCTGAAGGAACAACGGCACCAATTCAGAGGAGGAAGGCAACTTAGGTAATGGCACAAGATGTATCATTTTGGAAAACCTATCACAAATTACCCAGATGGTGGTCATTCTCTGAGAAACAGGAAGATCGGAAATGAAATCCATAGAGATATGGGTCCATGGTCTCTTGGGCACAGGCAATGGCATCAACAAACCACTAGAGCGAGAGCAAGGCTTGGAGCGAGAGCAAGTCCCGCAGGACTGCACAAATTCCCTGACATCGCGAGACAAGGTAGGCCACCAAAAGGACCGACTAACCAAGTCTCTGGTACCAAAAATTCCGGGATGCCCAGCCAATGCGGAAAAATGAATCTCAGACATCACACTCTTTTTCCATTGGTCCGGGACAAACAATTTTCCAACAGGGCAGCGCTCGGGCCTATCCTCCTGACACCCCTCCAGAGCAAGTCTCAAATTAGGCGAGATGGCGGAAAGAACTACACCCTCCTTCAAAATAACAGAGGGATCAGATAGCTCAGGAGAGTCCGCAATGAAACTCCTCGAGAGGGCATCCGCCTTAACATTCTTAGTGCCAGGAAGAAAGGAAACCACAAAATTAAAACGTGTGAAAAACAAGGCCCACCTGGCCTGTCTAGGATTGAGTCGCTTGGCAGATTCCAGATAGACCAGATTCTTATGGTCCGTAAGGACCACCACCTGATGTTTGGCTCCCTCCAGCCAATGTCTCCACTCTTCAAAAGCCCACTTCATGGCCAATAACTCCCGATTACCCACGTCATAATTACGTTCAGTAGGAGAAAATTTCGAGAGAAAAAGGCACAAGGGTTACTTTTAGAGGTCTCTGGATCTTTTTGGGACAAAACGGCACCTGCCCCAATTTCAGAGGCATCAACCTCCACCTGAAATGGCAGAGAAACATCAGGCTGCCGTAGAACAGGAGCAGAAGTGAATCTCTGCTTAAGTTCCTGAAACGCAGAGACTGCCTCAGGAGGCCAATTCACCACATCAGAACCCTTTCTGGTCAAATCAGTTAATGGTTTAACAATAACAGAGAAATTACCAATAAATTTACGATAAAAATTGGCAAAACCCAAAAATCTCTGAAGAGCCTTTAATGAAGTAGGTTGGACCCAATCACAGATGGCCTGAACCTTGACCGGGTCCATTTCAATAACAGATGGGGACAAAATGAATCCCAGAAATGAGATCTTCTGTACGCCAAAAAGACACTTTGATCCCTTCACATACAGAGCATTCTCTCTCAAAATCTGGAATACAGTTCGAACATGTTTCACATGAGAGTCCCAGTCATTAGAAAAAATCAAGATATCATCCAAATAAACAATCAGAAACTTGTCCACTGTTAGAGTTAAATTCATGTGAATACTTTTCCATCCATTTATGATAAGGCTAGCAGAGTTAAATTCAGTATTTCTTCTCAAGGCCTTGGAAAGCTGAGGCATAGCAGAAGGGAAGATAAGAAAGGAATGTTCCTTCATTAATAAATACTCCTCCTGACATGAAGAGATACTCTGTACTAGGAGCGAAAATCAGGAGCTAAAGGCAAAGATGGAAAGTTTGGTTAGAAAACAGTATGTTACGTGCTTTAATGATAAGTTGTATTAACTGCCATATATGGTAATTCCGCTTCCTGCTTCAGGGGTGTATATAAGCCCCTTCATTAGCAATAAAGAGTAGAGTATATTGACGCACCCTTTGGTTTGTGTCTTATTCTCTCTGGTACCACATTCTGAGGAGGAAAGGGTTAACAAGATAACAGCGACGACAACTGGCGCCCGAACAGGGGACTGAGTTAATCTACTCTGAGGAAGCCCGACCGGTCCTGAGACGTGGGATGAGCGGAGCCTTCTGTTGGTGATATACATACAGCGCTGGGGTAAGAATACTTATTATATTCTACCCAAAATCTATATCACTGTATAGTGGACTCCCTCCTCCCCGAGCGGTCGGCTTTCCAGGTAATTCACAGGTATTCCTGGCTCAGGTCCCTTTGAACCAGTAGACCCTCAGATTAATTGTCAGTCCTGCCTTTCCTCCTTTGAATAATGACAGTATGGATCCAATGATTGTGTTGTGGTTTTGTCTTGGTGTCTGTGTGATTGGATTGTTCATTTGGTTGGCGTACAAATATTGAAGAGTGAGCAGTGAAATGGTTCAGAAACCTTTGTGGCCCATTGTCTAAGTGACGCAACTGTCTTGGTGACAGAGTCTTGGTGACGCAATTGTCTTGGTGACAAACTTGTCTTGGTGACAAGAGAATCTCTTCTAGGTGAGGAGATATATAAAAAATGGGGAACCAAAAAAAAAAAATGCCAAGGAAGGCATTTCTGCTAAAGATTTAGTTGTGCGCAGAGATTGTGAAAAGCAGGCATGAATGAAAACGGAGAATTGAACAGTGATAAATGGAAAAAGGTTCTTTAGCTCACATCATGGATGGTTGAGAGACAAAGGACTGTTGAAAACAGTGAAAATGTGGATGAGTGCGTGTGATTACTTAGAAGAAAAGACTGAAGAATTAGGAGACGGGGACGTTACAGACTGACAAAAACAGGGATGACTGATTTACCCTCCTGTCTGTTCCCCCCCCCCCCTGGACAGTAGTGTTATACAGACCATGGAGCCCTACAGAGCAGTTGGCTCTAATAAAGCAACTAGACAGGATCTAGAAGCACTTATAAAAGGGAAATTGGCAGATGAAGCTAGATACGATAGACTGATAGATGAGACATACAAGTGCTATGTGTGTAGGACCACACCTGACAATGCAGAAGTCAGTGACAGCAAGCAGAGATAAGTGCTGGCAGCAGCGAGATGGCATTTTCCTTTAGACCAAGGTCATTCTACAGATAAGGAAGCTGAAGGCTGAGGGAGAGAGGACACACAAACTGCGCAGCGGCCCGACTTACCCCCTCCCATCAGGCATTCAGCATAGAGACGCAGAGCCAGAGTGCAGTAGGTTTCAGATTTCTAATCACCTCTGTTGAATATGTTTTTGGAATAGACACAGTACGTAAGAATCGAAGGGCTAGGCATGTGAATAGAAGGTCAGAGTATGTGAGAAGAAAGATAGACAGGCAGAGAAAAGAAGTTACACTAGAGGACAGAGTTCAGGAAAGAGCCAAAAGATTATTTCTGGACTCTAAGAAAAACTTGGGTGGAAATGGGTTTTGTCAAAGAAAACAAGACTAATGAGAGGGTTCTGGCAAGTTTAATATGAATGGCATAAAAAAAAAAAAAAAAGAGAAATGACAAGGAAAAACTGAAAGTAAGTAGACCGGATTAGAGATCAGTTAAAGCAGAGGATCTAGCCAGAATAGCACAGGGGGCACAACATGATTTAGCGCAGGCAAAAAGAGGTAGCTTGCACATGAACCCCCTTGTCTCCTTACCCCCCCACTCCTAATTGCACAGTGCAGGTGAACACCAGGGGGACATGAGGTTGAGTTCCAAGTGGACACGGGGGCAGACAATTCAGTAATTACAGAAGAGGACAAATGAATTTCCTTCAATGTTAGAAGGTGTGATACCGCATGATTTCTGGGCTTCAGATAAAACAGATGTGGGCAGATTAAGGGTGCAGCCAGTCAGCAGATACAGAAACTGGTAGCAAGTGATGTTAAAACCTAGCCCCCACCTTCGGCAGCAGGCCTGCAGCTAGGTTCTTATCAGTAGCTTTAACAGAAAAAAAAACTCCAGCTTCCCCCTTCAACTACGAGATTTAACTCTCTATGTATTGGCTGGTACAATATATATATATACACTTTTGTTCCAGATATCTCAGGAAGCTGCTTGGTTCACAGTTATTGATTTTGCCAATGTTATTTTTATAATATGTTGATGACTTACTGATTTGTGCCCCCTCCAGGAAACAGTGTCGTATTGCAACAATATTACTTATGTTGTTTTTGTACCAAGCTGGATGTAAAGCGTCAAAGGATAAACTGCAATTCTGTAAATCTTCAGTTATCTTTTTGGGACATTGCATTACACCAGGGGCTCGACAACTGACCAGCGCTCGCAAAGAAGCTGTACAGAACTTTCCTATGCCTGTTAATGTTGCCGCTCTTAGGATATTTCTTAGACTGATTTTCTACTGCAGGCAGTGGATACATGCTGTATCAATCCTCATGCAGCCTCTCTATGACTGTATCACCATTGTGCCTTTTAAACTAACTCCTGAAGGTATAGACTGTTTTTATTCTCTCAAAAACAGGATTGTGGCAGCTCCAGCGCTAGGAACCCCAACTATGAACTACCATTCACCCTGTATCTCCACGAACAGCAGGGACACGCGGCAGGGGTATTGACTCAGTTACATGGTGACAATCAAAGGCCTGTAGTCTATTTCAGTGGAAGACTAGATGCAGTGGCTAGAGGTGCCCCGTCCTGTGTACGGGCAGTACATGCTGTAGGACTATTGCTCCACAAATCGTCAGATATCGTTCTTGATCATCCACTGACAGTACTTACACCTCATGACGTATATACCATACTGAACCAGGTGCAGCCGGCACACCTTTCAGCTGCACGTCACCTTCGATTGCAATGTGCACTTTTAATGCCTCCAAATGTTTCTTTGCAGAGATGTACCACACTTAATCCTGCCACGTTGTTACCTCTCTCGGATCTAAAGGAGGGGTCAGGTCAGGTATTGTACAAAGAAGATCCAAGAGAGGAGATTCCTCATGACTGTGTTCAGCTTATGGCACAAGAAACAGCAGGTCTACCCACAGTGTTTGAAACTGAGAGACTTAATGCTGATTTTGAATTTTTTTGTAGATGGATCTCGCCACCAAGATGACTCAGGTACCTTCCACACCAGGTATGCCATCGTCTCCCTGAATGCAGTGATCAAAGCAGAACCAATGCTCCCACATCAGTCGGCCCAGGAGGCTGAATTTAAGGCTCTGACCGAGGCCTGTAAGATAGCTGAAGGTAGAATTGTTAACATCTACACAGATTCTAGATACGCATTCGGTATAGCTCATGATTTTGGTCCAATTTGGAAATCTAGAGGATTCCTGACGGCAGCAGGACATCCCATTAAAAATGCTGACGCAGTCCAGCAGTTAATTGATGCATTACAATTACCAAAAGAAGTAGCTGTCATAAAAGTTAAAGCACATACCAGACGCACTGATCAGGTGAGTAAAGGAAACGCAATGGCCGATGCAGCAGCAAAAACAGCAGCCAGTAGACCACTCCAAGGGGTAACGATGCACCAGGTAAGCGCTCCCAAAAATCCCTTTGTGTCGGAGGATGCCTTAGCCCAGATGCAGGCTCAGGTGCGCCAGGAGGAAGTAGAAAAGTGGGAAAAGGAAGGTGCATGTCTGAATGCAGCAACTGGGGTATGGGGGAGAGGGATGCGTCGATGCCTTCCAAGAGCGTTGTACCCTGCGGTCGCCCAGATGTTACATGGGCCAACCCACCAGTCCAAAACTGCTGTAATGAGCGTGATGCAGAAGCATTGGGTAGCACCAGGCTTTTCCACCTGTATAGAAGGTTTGATCCAGGGATGCATGGTATGTGCTACACATAATCAGGAAGGGTAGACACCACCCAAACACGCCCCTCGGCCCCTCTATCCTTTCCAGAGACTGCAGATTGATTATATTCAGCTGCCAAAATCAGGATCATGGGAATACGTGTTGGTCTGTATTGATTTATTCTCAGGTTGGCCGGAGGCTTTCCCGATTGCCAAGGCTACGGCTGCGGCAACCGCAAAGAAGCTGCTTGCGGAGGTGGTGTGCAGGTATGGAGTACCAGAGGTGATCGAAAGTGACAGAGGTACACATTTCACAGGTGAAATAATGAATGAAGTCTTGACAGCTCTGGGAATTCAACAAGCTTTTCATACCCCATATCATCCAAAAAGCAGTGGAAAAGTAGAAAGACTAAATGGGACATTGAAGTTAAAAATCTAAAAAGCCATGGCTGAAACAGGGAAATCTTGGCCTGAATGTTTACCATTAGCCCTATACTCAGTAAGGTACACTCCAAATAGAAAAACTGGACTTTCTCCGTATGAGGTACTATTTGGCAAAGTGCCTAGCTTAGGATGTTTCTTTCCCCAAGCACTGGAGATGAGTAGCTCATATGTAAGGGATTTGCATAAAAGACTCAAAAAAAGTACATGATAATGTCTTCAGTTCTCTTCCAGATCCGAACCAGGATCCTGGGAGTCACAGCTTGCAGCCCGGAGACTGGGTAGTCATTAAAAGACACGTGAGAAAGAGTCTGGATCCGAGATTTGATGGACCTTTTCAAGTTCTACTGACGACAAGTACCGCAGTCAAGCTACAAGGCAAAGAAACTTGGATCCACGCATCGCATTGTAAGAAGATCCTTGGAGAGCCTCCAGAAGAGGAATGATGCTACTAATGACATTTGCTTGCATCCTTGCAGTAACGGATGCTTGGAACAGACTTAGCCGAGTAGATGGTGATGATAACAGGTTCATTAGACACCACTTAGTTTTAGTGGATGGACTGAAAGAACAAAACCAAACTGTTGCAAACTGTTGGATTCGTATATTACATAAACGATCTGCAGACAATAGACCTCGCCCAAATGGGAGACCACACATAGTGGAGATGGGGATAGCAAATAAATTTTTCAGTGCATTATTTATCTACCCTATGATAACTCAGACATGGGATAAGTTGGTAGAATCCACAGATTACCTAGATGATCAAATATGGGATATTTTAGATATCATGAATGGGTCCCTTGCAGTACAGAACCAGCTAATTATTGTTACTAACCAACATACTCTCGTGTTAGATTACTTGACTGCAGCTCAAGGAGGGATGTGCCAGATTATTGGACCTGCATGTTGCCATTATATTGATAATTCTAGTGTTTTAACCCTTAAACATAAGCTAGAGGATGTCATAAAGTTAAGGAAACTATATGATGAGGCAAATCTGAAGAATCAAGATTCATGGTGGGCAAATACTTTCTCCTTTCTTAACCCCGCAAATTGGTTCAAAGGCATAGGGGGATGGCTGACTGGGATAATACAAGCTGGCCTACAGGTTTTATTGATATGTCTTGCTATCTATTTACTTTTTAAAATTTGTTTGATGTGTATTAGACGATGTACTAAGACAAAGAAGAGATATAAAGATATGTATTGATCAAATGAAGGAACAAAAGGAGGGAATGTTAGAGTTAAATTCATGTGAATACTTTTCCATCCATTTATGATAAGGCTAGCAGAGTTAAATTCAGTATTTCTTCTCAAGGCCTTGGAAAGCTGAGGCATAGCAGAAGGGAAGATAAGAAAGGAATGTTCCTTCATTAATAAATACTCCTCTTGACATGAAGAGATACTCTGTACTAGGAGCGAAAATCAGGAGCTAAAGGCAAAGATGGAAAGTTTGGTTAGAAAACAGTATGTTACGTGCTTTAATGATAAGTTGTATTAACTGCCATATATGGTAATTCCGCTTCCTGCTTCAGGGGTGTATATAAGCCCCTTCATTAGCAATAAAGAGTAGAGTATATTGACGCACCCTTTGGTTTGTGTCTTATTCTCTCTGGTACCACATTCTGAGGAGGAAAGGGTTAACAAGATAACAGCGACGACACCACAAAATCCCTGAAAATGTCATTCATGAAGGACTGGAAGACGGAAGGAGCATTAGTGAGCCCAAAGGGCATCACAAGGTACTCAAAATGCACTTCAGGGGTGTTAAATGCCGTCTTCCATTCATCCCCGTGCTTAATGCGAATAAGGTTATACGCCCCCCTGAGGTCAAGCTTGGTAAACCAAGTAGCGTTTTTCACCCTGGAAAACAGGTCAGAAATCAAGGGTAACGGGTATTGATATTTCACAGTAATATTGTTCAAGAGACGATAATCAATACACGGCCTTAATGAACCATCTTTTTTGGCCACAAAGAAAAAACCGGCACCTAAGGGTGAAGAGGATGGTCTGATATAACCCTTCTCCAATGATTCCTTGATATAAGACCGCATAGCGTCATGTTCAGGTACAGACAAGTTAAAGAGGCGACCCTTAGGGAATTTACTACCTGGCACTAATTCAATAGAGCAGTCATAGCTCCTATGGGGAGGTAAGGATGCAGATTTACTTTCGCTAAACACATCAGAAAAATCAAACAAAAAGTCAGGAACATCCTCAGCCTGGGGGAGGCAGAAAAAACAGGAGTGTTGGTATTAACACATTGGCAGCCCCAACTGGTTACAGACACAGATTTCCAATCCAAAACAGGATTATGAGACTGTAACCAAGGGAAACCCAGCACGATAATGTCATGCAGATTATATAGAACCAAAAATTTGCAGCACTCCTGGTGATCAGGTTCAACCCTCATTATCACCTGAGTAGAAAACTGGGGTTTATTCTCAGCCAAAGGGGTAGAATCGATCCCCAGTAGGGGAATAGACTTCTGTAGGGGTATCAAGGGAAATCCACAACGTTTAGCAAAATCATAATCCATCAGGTTAATAGCTGCTCCAGAATCAACGAAAGCCTGAGCAGAAAATGAGGACAGAGAGCATATCAGAGTGACAGTTAATAAAAACTTAGTCTGAACACTACCCAAGACAACTGAGCGTGCAAAACGTCTTCCCCGCTTAGGGCAGACTGAAATAGCATGAGAGGCATTACCACAGTAGAAACATAACCCATTGCGCTTTCGAAACTCATGACGCTGTGCCCCAGACACCACTCCATCACACTGCATGGGCTCAGCAGCTGGCTCACAAGGCAACACCACTCCACGCATACTTCTCCGCTCACGCAAACGTCTGTCAATTTGAATCGCTAATGACATAGAATCATTGAGATCAGAGGGGACAGGGAATCCCACCATAACATCCTTTACATTATCCGACAGACCCTTCCGGAAAAGGGCCGCCAAAGCGTCGTCATTCCATTTGGTCAGGACTGCCCACCTACGGAATCTCTGACAGTATAACTCAGCGTCATCAAGCCCCTGATTTAATGCCAACAAGGCTTTTTCAGCTTGATCAGTGACATTAGGCTCATCGTACAATAACCCCAAAGCCTGAAAAAATACATCAACATCACTCAAAACAGGATCCCCAGGTGTCAGGGAAAAAGCCCAATCCTGAGGATCGCCGCGCAGGAGAGAGATGATAATTTGAACCTGCTGCGCTGCGTTTCCTGAGGACTTAGATTTTAAGGCAAGAAACAATTTACAATTATTTTTGAAATTCTGAAACTTAGCTCGATCCCTGAAAACAAATCTGGCATGGGGATCCTAGGTTCCACAACAGGCAACCTAGCAAGATATGCAGCAATACTCTGAACCTCAGTGGCAAGCTGATCCACACGGCCAGACAACTGTGCAAACTCCATTGGGAGAAAAGATCCTCCCCAGCACCCAGAGATACAGAGGGAAAAAAAAAAAAATGCAACAAACAGAAAAATATCTCTGACAACTTTTCTTCCTTCAAAATATATATATATATATTTTTTTTCCCTTCTGTGAGTACCATACAATTTTTTTTTTTTGGCCGGTGATACTGTTATGTTACGGTAGCTGAGGAGTGCAGGTAAAAAAGGAAATACACCAGAGCAGTTGGAATCTATGAGATTGCAGTACCCTGACTAACCACAACAACTAGAGGCAGCCGTGGAGCGTTCCTACGATGGTCCTAGACGCCTCGTCACAGCCTGAGAAACTAACTACACCTAAAGATAGAAATAGGAAAGCTATCTGCCCCGGAGCAGAACCCCAAAGATAATAGAAAGCCCCCAAACATGTAATGGCGGTTAGACAAGAGGAAATACTGACACAGAAAGAAAATAGTATGAGCAAACGCTGGGGCCCAAACTATCTAAATAGAAAAGGACAGGAAGGGTACTTACTGCAATCCCAGAAAACCCTGAAAAACACCAACATACTAATTTCAAAATCACCTGAGATCACACGACCTCTACCACCTAAATTAGTTCTCTGGTGTAACAAAAACAGCAGCCACTGAAAAAACTGCAAAAAGCAAAAGTACAAAACACAGTGGCTGGACTAAACTGAGAGGGCAAAAGCCCCCGGAGGGGACCCTGAAGGCCCCCACAGAAGTGCAGGACAAAATGCAAAAATATAGCAAAAACACAAAATAAGAAATTGTCTTATCTGACAGCAGGAGATGCAGACACGACACAGCAGGCTACAAGGGAAACTGGAAAGAAGGATTCAGACCAGAACAATTGATCACCGGCAACCCTGATGGAAAATGATTCCCTTAAATAAGACCAATCAGTAACACCTGATTCCCAATCCTCACTAGTACCGCTTGTAACCACCAGAGGGAGCCTCTGCTCAGAACTCATCTCAAACCCATTCACAACATTCCCCTATGCCCGGCTATCTTGGAATCGTGGATGAGTTGCAATACTCTCAATCTGACTGTTTCAGGTATATACAGACGTTGTCCCTGAATCCACACACCATTCTTAAAGACAAGACTTACGTCCCTTGGGGGTTGAGCCAACAAAGAATCCGCATGGTATGCTTCCTTGATGTCCTTAAGTAGGTCTTGATTATGAATCACTCCCAGGAATCTAGAGTCAGGAAGAATAGTCTTAGGAGGAGTAAGTGGACGTGTCTCTGCTGAATGAATCCTAGAGAGTGCATCAGCCTTTCCATTGCGCGATCCTGGTCTATAAGAAATGACAAAATTAAATTGGTTTAGGAAAAGATTCCAGCGAGCCTGGCGAGGAGTCAGGCACTTAGCCGACCTGATAAATTCAAGGTTACGATGGTCTGTCAGGACGACTATTTGCTGTGCAGCTCCCTGAAGAAGGTGTCTCCATTCCTTGAAGGCGGCAATAATGGCCAACAATTCTCTATTGCCCACATCTTAGTTCCTCTCAGCCGAAGACAACTGCTGGGAAAAGAAGGCACAGGGATGCAAGACATTCTTCTCACCTGTTCTCTGAGAGAGTATAGCTCCAACGGCACAGTCTGAAGCATCCACCTCTATTATGAAGGCAAGCTCGGGGTTGGGATGTACTAAGATAGGTGCGGTGGTAAATTTGTCCTTTAAACAGGAAAATGCTTCCTGAGCTTGCGGGGTCCAGGAGAACCTAGACTGTTTCCGGGTAAGTTGGGTGATAGGTGACACTACCTCAGAGAAATTCCTAATGAAACATCTATAGAAGTTGGCAAACCCGATGAAGCGCTGCACCTCCTTCACATTTCTAGGAATTGGCCAATCCTTGATGGCTTGGGTCTTGCTTCCATCCATACTAATCCCTTGCGTAGATAGTACATACCCCAGAAATTGAATTTCGGTCCTATGGAATTCACATTTTTCAAGTTTGATGTAGAGATGGTTTTGTCTTAGGCATTCTAAGACCATTCTCACATGTCCATGATGTTCCTCTGTGGAGTTAGAAAAAATTAGAATATCATCCAGATAAATCACCACAAATGTATCTAGGAGATCCCTGAAAATGTCATTCACCAAGTGTTGGAAAGTGGCTGGGGCGGTACTCAGACCAAAAGGCATAACTAGATATTCGAAGTGTCCATAGCGTGACCTGAATGCAGTCTTCCATTCATCCCCAGGTCTAATACGGACCAAGTTATAGGCCCCACGAAGATCTAGTTTAGAAAAAATTTTGGCATGTCGCACTCTCTCCAATAACTCAGGGATTAAAGGCAATGGATAACGGTTTCTAATAGTAACCTTATTGAGTTCCCTATAGTCTACGCATGGTCTCAGAGATCCATCTTTCTTCTTTACAAAGAAGATGGGTGCACCTGCAGGAGATGAAGAGGGGCGTATGAAGCCCTTGGCTAGATTTTCATCTATGTAACCTTTAAAGCCTTTAGCTCGGGCCCCGCCAGGGGGTAGATCTTACCAAAAGGTATCTCTGCTCCAGGCAATAATTCAATTGGACAATCATATGGACGGTGAGGAGGAAGCTGGTCAGCGTTCTTCTTGTCACATAAATCCACATAGTCCTGGTATACAGCTGGTAGTTCAGGGACTGACATGATTCCTTTAGGAACAGAGCAAGCTGAAACTTTTGGACTCATCTGTTTCTCTGGAAAGTGTAATTCCTTGGTCTCCCATTAATGGTAGGATTCTGAGCCTGCAGCCATGGTAGCCCTAGAATAATGGGAAAGTGGGGAGAAGAGATAAGCATAAAGGACAGTTTCTCTTGATGATCTTTACCCATAAGAACCCTCAAAGGCTCTGTTTCCTGATCCACTGGTCCAGAGGTCAGCAGGGAGCCATCCACAGTTTCCATCTGTACTGGAGTAGCCTTCTTCACTGAACGTATTCCCTGTTTCAGAGCAAAGGAGACATCCATAAAATTTCCACTTGCCCCTGAGTCGATCATAGCAGAGCTAGACACCCAAGCTGAGTCAACCCAGAGTTTGATGGAAAGAAAGCAATGAGAATTGTTTTTCTTACAACTCAGCTGGGACACCGCTGAGGAAACTTGAAAAATGGCAGCGTTTACACAGTCAACGTCCTCAGAGGTAACGGAGTTTAAGTCCGAGAAATCAAGATCTGTTGCTGCAGATCTCTCTGGAGCCTGAGGCTCGGACCTGACAGATCCCCTCTCGCAACACTCACAATGAATGAGTGCTGCAGTAGTCTTACGAGAACGGCTGGGGCAGTTTATAATGAAGTGCCCTGACTTACCACAATAGAAACATAGATTCTCCTTAAAACGATGTTCCTTGCGTGCATCACTAACCCGTCGTTGTAAAGAGTCTACCTGCATGGGTTCAGGTTCAGGTTCCCGTGTAATCCTACTCAAAGGTTCCTTAGCTGGAGAGGAAGGTAGGAAAAGGTTAGTACGATTGCTTTCGAACCATCTCTCTTGCCTGCGTTCAGTCAGACGAGTATCAATACGGATGCAGTAGTTAATAAAGTCACCTAACGCAGTGGGAGGGTCGGCACGAGCAAGTTCATCCTTAATCAGTGGAGATAACCCCTTTCGAAAAATAGATTTTTTGGCGGAACTGTCCCAGGTGGTATCAAGGGCCCATCTCCTGAAATTCAAGGCATATTCAGCTACCGAGTGCTTACCTTGGCGCAAAGCTAACATGGCTGCTTCAGCTGTTGCACCTCGATTGGGGTCATCAAACACCTGCCCCATGGCTGAAATAAAATCATCAAGGTGATTCAAACAATCATCCTCAGTCTCAATCAGAGGGTTTGCCCACATTAAAGCCTTGTTGGTAAGCAACATAATTATAGTAAGCACCTTAGATCGTTCAGTGGGAAATTGTGAAGCATGTGCAGAAAAAAAAAGATTGCATTGATTAATAAATCCCCTGAATTTCTCACGTTCACCGCCAAAACGAAAAGGGGGCAACTTAGGAATCCCAGCACTCGGGGCTACGGCAGGAGCCTGGACTCGCCCCTCTAGAACCTCAATCCTGGCTCGCAAATCCTGGGTAGTCTGTCCAACCACTTGCAAATTGTGATTATTGAGGTCCTGTAGATTTGTAAAACGGGTCTTTATATTCTGCAAATCTGCAAGGATATTATCAGTCACTCCGCAAAGTTCCTTTATGCGGGCCTCCATTTTCCAGATCTTTTAAGACAGGATTACTGGAAGAAGAGGAGAGAAAAAAAACAATAGTGTTCACCTGTGGCAACACTGCAGAGAGAAAAAAAAATTAAGGGAACTGCTCACCTGGAATGGTTGTGAGAAGTCACAACCACTATCATCACAGAAAGTTTCAACCAGACATCTGATATCCAGAGTTACAGCAGACAAAAAAGAGAAAAGAAAGGAAAAAAAAAAAAACAATAGTGTTTACCTGTGGTATCACTGCAAAAAGAAAAAACTTAAGGAGATTGCTCACCTGGAATGGTTGTGAGAAGTCACAACCACTGTCATCACAGAAAGTACAACCGGACGTCTGATATCCACAGTACAGCAGACACAGCCTTCCAGACCCAGCAGACACTAACGTTTTGGCTTCAGAATCTTGTAATGTATGTAGTACAGTTCATATAGCGTCTTGTGCTTGGGTGCGATGAAAACACAGGAGTCACAGGTTTGATATAGAAAAGTCCTGTATTACTTCATACAAGTTGGCAGAAATAGTCACACAGTTTGCAGACACAGAAACAGGAGACACAGCAGGCCAGAGTAATCCAAGCTCAGCAATCACTCTCCAATACAGATTCAGGATCTTCTTCTCTGTTACCGTAAGTCCATGCAAACGTGGGTCTTTCAAAGAGCAGGGTTCAGAGTCCACAAGTGCTTCAGAGCTCCTCAGTAGGAATAGCTGGAGTACAAGGTCCAAGGCTTACAGAGTCAAGTCACAGGTTCACTGCAGGCTAGATTCTGAAGCACTGATTGCTCAGCTGTGGCTGCTTAAGAAGCAAAGGAGAGAATCAGGGCGGGAACATGCAAGCTGGAAACTCCATTTTGACTGAGGGCAAGATAGCTGCAGCAAGACAGAAAGTAAAATGGCTGACGAACAAACTGAGTTTCAGGAATATATACATAGAACCTTACATACAGAGATCACCAGTGACATTATACACAAGGAATTTGTATATACTGTCAGTGTACAGGTAATATAGTGATCACCAGTGACATTACACACAGGAGCTTTGTACATAGTGTCAGTGAACAGGTAATACAGGGATCACCAGTGATATACATAGGAGCTCGGTATATGGTGTATAGTGTACAGGTAATTGTTATGTCTTGGTAGCTGAGGAGAATAAGCAAAAACGGCAATACACCAGAGAGGCTGGAACCTATTGGATTGCAGTAACCTGAACTAACCAACAACTAGAGGTAGCCGTGGAGCGTTCCTACGTTGATCCTAGACAGCCTCGTCACAGCCTGAGAGATAACTACACCTAAAAGGCAGAAAGATGAAAGCTATCTGCCCCGGAGCAGATCCCCAAAGAAAATAGGAAGCCCCCAAACATGTAATGGCGGTTAGACAAGAAGAAGCACGGACACAGACAGAAAATAGAATGAGCAAACGCTGGGGCTCAATCTGTCTAGACAGAAAAGTACAGGAAAGGATACTCACTGCAATCCAAAAAAAACCCTAAAAAATACCAACTCTTCTGATTGCAAAAACATCTGAGATCACACAACCTCTACCACCTAAATCAGTTCGCTGGTGTAACAAAACTAAGCCACAGCCACTGAAAAAACAGGAAAAAGCAAATGAACAAACAACAGTGGCTCCAGATAAACTGAGAGGAGCACAAGCCCCCGGAGGGGACCTGGCTGACCTCCACAGAAGTGCAGGGAACAATGCAAAAAGCAAGCACAAAAATAAAAGCAGAAAATATGTTATCTGATAGCAGAAGATGCAGGCAAGACTCAGCAAGCTTCCAAATGAACCAGGAACCACAATTGAGACAAGAACAATTGATCACCGGCAACCATCATGGGAGGGAACCTCCCTTATATCAGACCAGTCCGTGGTCCCAGATTGCCATTCCTCGCTGAAAGGTTCAGTACTCTCTGTAACCACCAGAGGGAGCCTCTGCTCAGAAACCATCTCTAGCACATTCATAACAGGTAATACAGTGATTACCAGTGACATTATACAGGAGCTCTATATATAGTGTCAGTGTACAGATAATACAGGGATCACCAGTGACATTATACATCGGAGCTCTGTATGCAATGTCAGTATACAGGTAATACAGGAATCACCAGTGACATTATACACCGGAGCTCTTTATATTGTATACAGTGTATAGTGTCAATGCATAGATAATACAGTGATCACCGGTAACATTATACACAGATGCTTTGTATATAGTGTCAGTGTACCGGTAGTACAGTGATCACCAGTGACATCATACACAGGACCTCTGCATATAGTATACAGTGTATAGTTTCAGTGTACAGGTAACTGACTTACTGGTAACATCTTTAGTTGAAGTCCTTCATCTTTGCTTTTCATCTTCATCCAGCACACCCCACCATCACTTCTTGCAGCCAGTACTCGTCTCTGCAGAAAATAACACAATTACCTAGAGCACATTCACCAACCTCTACACTATGCCAGATGAAGAAAAAAGTGACCGTGTCGCCCTGCACAGTAAGAGGACCTCTCCTCCCCCACACTGAGAACAGTATCCTCAAAAATAAATATCCTTTATCTAGCCCCTACAGTAATAATATCCCACATTCTGGACCCCACGTGTCGTCCCATTATGCCTCATGTCTCTCCATATTGCCCCCATAATCATCCATAATAGTATAATGCATCCTATAGTCATATATAATAGTATAATGCACCCCATAGTCATATATAGCAATATAATGCACACCCATAGTAGTATAATGCACCCCATTCATATATAATAGTATAATGCACCCCATAGTCATATATAGCAGTATAATGCATCTCCATAGTCATATATAGTATAATGCACCCCCATAGCAGTATAATGCAGCCCCATGGAAGGCTAATGCAGCCCCATGGAAGGCTAATGCAGCCCCATAGGAGTATAATGCACCTCCATATGAGTATAATGCACCCCATAGGTGTATAATGCACACTCATAGCAGTATAATGCACCCACATAGTAGTATAATGCACCCACATAGTAGTATAATGCATCCCCATAGTAGTATAATGCACCCCTATAGCAGTATAATGCACCCCAAAGCAGTATAATGCACCCTCATAGCAGCATAATGCACTTACATATTAGTACATTGCACATTACTTTGTGGGGGTAAATTCTTTAAGCCCTGCCCCTCCTAAAGCCACCAGAAATGCTCACTTTTGGGGAGAATGTGCCTACACCCCATCCCTTCTACAGAATGACTTTCCAGAATGTCCAGGTTGGCAGGTATGTTAAGTTACCCCAACTTACCAACTCGTGCCATATTTTGAGGGGGGAACCCAAAGATACATTTTTTAGGGGTTTCTCAGTGCTAAAAAGATTTAGATTCCCTAGATCATAGAAACTGAAATATCAGAGAGTAAGGAGTTAAGCGAACACATGCGGAGGAAGCAATGTATGCCAGTGAGTGGGATGATGATCACAGTGTGGAGGACTCACACAAGCTCAACACCTCACTTCAGAGAGAAGTTATTTGATGCCATCGCTCATCACCGCAGTGATCATACTGATCCATCGGGGGATCAATGTTTGCTGACTGACCGCCCCTACACTGCAACTCACTTGTCATTTATTATAATTGCTTGCATTGTGTTTCCTAGCAGCACCATTAACTGGGAATGTTGGATTTATCTTCTCACTGAAGAGAGGATATAGATTGCAATTTGCATTAGAAAAACAGTTAATAATCAAATATGGGGTGGGGTCCGTGTGCCACAGCTGTAACATTACAGGCAAGTGCAATCTGTCTAAGGCCTCATTCATTAGAGATGAGCAAAGGATCCAGGTCCAATGGCCTTGTCATTAATCCATGATGGCCGGATGGGAGCCTCGCACACCACCTCCTTCCTGCTGGCATCACTAGTGCCTCTTTTGGTTAGTAGGCATGGAGCGACGTCGTGTGTGGCATGCTAAAATTTATACGAAGATATAATATATTGCCCTGCTGCATGCCTAGCTAAACTATACACCCGTACAGCAGGAGACTCACCTGCACCGGCACCCACATCCTAGGAGACGCATCTGCACCGCACAGCAGGAGACGCACCTGTACCCGCACAGCAGGATACTCACCTGCACCCGCACAGCAGGAGATGCACCTTCACCCGCACCCAGGATCTGGGCTAGGCAACTCCTCTACAATCATTCACATCAGCTGTGGACAGATGGGAGGGAGGCTGCCTACACCCCCGACAGTGCAATAAAAAGTAAAAAGTATGGATATTATTGTTTTCTTTCTTTTTTTTCCAAATTTTGGACATTGCACTGCTATATATTTTTCTAACCAATAAAGCTATAGGCATTAGGAAAAGCGCATACAGTGTGGACAGCATGTGGTTCTGATTCAGTCAAGTCACAAACTATATTCATTTATCATTTGCAGCTTTTCCAAATGTAGCAATGTTGTACTCCAGTACAAAATCTGTCTAATTTTATTTTTTTGTTGTGCAACTTCTTAAAGGATCATGTGACTATTTCCTCTAAAAAAGTGCGAAAAAGAGAATTTTTACATTTGCACATTTGCAAATTCAGCAAGTTACATGAGCATTTCAATACAGTAAAGATGTATATCTTTGTACCGTGTTAGCCAGTAGATAGAAAAATATTTAGAGTTGAGAGTCCTCAGTGGTTTATACCTTTTAATGGCTAACTGAAAAGATGGTAACAAATTGCAAGCTTTATGAGCATTTCAAAGAATTTGGTGCAAAAAACGGCAGATAATACAATTGGACACAAAGAAAAGTCACTTAAGAAAAAGCACAAATGATGAATTGGCCTCTTCAACTATAAAAATGCCATACAATATAATAAATTTGTCCTTTTTTTAAATATTATTATTATTATTATGGCACCATTTGTTCCATGGCGCTTTACATTTGAAAAGGGGTATACATAAATACGAGTAAAGTAATCTTAAACAATACAAGTCACGACTGGTACAGGAAGAGAGAGGACCCTGCCCGCGAGGGCTCACAATCTACAAGGGATGGGTGAGGATACAGAAGGTGAAGGTAGAGCCGATCATGCAGCGGTTTGGTCGATTGGTGGTTACTGCAGGTTGAAGGCTTGTTGGAAGAGGTAGGTCTTCAGGTTCTTTTGAAGGTTTCCATGGTAGGCGAGAGTCTGATATGTTGTGGTAGAGAGTTCCAGAGTAGGGGTGATGCGCGGGAGAAATCTTGTATACGATTGTGGGAAGAGGAGATAAGAGGGGAGCAGAGAAGGAGATCTTGTGAGGATCGGAGGTTGCGTGTAGGTAAGTACCATATAAAAATGACGGCTAAAGCCCAAAAAGTGAAGAAGTCACTAAACTTTTGTACAAGTGCCCCATCAAAGCTAAAGCCCAAAAAGTGAAGAAGTCACTAAACTTTTTGTACAAGTGCCCCATCAAAGTTGACAACTTTTTGGAGCATATCTAAACAGTATGAAGGAGTGTTTTCCATTACTATGATAGTAATTACATAATAGGAGAGTTAATTAATATTAGATGGGCAGGGTTACGACATCTGCTCTGTTACCAGCTTCAGGTTATACAGATCAAATCTCTCAGTTATGACTTGTGGTGACCCCTCTTAGGGCTCATTCAGACATCTGTGCAAATCAGTACAATCTCAACATCCGTGCAAATCGTCCCGATCTCGGACCCCAATGCACAGACTGGCCATGGCTCATCTGACCTGAGCGTTACAGCCTCATAGAAATATATATTGAAGCTGTCATGCTGGGTCTGGAGACCCACTGGCCAGTCCGTATATGGTGGTCCGAGATTAGACCGATTTGCACAGATGTCTGAATGAGCCCTATAAAAGAATTATAATGTAGGTTTGTAATTCAAAATTTGTGTTTGTCATTTTTTGTTTCGCCTTATTGGCGCAGGAAGTTTTTTTCACCTAATTCAATTAAATGTCACACACAGGTTCATTAGTTTTTCTAAAAATGAAATGTGCTCATGTTTGTCATTTTCACCTTAATTTGCATCTTTTTAGAGCAGAATTTAGAATAATCCGTTAAAATGCACAGAAAATTTCTAGTGTGTAAAAAAAAATCACTTACCGTATTTTTCGGACCATAAGACGCACTTTTTTCCCCCCAAAATTTGGGGGAAAATGGGGGTGCGTCTTATGGTCCCAACATACCTAAAATCCGGTGGCGGCGGCGGCCCCGGTGGCGGCGGCTGCAGCCTCCCTGTGGTGCGGTGGTGTCTGGCCAGCAGCGGGGCTCTGTGCTGTGTGGGGGACTCCTCCAGCATTTCCCTCTAAGCCGGAAAGCCCCCCGCAGCTCCGCTCCCTCCTGCAACGCGGTGGCGTCCTCAAACATGGCCGCCAGGGGCCTCCAGTAATATGGCCGCCGAATCTCATTTAAGTCTCGGCAACAAGATCTCTTCTCCCGAGATCTTGTCCTGAGATCTCGGGAGACAAGATCTCGGGAAGAGATCTCGTTGCCGAGACTTGAATTGTTTCTTGAGGCCACCACGTCGCAGCTGCGGGGGGCTTTCCGGCTTAGAGGGAAATGCCGGCGGAGCCCCCCACGCAGCACAGAGCCCCGCTGCTGCCCCGACATCACAGAGCACAGGAGACTGCAATTGGGACCACCGCTATGGGATTTGTGAGCGCAGCTACCCCACAGAGCACAGCCACCCCACAGACCACAGCCACCCCACAGACCACAGCCACCCCACAGACACAGCCACCCCACAGACACAGCCACCCCACAGAGCACCCCTGCAACACAGAGTACCACCACCGCACCAGCCTGGACCACCGAACGACCCCTGTGACCACTCCTCTACCTGTGCTGATCTCTTTGCTGGTAACCTAAATTCGGACTGTAAGACGGATCCCCATTTGACACATTATTATTTTTTCCCTATTTTCCTTCTGAAAATTTGGGGTGCGTCTTATGGTCCGGTGCGTCTTATAGTCCGAAAAATACAGTAAATCACTCAAGGGAAACTAAATTACATTTACACAAAAATAATGAATCGGCTGCAAACCTCTAGATTACAAAAAACAGGCCTTCAAGGGCAAGTGGAGAAAAAAAAAGTAAAAAAAGTAGAAAATAGACTTCAAAATAGGCGCATCTTACAAGAAGAACTTGTCACAAAACAAAACTGAATCAAGGTTTAAGTTCCCACCAGTGTTTTTATAAATCCACAACATGTCAATTTCTCTTGCTTGTGGTAAATATGTGTTTTTAGTACATGTCCACAGTAGAAACGCACTAAAAACACATGTAATCCACACTCGACTTTATCAATAAAGAGGGTTGAGCGGACTCATGGAAGTTCAGGTTCTGTTACCCGACCCAAACTTTATTTTAGGCTATGTGCACACGTTGCGGAATTGCCATGGAAATTTCCGCGGCAATTCCGCACCTCCCTGCCGCGGGAAATCCGCATATTATAGGTATGCGTATTCCCGCTATACACTAGCGTTTTGCAAGCGGAATTAGCTTGCAGAACGCTAGCGTTTTACAAGCTATCTGACAGGGTGGTCACACGAGTCAAACAAGTGTTTGACTCGTGTGACCAACTTTTTACTATTGATGCCGCCTATGTCGCATCAATAGTAAAAAGATCTAATGTAAAAATAATAAATAATGATATTCTCACCTTCCGGCGGCCCCTGCAGCTTTCCCGCCTCTTCAGCGACGCTCCCGGCAAGTTCCGTTCCCAGGAGTCCTTTGCGGCAATCATCCCGATGACGTAGCATCTCGCGAGACCGCTACGTCATCTGGGTGATCTCGCAATGCACTCCTGGGAACGCGATTGGCGGGAGCGTCGCTGAGAGGCGGGAAAGCTGCGGGGGCCGCCGGAAGGTGAGAATATCATTATTTTTTATTTTAATTATTGTTTTTACATGGATATGGTACCACCTGGGTACCTCTCCTACAGAACCCTGTACCTATCCGCATGCCGCTATGAGGCACAGCCACATGCAGAAAGTAAGCGGTTCAATGCATTCCTATGGCGGCGGAATCGCCGCGGTTCCGCAAAAAAGAATGAGCATGCTGCGGATTCTCCCACGATGCGATTCCGCCGCGGAAAAACCCGCAGCATGTGCACAGCATTGCGGAATCTCATAGGCCTTAATGAGTTGTATTGTGTAAGCTTGCGGTTTGGTTTCGCGCGAAAAACCGCGGCAAAACCGCTAAAAAACTGCAACGTGTGCACATAGCCTTAAAGTTACCAGAACTGTACCCGAACTTGGACCAGAAGCCGAACCCATTAAAAACAATGGGGACCCGAACTTTTGAACGGGAAATTCTCTGTCTCTGTCTCTCTGCAACGGACTTTCCTTGGAATACCGAACATTGCAACAGCTTGATGTTCGTGTTTGGCGCTTAGCACTGAACAGTGTCTGGTATGAATGCCGAACTTTTATGTTCAGGTCTAATTATCCCTAGTAAGAAAGTATTATCAAAGCTAAATAACAGGAAGTATCCAAATCAAAGCACCTTTATATAAAACATAACAGACCAAAATGAGACAAAAACTGCTGAAAAAACCCACGATAAAAATGCATGTAAAAAAATGCAATAAAAAAATGAAATAACTTAGCTAATTGGTGCAGAAAATCTGCAACATTAACAACGCAACAAATACTCATTGTGGGAACTTACTCTAAGGGCTCTTTCACATGTCCTGATATTTCCGGTACCAGAAAAACCAGTACCAGTGATATCAGTGTCTGTGTGTCCGTGTGTGTAATACTTGTGGCATACGTGTAACAACTGTGTGTCGCATCAGTACCACACGTACCAGCGCCTGGGAAGCAGTGGTACTGTTCGCATTGTTCCTTAGTGCTGAAGACAGCTCTCATCATTCTTTCCTACTTGCGCTCCCATCAGCACTAGCAGGTGACAATGTTGAGAGTTGTATTCAACTGATAACAGTGAAAGCAGGCAGAGGCTGATGAGATTATTCTTCAGTCGCACTATAAATTAATAAAAAAAATTAAAAACGGTGTGGGTTCCCCTGTATTTTGGCAACAGCCCAGCAAAACTGACAGCTGCGGGCTGCAACCCTCAGCTGTCAGCTTCAGCAAGGCTGTTTATGAAAAATAAAGTGGTCCCCCCACTGTTTTTTTAATTACTTAAAAGGCATGGGGTCCCCCCCATTTTTGACAGCCAACTTTGCTAAAGCAGACAGCTGTGGGCTGGTGCTCTCAGGTTAGTAAGGGCCATTGATATTGGCCCCCCAAACTAAAAATAGCAGCCCGCGGCCGCACAGAAAAGGAACATCTATTAGATGCGCCAATTCTGGCGCTTTACCAGCTCTTCCCACTTGACCATGTGGCAGTGGCAAGTGGGGTTCATATTTGAGGTGTTGATGTCACCTTTGTATTGTCTGGTGACATCAAACCCACTGATTAGTAATGGAGAGGCATCTATAAGACACCTCTCCATTACTAATCTATAGTTGTATGGTAAATAAACACACAGCCAGAATAAAGTCTTTTATTTAAAATAAAAACAAAACACACTTTAAACTTTATTTAAAATTAACAAGCCCATTCCATTGAAGCCCTCGTCTTCTGTAATAAAACAAAAATAAAAAATAACAGTATGTCAGCTGTCCGACATTCTGAGAATACCAGCCCCAGCTGTCTGCTTTAGCAAGAATGGTAGTCAAAAATGGAGGGACCCCATGCCGTTTTTAAATTGTTTAAATAAGTAAAAAAAACGCGTGGGGATCCCTCTACGGTATTCTTGATAACAAGCCTCTGTAACGGGCTGGGTGGTGGAACCACTGTGCCAAAGCCCAAGTAAGAAATGGAGGGGCGTGACTAGAGCCTCACTCAATCCGACCATGGACACGCAGCAGCTAACGACACCGCCATCCATGGAGAGACAAGGGAGGTGATCCAGGTGCTACTCCAGGACTGACCTTGGGTAGATGGCGGCTGACCCCTAGGAGTGGATAGCTGGAATGGCCCAGGGAAATGTCCAGCAGATGCAGGCAGGCGGAAAAGATGACAGGAACCACAGGTGCAGACAGGATAGTCTAACAGACAGATGAGCACTGACGGGTGCAGCCAGCTCGGCTGCCGTTGAGGTGAGCACTGGCGGGTGTAGCAGACTTGGCTACCGTTAAGGGAATCACTGGCGGGTGCAGCAGACTTGGCTACCATTGAGGGAAGCACTGGTGCGTTCAGCAGACTCAGCTACCATTGAGGGAAGCACTGGCAGGTGCAGCAGACTCAGCTACCATTGAGGGAAGCACTGGCAGGTGCAGCAGACTCGGCTACCGTGGAAGGAAGCACTGGCGGGTGCAGCAGACTCGGCTACCATTTAAGGAAGCACTAGCGGGTACAGCAGGCTGAGATGCGAGTACTGGGACCTGAGAACTTACAAGCGTGTTAGAAACAAACTCACAACATTGCACAGGCACCTCCATGTTGGAGGAGGCGGTTTAAATAATAAGTGACCTCCAGCTATTGGCTGGGGGCACTTTAGAGGAACGGGCGCAGCCCCTTTAAGAAAGAGGAAGTGAGCACTCGCTCTAAGCACAGTACCTGTAGATCTGCTAGGAGTGCATGCACCCCGGGCAGCAGCAGACCCGGAAGGAGCAGGACAGGAGCCTTGGCTGTGAGCAGCTGATGTCTCTTCAGAGAGGGAGGGACTTCAGGCAGAGATGCAGGCGCTACAGTATGTCCTCCCTTACAGTCATGGACAAAAGTTTTGAGAATGACACAAATAATAATTTTTACAAAGTCTACTGCTTCACTTTTTCTAATGGCAATTTGCATATACTCCAGAATGTTATAAAGAGTGATCAGCTTAACAGCAATTACTTGCAAAGTCAATATTTGGCTAGAAAATGAACTTTATCCCCAAAACACATTTCAACATCATTGCAGCCCTGCCTTAAAAGGACCAGCTAACCTTTTTCAGTGATTGCTCCATTAACACAGGTGTGGGTGTTGATGAGGACATGGCTGGAGATCAATCTGTCATGATTATTATTATTATTATAGATTTTTATAGCGCCATTTATTCCATGGCGCTTTACATGTGGAGAGGGCAAATATAGACAAGTACAGTAAACATGAGCAATACAAGGCACACACAAGTACAGAAGGAGAGAGGACCCTGCCCGCGAGGGCTCACAATCTACAGGGATGGGTGAGGATACACTAGGAGAGGGAAGAGCTGATCGTGCGGTGGTTCAGTAGACTGATGATCACTGCAGGTTGTAGGCTTGTCGGAAGAGGTGGGTCTTCAGGTTCTTTTTGAAGGTTTCCATGGTAGGCGCGAGTCTGATGTGTTGGGGTAGAGAGTTCCAGAGTATGGGAGAGGCTCGGGAGAAGTTTGTATGCGGTTGTGGGAAGAAGAGATAAGAGGGGAGTAGAGGAGGAGATCTTGAGAGGATCGAAGGTTGCGTGTGGGTATGTACCGGGAGACCATGTCACAGATGTATGGAGGAGACAGATTGTGGATGGCTTTGTAGGTCATGGTTAGGGTTTTGAACTGGAGCCTCTGAACGATAGGAAGCCAATGAAGGGCTTGGCAAGAGGAGAGGCTGGGGAATAGCGGGGAGACAAGTGTATTAGTCGTGCAGCAGAGTGCAGGATGGATTGGAGTGGTGCCAGAGTGCTAGAGGGAAGGCCAGAGAGTAGGAGGTTGCAGTAGTCGAGGCGGGAGATGATGAGGGCATGCACTAGTGTTTTTGTACTTTCATGGTCAAGGAATGCACGGATCCGGGAAATATTTTGAGTTTGAGACGGCAGGAGGAGGCTAGGGTTTGGACATGTGGCTTGAAAGAGAGGGCAGAGTCGAGGATCACTCCGAGGCACCGAGCGTGCGGGACTGGGGAAAGTGAGCAGCCATTGATGTTAATGGACAGGTCTGGTGGGGGGGTAGAGTGAGATGGGGGAAAGATGATGAATTCTGTTTTGTCCATGTTCAGTTTTAGAAAGCGAGCAGAGAAGAAAGCATGAAATAGCAGACAGACATTGTGGGATTTTGGTCAGTAAGGAGGTGAGGTCAGGTCCAGATAGGTAGATCTGCGTGTCATCGGCGTAGAGATGATACTGAAGACTATGGGATTCTATGAGCTGTCCCAGGCCGAGGGTGTAGATGGAGAAGAGTAGGGGTCCAAGAACTGAACCTTGGGGAACACCGACAGACAGGGGGTGAGGTGAGGAGGTGGTGTGGGAGAGGGAGACACTGAATGTTCGGTTTGTTAGATATGATGAGATCCAGGATAGGGCCAAGCCTGTGATGCCAAGTGATGAGAGAATCTGTAACAGGAGGGAATGGTCCACAGTGTCGAAGGCAGAAGACAGGTCCAGGAGAAGGAGGACAGAGTAGTGACGCTTGCTCTTGGCGGTTAGTAGGTCGTTGGTGACTTTAGTTAGGGCAGTTTCAGTTGAGTGATGCAGTCGGAAGCCTGATTGTAAGCGGTCAAAGAGGGAGCAGGAGGAGAGGTGGGAGGACAGTTCAAGATGGACATGCTGTTCCAGTAGTTTTGAGGCATAAGGGAGAAGAGATATCGGGCGATAGTTAGACACAGAGGATGGGTCAAGGGAGGTCTTTTTGAGAATGGGTGTGATCGAGGCATTTTGAAGGATGAGGGGAAGACACCATTTGTAAGTGAGAGGTTGAAGAGGTGTGTTAGAGTAGGGGTGAAGACGGTGGCGAGGCTAGGGATGAGGTGGCATGGCAGCGGGTCAAGCATGCAAGTGGTGAGGTGTGATCTTGATAGGAGGGTGGAGAGCTGATCTTCTGTCATGGTGGAGAAGTTGGCTTTGGAGGAAGAGGGTTGAGCAGCTAAGAGGGGCAATGGGGGCTGTGGGCCAAAGCTTTCTCTGATCGTATCGATCTTCTGCTTAAAGAAAGAGGCAAAGTCTTCAGCAGAAATGAGAGGAGAAGGGAGAGGTGCTGGGGGACAGAGTAGAGAATTGAAAGTGTTGAAGAGCTGTTTAGGGTTGTGAGACAGGGAGGATATGAGAGATGAGAAGTAAGTTTGCTTTGCAGCAGTGAGCGTGGACTTGAAGCTGGTGAGGGACTGCTTGTATGCGGTTAGGTGCTCGGCAGAGCGGGATTTTTTCCATCTTCGCTCAGCAACCCTGGAAGCCCGTCTCAGTTCTTTGGTGAGGCTGGTCAGCCAGGGCTGCCTGTTGATTGTACAAGTTTTGCTATGTGTGAGGGGGGCAGCCGAGTCAAGTGCTGCTGTTATTGCAGTGTTATAAAAGGTGGCAGCAGAATCTGTGTCGTGAAGTGAAGATATGTCTGTAAGAGGGAGGAGGGACTCAGAGAGCATTGGTAAATTGAGGTGTTTGAGATTTCTGCGAGGGTGAGTGAGTTTGTGGAGTGGGGGTTGTGCACTAGAAGAGGAGAGAGAAGAGAACGTCAGTAGGTTGTGATCAGACAGGGGAAGGGGTGAGTTAGTGAGATTAGTAAGGGAACAGAGGCGGGTGAAGATAAGGTCGAGCGTGTGACCATCTTTGTGAGTGGCCGCAGAGGACCATTGAGTGAGGCCAAAGGAGGCAGTGAGCGATAAAAGTTTAGAGGCCGCTGGGGTGGAAGCATCAATGGGGATGTTGAAGTCACCCATGATGACAGTGGGGATGTCAGCAGAGAGGAAATGAAGCAGCCAGGTGGTGAAGTGGTCGAGAAAGGTGGAGATGGCAAGTTCTGGGGGGCGGTAGATGACAGCCAGCTGGAGGTTGGAGGGGGAGTAGATGCGGACGGAGTGCACCTCAAATGAGGGAGTAGTAGCGGAGGGGGGTAGTGGAATTGGGGCAAAGGAGCAGGTATCAGATAGGAGCAAACCAACTCCTCCACCACGTTTGTTGCTGGGGCGGGGGGTGTGAGATAGGTGGAATCCGCCATTAGAAAGTGCAGCTGGAGAGGCTGAGTCCGAGGGGGTGAGCCAGGTTTCGGTGATGCCAAGGAAGGAGAGTTTATTGGTGATGAAGAGGTCGTGGATAAATGACAGTTTATTGCAGACAGAGCGTGCGTTCCATAGTACTCCAGGTAGGGGGACCGGGGAGTGGGGGCTGGGTGAATGGGTATGAGGTTATCATGGTTGCGAGGACGTGTAGAGGATCGTGGCAGGGTGATAGAAGTGAGTGTGGGGATGTGTTGAGGAGGGCCAGGATTTGGGGATATATCACCAGCAGTGAGGAGTAACAGACAGAGCGTTAGAAGGTGGGAATAGGATAAGACATGGTGTGGCCATGTGTTTCTGGAGAAAAAGGATTGTACGTGGAGGAACAGTTCTGAGGAGAAGGTGAGATGTCTGGGGAGAATGGAGGGGAAAATGACTACTTGCTTACTAGATGGGGGATTAGAGGGAATAGGAAGAAAGTAAGTAGTATGGGGGTGAAAGTGAAAAGAAAAGGAAACATGGTAGTGGTTATATATTAGGTCAACTTACAGTCAAATTCCAGTCCAATTCTAGTCTAATTCATAGTATAGTAATTAGAAATCTGTAATTTGAAAGATGGAATTTGAAATAGTAAGCCTGTGCAGACTACGTCTGTGCAGACGCATGGCTCTGAATATATCTGGGACTGAGGTGGATCAGCTGTGAGGGGGGATGTGGGCGTGATTACCCAGACCACATGGTCACAGATAAGCAAAGCTAATAAAAGAGGGGGAAGGGACTGGCAGCTCAGGTATGCATGGGAGACACAAGGGGAATGAATGCAATTGTGAATACAGGAGGATGGGTAAGTGAAATGCCAGGGATACTATATGCACTTCTTAAACAGTCAAAAACAGAGAAAAAGCTGCATAGATGATTGCGTACCATGCAAAATTAATGCAGTTCACAAAACACAGTCACAGCAATTTGGCAAAGTTGGGGAAATTTGGTTCATACCATGCAAAATTAATGCAGTTCACAAAACACAGTCACAGCAATTTGGCAAAGTTGGGGAAATTTGGTTCATACCATGCAAAATTAATGCAGTTCACAAAACACAGTCACAGCAATTTGGCAAAGTTGGGGAAATTTGGTTCATACCATGCAAAATTAATGCAGTTCACAAAACACAGTCACAGCAATTTGGCAAAGTTGGGGAAATTTGGTTCATACCATGCAAAATTAATGCAGTTCACAAAACACAGTCACAGCAATTTGGCAAAGTTGGGGAAATTTGGTTCATACCATGCAAAATTAATGCAGTTCACAAAACACAGTCACAGCAATTTGGCAAAGTTGGGGAAATTTGGTTCATACCATGCAAAATTAATGCAGTTCACAAAACACAGTCACAGCAATTTGGCAAAGTTGGGAAATTTGGTTCATACCATGCAAAATTAATGCAGTTCACAAAACACAGTCACAGCAATTTGGCAAAGTTGGGGAAATTTGGTTCATACCATGCAAAATTAATGCAGTTCACAGAACACAGTCACAGCAATTATTAAGTAAGAATGACACCACTGGACACTTTAAAAGGAGGCTGGTGCTTGGCATCATTGTTTCTCTTCTGTTAACCATGGTTATCTCTAAAGAAACACGTGCAGTCATCATTGCAATGCACAAAAATGGCCTAACAGGGAAGAGTATCGCAGCTAGAAAGATTGCACCTCAGTCAACAATCTATCGCATCATCAAGAACTTCAAGGAGAGAGGTTCCATTGTTGCCAAAAAGGCTCCAGGGCGCCCAGGAAAGACCAGCAAGCACCAGGACCGTCTCTTAAAAGTGTTTAAGCTGCGGGATCGGGCTACCAGCAGTGCAGAGCTTGCTCAGGAATGGCAGCAGGCAGGTGTGAGTGCATCTGCACGCACTGTGAGGCGGAGACTCTTGGAGCAAGGCCTGGTCTCAAGGAGGGCAGCAAAGAAGCCACTTCTCTCCAGAAAAAACATCATGGACAGACTGATATTCTGCAAAAGGTACAGGCAGTGGACTGCTGAGGACTGGGGTAAAGTTATTTTCTCTGATGAATCCCCTTTTCGATTGTTTGGGACATCAGGAAAACGCCTCATTCGGAGAAGACAAGGTGAGCGCTACCACCAGTCTTGTCTCATGCCAACTGTTAAGCATCCTGAAACCATTCATGTGTGGGGTTGCTTCTCAGCCAAGGGAATCGGCTCTCTCACAGTCTTGCCTAAAAACACAGCCATGAATAAAGAATGGTACCAGAATGTCCTCCAAGAGCAACTTCTCCCAACCCTACAAGAGCAGTTTGGCGATCAACAATGCCTTTTCCAACATGATGGAGCACCTTGCCATAAAGCAAAGGTGATAACTAAATGGCTCAGGGAACAAAACATAGAGATTTTGGGTCCATGGCCTGGAAACTCCCCAGATCTTAATCCCATTGAGAACTTGTAGTCAATCATCAAGAGACGGGTGGACAAACAAAAACCTAAAAATTCTGACAAAATGAAGCATTGATTGTGCAAGAATGGACTGCTATCAGTCAGGATTTGGTCCAGAAGTTGATTGAGAGCATGCCAGGGAGAATTACAGAGGTCCTGAAGAAGAAGGGTCAACACTGCAAATATTGACTTGCTGCATTAACTCATTCTAACTGTCAATATAAGCTTTTGTTACTCATATGTTTGCAATTATATTTCTGTCTGTGATAAAAACATCTGTCAAACACACATAAAAACCAGAGGGCAGCAGATCATGTGAAAATATAATATTTGTGTCATTCTCAAAACTTTTGGCCATGACTATACACTCCCTCTTTTTCAAGCCTGTCAGAAATTTCTCCAGGAGGAGAGCGGCATGGAAGTTCTCCCTGGACTCCCAGGACCTCTCCTTAGGACCAAATCCCTTCCAATCCACAAGAAAGAAGGTCTTTCCCCTTACCTTCTCGGTGGCCAAAATGTTATCTACCTCGCAAACGTCCTCAGCGCTGACAGGAGTTGGAGTGACACCAGGAACCTTGAAGAAACAACTGAGGACAACAGGTTTGAGAAGAGACACATGGAAGGAATTGGGAATTCGCAAGGAGGCCGGGAGTTTGAGTTTATAGGCTACTGGATTAATCCGTTTCAACACATTGAAGGGACCAATGAACCGAGGACCCAATTTATAGGATGGTATCTTGAGGCAGATTTACTTAGATGACAGCCAGATCTTATCTCCAGGATGAAACAGAGGTGAATCCAGACGTCTCTTATCCACGTGTCTTTTCATCCGTTCAGAGGATTTTACCAAAGATGCTTTGGTGTCCTCCCAGATCTTGGAAAATTTCCTGACAAGGGAATCGGCGGCTGGCATATCGGAGGTGACAGCCACAGGAAATGGCACTTTGGGGTGTTGACCATAGACCACCAAAAAAACGGAGATTTGGCCGAAGACTCACTCACGTGGCTATTGTAAGAGATTTCGACCTAAGGCAGGAGTTCAGCCAGTCACTGTGATGAACATTAACAAAATCCCGGAGAAAATTAGTCAGGATTTGATTGACTCGTTCCACTTGGCCATTGGACTGACAATGGTAAGATGAGAAATCCAAATTAACATCCAGCAGCTTACAGGTGGCAATCCAGAAACGAGAAGTAAACTGGTCACCTCTATCGGAGACTATGTGAAGCGGTAGACCATGGAGACGAAAAAAAAATCTGAGGAATGAATTCTTTTGCCAGTACTGGAGCAGATGGAAGACCGGATAGTGGGATGAAATGAGACATCTTGGAAAAACGATCCACCACCTCCCAGATGATGGTACATCCAGTCGACACTGGCAGATCCGTGATGAAATCCATGGAGATATGCTGCCAGAGAACAGACGGAACAGGCAAGGGAAGAAACCGACCGGTCGGAAGCTATTTGGGAGTCTTATTTCAGGCACACGAAGGACAATCAGAGACGAAGTTCACAACATCTTTGCACAGAGTTGGCCACCAATAGTGTAGAGAGATAAGGAGAGTAGTCTTCTTCTGTCCGGCATGGGCCGCCACTTTAGAGAAGAACCCGCTTTCTGTCAGGTTCAGCCACGTAAGTCTTACCAGAGGGTAGACGAGGGTAGACGAGGGTAGACGAGATAAGTCTAGTGGAGCAACTGTGATTATTTTGGAGGGCTCGATGATATGTTTAGGCTACTCCTCCTAGTTGGAGGCCTTCGGAGGCAATACGTCTGCTTCATTCAGTGAGGACAGAACAACTTGCGTTTATTGGTACTGCTCTGCTGTTCCTGTCCTGTTTTCCGCCTCCCTGGAGGCTGCATATCCAGGCCCATTTGTGTGCCCTTTGTGTCTTGTTTTCTGTCGCCCTGGGGGCAGCATACCCAGGCCTGAATCTTTAGTCCTGAACTTGTTATCGCGTCTGTCCTTGTCTGAACTAAGTTCCATACCCGAACCTGTTTATATTCTTGTCTGTAGCCTTATTTACCCTGCTGTGTCTATCTTTGTGTCTACGCCTCTTGCTCGCAGATTCCATACCAGTACCTGTCTCTATCTGGGTGATGCTGCACATAGTGTCCTTGGTGTTCACATTGTACTTCTCTTCAAGTACTTGTGTTTATTGGTTCTGCTCTGCTCTCTCTTTGCCTCAGCGGCTTCACTCGCTCCTGTTCCGCACCCTGCTGCTTCGCTCTGCTCTCCCGCTCTGCACCCTGCGGCTCTTCTCTGCTTTCCCACTCTGCACCTTGCGACTCTGCTCTGCTCTCCCGCTCCGCACCCTGCGGCTCCGCTCTGCTCTCCTGCTCCGCACCTTGCAGTTCTACTCTGCTTTCGTTCCGTACCCTGTGGGTCTCTGTCCTTCTAGTCTGAACTGGTTCCTAACAGTTCCTGTCCCTCCAGTCTGAACTGGTTCCTACCTGCTCCCTTGTCTTACTCGTACCTGCCTGTGTTCCTGCCCTACCCATTACGGTTACGGTTCCTCCAGTCCAATCCATGCCCGTCTGCCTGCCAGAGTGCCAGCCGTGTCCGCCTGCCTGCCAGAGTGCCAGCCGTGTCTGCCAGAGTGCCAGCCATGCCCACCTTCCTGCCAGAGTGCCAGTCGTGCCCGCTTGGCTGCCAAAGTGCCAGCCGTGCCTGCCTGAGTACCAGTCATGTCCATCTGTACTTGCCCACACCTGTCATAAGTATTCTGTCCTCCAGTGGGGTCAGCTGCTATAGCCAGACACCACTCTGGAGTGGTACCTGGCAGCTACCTGCCGCACAAAACTGACCTCACTACTAGAGGTTCCAGTGAACACCAAGGTAGCTGCTTAGTCACGCCCCTCCAGGGTAGTCTGGTTTGTGACACAGTGGAACCACAATCCACGCTCGCGCCACCTAGTCAGGGCGCAAGCGTTACATCTGTGTGCTGTGACATCAATGTGTATTATCTCTGTCCTGTGACATCACTGTGTATTATCTCTGTGCAGTGACATCACTTTGTATCATCCCTGTACGGTGACATCACTGTGTACATTATTCCAGTGCTATGTCATCAATGTGTATTATCTCTGTGCTCTGACATCACTGTGTATTATCCCTGTACTGTGACATCACTGTGTGTATTGTCCCTGTACTCTGACATCACTGTGTATTATACCTGTACTGTGATATCACTGTGTGTATTATCACTGTACTGCGACATCACTGTGTATTATACCTGTACTGTGACATCACTGTGTGTATTATCCCTGTACTGTGACATCACTGTGTATTATCTCTGTGCAGTGACATCACTGTGTGCATTATACCTCTACTGTGACATCACTGTGCTAATTATCCCTGTACTGTGACATTACTGGGTGCATTATCCCTGTTCTGTGTCATCACTGTGTTTTATCTGTGTACTGTGATATCACTGTGTATTATCTCTGTGTAATTACATCACTGTGTAATATATCTGTACTGTGACATCACTGTGTATTATTCCTGTGCTATGTCATCACTGTGTATTATCTCTGTGCTGTGACATCACTGTGTGTATTATACTTGTACTGTGACATCACTGTGTGTATTATCACTGTACTGTGACATCACTGTGTGTATTATCCCTGTACTGTGACATCACTGGGTATTATCCCTGTACTGTGACATCACTGGGTATTATCCCTGTATTGTGACATCACTGGGTATTATCCCTGTGCTGTGACATCACTGTGTACATTATTCCTGTGCTATGACATCACTGTGTATTATCTCTGTGCTGTGACATCACTGTGTGTATTATCCCTGTGCTGTGACATCTCTGTTTATTATCTCTGTGAGGTGACATCACTGTGTATTATCTCTGTGCAGTGACATCACTGTGTGCATTATCCCTGTACTGTGACATCACTGTGTATTATCTCTGTGCTGTGACATCACTGTGTGTATTATCCCTGTGCTGTGACATCTCTGTTTATTATCTCTGTGAGGTGACATCACTGTGTATTACCTCTGTGCAGTGACATCACTGTGTGCATTATCCCTGTGCTGTGACATCTCTGTTTATTATCTCTGTGAGGTGACATCACTGTGTATTATCTCTGTGCAGTGACATCACTGTGTGCATTATCCCTGTACTGTGACATCACTGGGTATTATCCCTGTACTGTGACATCACTGGGTGCATTATCCCTGTTCTGTGACATCACTGTGTATTATCTCTGTCCGTCTGTTCTGGATGACAAACTAGCATCCATTATTTTGACATGTATTGTTGTTATATGTATTAATAAAAATTATTTTGATATATTACTATACATTCCTTGTATCTTTGTGTTTCATAAAGGTATAATTGTTTTGACTGTCTATATGGCAGTGAATCATGGAGTGAAATAAAACAAAAAATGTCCAAACATGGCAGGTAGGGATAGGGGCATCTTAGTTTTCTTGCCCTGTCAGTATAGCCACTATTGTAACTCATAAAGGTTTCCAGCTTTTCCAGACATCTGAATGGCAAAGATCTTTGTTCAGGGTCCATACATTACTATATTACATTTTCTGGTGAATAATCTTGCAGGAAGCGAGTCTGTGAAATTTATTTTCCTTGGATTTATTTTGTTTAAAAATAAACCCAATAAAAGTCGCGGTAAATTGGGGACAGGCGGCAGCGTGCCATAGCAGTCCCACTATTTGATATATACAGAGAGCTCAGCACTTTTTGGCCTCATTGGAGTAGAATTGTGTGTCTTGTTTGCCAGGGACACTTTATATAGTAAGTGATAAATTATTCCTGTCGCCGGATGAAGTAGAGGCTTCTGATTTGTTTTTCTTGAATATCAAATTAATTACATCTATTTTTACCTCGTCGTGATACTTTCTCCTTCTGTAAAAAATAATTTATTTTCACTAATTGAAAGAGAGGATGTTTGAGCTGATAATCTTTTAGAAATCTTGATACTGAGGATATCACTGTGTTACTGATATGTCTTGTACTTGTTGTATGAAGTCCAAAAATGTATTATAATGCACAAATGTGGCCTGGTGCTGTATACTGCGCACAATAGATATACAGCATTTCTGTACCAATCCTGGTTGTACAGATGCCGATTTAAAGATCAATTTAGGCGATTTCAGACCAATAAATGTTTGGAATACAATCAACTTCAGGTGCCTTAAACCCATCTGTATTATTAGGTGAGAACCATCTGGATGTAATGAAAGCCTCAGCAATGTCAAAGTGAAACAGCTCACCTTTCACACCTTTATTACAATTTCCCAGCTTCATATTGTAAATCACAGACATTTGACGTGTTATACTACATTATGTAAAATTTAATTATATTCTACTTATTCAAATAAGAAATGTTACCATGGAAATGTAAGTATATGAAAAAAAAATAATTGGAACATAAAATTCAAATGTAAACTGTAATGCCATTGTGTTTGTACTCTGTTTATCCGGTGTTACTCTGCATATCTCTGCTTTAACCCTTCTCTCCTTTCCCTCTAATGAGCTGGAATGCTGTTGTCAGTTACCTGTGTGGATGCTGCTGAGTTCCCTGCTCTGCTGCGTACCGTACATGCGTGAGTGTCTCCGCTGCGCTGCATGACCACCCGATTGTGCGGTCCTTGGCTGCCGCTGTGGAAAGCTAGGTCCTCTGCAGTTGTGCATGACTTACCACAAGTGTTCAGGCTTGCAGCTGCTGACAGGTGTCCTTTGCTATGCTAATTTGTGTCTGGATGTGCTTAGGGTACATGTAGCCTGGCCACACCTCCCCTGCTTTTGTGAGGAATGGGTGTGTGCTAGAATTGCTACTCCAGCCTCTCGCTGTGAGGCAGCTCCCATATAAAGTTCCCATGCCCTGTGGAGGTGGCCAGAGCTTCACATTAAGTTTCTGAGTCTTGCTATGGCTGTTTTGTGTTCAGCACCTGTCCTGCCTGCCTGCTTTTCTAGGTGAGCTGATGCCTGTCTTCTGCCTGCTCTGGGGGAAGAATACCCAGATCTGTTTCTGTTATCAGCTTTGGGACAGCTGATGTCTGAGTTCCTGTTTATGTGTTGGTACCAAAGTCCTAGTCCTGATTCCTGCTGTGTTGTGTTCCTGAAGTCCTTCTGTGTCCTGAACCCTGTGCCCAGTGACTGTGACTCTTTGGTAATTGACTTTCTGTGATCTAACCTGGGTTCATCTCGGAAGTAGGAGTCCGGTGTGTCTGCTGAGTCTCTGCTACTCTGTGCTCAGCTTGTTATTTGGTGCAATCCCCGGCCGGCTTCAGTTCAACCCGGCAGGGCTTGCACCAGACCGCATGGGTTCCTTTTTAGGTCGCTGCCAGATGTCCAGAGCTTGATGACCGTGGCCTCTTGTCCGGAGCCTATGACTGAGGCCTGATGGCCGGTGTCTGATCACCACTTCCAGATGTCCTGATCCTTTCCTTCCCTGCCCAATGCCTGGAGCCTGCCGATCGCTACCAGATGTCCAGAGCCAGATGACTGCGGCCTCATGTCCGGAGCCTGATGTCCACAGCCTGATGTCCGGAGCCTGTTGTGAATGCTCTGGATCTGACTTCTGATTTTTGGGCACCCTCTGGTTGCTGCTTATAGTAATGACGCTGCTTTGGCTAACAGAGGTCTATCAGCTGGGGCGATGATTGGCAATCAGGTGTTGATGACTGGGGAGATATAAGTGAGCAACCTTCCCATGATCCTCGCTGGTGATTTGTTTCTTCCTGGTCCCTTTTGGAAGTCAGCTTGCTTCCTGCTTTGTCCTGCAACTTTCAGATACGTTATTTGCTGTTTATTTCTGTGGCATTTGTTTTTGTCTATCTCAGTTTTCTGGCCTTCTGGAGTTTGTACAGCCAGGTTCCCCTGCTGGGGCCTGCGCTGGACTCTGTTTCTCATTTGCCACTGTTTATGTATTTTCAGTTCCCTGTTATTTGAGTATCTGCTGATTTGCTAAAAGTTCACACCAGAGACAGTTTTTGTATTTTCAGTTCCCTGTTATTTGAGTATCTGCTGATTTGCAACCAGTTACACCAGAGTTCTGATCTAGCGGGGAAGAGATCGTGTGGTCTCAGTATTTTTGCATATCAGACTGGTTGGAGTTTTTCTTAGAGTTTTTGCTGGATTGCAGACAGTATTCTTTCCTGTCCTGTTCTATCTAGACAGCTTGGGCCACAGCATTTGCTTGGTCTATTTTCTGTCTGTGTTTGTATTTCATCTTGTCTCACTGCCAATATATGTTTGGGGGCTACCTATTCCTTTGGGGGCTCTACTCCGGGGCAGCTAGCTTTCCCCTTTCTCTCTTTAGGTTTAGTTATCTCTCCGGCTGTGTCGAGGCGTCTAGGGCACCGTAGGCACATCCCATGGCTGCTTCTAGTTGTGCTGTCAGTTTAGGGGTCTGCAATCCGCTACTTGCCAACCTCTCTGGGTGTCTGGTTGCCTAGGCTATTTTGGCTACTGTCCTCCTCGGCTACCAAATCATAACAGGAACCTGTAGATTGTTGTCAGATGTCCGGAGTCCGATGCCAGTGTTCTGATGTTCTACCTGAGATCCGAATCCCGATGTCCTGCCTGAGACCTGATGTCCGGCTTGTGCCTGATGACCTAATGTCCAGCTCGAGTTTCGATGTCCTGATGTCTTACCTGATGTCCAGTCCGTGTTCCGATGTCCCGCCTGTGTCCAGATGTCCTGCCTGAGTCCGGATGTCTGTCCGTGTTCCGATATCCAGCCTGTGTCCAGATGTCCAGTCCCTGGTTCTGGTGGTCCAAGTTGTGCTCTTGAGCCAGTTCCGCTTATGTTCCTGGATGGATTCCTCCTCCTTGGTTTCTGGGAGTCTCCAGCCCTGTTCCCCGGTGACGGTACCGCCAGTGAGTCCTGGACTTGACCTGCCGATGCCCGGTGTTGTAGTGCCAACGTTCCTGGACCTGTGCTATCCGTGTCTTGCTTATGTTCTGATTTCCTGCTGGTTCCCTGGGGTCTTACCCGTGATGGCTCTTGACATTGTCTGAAGGCTGCCTGAGGTCAGTATCTGATGCTCTCCTGCTGTGCCTGTGCTACGCCTGAGGCCTGAGAGAGATGCCATCCTAGTATGCCCATGCCAGATGACCCTGGACTGCATCAACCCTTGATGACCCTAGCCATCATCTGAAGTCTTATGACAAAAAACTACGAATTTACATCAATAAGTAACTGTAAAGAAGTGTTTCCAGAGAGTAAATGATTAAAAACTCAATATTTATTAATACTTTTAAAATATAGATCATAAAAAACAGCAAATGCCCAGTAGGAGGTAATAAACATCTTAATACATCAATAGTTAATTATAACGCACATCCATAGCCAAATAATTATAAGTAGCCTAATCATAGCCCCTTAGAGGGAACAGAACCCCCATTCAATGAAATGTATCAAGCAGAAAATTGCACAAAAAGTCTCAATAATATGATCCCTTATATGTCACACGCCCCAGGAAGAAGCTTATGCGAAACGTGCGTTGGGGTGGAGGATTTAATGCTACTCACATCGTGGCAGTCCAGCCATTAGGTAATTTAGCCAGCATATTGTTTTTTATACTTATAACCTTATGGGTCTCTTGTTTACCGTGGCACCTCGGGGTTTAGGATCATTGCATCCAACCGTTTAGGTTTAGTCATTAACATAGGTATGATTGCGCCACATAAGGGATCATATTATTGAGACTTTTTGTGCAATTTTCTGCTTGATATATTTCATTGAATGGGGGTTCTGTTCCCTCTAAGCCTAATGTTTATTACCTCCTACTGGGCATTTGTTGTTTTTTATGATCTATATTTTAAAAGTATTAATAAATATTGAGTTTTTAATCATTTACTCTCTGGAAACACTTCTTTACGGTTATTTATTGATGTAAATCCGTAGTTTTTTTGTCATAAGCATTTTGCTGAGTGCCAGCTCCATTAGTATATATAGTTTTGGACTTTTTTTTGGATATAATCATCTGAAGTCTGCCTGAAGTCGGTGTCTGATGTTCTCCTGCTGAGCCTGTGCTATGCTGGAGGCCTGAGAGAGAGGCCATCCTAGTATGCCCATGCCAGAAAACCCTGGACTGCGTCAACCTGTGATGACCTCCTGCCATCTTCTGAAGCTAGTCCGAGGTCGGTGTCTGATGTTCTCCTGCTGTGCTTGTGCTACACCTGGTGCCTGAGAGAGAGGCCATCCTAGTATGCCCCTGCCAGATGACTCTGGACTGCATCAACCCGTGATGACCTCTTGCTTCGCCTGTCAACCTGTGATGTGTTTCCTTTGTGATGTGCATATTCCGGAACCTGGTGTTTACATGTCTTTTGCTTTATTTAAGTAAACTCTTATTTCTTCATACCTGAAGTTGTGCTGTGTCCTTTAGTCCTGCATATGGCCATCTTGTCCACAAGCTCAGCTGCCACAGACCCCGGTCGCTACGCTTCCCTAGTCCAGGTAGACTCGGGTTCCCCCTGTGGTCCAGTGGGTCCACATTCCATGATCACCTGGGACGCATACGCTGTCGTCGTTATGGTTCAACGACATGGGAGCGTTGGCTGGGTAAGCCACGCTGCATCCCCGATCGTAACATAAACCACAAAAAAAGGGTAGAAAATAGCTGAGCTGTACAGTTAATCAGATTACACTAAAAACTTGACCACTATGGGCATAATATAATTACTATAATACTGTGCTCTATGTACCTTCCCCTATAACAGTTATTATACTTTCTCCTATGTATATGAATATACCTAATAATAATCTTTATTTTTTTTATTTTTTCTTTATTTTTACTGCCCCTATGTACAAGAATATAACTACTATAATACTGCCCCTATGTGCAAGCATATAACTACTATAATACTGCCCGTATGTACAAGAATATAGCTACTATTACATTGCCCCTGTGTACAAGAGTATCACTACTATAATACTGCCCCTATGTTCAAGAATATAACTTCTATAATACTTCTCCCATGTACAAGATTATAACTACTATAATACTGCCCCTATGTACAAGAATAAGTCCACTATAATACTGACCCCTATGTACAAGATATAACTACTACAATATTGCTCCATATGTACAAGAATATAACTACTATTATACTGTTGCTACGTACAAGAATATAGCTACTATAATACTGCACCTATGTACAAGGATATAACTACTATAATACTTCTCCTATGTACAAGAATATAACTACTATAATACAGCTCCCATGTACAAGAATGTATCTACTATAATACTGCTCCTATGTACAATAGTGTAACTACTATAATACTGCTCCTATGTACAAGAATATAACTTCTATAACACTATCCCCTATGTACAAGAATATAACTACTATAATACTGCCTCCTATATAAAAGAATATAACTACTATAATACTGTACCCTACATACAAGAATATAGCTACTATAATACTGTCCCCTATGTACAAGAATATAACTACTATAATACTGCTCCCTATGTACAAGAATATAACTACTATAATACTGCTCCTAAGTACAAGAATATAACTACTATAATACTGCCCCTATGTACAAGAATATAACTACTATAATACTGCTCCCTATGTACAAGAATATAACTACTATAATACTGCTCCTATGTACAAGAATATAACTACTATAATACTGCTCCTATGTACAAGAATATAACTACTGTAATACTGCTCCTATGTACAAGAATATAACTACTATAATACTTCCTCTATGCACAAGCATATAACTAGTATAATACTGCCCCTATGTTCAAGAATATAACTTCTATAATACTGGTCCTATGTACAAGAATATAACTACTATAATACTGCTCTTATATAGAAGAATAAAACTACTACAATACTGACCCCTATGTACAAGAATATAACTACTATAATACTGCCCCTATGTACAAGAATATAACTACTATAATACTGCTCCTGTGTACAAGAGTATAACTACTATAATATTGAATAAAAAAGCCAAGAAGCCAGCGCTGCCTATGGTTAGTACACAATACATAAAGTGCATATGTCCATATTGGTTTCTAACTGTACTTTAAACTGAGACATTTAGTAAACAATTGTTCAATTCTTTGAGCCACCCCATCACGTCAAGGCATTCTCAGTTGGGACAGTCCTACTGTACTCTACGTTTTTTTATATACGCTGTGCCATTACGGCCTCCTAAATATATTAAAAGCATATTAAATGCAAACGTACCTGAAGCATTTCTGAAACACTCCCATGGCGCCAGAAGGGTGAGCGCAGATAAAGGCCTAACAGGTTCGGACAAGACATGCGGACATTTCAGATCTGACCTCCACACTGCCAAACCAACAACCATGGATGAAGGGTGAAACAGGCCAAGACACAGATGCATAATACAGTAGAGCCTATGGGGGAGGGTAGGGCTGCTGTAAGTGTGGACAACAGCCTAGATCAATCACGATAAAGACAGGTAAAATGGTGTGCATAACCAAGCACGCATGGCAAAAAGTGGGGGTCAGCCACAAACCAATCTAATATATAAAGCTGAATGTATGTATGTGTGTATGTATGTGGGTATGTTTGTCCGGGATTGGAATCCGCACCGTCGCACTTACGGGCATGAAATTTTGCATGCCCGCACGTCTCGACCCCGAAAGAGTCCTAGGCTATGTTTTGAATAGAAATTTTAACCCCGCGCGTTCCAAATCGCCAAACAATTTTGGCCCTATCTACATAATGGGGAGAAAGCTGAATGCTTGTGTGTATGTCCGGCATAGGAATCTGCATTTACAGGCATGAAATTTTGCACACCCGCACGTCTCGACCTCGGGAGCGTCATAGGCTAGGTTTTTAGTCGAAATTTTAACCCCGCGCATTCCAAATCGGCAAATAATTTTGGCTCGGGATAGGAATCTGCACCGTTGTACTTACGGGCATGAAATTTTGCATGCCCGCACATCTCAACCCCAGGAGCATCATAGGCTATGTGTTGAATGGAAATTTTAACCCCCGCACGTTCCAAATCGCCAAACTATTTTGGCCCTATCTACATAATGGGGAGAAAGCTGAATGCTTGTGTGTATGTCCGGCATAGGAATCTGCATTTACGGGCATGAAATTTTGCACACCCGCACGTCTCGACCCCGGGAGCGTCATAGGCTAGGTTTTTAGTCTAAATTTTAACCCCGCGCATTCCAAATCGGCAAATAATTTTGGCCCGCGATAGGAATCTGCACCGTTGTACTTACGGGCATGAAATTTTGCATGCCCGCACATCTCAACCCCAGGAGCATCATAGGCTATGTGTTGAATGGAAATTTTAACCCCCGCACGTTCCAAATCGCCAAACTATTTTGGCCCTATCTACATAATGGGGAGAAAGCTGAATACTTGTATATAGATATAATCATTACAATTTGTTATAACTAACCGTAGTTAGGTACTATGCCCGGGCAGCGCCGGGCTCTTCAGCTAGTAACAAATAAAAAAGCCAAGAAACCAGCGCTGCCTATGGCTTGTTCGCAATACATAAAGTGCATATGCACATATTGGTTTCTAACTGTACTTTAAACTGAGACATTTAGCAAACAATTGATGAATTCTTTGAGACACCCCACCATGTCACAGCATTCTCAGATTAGGCAGTCCTACTCTACATTTTTTATTATGTTCAAGAATATAACTTCTATAACATTGCTCCTATGTCCAAGAATATAACTACCATAATACTGAATCCTATGTACAAGAGTAAAACTACTATAATACTGCCCCTATGTTCAAGACTAAAACTTCTATAATACTGCCCCTATGTACAAGAATATAACTACTATAATACTGCCCCCTATGTACAAGAATGTAACTACTATAATACTGCTCCTATGTACAAGAATGTAACTACTATAATACTGCTCCTATGTACAAGAATGTAACTACTATAATACTGCCCCTATGTACAAGAATATAACTACTATAATACTGCTCCTATGTACAAGAATATAACTACTATAATACTGCTCCTATGTACAAGAATATAACTACTATAATACTGTCTCCTATGTACAAGAATATAACTATTATAATACTGCTCCCGAGGAGATAATTTGCATATTCCCAGTGCCTTCTGGGATAAGTGAAGAGTCTCCGCGAGCTCAAGGAACACTGGATTTTGGCTGTTGCAGCTGAAAGGAGGACATCAGTAAACCAGGGGAGGAGTCCCGAGGAGATAATTTGCATATTCCCAGTGCCTTCTGGGATAAGTGAAGAGTCTCCGCGAGCTCAAGGAACACTGGATTTTGGCTGTTGCAGCTGAAAGGAGGACATCAGTAAACCAGGGGAGGAGTCCCGAGGAGATAATTTGCATATTCCCAGTGCCTTCTGGGATAAGTGAAGAGTCTCCGCGAGCTCAAGGAACACTGGATTTTGGCTGTTGCAGCTGAAAGGAGGACATCAGTAAACCAGGGGAGGAGTCCCGAGGAGATAATTTGCATATTCCCAGTGCCTTCTGGGATAAGTGAAGAGTCTCCGCGAGCTCAAGGAACACTGGATTTTGGCTGTTGCAGCTGAAAGGAGGACATCAGTAAACCAGGGGAGGAGTCCCGAGGAGATAATTTGCATATTCCCAGTGCCTTCTGGGATAAGTGAAGAGTCTCCGCGAGCTCAAGGAACACTGGATTTTGGCTGTTGCAGCTGAAAGGAGGACATCAGTAAACCAGGGGAGGAGTCCCGAGGAGATAATTTGCATATTCCCAGTGCCTTCTGGGATAAGTGAAGAGTCTCCGCGAGCTCAAGGAACACTGGATTTTGGCTGTTGCAGCTGAAAGGAGGACATCAGTAAACCAGGGGAGGAGTCCCGAGGAGATAATTTGCATATTCCCAGTGCCTTCTGGGATAAGTGAAGAGTCTCCGCGAGCTCAAGGAACACTGGATTTTGGCTGTTGCAGCTGAAAGGAGGACATCAGTAAACCAGGGGAGGAGTCCCGAGGAGATAATTTGCATATTCCCAGTGCCTTCTGGGATAAGTGAAGAGTCTCCGCGAGCTCAAGGAACACTGGATTTTGGCTGTTGCAGCTGAAAGGAGGACATCAGTAAACCAGGGGAGGAGTCCCGAGGAGATAATTTGCATATTCCCAGTGCCTTCTGGGATAAGTGAAGAGTCTCCGCGAGCTCAAGGAACACTGGATTTTGGCTGTTGCAGCTGAAAGGAGGACATCAGTAAACCGCGCGCCGCTAGGCGCGCGAGTTTTGGCTTATATTTCACCGCTTGATTATCTCTTGAACAATAAGAACATGGAAGAGGCCAGGAGCCATGTGGTGAGCTGCATTTCTTGCTACATGTTCATAGACTTACCAGTGGAAAAGCCAAATTTCACATGCCACAAATGCAAGCTTGTGTCCCTGTTGGAGGAAAAGTTGCAAAATCTGGAAGAGAGGTTATCTACATTGAAGACCATTAAGGAAGGTGAAGAGTTCTTAGACAGAGCAGAATTATCTCTTCATGGTACAGAAAGAGAAGAAATTCGAAGTGCAACTGAAGAAACAGAGGAATGGAAGCATGTGACCCAAAGAAGCAGGAGGATCAGGAGGCAGTCAGCACCAATTCTGCTCAGAAACCAGTACCAGGCTCTTACACAGGAGAACGATGAAGAAATACATCAGGAATAAGACTTTGCCCACAAAGAGTAACCTTGTACGCCCTCAGAGTCCTCCTGGATGGAGAAAGAAAAATGTTGTGAAGAAGAAACGGAGAGTTGTTGTCATGGGGGATTCCCTGTTGAGAGGAACAGAGGCTGCTATCTGCAGACCAGATATAACCTCAAGAGAAATGTGCTGTCTTCCAGGTGCAAAAATTAAAGATGTGTCTGACAGGATATCAGGACTCTTCAGACCTAAAGATGACTACCCATTCCTGCTAATACATGTGGGGACAAATGACACCACAAGAAGTGACCTGGAAACCATCTGCAGTGACTTTGAAAACTTAGGTAAGAAAGTGAAAGAACTGGGAGCGCAGGTGGTCTTCTCCTCCATCCTTCCAGTGGATGGCCATGGAACAAGGAGGTGGAATAAGATTCTGCAGGTGAACAAGAGGTGGAATAAGATTCTGCAGGTGAACAACTGGCTACGTCGATGGTGCCGTCAGCAAGGATTTGGATTTCTGGATCACGGAGTGAATTACCTGTACGATGGACTACTTGCTAGAGATGGGGTGCACCTTACGAAGACTGGAAAACATGTATTTGGAAGTCGCCTTGCTACACTCATCAGGAGAGCTTTAAACTAGAACAATGTGGGAAGGGAAGCAAAACGCCAGCAAAAGCCATACACCTGACAAATGCTATTGAGAACTCTGCTATTAGAAGTGAAGGGGAAGAACAAAGACAAAAAAATCTACATAATAAAAATATTGAAGAAAGAGAAACCAATCACAAACTAAAGTGTTTCTATACGAATGCACAAAGCATGGGCAACAAACAAGGAGAACTGGAGCTACTAACGCAGGAGAAGAAATATGATGTCATTGGAATCACTGAGACTTGGTGGGACGATACACATGATTGGAATACAAGGCTAGAAGGTTACAACTTATTTGCAAGAAACAGACTTGATAAACGAGGAGGAGGTGTTGCATTGTATGTTAGAAAAGCGTATATCTGCACAGAGATTGAAGCTTCAGAGACTGGGAGTTCTGTGGAAACTGTTTGGGTAAGAATACAAGGACAGAACAATGGAAAGGACACCATTGTAGGCATTTACTACAGGCCGCCTGTGCAAGCTGAAGATATGGATGAACTCTTTATGCATCAAATGGCCAAGTTCTCCAAAAAATATGACATAGTGGTCATGGGAGATTTCAACTATCCAGACATTTGTTGGGAATCTCTCTCAGGCAAAACTAACAGGTCCAGGAAATTCTTATCCTCTCTTGCTGACAACTTTATCTTCCAAAAGGTAATGGAGAAAACAAGGGGATCTGCTACCTTGGATCTAATCCTCATAAACAGGGAGGAAATGGTGGAGGAGGTAAGAGTGGCTGGGACCCTAGGAGGTAGTGACCATGCTATTTTAGAATTTTGGATAACAAGAGGAGGAAGACCTGTGAAGACTCAGACGTCAAGGTTAGATTTCAGAAAGGCAGATTTTAAGGAACTCAGAAAGAGAATTGGAGGGATCCAATGGCTGGATATCCTTAAGGACAAAAATGTCCAGGAAGGATGGAAAATCTTGAAAAATGAGATTCTCAAAGCACAATCGTTAACAATTCCGAAAAGAGGGAAGAATGGGAAGCATTTAAGGAAACCAGGATGGATGAACATAGAACTTAAACACATGCTAAAAAGGAAGAAAGAAATGTTTATCAAATGGAAAGAGGGAGGCATATCTAAAGAAGAATATAATGCTGTCTGCAGAACCTGCAGGGCACAAATCAGATTATCTAAAGCTGACAATGAATTAAGGCTTGCAAGTGACGTCAAAAGCAACAAAAAAGGATTTTGGGGATACGTCAAAAGTAAAAGAAAAGTCAAAGATGCTATAGGATTTTTAAAGGATGAAAATGATGAAATGGTAAGTCAGGATGTTGAGAAGGCTGAACTTTTAAATTCCTATTTTGCATCTGTTTTCTCTCAGAAAGGAAATGTAACATCAACTGATCTTCACTGTCCTATTAAAGGAATAGAAGAATCCAGGATATCTATAAACAGAAAGACAGTGAGGAAACACTTAGCTAACCTAAATGAATTCAAGTCTCCAGGTCCAGATGAATTACACCCCAGGGTACTGAAGGAGATAGCAGAAGAAATTCTTGAACCACTGTCCATAATCTTTGAAAATTCTTGGAGAACAGGAGAAGTCCCAGAAGACTGGAGAAGAGCAAATGTTGTTCCTATCTTCAAAAAGGGGAAGAAGGTGGACCCAGGGAACTACAGGCCGGTGAGTCTGACTTCTATACCAGGAAAGATCTTTGAACAAATTATTAAAGAACATGTATGCAAGTACCTGGATAAGAATGAAGTGATTAAACAGAGTCAGCATGGGTTTGTAACTAATAAGTCATGTCAGACTAACTTAATTTCCTTCTATGACAGAATCACTGACTGGGTGGATCAGGGAAATGCTGTAGATATAGTATATCTTGACTTCAGCAAAGCATTTGACAAAGTATCTCACACAATCCTTATTGAAAAAATGACTAAGTATGGAATGGACAAGGCAACTGTTAGGTGGATTCATAACTGGCTTAGTGATCGGACCCAAAGAGTGGTTGTAAATGGCTGCACATCCAGTTGGAAGAATGTCTCAAGTGGGGTACCACAAGGCTCTGTTTTTGGCCCTGTATTGTTCAACATCTTTATCAATGATTTAGATGAAGGAATTGAGGGTAAACTGATCAAATTTGCTGATGACACAAAGCTAGGAGGGGTAGCTAATACTAGAGAAGAGAGAGAGAGGATTCAAAAAGATATACATAAACTGGAGCAGTGGGCAGCAACTAACAGAATGGATTTTAACAGGGAAAAATGCAAAGTACTACATCTGGGCAATAAAAATGAAAAAAGCATATACAAAATGGGAGGAATAGGGCTAAGTAACAGCACATGTGAAAAAGACTTGGGTATACTAATTGATCACAGACTTAACATGAGTCAACAGTTGATGCAGCAGCAAAAAAGGCAAATGCAATTCTAGGATGTATCAACAGAAGCATACAGTCTAGATCACGTGAGGTCATTATTGCCCTCTACTCCTCTTTGGTCAGACCTCATCTGGAATACTGTGTCCAGTTTTGGGCACCACATTTTAAAAAAGACATCAACAAACTGGAGCAAGTTCAGAGAAGAGCCACCAGAATGGTGACCGGTCTGCAAACCATGTCCTATGAGGAACGGTTGCAGGATTTGGGAATGTTTAGCTTGCAAAAAAGAAGACTGAGAGGAGACTTAATAGCTGTCTACAAATATCTCAAGGGCTGTCACATTGTAGAAGGATCATCTTTATTCTCATTTGCGCAAGGAAAGACTAGAAGCAATGGGATGAAACTGAATGGGAGGAGACACAGATTAGATATTAGAAAAAACTTTTTGACAGTTAGGGTGATCAATGAGTGGAACAGGCTGCCACAAGAGGTGGTGAGTTCTCCTTCAATGGAAGTCTTCAAACAGAGGCTGGATAGACATCTGTCTGGGATGATTTAGAGAATCCTGCTTTGAGCAGGGGGTTGGACCAGATGACCCAGGAGGTCCCTTCCAACTCTACCATTCTATGACTTTCTATGCTCCCTATATACAAGAATGTAACTACTATAATACTGCTCCTATGTACAAGAATATAACTACTATAATACTGCCCCTATGTACAAGAATATAACTACTATAATACTGCTCCCATGTACAAGAATATAACTACTATAATGCTGCTCCTATGCACAAGAATATAACTACTATAATACTGCCCCTATGTACAAGAATATAACTACTATAATACTGCCTATATGTACAAGAATATAACTATTATAATACTGCTCCTATGTGCAAGAATATAACTACTATAATACTGCTCCCATGTACAAGAATATAACTACTATAATACTGCTCCTATGTACAAGAATATAACTACTATAATACTGTCTCCTATGTACAAGAATATAACTATTATAATACTGCTCCCTATATACAAGAATGTAACTACTATAATACTGCTCCTATGTACAAGAATATAACTACTATAATACTGCCCCTATGTACAAGAATATAACTACTATAATACTGCTCCCATGTACAAGAATATAACTACTATAATGCTGCTCCTATGCACAAGAATATAACTACTATAATACTGCCCCTATGTACAAGAATATAACTACTATAATACTGCCTATATGTACAAGAATATAACTATTATAATACTGCTCCTATGTACAAGAATATAACTACTATAATACTGCTCCCATGTACAAGAATATAACTACCATAATGCTGCTCCTATGCACAAGAATATAACTACTATAATACTGCTCCCATGTACAAGAATATAACTACTATAATACTGCCTATATGTACAAGAATATAACTACTATAATACTGCTCCTATGTACAAGAATATAACTACTATAATGCTGCTCCTATGTACAAGTATATAGCTTTAAATACTGCTCCAATGTACAATGTCGTCTCCCTATATCTTAATCTGTGCATGCACTGCCTCCGGGAACCATTTTCGCATATCCCACTGCAGTGTAATAATTTTGAAGGAGGACTCTCGTCAGCGCCAACATCTGAGGACAGTCAAGGTCCCACAGAGCCGGAACACCCCCTCCTCACACCCAGTGGACAGCAGCATCACTCCACAACTGCCTCCGGCCTCCTGAAGCAGCGACCCTACCTCTTGTGACCCAGTTCCACCTAGACAGATTGATCAGCAAGTTGGCTAAAAAGTTCTTTGATATATTTATCACTATCCATAATAACGACCGCCCCGCCTTTATAGGCTGTCTTAATCGTTATTGCAGTATTAGGCTGTGGTTCCACGGTCCGGAACCAAGCGCTTTGGACGGAGCGGAAATTCCGCACCGCCCAAAGCCTCGCCCCCTTTCTGACGCGCGCTCTTTCCGGATGTGTTCCGGACACCTCCGTAACACATCCGGAAAGAACGCAGGGCTGCATAGCCCTGTGTTATTTTACTTTGCGGCGACGCAGCGTCGCCGCAAGACGCTAGGACATGCTGCGGTCTGAAAAGACGCGCCGCATGTCCGTAAACGCAGGTCTTCCGCCTGCGTATTTTTACGCATAGTGGAGACGGGATTTCTTTAAATCCCCTCCACTATGCTGTAACATCTGGACGCTGCGTGTTTGGCGCTGCGCCAACGCACAGCGTCAAACACGCAGCAAATCCGGACTATTTCCTTATCGTGGAAACATACCCTTACTGGCCAAATTACTGATAGCTTGTCTCTCTATCGTAGATTAATTATGCCCACCCTTGACAGAAAATTTATTCCTCAACAATTCTTTATCTCTTTCCACCAAATGTGTGTAAGATTCTACAAAATGATTGTTAGCGGGTGGCTGAAAATTACTTTTATTGAAAAGAACCAACCGCTTTTAGTGTAAAACATGGAATCACATTTGTCAGTGGTGTAGTAATACATGCTTCCTTGTCAGAAAATGAGTTATTAGACGCAACCTTCTGAAAAACGAATACAGATCACATTCAACTTCAAACCAATTTGGAACATTTGAAGGGCAAAAAGACAAACCCCTATCCAGAACATCATATTGAATGTCAGTTAGTGAAAATGATGAAATATTTACCACACTGAAAAAAAGTTCTTCATAAAGGATAGGTACACTTGTACCTCCAGCTTTGTAGTGTATTTACTGGTGTGCCCATGTGGGCTGATGTATGTGGGAGAGAGGAAGATGGAGATAAAATCACGGAAAAGTAAACATAAAAGTACCATTAGGACAAAATTATTAGATTTGCCTGTACCGAAGCACTTTTGTGAGCTGAGGCATTCTGTTAATCAACTTAGGTTTAGGGTGATAGACAGTGTCCCGTTACAGAGGAGGGGAGGTGATAGATTGAGGATTTTAAAGAAAAAAGAGATGAAATTTTAAAGAAAAAAGAGATGAAATATATTTATACTCTTGGTACATTACAACCAAAGAGGCTTAATCTGGATTATAATTTGCATATTTGTGCATCTTGAATCTTCTCTCCCCCTAATGGAGGCATTCTCTGTGGTATATTTGTAATCTCTATTTTCTTTTCCTTTTTTCTTTTTTTTGTTTTGTTTTCTTTGTTTTTTTTTGTGTGAGATGGTAATTCGTATATTTATTTATTTTTTTTTATTTCTTATATATTAATTTCTCTATTTTTTGTAGATTTTCTCACTGACAGAATGGAGTGAGTGGTTGACATGGGGAATTGGAATCCAAACTGTGGACTTTAAGGTCTTTTCACATGTTTGTATATTTCCCCATGCCTCTTTTCTCTCCAGGCTGTCATATGATATTAACCCCTTCACCCCAAAGGGTGGTTTGCACGTTAATGACTGGGCCAATTTTTACAATTCTGACCACTGTCTCTTTATGAGGTTATAACTCTGGAACGCTTTAACGGATCTTCGCGATTCTGAGATTGTTTTCTCGTGACATATTGTACTTCACGTTAGTGGTAAAATTTCTTCGATATAACTTGCGTTTATTTTTGAAAAAACGCAAATATGGCGAAAATGTTGAAAATTTTGCAATTTTCAAAATTTGAATTTTTATTCCCTTAAAACAGAGAAATATGTCACACAAAATTTTTTGTTAGGAAATTATAAGGGTTAAAAGTTGACCAGCGATTTCTAATTTTTACAACAAAATTTACAAAGCCATTTTTTTTAGGGACCACCTCACATTTGAAGTCACTTTGAGGGGTCTATATGGCAGAAAATACCCAAAAGTGACACCATTCTATAAACTGCACCCCTCAAGGTACTCAAAACCACATTCAAGAAGTTTATTAACCCTTTAGGTGCTTCACAGGAGCTGAAGCAACGTGGAAGGAAAAAATTAAAATTTAACTTTTTAGTCCAAAAATGATCTTTTACAAACTTTTTTTCATTTTCACAAGGGTAAGGCCTCTTTCACACATCTGTCTTTTTGTATCAGGCATGATCCGCGTGTTGGTAAAAAAACGGATCCGGTACCGGATGCGTTTTTTTTACCATTGACTTTCATTAGCGCCAGATGTGCCTGATGTCATTGCGTTGTCTCCGTTTTTGTCCGGATCCGGCGGAAATGTACATTCCGGCGGCCGGACAAAACGGAGCATGTAACGTTTTTTTTTTTTTGCCTGAGCCGCCTGATGTGCCTGAAGCGGCGCATCAGGCGGCCGGAAACAATAGAAGTCAATGGAACCGGATCAGACTTTTGTGCAATCCGGCAAAAGTCTGATCCGGATTCTGGAAATGAAGGTCTACTACTACTACTACTACTACTACTACTACTACTACTTTTTCCAGTGTCTCCAGGCATCAGAAACCCTCTTTTTCTGGGTTCAAAAGTTCAGGTCGGATCCAGCAAAAAAACTGATCCGTTGCATCAGTTTTTTTGTTTCAGCGCCGATCCATCCCTTGAGGTGTTCGACGGATCATGCCTGATACAAAAAGACGGATGTGTGAAAGAGGCCTAAAAGGAGAAAATAGACAGATAAAGTTGTTGTGCAATTTCTTCTGAGTACGTCAATACCCCATATGTGGGGGAAAACCATTGTTTGGGCACACGGCAGAGCTCATAAGGGAAGGAGCACCGTTTGACTTTTCAAACTAAAATTGGCTGGAATTGAGATTGGACGCCATGTCGCATTTGGAGAGCCTCATGTTCCGTTTGCAGTGCCCCAGATGTGCCTAAACAGTGGAAACCCCCCACAAGTGGCCCCATTTTGGAAACTAGAGCCCCTAAGGAACTTATCTAGATCTGTGGTGAGCACTTTGAACCCCCAAGTGCTTCACACAAGTTTATAATGGCCGGGCATGAAAATAAAAAATCCTATTTTTTTCCCATAAAAATTATCTTTTAGTCACCAATTTTTTATTTTCCCAAGGGTAACAGGAGAAATTGGACCACAAAAGTTGTTGTCCAATTTGTCCTGAGTACGCTGAAACCCCATATGTGGGGGGAACCACTGTTTGGGCGCACGGCAGAGCTCTGAAAGGAAGGAGCACCATTTGACTTTTTCCAACCAAAATTGGCTGGAATTGAGATTGGACGCCATGTTGCATTTGGAGAGCCCCTGAGGTGCCTAAACAGTGGAAACCCCCACAAGTGACCCCATTTTGGAAACTAGACCCCCTAAGGAACGTATCTAGATCTGTGGTGAGCAATTTGAACCCCAAAGTGCTTCACACAAGTTTATAACGTAGAGCCGTAAAATTAAAAAATCATATTTTTTCCACAAAAATTATCTTTTCGCCCCAATTTTTATTTTCCCAAGGATAACAAGACCCCAAAAGTTATTGTTCAATTTGTCCTCAGTACGCGGATACCACTGTTTGGGTGCATGGCAGAGCTCGGAAGGGAACGAGCGCCGTTTGACTTTTTCAACGCAGTATTGGCTGGACGCCATGTCGTGTTTGGAGAACTCCTGATGTGCCTAAACAGTGGAAACCCCCACAAATGACACCATTTTGGAAACTAGACCCACAAAGGAACTTATCTAGATGTGTGGTGAGAACTTTGAACCCCAGGTGTTTCACTAAAGTTTGTAACGTCCGAGCATGAAAATAAAAAAATCATATTTTTTCCACAAACATAATCTTTTAGTCTCAAACTTTTTATTTTCTCAAGGTAACAGGAGAAATTGGACCCCAAAAGTTGTTGTCCAATTTGTCCTGAGTATGCTGATACCTGATATGTGGGAAAAACTACTGTATGGGCACACGTCAGGGCTCGGAAAGGAAGTAGTGATGTTTTGGATTGCAGACTTTGATGGAATGGTCTGCGGGCGTCATGTCGCATTTGGAGAGCCCCTGATGTGCCTAAACAGTGGAAACCCCCCACAAGTGACCCCATTTTAGAAAATAGACCCCACAAGGAACTTATCTAGATGTGTGATGAGCGCTATGAAACCCCAAGTGCTCACAGAAGTTTATAACGTACAGCCGTAAAAACAAAAAAATAATTTTTTTTTTTACAAAAATGATATTTTCGCCCCCAATTTTTTATTTTCCCAAGGGTAACAGAAGAAATTGGATCCCAAGAGTTATTGTGCAATTTGTCCTGAGTACGCTGATACCCCATATGTGGGGGTAAACTACTGTTTGGGCGCATGGCAGAGCTCAGAAGAGAGGGAGCACCGTTTGACTTTTTCAACGCAGAATTGGCTGGAATTGAGATCAGACGCCATGTCACATTTGGAGAGCCCCTGATGTGCCTAAATAGTGGAAACCTCCCAATTCTAACTCCAACCCTAACCCCAACACACCCCTAACCCCAGTCCCAACCTTAACCATAACCCTATCCACAAACCTAACCCTAACACACCCCTAACCCTAATCCCAACCCTAACCGTAATCCTAACTTTAGGCGCAACCCTAACCCTAACTTTAGGCGCAACCCTAACCCTAATGGGAAAATGGAAATAAATAAATTTTTTTATTTTATTATTTTTCCCTAACTAAGGGGGTGATAAAGGGGGGTTTGATTTACTATTTATAGCGGGTTTTTATGATTGGCAGCTGTCATGCTAAAAGACGCTTTTTATTGCAAAAAATAGTTTTTGCATCAACACATTTTGAGAGCTATAATTTTTGCATATTTTGGCCCACAGAGTCATGTGAGGTCTTATTTTTTGCGGTACGAGTTTACGTTTTTATTGGTACCATTTTTAAGCATGTGACGTATTTTGATCGCTTTTTATTTTGATTTTTGGGAGGTTAGAATGAACAAAAATCAGCAATTCATGAATTTCTTTTGGGGGGCGTTTATACCGTTCCGCGTGTGGTAAAATTGATAAAGCAGTTTTATTCTTCGGGTTAGTACGATTACAGCGATACCTCATTTTTATCATTTTTTTATGTTTTGGCGCTTTTATACAATAAAAACAATTTTATATAAAAAATAATTATTTTTGCATCGCTTTATTCTGCGAGCTATAACTTTTTTATTTTTTCGCTGATGATGCTGTATGGTAGCTCGTTTTTTGCGGGACAAGATGACGTTTTCAGCAGTACCATGTTTATTTACATCGGTCTTTTTGATTGCGTGTTATTCCACTTTTTGTTCGGCGGTATGATGATAAAGCATTGATTTTAGCGTTGTTTTTTTTTTAAGGGGTTCACTAAAGGGGTTAACTAGTGGGACAGTGCTATAGGGCAAGTCGTTACGGACACGGTGATACCAAATATGTGTACTTTTATTGGTTTGTTTTTTTTATTTACAGGAAGAAATTAATTTATTGGGGAATATATATATATATTTTTTATTTTGGAATTTTTTTTTTTTACACTTGTTATTTTTATTTTTTTTAACTTTTTTACTTTGTCCCAGGGTGGGACATTACAGTATAAGGTCAGATCGCTGGTCTCACAGTGTGCACAGCACTCTGTGAGACCAGCGATCTCACAGGCAGTGCTGTAGGCTTTCTCAGTGCCTGCTCTCAGGGAACGGGATTGGCCGGGAGCGTCACTGAGAGGCGGGAAAGCTGCGGGGGCCGCCGGAAGGTGAGAATATCATTATTTTTTATTTTAATTATTGTTTTACCAGGGATATGGTACCCAGGGCCTGGAGGAGAGTCTCCTCTTCTCCAGGCCCTGGGTACCATCCGCACATGAACCGCTTACATTGCGCATGGTGGGCATAGCCACATGCGGAAAGTAAGCGGTTCAATGCATTCCTATGGCGGCGGAATCGCCGCGATTACGGGAAATTAATGAACATGTTGCTTTTTTTTTCCGCGAAGCATTTTTTTTCACGGAAAAAAACGCTGCATGTGCACAAAAATTGCGGAATCCATTTAAATGAATAGGATGCTTAATGCTTGTGTTTTTTTTCCGCATTTTTGCCGCGAAAATTCCTGACGTGTGCACTTAGCCTTAGTGTGCTAGCGCTTGGATCGCCGTGTCTGAGAGCGGTCATGTGATTTGGTGACGTGGGTGCCTTCTGACGTTGGCGCTCCATTGCGCATGCCTGCTGGACACGAGTACATTGATGGCATAGCGGCAAATAGGATCTGACATTAGAAGCTATACAACGGTATGAATAGTTCTGATTAGTCAGCGGTCTGAGCGCCAAGGGTGATGGGAACAACGATTGTCCATTTATGTAAACAAACAATGGGGTGAATCCTGATTGGGGTTTGGTTCCTATACCAATGCTTTTTGTGTTGATTTTAATTGGTTGTTTTTGGCACTGATATTTATTTGTGATTTTTTGTGTTATGTTATTTTTCTGTTTTTGCAAATTATGTAAATACTGAATGTGATTTTATTCTATGAATCTGTTATAAGAAACTTGATGTTGTTTTATATATACATTTTGTATCTGATTGATGTGGGCAGAACCTTGTGAGTGATTGGTGTGCATGTTGCCACCACACTATATAAGGCTGCCATTTTATGTAATGTGTATGCTTGATAAAGACCTACAATGGTCGAAACGTCGCATCATGGCAGAATAAAGTTTTTTTATTTTTTCATCACCTGGATGAGATGCTGTTCCTTCTTTATGCTGGACTGTTTGTTTTCCTTGGATTGGAGCGTGCATCTCCACATTGAAGTGCTGTTGGCTGCTATATATTTCAACTTGCTGATGGTGTCCAATAGTGATGAACGAGCATGCTCGTTACTACTCATTACTCGCTCGAGCATCAGTGTGCTCGAGATGTTCATTACTCGGTGAGTATTTTTTTATTGTTCAAGTAGGAGCTCAATCCCCTGCCCCACATCTTTGGCGCTTTTTAGACAGCCAATGAACATGTGGGGATTGCCTGCCAATCACTGTAATACCATAGTCATCTTGGTTATGGCATTACTGTGATTGGCCACATAGCGTCATCAGCTCTATATAAGACCCGTGTCACCATGCTCGTCACACTGTACCCGGACACAGACTGAAAGAGGGACAGATTTATAGCTGCGTATTAGCCAGGTGTGAGGAACTCAGCCGGCCGCCACACGGTAGCCCGGGTATCACAGCTTCTGATACCACCGCCGCTACCAAATGTGACGGACGATCCCTTTCCTCCCACGTCACCAATGGGACGTAACTCCACAGGTACAGCTCTCCGGCGCCCCCCTTTGTCTCTCAGGTCAGTAAGAGAACTGCACCTAGAGCAAATGGCCGCCGGGGAAGGTGTCCTGCTACCCACTGGGTATTCTAAGATTCGTGATCAGAGTAAAAGCATCAGCCCAAGATTAATTTTATGGTTTAATTTGCCTTAAGGGCGCACTAGATAATTACAGAAATATACAGTAAAGCTATACAACGTAACTACAATGGAATGGCAGTCAGAGTAAAAATACAACAATAATGTACAAGGATTAAAGGTATTAGCTATAGATCAATATTACCGGGTAGTATGGTCATGGGTAGGCAGGGGCTTTGCCATCCCCAGGTAAGTCTTCAGTTGCTGGATAGTCCCCAAAGCATATGTTGCTGCACCCTTGGCAAGACAAATCCGTTTTCTTTTGGTCCTTTCCTAGACCATCTTCTTGGCTTCTGTGTGTGAAATGGAATGAGAGACCAGCCTCTTCTTGGCTACAGCTTTTAACCCTGCTAGGCCCTTCCCCATTTGCTTTGAAGCCCGCATATTAACTGGCCTGCAATTCATATGGAGCAGGAAACAGTGCCTTGAGCTTGAGCTAATTACCAAACGACTGACCATCTTATTCAGACCCTGGCCTAAACCAATTAGCATGTAAAGGCCTATTGATTCATAGTGGACATCAAAGCTGGTCGTACTGGATATGCTAATAGGTCCTGTGTAGCTAAAAGTCTGTGGCTGTGTGAACTGACAAAATGGAGGCTGGTACAGGCCCTATACAAAATGGCGACAACCTTTTCCTTACACCTCCCTGCTTTTGAGGGCGCTAGGGGGTATCACATTCCTGTGTTCCCCCGTGCACCCTACCGCACCCTCTCCTTGCCGGGACAACCCATCAGCGTTACCATGGTCACTGCCTTTTTTGTGGCGAATGGTGAAATGGTACTGCTGGAGAGCGAGGCTCCAGCGTAGCAACCTCCCGTTCGTCCCAGAGACCGTGTGTAACCAGCTGAGGGGGTTGTGGTCTGTTTCCACGGTGAATTGGCGTCCGTACAAGTATGGCTGCAGACGCTGCAGGGCCCACACAATTGCCAGACATTCCTTCTCCATCGTGGAATAGGCCACTTCCCTCGGCAGGAGCTTCCTGCTCAGGTACAAAATGGGGTGTTCATGGCCCGTAGTGTCAACCTGGCTGAGCACAGCACCGAGGCCGAAGTCGCTGGCGTCGGTCTGCACTAAGAATGGCCGCGTGAAGTCGGCTGCCTGTAGTACCGGAGAACTAGAAAGGGCGGTCTTGAGCGCTTGGAAAGCTGTCTCGCAGGCGACTGTCCAGTCGACTGCGACAGGCAGCCTTTTCTTGGTGAGGTCCGTCAGGGGCTTGGCCAGGGCACTATAGTGTGGAACAAACCTCCTATAGTACCCAGCAGTACCCAAAAAGGACATCACCTGCTTCTTGGTCCTGGGGGTGGGCCAGGATGAGATGGCATCCACCTTCCCGGGCTCTGGCTTCAGAGCTCCCCCACCTACCCGGTGTCCCAGGTAGTGGACCTCACTCATACCCAGCTGGCATTTTTCCGGCTTAATGGTCAAGCCTGCTCGCTGGATCCGCCCGAGCACCTGCGCCAGGTGCTCTAGGTGATCCTCCCAGGTGGGACTGAAGATGGCAATGTCATCCAGGTATGCGGTCGCATACCCTTCCAGTCCCTTGAGCAGCGTGTTGACCATCCGCTGAAAAGTGGCAGGGGCATTCTTCATGCCGAAGGGCATCACCGTGGACTTGTACAGTCCGAATGGGGTGATAAAGGCAGAGCGTTCCCGTGCCCTAGGGGTCAGGGGAATCTGCCAATACCCCCTGCTCAGATCCATGATGGTCAGGTACTTGGCCCCGGCCAGCTGGTCGAGCAGGTCATCGATGCGCGGCATTGGGTACGCATCGGTGACCGACACAGCGTTGAGCCCCCTGTAGTCCACGCAGAACCGCGTAGTTCGGTCCTTTTTAGGGACGAGGACTACAGGCGAAGCCCACGCGCTGTTGGACGCTTGGATCACCCCCAGCCTCAGCATCTCGTCTATCTCTTGGCGCATCTGCTGCTGCACCTCAAGAGAGACCCGATATGCTGAGCGCCGGATTGGGGGGTGGTTACCAGTGTCCACGTCATGGACTGCTGCCTCAGTCCTTCCGGGCAGGCTGCTGAACAGCTCCCGAAAGGGGTGCAGGGTGGCCCCCAGCTGGGAACGTTGGTCCTCCGAGAGCTGGTGGCCAACCCCCACATCCTCGATGGATCCACCCGACTTGGCTTGGGTGAGCAGATCGAGGAGGGTTTCTGCCTCTCCTTCCTCTGGAAGGTTGCACACTGGGTGAGCATAAGCCTCCCGCCCATGATGGGCCTTCATCATGTTCACATGGAAGGCCTTCCTCCTTCCACGGCGTGGTCCAGGTGACCAGTAGGTGACGGCGTTGAGCTGCTCGTGCACGAGGTATGGACCCTCCCAGGGCCCCCTGAAGCTTGTTTTGGGTACGGGGACCAGTACCACACCTTTTGACCACTGGTAGGTCGCTCACAGCATCTGGTCGTACCATCGCTTCTGGTCAGCCTGAGCTTGGGCCATATTGTCATGCACCAGCGCGTCAAGGCCATCATTCGTCCCGAAGCGCACGACATACTCATGACCGACACTCCAGGGGTGGCTAAATCCCCTTCCCATGCTTCCTTCACCAGAGCAAGGGGCCCCCGTACACGTCGCCCGTACAGGAGCTCAAAGGGTGAGAACCCCGTTGAGGCCTGTGGAACCTCCCGGTAGGCAAACAGCAGGTGTGGGAGATACCGCTCCCAGTCTCTCCCGTGGGAGTCGACCAACATCTTCAGCATCTGCTTTAAGGTGCCATTGAACCGCTCACACAAGCCATTGGTCTGTGGGTGATACGGGCTGGCCACCAGATGTTGCACCTGTACCTGCTTACAGAGAGACTCCATCAGCTGCGACATGAACTGGGTCCCTCGGTCGGTGAGCATTTCCTTGGGAAACCCCACTCTGGAGAAAATCTCCAGTAAGGCAGTGGCCACTTTGTTGGCCCGAATGGACGACAAAGCTACCGCCTCCGGGTACCGGGTGGCATAGTCCACTACCGTTAGTATGAAGCATTTCCCGGAGCGGCTGGGAGTGGACAGAGGTCCAATGAGATCCACAGCCACCCTCGAGAAAGGCTCTTCGATGATGGGCAGAGTTACCAGTGGGGCTTTGGGGCGCGGCCCCGCCTTCCCCACCCTCTGACAGGTGTCACACGAACGGCAGTAGGCTATCACCTCGGTCCTCATTCCAGGCCAGTAGAAATGCTGAGCTAGCCTGGCCCTGGTTTTAATGATCCCTAAGTGTCCGGCCATTGGAATCTCGTGTGCGATCCGCAACAATTCCGCCCTGAACGGATGGGGCACCACTAACTGTCGGTCCCTGGGCCACGCCTCCGGTGAACCCTGCTGGACCGTTACCCGGTACAGCCGTCCCTGGTCCCAGACCACTCGCTCGCGGTCGGACTCCAGGGGAGGCTGTGCCGCCTGTTCCTTGAGAGTCTTCAGGCTAGGGTCAGCTTCCAACGCTGCCTGAAATCCCTGACTAGATATGGCAAGAATTGATGAGACTGCCCTGTCCTCTGTCAGTTCCCCGGGATCGGTCTCCTGGCCACTGTCTGACTCGGCAGCCACTTGGTCAGAGAGGGGGAAACCGTCGGAGCTCCGCGAGGCTCCTTGGGCTTCAGCGCTCCCACTCCTGGTAACAGCGGCCACGACCGCTGAGACCACGGGTAGCGCCTGCTTTCCCTCCTCTGACCAAGTCGCCGGGTCAGGCAGACTTCCCTGACTTCCTGACATCCCGGATGTGGGGAACTCCTGACCTGGGGTCCTACCTGGTGGCTCCTCTCCCGGGACACCCCCTCCCCCCATGGCCTGTTCCTCTTCCTGCAGGGGCCCTAGACTCAGCAGGCTGGATTCACTTAGGGGCCCTACACTGCCCATAGCAGCCCCCCCTCCACCTCTGAGCTCTCCCCTACAGCCTCCTCACCTGTCCTCACTGTGAGCCCTGTGTGTGTAGTGTCAGTGCATGGCTTACCATCAGGTTTCACTCCCTCCTCCACTGTTGGAGGCACATTCAATACATTAACATTAGCATTCACAGTAGAGTCATGAGTCAGCTCCCCCTCATCGGTATCGAACCCCTCATAGGCCACAGCATTGGCCTCCCAATGCTCATGACATTCTTGGGGAGCCGGACTTGGGGGTTCAGTGGCCACATACTGGGACACTAGCCGCCCCAAATCGGTCCCAAGCAACACATTTGCAGGAATATTCGGCGTTACTCCCACCTCCCGCATCCCCCTCCCGGCACCCCAATCCAAATACACCTTGGCAACGGGCAGCGCCGGTTCAACGCCTCCAATTCCGGAGACGGAAAGGGTTTTCCCAGGTACCAAGTCTTGAGGGGACACCACCTCAGGGCGTACCAGGGTTGTTCAGCGCCTGTGTCCCGCAGTCCCATGACCGCTGAGCGGCCGATGGTGACGGGTTGGTAATTGTCTAGGGACCTCCCACCACCCCCTCCCACACACAAAACAGTGGACGGTTTCTGGGACTAGGGATGGGGCCTTCTGGCGCTGGGGACATGCAGCCTTAAAGTGTCCTGGCTGATTGCAATTATGGCAACATCTGGGTTCTGTTCCTGGCCTGGAGAGGGCAGCAGGGGGGTACACCCCTTGCACTCTGGGGGCTGGATATGGGGCTGGGGCAGGATTGGGCTTACCCCCTCTCCAGGTGCTGCTGGCAGGCTTCTTTGGCTCCGGCGCCCTGTTGTTGGCATACTCGTCTGCCAGGGCAGCTGTAGCAGAAGCCCCCTTTGGTTTCCGGTCACGGAGGAACTGCTGGAGGTCCTCTGGGCAGTTCCACAAAAATTGCTCCACGACAAACAGTTCCTGGACCTCCTGGCGGGTAGTGAGCTCTAGACCCGAGGTCCAGTGCTCCGCAGCTCTCAACAGGGCCCGCATGTGGTCGGTCCAGGTGTCCTTTGAACCCCGCTGCAGGCTCCTGAACTTCCTGCGGTACGACTCCGGGGTGAGGTTGTAGTGCTGGATCAGGGCCCGCTTGATGCTGTTGTAGTCCTGCTCCTCCCCGGCAGGTAAGTCCCCCAAAACTTCCAGGGACTTACCCCTCAAACGGGGGGTCAGGTACCTTGCCCACTGATCCGGGGCCAGATGATGTTGGAGGCATGTCCTCTCAAAAGCAAGCAGAAAGGAATCCAGGTCTCCATCCTTTTCAAGCAAGGGAAAGTCCTCCGCCCGGACCTTGGAAGCCCTTGTCTCCGGTGGGCCTGGTGCGTCCAGTGGGGGCCCGTGCTGAGCCATCTCCAGTCGGTGCCGCCGCTCCGCAGCTTCACGGCGTTCTGTATGCTCACGCTCCGCTGCTCTCTCTGCCGCTGCTTGCTCCCGCTCTGCCGCTGCTTGCTCACGCTCCGCAGCTTCACGGCGTTCTGCTCGCTCCCGCTCTGCTGCTTTCTCTGCCGCCACCAGGAGTCTGTCATAGGCGGCGTCATTACCAGCCTCGAGCTGTGCCATAGCCGCTTGGAAGAGGGTCTCCGATCTGGACAGGCTGGGACGGGCAGGGGGTGCACAGTCCACTGTGGGACTGAGCACGGGGGTCGGGCTCCTTGGGGAGCCCTGGCTGAGCTCCCCCTCATCGGTATCGAACCCCTCATAGGCCACAGCATTGGCCTCCCCCTTTGCCCTACTCCTGGTGCCTTCCGCCATCTTGGGAACCTTTGGTTACTGAAACACAGCTGCAACCCTTACCTTGCACACAACTTGTTATATTTACACTCTGACCGTCTAGTGCTGGGCTGACCTTAAGACCCCAGCAGTGAAAGTACTGCTGGTAGTCTCTAGTGTCTGGGAGTAGGGGTCCCACGCACACTATTACTCTGATCCCACCGCTGCCACCAATTTGTGAGGAACTCAGCCGGCCGCCACACGGTAGCCCGGGTATCACAGCTTCTGATACCACCGCCGCTACCAAATGTGACGGACGATCCCTTTCCTCCCACGTCACCAATGGGACGTAACTCCACAGGTACAGCTCTCCGGCGCCCCCTTTGTCTCTCAGGTCAGTAAGAGAACTGCACCTAGAGCAAATGGCCGCCGGGGAAGGTGTCCTGCTACCCACTGGGTATTCTAAGATTCGTGATCAGAGTAAAAGCATCAGCCCAAGATTAATTTTATGGTTTAATTTGCCTTAAGGGCGCACTAGATAATTACAGAAATATACAGTAAAGCTATACAACGTAACTACAATGGAATGGCAGTCAGAGTAAAAATACAACAATAATGTACAAGGCTTAAAGGTATTAGCTATAGATCAATATTACCGGGTAGTATGGTCATGGGTAGGCAGGGGCTTTGCCATCCCCAGGTAAGTCTTCAGTTGCTGGATAGTCCCCAAAGCATATGTTGCTGCACCCTTGGCAAGACAAATCCGTTTTCTTTTGGTCCTTTCCTAGACCATCTTCTTGGCTTCTGTGTGTGAAATGGAATGAGAGACCAGCCTCTTCTTGGCTACAGCTTTTAACCCTGCTAGGCCCTTCCCCATTTGCTTTGAAGCCCGCATATTAACTGGCCTGCAATTCATATGGAGCAGGAAACAGTGCCTTGAGCTTGAGCTAATTACCATACGACTGACCATCTTATTCAGACCCTGGCCTAAACCAATTAGCATGTAAAGGCCTATTGATTCATAGTGGACATCAAAGCTGGTCGTACTGGATATGCTAATAGGCCCTGTGTAGCTAAAAGTCTGTGGCTGTGTGAACTGACAAAATGGAGGCTGGTACAGGCCCTATACAAAATGGCGACAACCTTTTCCTTACACCAGGGATTCAACCACATTACCTTTTCTTTTAAGTACAACAGCGGCCCTTCTTAGGGCTAATGGTAATCAATAGTCATACTGCTGTTAGCAAAGCTTAGGGAGAGATTGTGCTGAAGAGATCGTATAGGACAGGATAGGGTGAATTGCACATCCTTTATGCTGCAGCCTGCAACTTATACCAAAACCCTGTTATGATATGGTAGCCAAGGAGGACAGTATCAAAAGTAGCCAAGGCAGTCAGTCATCCAGAGTGGTTGGTAACTAATGGATTGCAGACCCCTAAACTAACCGCACAACTAGAAGCAGCCGTGGGACGTACCTACGATGACTTAGACGCCTCGACACAGCTGGAGGGTTAGCTAAGCCTAAAGATAGAAAGGGGAATGCTAACTGCCCGGAGTAGCGCCCCAAAGGAATAGGTAGCCCCCACACATATATTGGCGGTGAGACAAGATGAAATACAAACACAGGCAGAAAATAGAGTAAGCAAACGCTGTGGCCCAAAACTGTCTAGTTAGGACAGGACAGAAAAGAATACTTTCTGCAATCCAGCAAAACCCTAGGAAAAATTCCAACACTTCTGATTCCCAAAAAAATACTGAGAACACAAGATCTCTCCCCGCTATATCAGAACTCTGGTGTGAACAGGTAGCTACCCAGCAGCCACTGAAATAGCAGGGACTGAACAAATGAACCGAGATACCTGAGAAACAGAGACCAGCACAGGCCCCAGCAGGGGTACCCGGCTGACCTCACTCAGAAGGCAGAAAAACAAAACCACAGAAACAATCAAGAAATAGCTTATCTGAAAGTTGCAGGAGACCGCAGCAAGCTGACTTCCAAACTGGACCAGGGAGAGACAACTAATCACCGGCGAGAATCATGGGAAAGTTACTCCCTTAAATCTCCCCAGTCATCACTCCCAGATTGCCAATCATTCGCAGCTGGATCCTTAGCTGAAGGACCCCTGTCAGTCAAGACAGCTTCATTAATATCAACAGCCACCAGAGGGAGCCCCAACTCAGATCCAGAGAATTCACAACAAAACCCCTTCTCAGGGCTAATAATATTATTTTTGATCTTAATCCTGCAAATTGTTCTGAACAGAGAAATATTATACACCATTTTTCCTGCGGCAGTTGTGTGTCAAAAGCATACAGCCAGACTTGTTTAGATCTCAATAGCCTTACTATATTGAAACTGCAGACTTATATATCCACCTGAGGTGTGCAAACTTTAATTTCATTGTAATACTACAATTTTTTTCAGCAGTGACCTTTTATACGGCATTTATTGTGCTAGAGTTGGGCTTAAAACACACAAAAAAATTGTTTGGTTACAAACAGCATTGCTATATTGAAACTGCAGTCTTATACATCCATCCGACGTGGGCACATATTGCTGGCATTGTAATATTGCCAATTTTTTCAGCAGTGACATTTTATATGATATTTATTATCCTAGAGTTGTTCCTCAACCCCCCCCCAAAAAAAAATATTTTGTTAAAAAAAAAATTGCCTTGCTATATTGACACTGCAGTCTTATACGTCCATCCGAAGTGGCCACATTTTGCTGGCATTGTAATACTGTAATTTTTTTCTGCAGTGACATTTTATTGTGCTATAGTTGGGCCTCAAAACCCAAAAACTAAAAAAATTCTTTGGTTACAAATAGCATTGCTAAATTGATACTGCAGTCTTATATGTCCGTCTGTAGTGTGCAAATTTTGCTGGCATTGTAATACTGTCTGCAACATTTTCTCAAGAGGGATATATCATACATAATTTAAAATGAGCAAGGTGAGTGGTAAGAGACTGGGAAGTGGATGTGATGCTACTGGAGAGCACAGAGGCCAAGGCCATGGGCAAGGTGAAAAGCACAACAAACACACAACAACATGTAGATCTAGCTTCGAGTCCCACTTTGTAGGGGGGCACAGAGCACCACTCTGAAGCCAGACCAGTGTGAAAAGGTTGTTGGATGGTGTGACAGGGTCACTGGCACGGTATATGAGTAGAGATATGTGTCACGAAGATTGCTTTCTTCCGTGATCTAAAAACCCATACATTTCTCACCAGCATGCTATGTGCTGAAGGAGTTAATCAGCCATGTTATGGGACAGGTTTGTTTGTGTGTAGGTAAGAGATAGGCTGGACACCTACTCACCATATCTCCACCTCAAGGGTGTGGCTGGGATGTTAAATGTACAGCCACTGTTTTTTTTTCTCTGTGTTGTAGTTTGGAGAGGAGAGACTCCAGACAGTGGCACCAGGAGGAGCTGAAGACACATGGTGGTCTGAGTGGGCGAACCCCTCAGATATATGGACTTTGCTATACGTTATCTTTGTTTTGCCGTTATCCTAGTAAGGCCATGTTTACTTTGCTGAACCCTGCTATGGTTTATGCTGTTCCATAATAAACCAGCAGGTGATTTACCACAAGAAGTGTTCCTGTGTCTACCTTTGGAAGCAGCTGAGTGAGTCAACCTCTCACAATGGATAGCAGATAATTCTCCCAGTCACTTTACCAGCACCACTCTGTCTTCCACATGGTACAGTTTCAGAAGCAGTGATTCAGACCCACATAATCCTCACCCTGATCCTCCTTCCTCCCACCATGCCAAGTGCCCGGAGACAAGTAATCTTGGACATTCCGAAGAGCTGTTCACAATTCCATTTATATATTCTGGCCTCTCACCCTGCACGTTTCAAGCGGGACATGAGGAGATCGCATATAGCATTGCCCAAATATTTAAGCAGCCACGCTCACAAGAAGGCAACAGTGGAAAATGCAATTACTGTCGCAAGAGCTGGATGATGAGACACAATTGCCAACAAGTGGTGTTTTTACATCAGCAAGTCAGGAGGAGGACCAGGGTGCAGAAGTGGAAGACGAGGTGTTGGGTGATAAAGTCGCAGACCTAACATGGGAATGTGACATGCAGAGCGAGGACAACAGCATGGAGGGGGAGGAATCTGCAGCACCACAACAGGCAGGACTAGGCAGTGGGTGGCTAGAGACACAAGGTGGGCTACTGTTCCCCTGAGCACCAACACGGGTGAAGTTGCCAAGCCAAGGATTAGGTGTTCCCAAGTGTGGCGCTTTTTTAAAGATAGTACAATTAACCCAAAAATTGCCATTTTCAACATATGCCATGCCAGCAACACTAGGGGCAGCACAACTACCAGCATGACCATCACCAGCATGCTCAGGCACATGCAAGCAAAGCACCCGACTACTTGGGCAGAAAGTCAGGGTCCAGAATCAGTGTCTGCAGGTGACACCATTGCCTCTTCCTCTGTTCTACGTGCATGTCAATCCCCTGTCCATGATGTAGGCGAACATGACTTCCACCTTGCACCTGTCGTGGCACACTTGCAACCACCATCAGCAACCACATCCACGTCCTTGTCCCAGTGCAGCGTTCAGTTGTCCTTACCCCAGTCCTTGGAACATAGTGTAAATATGCAGCCACCCACACACAGGCTACAATACTAAGTGGCCACATTTCCAGACTGTTTGGACTGGAAATGTTGCTGCTTAGGCTTGTGGAGACAGAATCTTTCTGCAACCTCATCGTGGCGTCCATTCTTCTGTACTCGATCCCCAGCCATCACTATTTCTCACAGTGTCCCATTCATGCCTTACACAAGCACGTGTCCCATAATATCAGACATGCCCTGACCACCGCTGTGAGACTGGGAAGGTCCACTTAATCATAGACACCTGGACAAGTACTTCAATCAAGGTTGCCCCCACCTCTACAACAGTTTCTGCACCTCCGCCTCCTCCATCTCAGAAATGTCAACATCAGTCGCAAGCTGGAATCGCTGCAGCATAGCTTCGGCCAAGTGGCAACAAGCTCTGCTGAAGCTAATCTGCTTAAGTCACAAACCGCACACACCGTCACAGAGTTGTTGAAAGGTCTAACACACCAGACTGATCTGTGGCTGTCGCACCTGAACATACAACCAGGCATGGTCATGTGTGACAATGGCTCTAACCTGGTGGCAGCTCTGAAGCTTGGCAACCTTGTATACGTACCATGCCTGGCTCACGTGCTCAACTTTGTGGTTCAGCGGTTTCTCAAAACCTATTTAGATCTGCCTGAGTTACTTGTGAAAGTACACCGTGTGTGCCCATTTCCTCAAGTCAGCTACAGCTGCCGTGGCTATGGAAGTGCTGCAGCAGCATTTGCAACTTCTAGCTCACCGACTGGTGTGCGATGTCACCACGTCTTGTAACACAACGTTACATGTGTTGGCAAGGCTTTGTGAGCAGCAGAAAGCAGAATGAATACAAGCTACATCATACACATCAGTATTCCGATCACACTCCGCATAAGAACTGATGAGTGAGCATGGATGTCTAACATCTGTGCGGTTCTCCAAAACTTTGAGGACTCGACCAAGATAGTGCGTGGCAATGACGTCATAATCTAAAAATAGTGAGGGCCACCTGCTGTCCCTCTATAAATTGTAAGGGCTGCCTGCTGGCCCTCCAAGTTTCAAACTACAATATTAATACGAAAAAGAAAATTTGCAATCTCAGATGGATAAATTATATTGCAGTAACAATATACAGCTATGCACAGCATAGCTGTCTGCTTCCCATCCAAAAATGCTTAGTGAGGGCTAGCTACTGGTATTTTAAAATTTGAGTGAGGGCCGCCTGATGGCCCTCTGACAATAGTGATGGCCGCCTAATGCCCTGAAAAAAAATTGTGACTTTCAGAGTCTCTCCTTCATAAATTAAACAGGATGTGTCTGATTATGTCTCACACACCACATGGACAGATAAGGTATTAAAATGATAAAATTACATTTCTTGTAGAATGTTTTTTTCACAATTGAAAGAAATGCAAATGTGCAAAAATGCAGCAAAACCATGACGTTTGAACATAGCCCAAGGGGTGGAGGTGCATTTTTTTTCCCTTATTTATTTTGCCTTACATACAAGTCATGAAACTGTACAGAATGTTTCTTAACATTTTTTTCCAGTAAAATCCATTTTATCTTTGGTTTTGTATGTTTTTATTGTCAGTCCTTTTCTGGGCAACTGCGGGCTGCTTTTTTAGGCTGGGGGGCCAATATCCATGGCCCCTTACCAGCCTGAGAATACCAACCCTCAGCTGTCTGCTTTAGCAAGGCTGGTTGTCAAAAATGGAGGGGACTCCATGCCATTTTTTTAAAATTATTTATCTAAATAATTTAAAAAAACAGTGTGGGGACCCCTCTATTCTTGATAACCAGCCTTGTTGAAGATGACAGCTGAGGGTTGCAGCCCCCAGCTGTGAATTTTGCCTGACTGGTTAACAAAAATAAAAGGGATCCCACCCTGTTTTTTTTTAAATTATTTCTTTACAGCGCAGGAGCGGCAGCAGGTGTCGGATGATGGGATCAGTAGTTCCATCAGCTGACACCAGTAACCACAGGTAAACTTTATACCTCTGATCAAAGCTGAGTGTTCACGCTGTCTTTTGACAGAGTGGGAACCGCGGCTCTCTAACCGGCAGGGATGATTTCAGCGCCCATCAGAAATAGTGTTTGCCACGCACTATTTGGTTCGCCAATCTCTATCCTCGGCTACTGCACCTGGCTGAGCAGGAGCCGAGGATGAAATATCCTTCTCGGCATGCGGCCCATACTTCTCTGTATGCAGCCACGTGTCATCGAAAATGGCTACGCGTGTCAGGTTCACCATCACGGGACTAGAAGCAACATCTACTTAAGAGATTTGAGTGGAAGCAAATAAGCAACTCTTTGAGTTTGTTGCACTTACCCGTCACACCTGCAATGTATGCGTAGCCCCTATTGGGCAGTGATAAGTGCAAAGATAAATGTGCTACGGGGCTATTGCTGAGTATTGCACTCTACCAATATACTGCAACATAAACCTTTAATGGCTTAACCCTCCGAGTAAAGTCTAAGGACACCACACAGGCCAGATTTAGTCATTTAAAGGCACAGTGCATACACCCCATTCTAAAGTGGATATCCGGCGTCTGTAATATTGTGAAGACAGATGTATGCGAGGACTGTAATTCACTATATATTATTGTTTTTAAGCCTTTGTTGTCTCCATCTTTTATCACTTTGTGTCTCTTGATGAATTGTTCTAACCAGAGCAACGAAATGCGTCGAGACAGAAAAATCTTGACTTTATGACTGTAATAGATAATGTTTGGGGAAACTTTTTTTTGTTGGGTCTTGTCAATTCTCTGTGTCACTGTTGGAATTGAAACACATGAGTGCACCATGTTTTGTGTCATTTAGGTTATTTATTTCTACATTTTGAATAAAAGTTACGTTTTTACATTTTCAGTGAGTCCTAACAATTCAGGAATAAATATGCCTATCAGTGCGTAGAAAGGCAAAATAAGCAATTGTAAGTACTCAGTGCTGGATAATATAATGACTGCAATATATTAAGAGAATGAAAGCTTTGATGGAAGAGGAGGAGGAGTGCTTCTTAAAGTATGTAACCTGAGATACTGACTAAAATACTTGGGCATTATAATACCTTTAATGTTGGTATAATTTAACATTTTCTCTACTGTTAGAGAATCATTTCAGTAAGGCTGGAGTCACAGTTAACGAATAAAAAATTGGTCCGATTTTGACAACCGAGAATCGCAAAAATGGTTCCTGAACATTGATCCGTATGTAATCCGTTTACAACGCGAGGATGCGATTTCCTCGCATCGAAGTATCCGTATGACATCCGTATGGCCTGCGTATGGTATGACAGCCTTGCAAAATGGACATATAATGGTTTCTAGGCCAGAAATTAATTACAGTCATAAACAGTAACCCTATTTAATGGCTGAACAACAGGTGTCAGCCTCTAATCTTTACATTTGAGTCTGTGCTTGTGCTGTGGTATTTCTGCTTTTGGGGAGCCATACCCAGTGATTGTGGATCCGAGGAGGAGGAGATGAATGTGGGTACATCCGCTTTTGAGGCGACGGCTGACTAAAGGCCATTTCCACCGTCTGTATGCTTCTCTACATAGCCATCCTGGCAAGTTCTACCAGTATTGTCGGATGAGCATGCCCACATTTGATATTCTGATGGAGATTGTGTGCCCTGGGATTACCTTCAAGGACACCAAGATGCGCAAGTGTATTTCCGCAGAGGAGCGCCTTTTACTTACATTACGGTATGACTTACTCATCTATGTTGATGATGTTTTTATGTTATTTTTCAAAATGCACTCATCTGTTACCTTTTTTGGGCCATGTTTTTTCATTAATTTTAATATACCATTTGTCCTTTGACATTATGTGCTGGTTTTAATACGACCAAAGGCATTGCATGTTGTTAAATTTTTTAAATGCTGGCCTTATTAGCTATTGTCCAGAACTTTTATGAAGGACTAAATTGTTTTATGGAAGAATGGATTCTTAATGCTTTTTTTTCCATTATAGATTCCTCTCTACTGGGCTCTCCTATGCGGCATTGCATTTAGAATTTTTAATTGGCAAATCCACCATCTCAGGCATTGCAAACAGTATTTTTCTGTAGTGCTGTTGGCCCTGGTCGACAGCGCATACAGGTTTATAATTGTAGATATTGGGGCCTATGGAATAACTGGAGACTCCAGAGTCTTCAATTCTTCCATAATGGGTCGGCGGCTGTGCAATAATGAGTTGGACCTACCACCCCCACGTCAGCTACCAGAGTCCACTATACAAGCGGTGCCTTATATGCTGGTTTCAGATGAGGCCCTTCAATTAACATGCCACATCATGAGTCCCTATCTACGTAGAGGCCTGGACCACTGGTGCAGATTATTTAATTACTGCCTATCCTGCGCACGATGACTGGTGGAGTGTGCCTTTGGCATTCTCTGTGCAAAATGGTGGGTCCTGCAGTCTGCCCTTCAACTTAGTGAAGGAAATGTGAATGAGGTTATTAAAGCCTGTGTGATACTTCACAACTTTACCAGAATCCATGACTGTGTATCATATGATGGTGATGAAGTAGTGTTAGGGTCTGCGGAACGCACCAGATAAATATAAATAGTGGGTGTGTTCGCAGCCCGGGGTCCACCGGGCAGGCAGAGCCTGCTGCTAGTAAGATGGCGGTATAGGCGAACTCTGTTACTTCACAGAGTCGCAAATATAAATACTGTGGCACTATATGGTGGTATAAGCGAACTCTGTTACACCACAGAGTCGCTGAGGTAGAGACGCAGAGATAGGTACTGTGTCCTGTTAACTCCACAGGGATACACAGATAACTGCTGTGTGAATAGCAGTCCGTGGTCATGCAGTCAGAAAAGCAATCAAGCAATCTCCTCACCGGAGAAGCCTGTATTCTAGGGGCTTATTTCAGACAAGCCCTAAACACATGCACACAAATCTCCTCACCGGAGGTGCCGGTATTCTAGGAGCTTATTTCAGCCGAGCCCTAACCACAAGCATGCATGATCACATTGGCGCAAAGCAATTAATGCAATTGGCACTAGCGCATGGCCGTGCGGCTGTGCAACTCTTTTATAGCAGCAGCAACTGCAAGACCTTCCTGGAAGAACCAATGGTAGCCTGCCCCAGAACTCAAGCAGGTTCAGGACCTTCCAGGAGAGCCAATGGGAGTCGCTGCAGTAGCTGAGCATGTGACCCCTGATCTCCTATGAGAGATCTTACCCTGGGCATGCTCTGAAAGGAAAGCACAGGACTTAGTCCCAACTGAGTCTGCTTGCCGATGACCTGCACTAGTTACAATGACAGGACCAGGAGTGGCAGCAGTCATCCTCTGCACAGCACTAGACTGAGCGAGACGCTGGGACCGACGTCTCTGCTGAGCAGGTTCCACTGCGGCCGGAGACGGATGGGAGACCGCAACGGGGATTGCTCGAGATTCCCCTTGTGCAGGAGCGGGAACTCGACCTCTAACAAGTAGTTGTTGTAAATTATGGCAGGGCTAATACACATGTCATTCATCAACGTCGTCAGCCCTCTGGCCTTTAAGTGCAGGATGTGTTTACAAATTATTTTGTTTCACCAGAGGTATCTACTCCATGGCAAGAAAATGCAGTTTCTATGTTGTGATTTTTGTTTTGTGAGTTCCGAATAAAATAATGTTAGTTTGCAGTGTGTTGTGTTTGCGTAATAATGTGTTAAATATGTAAATCTACACATCACCTAGCTATATCTAACATCACAAAAAGACTAATATTAATTAAATTTTTTTTAATCAAAATAATTTTCTCAGATTATGACAAATACCATATTGTAGCCATATGGCATATTGGGCCTATATAAACCTACAAGTTATGGTAGATTGGGGGTGGTGATGACGGGAGGTCAACTTGTGATGTTTGCCTTGTTTGTTGGCCAACCTCAGTTTCCCCCTGTGGGATGCAGCAAGTGGCCATATTGGGCAGGTGCAGAAGGCTCATTAAATTGCACCTGTGTAGGCGATGTTGGGTTGGGGTGGGCTGTGGCTGAGGTGTAGGCATCCGGAGAGGAAGTGGCTCAGAAACTGATTGAGCCTGCACTTCTGGTTGTCCCTTCATTTGCAGTATGTTACTGCTTAACAGCTGCCTCCTTTCCAAAAATGCAAATACAGGGATTGGATTATTAGGTGGCGTGCAGGCATCAATCAGGATCTGAATGGCCCCTCTGGCACTCAGCCTCACCTCACGGGGAATTAGACGGAGGTACCGTGCCAGACTTCGAGCATAAGCTTCCTCCACATCATCATTCACAGTCCTGGCAAGATAGTCCAAAACCCCACTGTCCACTTGCCTCCTGGTGCCTGTGGCTGGTAGCTCTCTCCTGCGCTGGCCACGGCATGGGATGGCGGCAGCCTGGGGTGAGGTATCCAGAGGCAAGATAGGGCTGCTGCTGTTTCTCCTGTCCTCCTCTGGATTTTCTTCCAGCTGCAAAAGCCGCTGGTGGTGGTGGTTGGGTGCAGCTTGAAGGTGCCCAAGATGGGCCAGCCACTTCTTCACCTTCCCCACTGGATCGATGTTGATCTCAGAGTCGGATGCAGTCTCCCTCTCCATAAGGTTTGACTCACTTCTGTTTGTAAAAATTATAAAAAAATTAAAATAAATTTCACATTGGTCCCTAAGAGCTTGTGTAAAATGTGGTGTCATGCAAGAACTTATGGTCTCAGATCCATAGCCGGAGCCAGAAAATTAAGCCAGTCATAGTAGAGATACTTTCCCTTCTTGGAAGCTGCATCCCCACTCCTGGCCCGCTGCTGTCGCTCCCACCGGTACTGGTCCCTGCAGCTGCGCCACCGTGTTGTGACATCAGTGACTACAAAATAAAACAAAAAAGTTTCAACATTCAATCTACTACTTGCCAAATGTAAAGTGTGAAATAGGCCACATATTTTAAGAAAAATCACATATAATGATGTTCTGTTCATTTGGGAACACATATGTTACTTTTATTAATAGTACTTTATAATGATTGAACTTACTAATTTGTTGCTGGGCCTCACGAGATCTTTCCTCAAAGTCGGGGAACATCTGGGTGCATAGTCTCTTTCATGCTGCCTCCTTGCGTGTCCGGTCTGCATAATGTGCATCCTGTTGATCCCATAGTTCTGGCCTCTCCTGGAACAGAACTATGAGCATCTCCACATTAATGTGTGTGGCCATGATGGTGGACTCTGTCGAAGTGTGTTCCTGGAATTTTCTAGAGGTTGCCAGGGAAATTTGCATCTCAAAGCTTCCTGATAATGCCTGATTCAATTTCCTGTCACCTGGAGAATGCTTGCGTATTTCTCACTAGTCATACGCATGGTCTGTGTGGTGTGTTTTTTTCTGCACCCATAGACTTGTATTGGAGAGTCTTGGCCGATATATGGTGCAAATCACAGCATGCTGCTGTAGAGAAACTGGGTAAGTGGGTGCTCTTGTCCGCTGGCCTGGCTGCCTTTAGAAAGACTGCATGGACCATGGCTCATACCACTGAACACCCGCTCTATCTCCCCATGGACAACATACTAGACAGACAACGCAGGGTTAGGGTAAAACAGTGTGGCAATGCTTTATTGAATCACAACACCCAATAGCAAACAGAACAATCCCAACAATTACCCCCAACATAGTGCACATTACAAGGCCTCACACTTCCGCTGACTCGCCTGGATGATGATAGATGTTATGTCAGAGCTCCCAGGGTCGATATTCCACCTGTGATATACACACAGAGAAGAGATATTGACAAGCATAGGGAGATGACCGAGAACAGTCCATAGAGTCCATAGAAGGTTCAAAGCCAGTTGACACAACATCAGAGCTCCCAGGGTTGCTATTTCACCTATGATATACACACAGAGAAGAGATAACAACAAGCATAGGGAGGTGACAGTTCATACTGTCCATACAAGGTCCAAAGCCAGAGTCACCACCTGGCTTATCTGACCATCTCCATGGAACCAGGCGACCAGCGGGTCCCAAAACCTGGCTTTCTCCAAGTATATCCATGGTTCAGAGATGGTCACAGGATCAGATCTGTGTCCCTCGTGATGGTGCCATGACGAGTTAGCTGCAGTCCTGTCTCTCGTCCGTTGAGTGTTGTGCAGAATGTCCGACTGGTAGCTCTGTGTGATGAGATGAGATCTGAACTTCTCTCTCTGTCTCTTGTTTTTATACCCGAGACATATAAGCTATTTTTAGAATGACCCAGTGTGCTTCAGTTCAATTTCACAGCCTTCCCCTATCTACCTTCGAAGTCAACAAACTGGTTATAGAATACAATACACAATTAGCATATCAGCTCACAGTAAACACAGATAAACACACACTATGTACAAGTCACTAGACTTACATAGTATGTTAAATGGTATGCAAGTCTGGCTTCTTGACCCACCAGACATAAAACATTAAATCCACAAGCTAATATACAGATAGGAAGTCAATTCTTGTGGGTTTACAAAAACATGGTTGTCTGGGGAATTAAGATACAATCTGGTTTCTTCACAGCTGCAATTTCACTCACAAGTATAATACGGCCGAGGAAATAAGCGGTGATGGGAGCTGCCCCATAGATTAACATTGGTCCGAGTGCTATGCGATTTTTTTTTTTCGCATAACACTTGTCTGTATTTCTCTCTAGTGTGACTCCGGCCTAATTGTAATAAACAGCAGAGATCTCAGCAGAGGTTAGTAGAGGTGATCAATGATCATCAGTAATGCTCTATAAATGCTGGAACTATTGTTGGGTTTGAGAAGTCACCTCCAAGGTGACTCGAATGATAAAGGATAAGAGGAGACGAATGATTGATTCATCCCAATTACATTATTCAACAAGCAACTTCTTGAGCGTACAGCAGTAATTACGCCGACTGGGTGGTCTGATGTGGAGCTTTCCTATCATCAATCCGCAGTTACAGATTTTTTTGCCTTTGCAAAGTTACTGGTTAAACTGATTTATTCTGTGGATGCAATGATTTATAGTTTTGTTATCTCCTGCAGCAGACTGAATTTTACCTTCCATGGGTTTTCTTTGCATTTTGGATCATTCCAAGACTATTGGCTATGAGATTTATTTATATTTATTAATATTTTCCTAATTATTAAAATTCACTTACTTTCTGAGATGTTTCGATTGATTTGTGATACCTAATTCTGTGCAAGTGAGAGAGAGGCTGCATAGGTATAAAATACAATCTGTGCCTTCATTAATTATAAGTAGACAAAGTGAAGTAGTACCATCTGTGCTGACATAATTTCTAATTTCTAAGAAAGAGAGACCGTTCTATCCTATTGTGTGTCATTTTAAGTGAGTGGGAAGTAAGCTAATCATGCCTCCTTTTCCCAGGAAAAGTCACAATCTCTCTCAAAAATTTCAGTCACTGGTAGAGAAGGATCTGATTGTACTTGTAACTCACAGATTAAATAACAGCATGTGGTATCAATCAATTGCTTGTAAGGCCTGCAGATTATTGTCATATTGAAAGAGGCATGTATTCGCAGGTCATGGGTCTAAGGGCCCCGTCTCACATAGCGACACACCAGCGATCCCGACAACGATCAGGATCGCTGGTGTGTCGCTACATGATCGCAGCTGAGCTGCCAAACAGGCAGCTCAGGCAGCGATCAGGACAGCGACACTGCGGGTAACGTCGCCTAGTTACCCGAAGTGTACGTTGGATACCAGCCCGCTGATGCAGGGAACTGGTAACCAAGGTACACTTCGGGTTTCCAGGCGCTGCGGGGTGCCTGGAAACCCGATGTGTACCTTGGTTACCAGCTCCCCTGCAGCAGCGCGCTGGTATCCAACATACACATCGGGTTTCCAGGCACAGCCCCGTGCCTGGAAACCCGAAATGTACCTTGGTTACCAGCTGATCGCTGTTCTCCTGCCTGCCACACGCAGCGATGTGACGCGCACCACATGTGTGGGTACCAGGGCTATGGGGTACTCGGAGCCGAGCCCATGGAAGTCTATGGGAGTTGTCACTGGCAGCAGAGCTCGGTCTGTGGCCCTGGCGGTCATGCAATGGGGGATATTTACAGGGGATTGTAGATTAGAATAGTTTGTGACGCCACCTGTGGTTTCTGATCTGATTGACCAGCGCTGAAGGGTAGATCTCTGAGGGGATGTTATGGCAGCTAGGTGTTAGGTCCCCCACAGGTGGGGCTGGTCCCTCAAAGTCTATGGTGGTGATGCAGGGTGCAGATAAGAATTCAGTCACACACAATGCAATCTCTTTCCATACCGTTACTTGTAGATGTTGCAGGTTTGTCCCGGGAAGCTGGTTAGGTTGGAGAATGCACATTCAGGAAAACTGTTGAGCAGGTTAGAGGCCTCCTTT
>JARQOD010000001.1:377292624-377310918 GCA_033576555.1 Oophaga sylvatica | reverse complement strand
CTGCGCTTTTATACTAGGTATCCCAAAAAAGTACACAAGGGGTTATTCACACTGATGTTCACCCCATTACTTATATTTTTGATCATTATAGGATACTTTTTTTGTCTGTAAACACTTTTCATTCTGTGATAAACGGTTGAATGGTTTTTTCTGGGGAAAAAAAAAGGGGTTAATAAGAATTTGACTGAACCATTTTTCCCATTTCCTATACCACCCCAGTGAAATCAAATATACCCCATGAATTTACTTTTTTTTTAAATTTTTTTGGGGAAAAATTGTTTCCATGCCCTTTGTTAAATTTTCTATTTTTTTGTACAGAACTGTTTGGGTCCCATAGGCCCGAAACGTTTGCATCACTGAACTTTTAAAAAAAATACATAATTATCATTCAAGTTGAGTGCAGAGTTTTTATTTACTAGTAAAGGTTTTTGGGGAAATTTTTGGCACCAGGAAAAGTGACTGTGCACACGTACCCCTCATATAGCGATAGTAGCGCTGTCCTACTATGTGTCCCCATAAATGATTTCAGGTGCAGATGGTTTGTGCTGTTCTATGTCTCCCCCAAAAAGTGATGCAGGCACAGATAGTACTGCTGTCATATGTTTCTCCATAAGGGTGCAGGAAAAGATTTGTAGTTTCTGTTCTAGGTCTCTCCATTTAAAAGATGCAAGCACAGATAGTAGTGCTAAACTAGGTTTTCTCCATAAAAGAGCAGGCACAGATAGTAATACTTCCCAGGTTCTCCATAAATGATTTCAAGCAAGGTAGTAGTGTGTTGTGGTTCTCCCTAAAAGATGCAGGCACAGAGAGTGAACGGGCCCATGTCTCCCATAAATTTATGCAGTCACAGATAGTAGTCTGTTCTATTAAAGTTTCCCCAAAAGTTTCTTTCACAAATTTGTAGTATGTCCTAGGGCTCTCCATAAAAGGGTTCAGGCCAGGGTGTAGTGCTGGGCTTATGTCTATCCATAAGTTATGCAGGCATAGATAGTGCTGTCCTATGTCTCTCCGTAAAGGATGCAGGCACAGATAGTAGTTCTGTACTATGCCACTCCATAAAATATTCAGACACAGATAGTAGGGCTGTCTTATGTCTACCTGTTTTGCCAAGTATTTAAAGGGGTCGGATATGTCTTTAAAGAAGGTGATACATTTTATTATAATAATTAAATGATTACAGAAAATAGGAACTAGTGTGATACTGCATACACTTTTGCATAATATAAATCACAAAGCTAAAGTACTTACATTGCACACTACAAAGGAAAAATTTCACCAGGAGTAGCAAATCATCTGTCCGGGAACATCAGCTGTGAGAAGCAGAACAGCGAAGACAGAGAAATTCCTGGGATCCACACATGGGCGTACCCAGGATCAAAACTATGGGGGGGGGCAAGCCAATGTCACATCTTATACAGGTTACATTATCCTGCATATTAGGTATGGAGCATTAGAACTGTTGTATATTGTATAATACAGCAGTGTATGCGACACTACGCTGTATATAACATATATTATACATGGCACACTCACCTCTATACAAAATGAGGCATTATAACCTGTATATGAAAAGTATAATACAGCAGTGTATATACACTCTATATACCGCACACAATGTGTATGACCCTGTATACACCATATACTACACTCTTATTTTGAAGTAAAAAAATAAAAATAAACAGGAACAAATACAATACTTAAAATAAAGAACAGGTATAGTTAAAAATCAACAAACTTACTGGTATTTCAATGGGAACTATGGGCCTGCTTTTGGCTAATGAGATGGTCAATGTTCGGTTCCATATTTGTCACAAGTGAAGCAATTTTTCTCTTTCTTGATATTATTATTTACTAGGGATTCCAAATTGCTATTAGTAAAATACCAATATATATGCAGCGCTACAAAAACAATATACCAGCAATAAAACTGCCCACACAGAGACATACAGCCTGCACTGCCCATCACTGCAGCCTTGCCAATCCATATCATTTCATCCTCATCAGTGCACATATTGGCGCAACTCCGCTTTAAGCTCAGGCTCAGACTGGTGTGGTGAGAGAGTCCCTAATAGGCAGGTAAATGTCCCCAATAGGCAGCATTGGTCCCCAATAGGCAGGTAAATGTCCCCAATAGGCAGCATTGATCCCCAATAGGCAGCATATGTCCTCAATAGGCAGCATAGGTCCCCAATAGGCAGCATATGTCGGCAATAGGCAGCATAGGTCCCAATAGGCAGCATAGTCCCCAATAGGCAGCATAAGTCCTCAATAGACAGCATATGTCCTCAATAGGCAGCATAGGTCCTCAATAGGCAGCATAGGTCCTCAATAGACAGCATATGTCCTCAATAGGCAGCATATGTCCTCAATAGACAGCATATGTCCTCAATAGGCAGCATAGGTCCCCAATAGGCAGCATAGGTCCCCAATAGGCAGTATAGGTCCCAATAGGCAGCATATGTCCTCAATAGACAGCATAGGTCCCCAATAGGCAGCATAGGTCCCCAATACGCAGCATAGGTCCCCAATACGCAGCATAGGTCCCCAATACGCAGCATAGGTCCCCAATAGGCAGGTAAATGTCCCAATAGGCAGCATAGGTCCCCAATACGCAGCATAGGTCCTCAATAGGCAGCATAGTCCTCAATAGGCAGCATAGTAGTCCCCAGTAGGCAGCATAATCCCCCATAAGCAGCATAGTCCCCAATAGCCAGCATAATCCCCCAATAGCCAGCATAATCCCCAATAGCCATCATAATCCCCCATAGCCAGCATACTCCCCCAATAGCCAGCATAATCCCCCATAGGCAGCATAATCCCCCAATAGCCAGCATAATCCCCCAATAGCCAGCATAATCCCCCAATAGCCAGCATAGTCCCCCAATAGCCAGCATAATCCCCCATAGCCAGCATAATCCCCCATAGCCAGCATAATCCCCCATAGCCAGCATAATCCCCCAATAGCCAGCATAATCCCCCATAGCCAGCATAATCCCCCAATAGCCAGTATAATCCCCCAATAGCCAGCATAGTCCCCCATAGCCAGCATAATCCCCCAATAGCCAGCATAATCCCCCATAGCCAGTATAGTCACCCATAGCCAGCATAATCCCCCAATAGCAGCATAATCCCCCATAGCCAGCATAATCTCCCAATAGCCAGCATAATCCCCCAATAGCCAGCATAATCCCCCAATAGCCAGCATAGTCCCCCAATAGCCAGCATAATCCCCCATAGCCAGCATAATCCCCCATAGCCAGCATAATCCCCCATAGCCAGCATAGTCCCCCATAGCCAGCATAATCCCCCAATAGCCAGCATAATCCCCCATAGCCAGCATAGTCCCCCATAACCAGCATAATCCCCCAATAGCCAGCATAATCCCCAATAGCCAGCATAACCCCCCATAGCCAGCATAGTCCCCCAATAGCCATCATAATCCCCCAATAGCCAGCATAATCCCCCCATAGCCAGAATAGTCCCCCATAGCCAGCATAATCCCCCATAGCCAGCATAGTCCCCCATAGGCAGCATAATCCCCATAGCCAGCATAGTCCCCAATAGGCAGCATAATCCCCATAGCCAGCATAATCCCCCATAGGCAGCAGTGTCCCCAATAGGCCGGGCCCAGTGTAAAAAAAAAATGCCAGTACTCACCTATCTCCCCCCGCTGCTCTGAAGATGCGTGCGCTAGTCTCCGTCTTCTCCTGGCACAGGCGGCGTGACGTCATCAGGGCGTGCAGGCGCGTGATGACGATCACGTCGCCTGTGCTGCATATGGAAGGCCGCAGGGCCTTCCTCACTCAAGCACATTGCGCCCGCGATTAAAGGGCCCGCCGGCACTGAACTGTCAGCCAGCATAATCCTCCAATAGCCAGTATAATCCCCCAATAGCCAGCATAGTCCCCCATAGCCAGCATAATCCCCCAATAGCCAGCATAATCCCCCATAGCCAGTATAGTCCCCCATAGCCAGCATAATCCCCCAATAGCAGCATAATCCCCCATAGCCAGCATAATCTCCCAATAGCCAGCATAATCCCCCAATAGCCAGCATAATCCCCAATAGCCAGCATAGTCCCCCAATAGCCAGCATAATCCCCCATAGCCAGCATAATCCCCCATAGCCAGCATAATCCCCCATAGCCAGCATAGTCCCCCATAGCCAGCATAATCCCCCAATAGCCAGCATAATCCCCCATAGCCAGCATAGTCCCCCATAACCAGCATAATCCCCCAATAGCCAGCATAATCCCCAATAGCCAGCATAATCCCCCATAGCCAGCATAGTCCCCCAATAGCCAGCATAATCCCCCAATAGCCAGCATAATCCCCCCATAGCCAGCATAGTCCCCCATAGCCAGCATAATCCCCCATAGCCAGCATAGTCCCCCATAGGCAGCATAATCCCCATAGCCAGCATAGTCCCCAATAGGCAGCATAATCCCCCATAGGCAGCAGTGTCCCCAATAGGCCGGGCCCAGTGTAAAAAAAAAATGCCAGTACTCACCTATCTCCCCCCGCTGCTCTGAAGATGCGTGCGCTAGTCTCCGTCTTCTCCTGGCACAGGCGGCGTGACGTCATCAGGGCGTGCAGGCGGCGTGATGACGATCACGTCGCCTGTGCTGCATATGGAAGGCCGCAGGGCCTTCCTCACTCAGCACATTGCGCCCGCGATTAAAGGGCCCGCCGGCACTGAACTGTCAGTTCAATGTCGGCGGGGCCGACGGGCCCTGCTTCTAGGGGGGGCAGCTGCCCCCCCTGCCCCACGGTGGGTACGCCCATGGATCCACACTGTGGCGTCACGGGTGTCCCCTTTTTAGTTCACAGGTTAACAGGGCTTCTGTATTGTTTAGAAACAAATGCTTGCAAAACCAAGTATTACACAAGCTCTAACAAGTTCTATTCGTCCGACAGCATCCCTCTGGCTGAGTGGCCAACTCCCCAGACGTCAATCAACATCGGACAAATACATCACCTGATAACACATAAAGATAAGAGATAAAACTTTCCTGGTACCGAACACGACATTTCTTACTAAACATTAATAATGAAACTATGCAGTAATTGAATAATACTATAAACATATGATTTCCCACTAAAGATACTGTAAACATATTCTTTCCCACTAAACATTGATAAAGGAGCTATGTGGTCCAGGTGTTGGGAAAATTACAGAAAATTCAAGGCTAATATAAGCTGAGCTGTTACTGTCTAATATCTTAAAGGTTCCTTAAAGACAGGCTACCAATATGGATTCCTGATGGTCATTATCATCTTAGCACTACACTATCCAAAAGTGATGCAGGCACAGATAGTAGTGCTGTCTTATGTCTATCCATAAATGATGCAGGCACAGATAGTAGTGCTGTCCTATGTTTCTTGTTTCTCCATAAGTGATGAAGGCACAGATAGTAGTACTGTCTAATGTCTCTCCATAAGTGATGCAGGCACAGTTAGTATTGCTTTCTTTCTATGTTTCTCCATAAATGATGCAGGCACAGATAGTAGTGCTGTCCTATGTCTCTCCATAAGTGATGCAGGCATAGTTAGTATTGCTTTCTTTCTATGTCTCTCCATATATGATGAAGACACAGATAGTACTGCTGTCCTATATCTCTCCATAAGTGATACAGGCACAGATAGTATTACTGATTTAAAAAAAGAAGAGTTATTCCAGGCACCAAGTCACTTTTTTTCTGTGTGTTATTTCAACCCAAATCCTCAGAAATAGCCTTGTCAGCTCTCTTCTGGGTGGTGCATGCATAAAGAACATGTATTATATCAGAAAAAGTAACAAGAAAAGCAGCACTCACCTGATCCTTCTTTCAAGATGTGGTTGTAATCCATAAAATTGGTTACATTGATATTTGCGGAAGTGCAGGTGTCAGGGGAGTTATTTCATGAACAGTAAGACCTGCCAGACTACAGCCATTTCATGCCTTGTTGGTGCTTCTACGGGTCCTAAGACATCCCTAGGAATGCGGGAGATCTGTCCACTAGGGGAACTGTACAGTAGATAGGAATACAGTTTGCACTACACTAGGGATTAGGCAGTTAATAGCGTTTGGATAAGCCCACAGTTTGGAAGGGGTTAGATAAGTTTTTATAGAAAATGTTTCCGGGTTGCAGTTAGTCAGAGTCTAAGACTCGGCAAAAGCAAGTTCTGGGTGGAGTAAAGAGCAAGGCCAAACACAGTAGAGTTAGCAGGTTCTAGTGCAGTGAAGGTGCAGCAGAGAAGAACGAGTTCAGTCAGTGCAAGTTTCCTAGAAGAATGAGGGCACATCTCCAGCCACATCTGGATGCCGTAACAGTCTTGGGCCTAAGGTCCAGAAGAGGTACAGAGAGTGATGCCTCTGTCTCCGTGATGAGGATGATGTCAGCCGGGTCGCTGAGTGGGGTGAAGATGGTGGGTCTCAGGAAAGGACAGGGTCAAGTAGTGATGGAGCACAAAACCAAAGGAACATCACTAAAAAGAGACCTTGTCTTAATTTGTATGCTGCAGCCATGTGTAAATGAATTTCACAGTACAGTCGGACCTGTTAACTCGGAACCATGGTCTTCTGTCTTGTTTGTAGCTAGATCCTGTTCTATGGCCTGTAAGGTAATGAGGGCTCCCGAAGCAAAAGGGAGTAAAGAATGTACTCCACCACACCACACACTCCACCCAGTTTAGAAGAGGGGCTGCAGAGTGAAGAGAGCTCAGTTCCGGCCCACATCATAACGGCCCTGGCACCCCCTTCACATGTACAGAAGAATATGTTATTGTCCTCTAAAAAAGTATCTCAACTCTTTTTTTTTTTAAACCATCTGCGGTTCCAGGTGTGACCAGCTCCTGAGGTAGACTGCTCCACATAATATTTCTCACGGTAAAAAAGACTTGAAACTTTTATTTTCAGATAGAGGGATTGTCCTCTTATCTTTAGAAGGGGGCTTACATAAAACAGCTTTTGACCATATTATTTGCATGGGCCATTTATATACTTATTCACGTTAATCATGTCCCATCCACTTAGGCGTCTTTTCTCAAGACTAAATAAATGTAATTCTTTTTGTTTTTTCCTTATAACTACGATGCTCCATGCCCCTCTTCAGTTTTGGAGCTTTTCTTTATAGCTTTTCTAACTCCAGGACCACCTTTCTATGAATTGGTGCCCAAAATTGAACTGTATATTCCAGATAAGGTCACACCAGCACTTTGTTAAGAGGTAGTATTAGGGTGAGTTTCCACGGTCAGGAAACGCTGCGTGTTTGGCGCTGTGCGCTGGCGCAGCGCCAAACACGCAGCGTCCAGATGTTACAGCATAGTGGAGGGGATTTCAAGAAATCCCGTCTCCACTATGCGGAACAATACGCAGGTGGCAGACCTGCGTAAATGGACATGCGGACCGTCTTTTTAGACCGCAGCATGTCCTCGCGTATTGCGGCGACGGTGCGTCGCCGCAACAGAAGTAACACAGGGCTATGTAGCCCTGCGTTCTTTCCGGAGGTGTTCCGGAGGTGTCCTGAACACCTCCAGAAAGATTGCGCGTCATAAAGGGGGCGGGGCTTAGACGGAGCGGAATTTCCGCTCCGTCCAAAGCGCTGTGGTTCCGGACCGTGGAACCACAGCCTTAAGGCCCCATCTCACATAGCAAGATCGCCAGCGAGATCACTGCTAAACAGCGATCTCGCTATGTCTGACACGTACCAGCGATCAGGCCCCTGCTGTGAATCGCTGGTCGTGTCAGAAATGCCTGGACTTTTTTTTGATCGCTGGTCTCCCGCTGGCCAGCACGCATCTGTGTGGCCCCGCTGCGCAAGGCACACATGTCTCCTGGAAAATGCACAAGAAGGTAACTGTAAAGCTTGATATTCATTCACGCACACTTCTCAGCATTGCCACTAGAGGCATATTAGACTATTTAAGTAGTGTGACATAGCAAAGTTAGTCAGTCAAGCCTAGGGTGGCTCAGGAGTGAGTCATCCCATCCATCTTAAGATCAGATTAGTCTTGGAGGGAGAGGAGAGAAGACTGAATCCTGACAGAGCTTGTGTAGCTCATCTGATAAGAAAGTGGAGGCTAGTACGGGTGAAGTGAATCATCCTAGCCTAGTCAGAGCTACCCCTTAACCTGCTACTCAGAACAAGCTGCCTGTGTTCCTAAGAAAGTGGAAGGTGACTCTCAGAGCTACAGCATAAATACAGTCTGACGAAGCGTCCTGTGAGCTGCTCTGGACAGAGTTCTGTGAAGGAAAGAAGGAAAGGAATTACAGCAGTTATATCAACGAGTCAACTGAGAACAGGTCAGTGAGCACTGAAGGAGAGCTGACCTTGGCACGATTGCTACACGTGCTTATGTTAAGGGCGAGAGCAGGGCGAAGGGCGAGTGGAGAAAATAAGAGTGACAAAGGGACAAATCACCCTCACTCAGTTAACCGGACACCGGGGTCCGAAGCATTGCTAGTGCTTCACGCCTAGTAATAAGAAAACCGGAGGCTTTCTGGACTACAAGTCGCAGAAGGTAGCCCTAAGCGCTGATACGTAACCGGAGTCAGGGAGAACGGGGACTTTGAGTCAAGTGCACGACAAAAGTAAGGACTTAGTTCTCTCAACATCTGATAATCAGAGACATAGAAGGCTCCACCACAATGTTGGCCGGGCGCAGTTGCTATTGAAAGAGTTGCACTTGACTTTATGCAAGTTGTACTCACACACATTAAAAGGATAAAGGAGGCCTCTAACCTGCTCAACAGTTTTCCTGAATGTGCATTCTCCAACCTAACCAGCTTCCCGGGACAAACCTGCAACATCTACAAGTAAAGGTATGGAAAGAGATTGCATTGTGTGTGACTGAATTCTTATCTGCACCCTGCATCACCACCATAGACTTTGAGGGACCAGTCCCACCTGTGGGGGACCTAACACCTAGCTGCCATAACATCCCCTCAGAGATCTACCCTGCAGCGCTGGTCAATCAGATCAGAAACCACAGGTGGCGTCACGAACTATTCTAATCTACAATCCCCTGTAAATATCCCCCATTGCATGACCGCCAGGGCCACGGACCGAGCTCTGCTGCCAGTGACAACTCCCATAGACTTCCATGGGCTCGGCTCCGAGTACCCCATAGCCCTGGTACCCACACATGTGGTGCGCGTCATCTTTTCTGGCGTCACGAACAGGATACGAAGCTTGCAAATTGTGAGTCCTGTGTTGCCTATATTGACTGTTTTGTGCAGAAAAGACTGTTTGCTGTTTTGTCATTTTTGGCGCCATTTACCGCCATTTTACCGCCATATTCGCGCCCTGAGGCGCTGGTGAAGAAGGTGGGCGTGCATTCGTGGGCGTGTACCCCCCCTGTGGCGCGAAAGTTATGGCCGCCCTCTCAAAATGCTACTATAATGTGAGATCTTACCCCACTGCAAGGGAGATCCGCCTCCTCTTAATCTTCTATGCAAAAAAGAGGAAGCGCAAATCCCGCCTCCACGGAGGAGACCAGATTGTTCCTGATGGAGAACACAGTCTGGCCTGGGGAGAGATGGCAGAAGGACAAGAGCAGCTATGCAGTGGAGCGGTGGAGCGCAGGCCCTGCTCCCCATAAAAGCTGTTGTTTGAACCGGAGCCATCCCTAATACAGAAACTTCAGCAAACCTTGCTGGAGTGCAAGGAGGAGAATGCGGCGCTTAAAAAGTTGATCCAGAGCCAGGCCGACATGGAGGAGACCGAGAGACGCTGGCGTGCCCAGACACAGCGGCTGCTGTGGGACGCAGTGCTCTCTCCCACAGGCATAACGCCATCACCTGACTTTCCTATGTCCCTGCTGAAGAAAGCTGAAGGAAAACCGGAGGCCGCCCCCAAAAGAGCTGTACCTGATCCCACCAATGGAGAGGTGGAAGAGAAGGAGGCTGAGGAGGTCCTGCCTGTTCCGGAGTGCCAGCTAGGCCAAGAGGCTGCAGCAGATTACAGTTCCCCGGTAGGAACACCGAAGGGGTCTCAGCCATCATTGCCAGAAATCGATTGGGACGCAATGCAGTATCTGGATGACGTCACTTATGCTGTAAAAGTGGAGAATGAGCAGCGACGCCGTGATCTGGATAAACAACGGCAACAGGAGCAGAGAGAGGCGCAGCAGCGGTACCATGAAAAAGTTCCTTGCTGATAAGGAGGCCGTCGGAAAGAATAAAGGTACGCGACGGGAACCGCGGCGCCAGGGGTGCATAACTGGGTTCCAACTCCGCAAAGGCTGGGGCTTCATACATGAGCCGGGCCTATACCAAGAGATCTTTGTGAGTCGGAGAGATGTGGAGTCCCATCTAACCATCGGGCACCCTGGGAGGGATCTTGTAAACGGGGACATTGTCAGCTATACGCGGCACTGGGGGTTAAAAGAGTGGTACGCCTTAAACGTCACCCGTGTCAGCGACCCCGTCCCTGAAACCAGTGAGGTCTCCCGTGCCACAGCACCGCGAACCCCAGCAGCGTCATCTTTGGCGTCCGCACCAGGCCGTGTACCAGCATCACCCCCTGCGTACTCCTCTACACCCAGGTCTTGCTCTGCAACGCAATCTGCGACCATTCCAGCATCGCAACCTGCGACCAGTTCTGAAGCGCAATTTGAATTGTACACTGCGGCACCTTTTACAACGCAACCTGCATTCTACGCCAGGGAGACACCCGTTGGGTCCCCAGTTCAACCAAAAGATGTCGCTACACAAACGTATATTGCAGGACATGATCTTCTTGTAATGGGTTCCCGAGGTCATTGTATACTTCTGGCCCCAGGAATGGAAAAAGTAATGGTCACAAGCAAGAAAGATGAAACACAGTAGGACCCAGACAGGGTTTACTGCACCTGAACATGTATAAAGTTGAAGAAGTTTTATTGAAGAAAAATTTGCACTTTACTATTGATAAATGTTTACATAGTATGTATGCTTATTTAAAGTAGAATACCCGGCTGGGTAAAGAAGAGTTAAAGTATAATGTGATTTTACTTGAAAAATGTTTTATCATGCAAAGGACTGCGTGGCTGTGGACTTTGCCAGCCCAAAAACTTATATTGTAAATAGTTCGCACTTCGGTGCCCCATTTTGGTTTTACATAAAGCCTTACTACCTCTGAAGAAAAACCCGTATGGTGTGGCCTAGAGTGAGGTCTGCAGTCAGAAGTCCTGCAGCCCACCCAGGACCCACGTGGGAGGTTTTTGGTGCGGGTCCTCCACAAGAATCTTGTCTTATACTGTGTATATTTATTGAAAAGTATTTTGATAATTTTCTACTGATCTATGTACAAATTGTAACGTTTAAGAGTCCTTACCTCCCGCAAGGGATGAGTTATATGTTGATGTTATATGCAAAACAAAAATGTTTTTCTTTTCTATTTCAGCCCGGGAGTGCTGAGTTTAACTAGGGGGGGATGTGTGGCCCCGCTGCGCAAGGCACACATGTCTCCTGGAAAATGCACAAGAAGGTAACTGTAAAGCTTGATATTCATTCACGCACACTTCTCAGCATTGCCACTAGAGGCATATTAGACTATTTAAGTAGTGTGACGTAGCAAAGTTAGTCAGTCAAGCCTAGGGTGGCTCAGGAGTGAGTCATCCCATCCATCTTAAGATCAGATTAGTCTTGGAGGGAGAGGAGAGAAGACTGAATCCTGACAGAGCTTGTGTAGCTCATCTGATAAGAAAGTGGAGGCTAGTACGGGTGAAGTGAATCATCCTAGCCTAGTCAGAGCTACCCCTTAACCTGCTACTCAGAACAAGCTGCCTGTGTTCCTAAGAAAGTGGAAGGTGACTCTCAGAGCTACAGCATAAATACAGTCTGACAAAGCGTCCTGTGAGCTGCTCTGGACAGAGTTCTGTGAAGGAAAGAAGGAAAGGAATTACAGCAGTTATATCAACGAGTCAACTGAGAACAGGTCAGTGAGCACTGAAGGAGAGCTGACCTTGGCACGATTGCTACACATGCTTATGTTAAGGGCGAGAGCAGGGCGAGTGGAGAAGTAAGAGTGACAAAGGGACAAATCACCCTCACTCAGTTAACCGGACACCGGGGTCCGAAGCATTGCTAGTGCTTCACGCCTAGTAATAAGAAAACCGGAGGCTTTCTGGACTACAAGTCGCAGAAGGTAGCCCTAAGCGCTGATACGTAACCGGAGTCAGGGAGAACGGGGACTTTGAGTCAAGTGCACGACAAAAGTAAGGACTTAGTTCTCTCAACATCTGATAATCAGAGACATAGAAGGCTCCACCACAATGTTGGCCGGGCGCAGTTGCTATTGAAAGAGTTGCACTTGACTTTATGCAAGTTGTACTCACACACATTAAAAGGATAAAGGAGGCCTCTAACCTGCTCAACAGTTTTCCTGAATGTGCATTCTCCAACCTAACCAGCTTCCCGGGACAAACCTGCAACATCTACAAGTAACGGTATGGAAAGAGATTGCATTGTGTGTGACTGAATTCTTATCTGCACCCTGCATCACCACCATAGACTTTGAGGGACCAGCCCCACCTGTGGGGGACCTAACACCTAGCTGCCATAACATCCCCTCAGAGATCTACCCTTCAGCGCTGGTCAATCAGATCAGAAACCACAGGTGGCGTCACAAACTATTCTAATCTACAATCCCCTGTAAATATCCCCCATTGCATGACCGCCAGGGCCACAGACCGAGCTCTGCTGCCAGTGACAACTCCCATAGACTTCCATGGGCTCGGCTCCGAGTACCCCATAGCCCTGGTACCCACACATGTGGTGCGCGTCACATCGCTGCGTGTGGCAGGCAGGAGAACAGCGATCAGCTGGTAACCAAGGTACATTTCGGGTTTCCAGGCACGGGGCTGTGCCTGGAAACCCGATGTGTATGTTGGATACCAGCGCGCTGCTGCAGGGGAGCTGGTAACCAAGGTACACATCGGGTTTCCAGGCACCCCGCAGCGCCTGGAAACCCGAAGTGTACCTTGGTTACCAGTTCCCTGCATCAGCGGGCTGGTATCCAACGTACACTTCGGGTAACTAGGCGACGTTACCCGCAGTGTCGCTGTCCTGATCGCTGCCTGAGCTGCCTGTTTGGCAGCTCAGCTGCGATCATGTAGCGACACACCAGCGATCCTGATCGTTGTCGGGATCGCTGGTGTGTCGCTATGTGAGACGGGGCCCTTAGACCCATGACCTGCGAATACATGCCTCTTTCAATATGACAATAATCTGCAGGCCTTACAAGCAATTGATTGATACCACATGCTGTTATTTAATCTGTGAGTTACAAGTACAATCAGATCCTTCTCTACCAGTGACTGAAATTTTTGAGAGAGATTGTGACTTTTCCTGGGAAAAGGAGGCATGATTAGCTTACTTCCCACTCACTTAAAATGACACACAATAGGATAGAACGGTCTCTCTTTCTTAGAAATTAGAAATTATGTCAGCACAGATGGTACTACTTCACTTTGTCTACTTATAATTAATGAAGGCACAGATTGTATTTTATACCTATGCAGCCTCTCTCTCACTTGCACAGAATTAGGTATCACAAATCAATCGAAACATCTCAGAAAGTAAGTGAATTTTAATAATTAGGAAAATATTAATAAATATAAATAAATCTCATAGCCAATAGTCTTGGAATGATCCAAAATGCAAAGAAAACCCATGGAAGGTAAAATTCAGTCTGCTGCAGGAGATAACAAAACTATAAATCATTGCATCCACAGAATAAATCAGTTTAACCAGTAACTTTGCAAAGGCAAAAAAATCTGTAACTGCGGATTGATGATAGGAAAGCTCCACATCAGACCACCCAGTCGGCGTAATTACTGCTGTACGCTCAAGAAGTTGCTTGTTGAATAATGTAATTGGGATGAATCAATCATTCGTCTCCTCTTATCCTTTATCATTCGAGTCACCTTGGAGGTGACTTCTCAAACCCAACAATAGTTCCAGCATTTATAGAGCATTACTGATGATCATTGATCACCTCTACTAACCTCTGCTGAGATCTCTGCTGTTTATTACAATTAGGCCGGAGTCACACTAGAGAGAAATACAGACAAGTGTTATGCGAAAAAAAAAAAATCGCATAGCACTCGGACCAATGTTAATCTATGGGGCAGCTCCCATCACCGCTTATTTCCTCGGCCGTATTATACTTGTGAGTGAAATTGCAGCTGTGAAGAAACCAGATTGTATCTTAATTCCCCAGACAACCATGTTTTTGTAAACCCACAAGAATTGACTTCCTATCTGTATATTAGCTTGTGGATTTAAGTGTTTATGTCTGGTGGGTCAAGAAGACAGACTTGCATACCATTTAACATACTATGTAAGTCTAGTGACTTGTACATAGTGTGTGTTTATCTGTGTTTACTGTGAGCTGATATGCTAATTGTGTATTGTATTCTATAACCAGTTTGTTGACTTCGAAGGTAGATAGGGGAAGGCTGTGAAATTGAACTGAAGCACACTGGGTCATTCTAAAAATAGCTTATATGTCTCGGGTATAAAAACAAGAGACAGAGAGAGAAGTTCAGATCTCATCTCATCACACAGAGCTACCAGTCGGACATTCTGCACAACACTCAACGGACGAGAGACAGGACTGCAGCTAACTCGTCATGGCACCATCACGAGGGACACAGATCTGATCCTGTGACCATCTCTGAACCATGGATATACTTGGAGAAAGCCAGGTTTTGGGACCCGCTGGTCGCCTGGTTCCATGGAGATGGTCAGATAAGCCAGGTGGTGACTCTGGCTTTGGACCTTGTATGGACAGTATGAACTGTCACCTCCCTATGCTTGTTGTTATCTCTTCTCTGTGTGTATATCATAGGTGAAATAGCAACCCTGGGAGCTCTGATGTTGTGTCAACTGGCTTTGAACCTTCTATGGACTCTATGGACTGTTCTCGGTCATCTCCCTATGCTTGTCAATATCTCTTCTCTGTGTGTATATCACAGGTGGAATATCGACCCTGGGAGCTCTGACATAACATCTATCATCATCCAGGCGAGTCAGCGGAAGTGTGAGGCCTTGTAATGTGCACTATGTTGGGGGTAATTGTTGGGATTGTTCTGTTTGCTATTGGGTGTTGTGATTCAATAAAGCATTGCCACACTGTTTTACCCTAACCCTGCGTTGTCTGTCTAGTATGTTGTCCATGGGGAGATAGAGCGGGTGTTCAGTGGTATGAGCCATGGTCCATGCAGTCTTTCTAAAGGCAGCCAGGCCAGCGGACAAGAGCACCCACTTACCCAGTTTCTCTACAGCAGCATGCTGTGATTTGCACCATATATCGGCCAAGACTCTCCAATACAAGTCTATGGGTGCGAGAAAAAAACACACCACACAGACCATGCGTATGACTAGTGAGAAATACGCAAGCATTCTCCAGGTGACAGGAAATTGAATCAGGCATTATCAGGAAGCTTTGAGATGCAAATTTCCCTGGCAACCTCTAGAAAATTCCAGGAACACACTTCGACAGAGTCCACCATCATGGCCACACACATTAATGTGGAGATGCTCATAGTTCTGTTCCAGGAGAGGCCAGAACTATGGGATCAACAGGATGCACATTATGCAGACCGGACACGCAAGGAGGCAGCATGAAAGAGACTATGCACCCAGATGTTCCCCGACTTTGAGGAAAGATCTCGTGAGGCCCAGCAACAAATTAGTAAGTTCAATCATTATAAAGTACTATTAATAAAAGTAACATATGTGTTCCCAAATGAACAGAACATCATTATATGTGATTTTTCTTAAAATATGTGGCCTATTTCACACTTTACATTTGGCAAGTAGTAGATTGAATGTTGAAACTTTTTTGTTTTATTTTGTAGTCACTGATGTCACAACACGGTGGCGCAGCTGCAGGGACCAGTACCGGTGGGAGCGACAGCAGCGGGCCAGGAGTGGGGATGCAGCTTCCAAGAAGGGAAAGTATCTCTACTATGACTGGCTTAATTTTCTGGCTCCGGCTATGGATCTGAGACCATAAGTTCTTGCATGACACCACATTTTACACAAGCTCTTAGGGACCAATGTGAAATTTATTTTAATTTTTTTATAATTTTTACAAACAGAAGTGAGTCAAACCTTATGGAGAGGGAGACTGCATCCGACTCTGAGATCAACATCGATCCAGTGGGGGAAGGTGAAGAAGTGGCTGGCCCATCTTGGGCACCTTCAAGCTGCACCCAACCACCACCACCAGCGGCTTTTGCAGCTGGAAGAAAATCCAGAGGAGGACAGGAGAAACAGCAGCAGCCCTATCTTGCCTCTGGATACCTCACCCCAGGCTGCCGCCATCCCATGCCGTGGCCAGCGCAGGAGAGAGCTACCAGCCACAGGCACCAGGAGGCAAGTGGACAGTGGGGTTTTGGACTATCTTGCCAGGACTGTGAATGATGATGTGGAGGAAGCTTATGCTCGAAGTCTGGCACGGTACCTCCGTCTAATTCCCCGTGAGGTGAGGCTGAGTGCCAGAGGGGCCATTCAGATCCTGATTGATGCCTGCACGCCACCTAATAATCCAATCCCTGTATTTGCATTTTTGGAAAGGAGGCAGCTGTTAAGCAGTAACATACTGCAAATGAAGGGACAACCAGAAGTGCAGGCTCAATCAGTTTCTGAGCCACTTCCTCTCCGGATGCCTACACCTCAGCCACAGCCCACCCCAACCCAACATCGGCCTACACAGGTGCAATTTAATGAGCCTTCTGCACCTGCCCAATATGGCCACTTGCTGCATCCCACAGGGGGAAACTGAGGTTGGCCAACAAACAAGGCAAACATCACAAGTTGACCTCCCGTCATCACCACCCCCAATCTACCATAACTTGTAGGTTTATATAGGCCCAATATGCCATATGGCTACAATATGGTATTTGTCATAATCTGAGAAAATTATTTTGATTAAAAAAAATTTAATTAATATTAGTCTTTTTGTGATGTTAGATAAGCTAGGTGATGTGTAGATTTACATATTTAACACATTATTACGCAAACACAACACACTGCAAACTAACATTATTTTATTCGGAACTCACAAAACAAAAATCACAACATAGAAACTGCATTTTCTTGCCATGGAGTAGATACCTCTGGTGAAACAAAATAATTTGTAAACACATCCTGCACTTAAAGGCCAGAGGGCTGACGACGTTGATGAATGACATGTGTATTAGCCCTGCCATAATTTACAACAACTACTTGTTAGAGGTCGAGTTCCCGCTCCTGCACAAGGGGAATCTCGAGCAATCCCCGTTGCGGTCTCCCATCCGTCTCCGGCCGCAGTGGAACCTGCTCAGCAGAGACGTCGGTCCCAGCGTCTCGCTCAGTCTAGTGCTGTGCAGAGGATGACTGCTGCCACTCCTGGTCCTGTCATTGTAACTAGTGCAGGTCATCGGCAAGCAGACTCAGTTGGGACTAAGTCCTGTGCTTTCCTTTCAGAGCATGCCCAGGGTAAGATCTCTCATAGGAGATCAGGGGTCACATGCTCAGCTACTGCAGCGACTCCCATTGGCTCTCCTGGAAGGTCCTGAACCTGCTGAGTTCTGGGGCAGGCTACCATTGGTTCTTCCAGGAAGGTCTTGCAGTTGCTGCTGCTATAAAAGAGTTGCACAGCCGCACGGCCATGCGCTAGTGCCAATTGCATTAATTGCTTTGCGCCAATGTGATCATGCATGCTTGTGGTTAGGGCTCGGCTGAAATAAGCTCCTAGAATACCGGCACCTCCGGTGAGGAGATTTGTGTGCATGTGTTTAGGGCTTGTCTGAAATAAGCCCCTAGAATACAGGCTTCTCCGGTGAGGAGATTGCTTGATTGCTTTTCTGACTGCATGACCACGGACTGCTATTCACACAGCAGTTATCTGTGTATCCCTGTGGAGTTAACAGGACACAGTACCTATCTCTGCGTCTCTACCTCAGCGACTCTGTGGTGTAACAGAGTTCGCTTATACCACCATATAGTGCCACAGTATTTATATTTGCGACTCTGTGAAGTAACAGAGTTCGCCTATACCGCCATCTTACTAGCAGCAGGCTCTGCCTGCCCGGTGGACCCCGGGCTGCGAACACACCCACTATTTATATTTATCTGGTGCGTTCCGCAGACCCTAACACTACTTCATCACCATCATATGATACACAGTCATGGATTCTGGTAAAGTTGTGAAGTATCACACAGGCTTTAATAACCTCATTCACATTTCCTTCACTAAGTTGAAGGCAGACTGCAGGACCCACCATTTTGCACAGAGAATGCCAAAGGCACACTCCACCAGTCATCGTGCGCAGGATAGG
>JARQOD010000001.1:377239409-377292524 GCA_033576555.1 Oophaga sylvatica | reverse complement strand
TATTGCCTCAACCAACACCGGAACTGCTGCAACCCCCCGACCTACTGTCTCCTGCCTCACAATCCTGTAGAATGTAAGCCCGAAAGGGCAGGGTCCTCCCCTCTGTATCAGTCTGTCATTGTTAGTTTGTTTACTGTAAGTGATACCTGTAATTTGTATGTAACCCCTTCTCATGTACAGCACCATGGAATCAATGGTGCTATAGAAATAAATAATAATAATAATAATAATATTACAGGCCCGGATAAATCTAGCCACCCATCTATTGTTCACCAGGTCACAGTTGAACAATGCTGCCAGGGCTGAGACATGCACTTTGAGGGTACTGACAGCTAACCCCAGCTCTAGACCCTTCTGCAGGAACTCCAGTATCACCACTATCGGGACCTCCCCTCTCCTCCTATTGGCCCTGAGACGGACAAAAATTTCTTCCATATCCTCCCGTAAATTTTTGTAGTCACTGGCTTTCTACTACTGAGTAATGTGGATATCAGTCCAGCTGAGAACCCCTTTTTTTCTAACAGTGACCTTTCAAATTCCAGGCTGTCAAATGCAGCCCGGACTTCTGAGGGTGACTGAAGGGACCCTGTGTTAGAAGGTCCTGGTCTTCGGGGAGTACCCATGGGTCTGTTACCGACATCACTCTCAGCCAGTAGAACCATGGCCTCTTCGGCCAGAAGGGGGCTATTACAATCACTCTGGCCTTGTCCTCCCTGATCTTCCTCAGAACTGCTGGAATAAGGCATATTGGAGGAAAGGCGTACAGGAGTCCCGCTGACCAGTCTATCCTGAAAGCATCCACTGCCAACGGTCTGTCTGCTGGACTCAGGGAGCAGAATTTCTGCACTTTCTTGTTGGCTTTTGAAGCAAATAGATCTATGCTGGGTTTTCCCCACATGAGCACTATCTGCTGAAAAACGGACTCTTTTAGCGACCATTCTCCTTGCCTCAAGTGGTTCCTGCTCAGAAAATCCGCTTTCTGGTTGTCTATCCCTCGGATATGCAGGGCCGATAATGAGCGGAAATGATGTTCTGCCAGAGTCATAATCCTCTCTGTTATCGTCATCAGGTGCCTCCCTGGTGGTTCACATATGCGACCGCTGTCCGGTTGTCCGATAGGACTCTCACATGATGCCCGGTTAGCTGAGGTAGAAGTCTCTTTAGTGCTCTTTCGACTGCTAAGAGCTCCCAGTCGGATAGATTTCTTTCTTCCTGGGCCCCGGTACTCTGGAGCAATAGTATGTCTAGATGGGCTCCCCACCCCTAAGGGCTGGCGTCCGTTGTGACCACCTTGGAAGCTGCGAATGTCCATGGGACTCCCCTTGGAGATGAGTCTATCTGTAACCACCACCTGAGTGACTGGAGTACAGAGACCGATAGGGTGATCTTTCGATCTAGTTGTCCCTGAAGATCCAGGTCTCCTTGTAGCACACACCACTGTAGTTCCCTTGCATGGAACTGGGCCCATTTTACCACCGGTATGCATGCGGTCAGAGACCTCAACACTGACATGGCCCTTCTTAGCGTGACTTCTGGTTTTTCCATTGTCGTTATGATCATTTGCTTTATCTTTTCCTCTTTTTCCTCTGGGAGGCGACACTCCCATGCCACAGAGTCTATTGTTATCCCCAAGAAGTTCTGGGTTGTTGCTGGTTCCAGCCTGGATTTCTTGAGGTTGAGCTGCCATCCCAGTATCTGCAGTGTCTCCATCACTATTCTGACTTGTTCCTGACAGTGACGAAAACTTTTCCCCACTATCAAGAAGTCGTCTAGGTACGGTATTATTAACGTCTCTCTTTCCCTGAGATGCGCTGTGACCTCTGCCACCAACTTCGTAAAGATTCGTGGGGCTATTGCTATCCCAAAGGGCAGAGCCCTGTACTGAAGGTGACGTAACTGTGACCCCACTTGGACCGCCACCCTGAGATACTTGCGATCTTGCTGTCGAATTGGGACGTGGTAGTAGGCGTCCTTGAGGTCCAGGACCGCCATGTAACAGTGAGGAAAGAGGAGTCTTACTGCTGTCTTTATTGTCTCCATCTTGAAGGATGGTATTATGAGGTATTTGTTGAGGCCTTTTAAATTTATAATTGTCCTCCAAGAACCGTCCGGTTTTTTCACAAGAAATAGAGGGGAGTAAAACCCCTTTTTTCTCTCCTCTACTGGAACCTCTTCTAGCACCTGTTTGTGTAGGAGCGATATTATCTCCCCTTCCAGGCTCTTCTGCTTTTCCTGTGAGGACTGTACCGGAGTTTGCATGTACCTTCTTGGAGGCCAATGGTGGAACCTTAATTCCAGGCCTGATCCCACAATCTGCAGGATCCAAGCGCTGGACGAGATCCTCTCCCAGGCTGGAAGGAAGTGAGAGAGCCTTCCTCCCACCTGAGAAGGGCCGTCACTGGGGAGCTTTTTTGCCGTCCTTGGAGGGCCTACCGAAGTAGAAGCCTCTCCATCCTCTGTTGGATCGCTTGTCCACGTTGCTTCTGTCGCGCTCCCTGAACTGCTGTCTTCTGAACTTTCGGCCGTTTTGAAATGAATGCCGAAAGGACTGAAAAGGAAATTAGACCTACCGGTAATTCTATTTCCAGGTAGTCCCTCAGGACAGCACAATGGAGGGCGTCCTCCCTTGACCTATAGCGGGACAGGATCACAGAGAGGTTAAAAGGCCCCACCCACCTCCACCCTCCAGTGTTTTTTCAAAGTACCACCGAAGGATGGCAGGAAATGGTCTAAACGCGCCCTTACAAACGCGTATGTAAGAAACCATTGAACAACTTCTTCTTTATCTCTAGCCTTGGCAACTCGATGGACCATCCACCAAAGATTGATCCCTTGCAATCCTAAAGAGAAACATAAGGGAGGGAATTAAGGGTGCTGTCCTGAGGGACTACCTGGAAATAGAATTACCGGTAGGTCTAATTTCCTTTTCCCCTTACGTCCCTCAGGACAGCACAATGGAGAATACCAAAGAAACATCCCAGGGTGGGAACAGAAGCTCAAGGACCAAAGTCCCAGGTAAGAACCAGGCTAGATATAAAAATGATCTGAAAGATCAAAAAGAAATATAGATATCTAAAGAAATTCGTAAAGATAATCACAGTAGTGAGTGTCCGATATATGTTTATAATGGCCAATTCCAGTATGAATGTGGTAAACCAGATATGCCGCAGAGACGGAGAGTGAACACAGCCGTTGTACCCCAATACCATTAATGAACCGCAGAAATTACAGTTATTGTGATAGATATAGACACCGCAGCCACAGAATAGCCTTAAAAATCTTATTGCCCAGCAAAAATATTGTGATAGTTACAATCACCACACGATGAGGACTGTACAGACCAGTAATCGGCTGGATGTGCTTAACAACACGGGACTGTTCCTTCCTTGGTCCTCCTGGGCTCAGATTAAACCTTGGTTAGAGACCGGCTTACCATACTACGAGGAGACCTGCAGGACAGAGACCCTGGACTGCTGAAAGATCAAGCCAAATAACAGTTAGTACATGGAAAATGGCAGAGCATTGGGATGTATGTACCCTACTCATTCTGGAGATCATGTCTACTCCGAAACCTTAGAAGTCTCAACCCCCAGTAAGGGTTGGATATTATTGTAACTAAGGAAATACTCCATCTGGCAGGTAATATCTCCTGCTAGTACCAACATTGGGCTTCTCAGCAGGAGTGTTAAAAGGAAGATATGGATCACCACTCTTGCTTTACTGATGTTAGACACGGGGAGTCTGGACTCTGGAATTGATGACAGTAAGCGGTGGGGGGGGGGGGGATGTTGGTAAAAATCCTTTGACACAGGATATTTGACTGTCTCTATATGAGTTATTAGCTACGACATTATAAATACAGTATGTGCCAAATTATTTATATATTATATCGTAAAAGGCAATTTTCTTAGAGATGTTTATACACCCCGACTGCCCTGGTGGGAGGAACCATATTCTAAAACTAGAGGGAAGTAGTTTCCTTCCTCTCGAGATGGAGATTTTTTACTGTGAGTCAGAAGGACTATGAGGCCTCAACTGTCAGAGTCCTGGATACAGATTCTTTTACATTAGGAGCCCTGACTGCTGTACAAGCAGTGGGTATGGGATCTTCTGCCACATGACAGTGCCACCGATTTGCCATAAAGTACAAAGGCAATAATGCCGACCCTGGTAAACGTAATACAACGGATTTAGGGGTCAAGAATCTGTTTACCGGGTGTTGATCAAAGACACTAGTCCGACTGCCATATGTGGAGACGGGAAAGTTTCCTCCTCACTTCATGAGATTTCCTGCTTTCAGCACAGTAGTATGTCCACTTACAGGATGAGCCCCAGAGAAGTCTGTCTCCCTTTAAAGCCAACTATGGAAGAGACTTGCCTTTAATCCTCAAGGCAGAAACTCACTTGAGAGTTCTGTTCCAATCCTGAAGAAATGCTAAGTTACTAGGCCAATTCAGGCATAGCTGAACATCTGGCTAAGCCTAGTTGCAAAGAATGAAGCAACCAAAGCTGGACCTGGGTTCTAAAATATAAGGACTCTATAACCAGAGTTGGCCCGAGACAAATGTGAAGTGGTGGGCCGACCATACACTGTGCGGCCACGCAATAAGGCACCAGTCAGAAGGTCTAAGCCAGAGGCACAAACCCACAATGTCCGATGTACTATGAAGCACTGAGGTAATATAACACACGAATGACACGTCTCGAGGCACTGAAGCATTATGATGCAATATGCACAAAAGCACTATGATGCAATATTATTACAGCGGCATCAATTCCATGGTGCTGTACATGAGAAGGGGCCACACACAAAGCCACAGACACAGTCCACAGCAAACAAATTCCCAATGACAGGGTGATACCGAAGGGAGAGAACCCAGTCCCCGCGGACCCACAACCTGATGCATATAATGCACAAAGACTATGATGCAGAATGATGCAATAAAATGCACCCAGCCACTATGATGCAGTATAATTCACACAGACACTATGATGCAATACGATGCAGAAAGACACTATGATGTAATATGATGCAATATAATGTAGAAAGACACTATGATGCAATATGATGTACTATGATGAAATATAAAGCAATGTAATGCAGAAAGACACTATGAGGCATAGACACTATGATGCACCTTGATGCACAAAGACACTATGATGTAATATAATGCAATATAATGCAGAAAGACACCCATGCAGAATGATGGACCTTGATGCAACCTGATGCATAGAGGCACTATAAAGCAACATGATGCAATCTGCTGCACAAAGGCACTATGAAACACCAAGATGCACCCTGATGCAAAATGATGTAATATGATGCATAGAAGTACTATGTAGAACTATATAATATAATGCATAGAGGTACTATGAAGTATTATGATGCCCAAAGGCACCCTGATGTAATATGACGCATAGAGACACTATGATACAAAGTGATGTACAGAGGTACTCAATATGATGCATAGAAACAGTATGATGCAATGTGATGTACAGAGACACTCAATATGAAGTCTAGAGGCACTATGATGCAATACGATGCCCAGAAGCACTCAATATGATGCATAGGGGAACAATGATGGAATCTGATAAATGATGTAATATAACACATAAAGGCACTATGAAGCATTCTGATGCAATATGGTGCACAGAGGCAATCAATATGATGCATAGAAGCACTATGATGCCGTACCACGCACAGAGGCACTCAATATAATGCATAGAGACAACATGATATATGATGTAATATGATACAAAGGCACTATGAAGCACTATGATGCAGTACAATGCACAGGGGCAATCAATATGATGAATAGAGACACCATGATGCAATACAATGCACAGGGGCACTCAATATGATGAATAGAGGCACTATGAAGCAGTACAATGGACAGGGGCAATCAATATGATGAATAGAGACACCATGATGCAATACAATGCACAGGGGCACTCAATATGATGAATAGAGGCACTATGAAGCAGTACAATGCACAGGGGCACTCAATATGATGAATAGAGGCACTATGATGCAGTACAATGGACAGAGGCATTCAATAAGATGCATTGAGGAACAATGATGAAATATGATATATGATGTAACATGACACAAAGGCACTATGAAGCGCTATGATGTCGCACTCTGATGCAATATGATGCACAGAGGCACTCAATATGATGCCCAGAGGCACTCAATATGATGAAAAGAGGCACTATGAAGCAGTACAATGCGCAGAGGCACTCAATATGATGAATAGAGGCACTATGAAGCAGTACAATGCACAGGGGCACTCAATATGATGAATAGAGGCACTATGATGTAGTACAATGCACAGAGGCACTCAATAAGATGCATTGAGGAACAATGATGCAATATGATATATGATGTAACATGACACAAAAGCACTATGAAGCGCTATGATGTCGCATTCTGATGCAATATGATGCACAGCGGCACTCAATATGATGCACAGAGGCACTCAATATGATGAATAGAGGCACTATGATGCAGTACAATGCACAGAGGCACTCAATAAGATGCATTGAGGAACAATGATGCAATATGATATATAATGTAACATGACACAAAGGCACTATGAAGCGCTATGATGTCGCACTCTGATGCAATATGATGCACAGAGGCACTCAATATGATGCACAGAGGCACTCAATATGATGCATAGAAGCACTATGCTGCAGTACAACTGCTATACCATGCTTGAAGGTGTCCAAACAAGAGACCAGGTCCCAGTTAGAGCCAAGAGAGCAAACTCAGAGTTCCAGATAAATCTCAAGCCTGAATAGTAGTTCTCATTTGTCAGATTGACCCCACCCGAAGGAGCTAATTAATGCCCCACAGCTGGAGGGCAGTGTTCATGGAGACAATGTGCTGCATTAACACTATGAGCCCTCCTATGGATGGAGTAGTTAAGTTGTAACTAACTGAAGTCAAATCATGAGATGTAGCCTGGACATATGGCCTTATTATAGCTTAGAGGTCCAAGGCCTGACTGCATACATGTGAAACACACCTCAGCATATGAGGCTCTATGCTTCAGCTTCGGCACAACGGCATGAGACTAGCATCAGTCCAGAGGCCTAGGCCATCAACACATTCCATGATGCACTCACCTGTGCTGGCTCCATACCTGCTAGAAAGACAGGGGAGCTGGAAACGCCGAGAGCCCAGTATGGAGGGAAGCGGCGTCCCACCAGGAATGCTGCATTACTGCCAGTGATTTCCTCTCTTGTGCCCTCCGAGATCCAGGAAACCTGTCTGTTGCCTGTCTCGTTCTGCACCTCCGCGTTCAACCATGGAACGCACGCTGGCCTCTAGCTCCGGCGCCCTGACGTCACCAGAAGCGCCATGGCACCACACCTTCCGGTATCTTGTGCTGGAATGCCGGCCAGTGTCAGAGCCGAGAGCCTCCACTAAGGAGGAAGCGGCTCTACCCAGGAGCTTCATCCACTCACTGGTCTTTGTGGCTGAGGTACTCCCCCTAGGAGAGTTTCAGCCCCGGTGCTACTTGACAGGGGGAAGGATTGGATCCAGCAGCACGATCCCCCTGGGTCTTGTAAAACGTCCACCTTCTATCTTCGCTCCACTCCTGGAGCAACCTCTCATACAACCGTCCCCTGTAGGGACAGGAAAAACACTGGAGGGTGGAGGTGGGTGGGGCCTTTTAACCTCTCTGTGATCCTGTCCCGCTATAGGTCAAGGGAGGACGCCCTCCATTGTGCTGTCCTGAGGGACGTAAGGGGAAAAGGCTGCCTCGGAAAGTTCTTCTTCTTATCTCCGGCCTTCTCCAGTACTTCGTCTAATGCCGGTCCGAACAGGAAATTGCCTTCGCATGGCAGAGCGCAAAGCTTCATTTTTGCTTGTGTGTCCCCTGGCCAGCATTTAAGCCATACTGCACGGCGTCCTACATTGGCCAGCGCCGCTGATTTTGCCGCTAACCTTGCCGAATCTGCTGAAGCCTCAGCTAGAAATACTGACGCAGCTCTTAAGGTTGGTATTGCCTCTAGGATAGCTTCTCTGGGAACTCCTTGTTCTAACTGGTCCTCTAGATTGTCTATCCACATTTTGAGAGACCTAGCCACGCAAGTGGCCGCTATGGCTGGTCTTAGTGCCCCCGCTGAGGCCTCCCACGCTGTTTTCAGGCAACTGTCCACCTTTCTATCCAGGGGTTCCTTTAAAGAACCTAGATCCTCAAAGGGTAGAGAGGACTTCCTGGCCACTTTTGATACTGCCACGTCAATCTTTGGGGGTCTATCCCAGGAAGAGGACGCCTCTTCCTCAAAGGGGTACTTTCTCTTCAGGGAATTGACTACGTGGGATTTCTTTTCCGGCTTTTCCCACTCCTTTTTAATGAGCTCCTGTAACTTCTCGTTTATCAGAAAAGATCTCCGCTTTCTCTTTTGTAAACCCCCAAACATAAGTTTCTAGGTTGTCCTCTTCGCTTTTTCGTCTATTAACCCCTTGGTGGAACGGATTGATTTTATAAGTCTATCTGTAGCTTCCACAGGAAACGTATTCTCTTCCTCCGAGCTACTTTCTGAATACCGGGACTTATCGGAGTCCTCCTCTGTTCCTGAGGAGTCCTCTTGGGACACTACTGAGGGACTGGACCTGTCTCTAGATCTGCCGTCCCTGTCCGCTGTCTGCAACGCCTTTACAGACTTGCCGACTTCTGCCTGAATTAAGGACTTCAGGCTTTCTGAAAAGGATGGCGTTTCCTCCGCTAGTGTCCTATTGATACAATCCTGACATCTTTTTGTTCCAGGATGTTTGTAAGGGGCTTTCGCACAAGGGACACTCCTTATTCTTAGCTTTATCCTTCTTTTTATCCTATACTCCACCCCACCAATGTGTGTGAGAGAGAGGAGGTTTGGAGACAAGAGAGAGAGAGAAAGAGAACAGACATTAGAGTGTTGGACTTTCTCGAAGCTCACTCACCACTCGGACGTGTCAAAGGACGGTCCCGGCTCAGGAGGCTGACTGGTCTTTTCGGAGTCTCCCGTCGAGACTACGGACCCCTCCTTGCGACGCTCCGTCCGCACGTTACCCGAGCGGCTACCGCTGCTGCTGCGGCGCATCTGGCTCTTCTCACTTGAGCGAGACCGCCGCTTCTCATGCACCTCCTGGTGCGGCTGCAAATGCTCTGGTGAAAGGCTCTCCATTGTACCCACTGACACCTGATGAGCGTAGTCACATCTGACCTGATCCAGCTTAGTGACACCTAACTGTGTTTTAGCCAGGTTTAAATAGCAGATCTCCACTTTTTTTTTTTCCATGCTTAATTAATTACTCCACCTGGTTGATCCTGCACATGCTGGCCGCTAGCGCCCCAACGCATGCGCCCTGTAGTCTTGCCAATGCCTACACCTGTTATCTCAGGTGTGCGTCCTACTCGTCGGCGTTTATGTGCCCCGCCAGCACGTACCCCCCGCTGCGCGCTCCCATGTTTTCCTCCCCAGGTCCTATCTTTAGCCGGGTGAGCGCGCTGCCCAGCGCTCACTTCCGGCGCGTACCCCGCACTTCCGGAGTACGGGCCCGGCGCTGACTCTCCTGCGCGCGCACCCTCTCTTCTGGTGTGCGCATTCTCAGTGGCAGTGTCACTTCCGGTGCGCGCGCTTCGCCTCTGCGCCCTGACGCGCGCACCCCTCGCCTCTCGGCCCACGCCTTACTTCCGGCGCCCCCATGCCTGCCCGGCGTTCCAGCGCCATGTTCCGCGCCTGCACCGCTGCCTATGTGGGGAGGGAACTCCTCCCAATCTTGACTGTGCACACTGCTGGGCTTGCCATCGCCGAGACCCCTGTCATCATACCTGCAGTCCTCAGGGGTGACGATTTCATCTTCCAGGTATTTTTCCCCAGGCTGCCACACACTCAGCAGGGAGGGTACACCACCATGTCCTCCGTGGAGCTTTTTGTTCTGCCTGGCACTGATGTGCTTCTACAGGCTGCATGGCCACTTACTTGTCAACAGGGAGGGCACCCTGACAGTGACCACCGAGGACTCCAACCTACACTGCAGGCATCAGGGAGGATACATTTACCTGTAGTCTCCAAGGCTGCAAAATTTCACCCGGGCATCTGCCTCATGGGCTGTGGCCATGCCTCGCTCAGGGGGGCATGGTAACATGACCCCTGAGGCGTCTACTGGTACCTGGCGACGGATGTAGTAGACCCATGCCTGCCAGTATTCATCCGTCCCAGGCTCGGGCATCCTCTTCATCCATCACGAGAGTCTTCCATCTTGAGGGTTCCCCATCAAGGACAGGAAACCAACTGATGCGGAGAGAGGAGCCGCCCCCTTTATCTTGAAGGTTTCCTGTCCTTGAAGGGCGGATTCCCTCTCTCTCGTGGTGCCGTCATGTATGATGGAAAAATCGTGATTTTCTTAAAAAGGGGTTTTAGGATCCTTTGTTTAATTTTACAGCGTGGTAGAAAAAAATAAGAAATCCTATACATTCACCTATAATCCCCGTCACACCCCGTCCCTTTGGCCGTACCTCCTCTCCTGGCGTGGTCAGCCCCTAGCTGTGGCCACCAGTTGGCTGCAGTTGTCACACGTCGACAACATCAGAAGGTGAGACCACCAGGACACATGGCCAGAGGGACAGAGGAGCGACACGAGATTCATATGTGACTGTGAGCACATGCTACTGCGGAAAATCACTCTAAGTTAAACCACCAGTGAGATATTAGGGGTCCGTCCTCTTTGGTACCATCAGTTTTGTTATTTGGGGTAAGAATTTGAGTGAGACTTTCCACCATAGATGAACTGTAGTGCTGACAGAAGAGTGTAGAGAATTGGCCCCAGGGTTATCAAATCATTATGGAAGATGGGGGGCTATGTGACGGCTGAAAAAAATAGTGCCATCACCATTATATAAGTAGATGAGCAGTGACACTTGGTCCTGGCATCTCTGTGCCCCATTGCGGCTCCCTAATGAATCCCCTACAGAGTATGGCAATACCCGTCCCTGGAATAAAACAAAGTCTGCAGAGGTTTTGGCATCAGATCTCCTGCATCGTAGCCCAGAACATTGGTGAATGTGAGCCAGGTAATCTTAGGAAGAAACTTAAAGGAGAAAGTACAACTGCACAAAGGAGATTTTTCATTCACTGTTATAAATGTATGTTCCCTGTTATTTATCTGAAGACTGGAAGCCACATTCAGTTGGTTTGCGGTGCTCAGCTTGAAAATTCACAGATGTAACATAGTCAAAGTAAATGGATTAGCGGCACTCACCATATAGAAAAGTGTTCATTCAGTCCTTAATTACGCCATGTGTGATACAGACAAGAACATGTGGACGTGCAGGTTCGGAGAGGCATGCAAGTGGACTCTTAAGGGTATGCCACACTAAACAATATCGCTAACGGGATCGCTAAAAAACGTCACTATTTAGCGATCCTGTTAGCGATGTTGTTCAGTGCGGCAGCTTCCAGCGACGAGCTTCCTGCTGTGATCTCGCTCGTCGCTGGAATCGCTCCGGACCCTATTTCATCGCTGGCGCTCCCGCTGGGTAAGTATCTAATCGCTGTGTGGCACCTTTTCTTAGCGATTTAGCGGTACTTTTGTACCGCTAAAGTCGTTAAGAAGATCGCTAACGGCGATAGCGTCGTTAACTATATCGCTAAATGTGGCCGCATTTAGCGATATAGAAACAATCCCGCTAGCGATCGCATTAGTATGCGTCGTTATTGTGATCGCTAGCGGGATTGTTTAGTGTGGCAGTACCTTTAGGAACACTTGCTGCATTTTCTTCACTGCCAACAACTCAGAAGGTCCTGTCTTTCTATTCATGTCCAGGAAAGATGCAATTTTATTGCCAAGTTTTACAGCTTATTGTATTATTCAAAATCCAATACTCTGGAGCATCTTGTCATGGATGACCTGCAATGTGAGTATACATAATTGCTACTGCTCCTATGTACAAGACTATAACTACTATAATACTGCTTCTATATTCAAGAATATAACTACTATAACACTACCCCCATGTACAAGAATATATGGTAACTACTATAATACTGCACCTATGTACAAGAATATAGCTACTATAATACTGTTCCTATGTACAAGAATAAAAGGTAACTACTATAATACTGCCCATATGTACAATAATATAACTACTATAATACTGCCCCTATGTACAAGAATATAACTACTATAATATTGCTTCTATGTACAAGAATATAAATACTATAATACCGCCCCTATGTACAAGAATATAACTACTATAATATTGCTCCTATGTACAAGAATACAACTACTATACTGCCCCCTATGTACAAGAATATAACTGCTATAATACTGCTCCAATGTACAAGAATATAACTACGATGATAGTGCCTCTATGTACAAGAATGTAACTACTATATTACTGCTCCTATGTACAATAATATAACTACTACAATACTGCCCCTATGTACAAGATTCTAACCACTATAATACTGCCTCTATATACAAGAATATAAATACTATAATACTGCCCCTATGTACAAGAATATAACTACTATAATACTGCTCCTATGTACAAGGATATAACTACTATAATACTTCCCCTATGTACAAGACTATAACTACTATAATACTGCCCCTTATGTACAAGATTATAACTACTATAGTACTGCCCCATGTACAAGGATATAACTGCTATAATATTGCTCCTATGTACAATAATATAACTACTATAATATTGCCCCTATGTACACGAATATAATTACTATAATATTGCTCCTATGTACAATAATAAAACTACTATAATACTGCCTCCTAGCTGAGAGGTTGTGTGTTTGTAGCTCTCCTGATGTCTGGAGCAAGCCCAGGGAGGGGCCTCCCTGGGCGGGGAAACTCCGCAAGCAAGGCCCAGGCTTCCAGGCCTACACTGGGAAGAAGTGTCCAAGCTGTTTCTAATGCAGATGCAAATCCCAAAGTGATTTCTGAGGAAAAGAAAGCTCTGAATGGAAGTAGCAGCAGCAACAAGAAAGATGAAGCTGTGAAAGAGAGTAAAGTGACGGAACAAGGAAAAGCCATTGTATGTAAGAAAGTTGCAGTTAAGCAGTCGGCCAGCCAAGGCAAGCAGAGTTAAGTGGAATTAGGAGAAATCCAAAAGGAATCTCCTGGTGAGAAGCTGAATGGAGGAAAGCAGCCCGCAGCTCAGGAGATGCCATCACCAGCTTCAGGTGTGCAGCTCACTTCCAGCAGGCAGAGGAGAACCTCACTGGAGAGACAGACACTCCAGGAGAACCTGCAGCAGAAGCATGGCTTGGTCTGGACGCACAAGGTCAGGTGGCAGGAGTAAAAGTGCTATGGAGCCTGGAGCTACGAAACCAGCGGTGGTGAAAATTAAGGAGACATCTGGGTTGAAGTTGCCGGGGACATCGCTGAAAGCAGGATCCCAGAAGGAGACGCCACGTGCACATGAGCTTCAGCTCGCAGAGGAGATCCCAGCACTGGTCAAGAAGTTCTTTGAGTTACGGCAGCAGAAAGACTCGCTGCAGATGCAGATAGACACTGGCTATAATCTAAAAGCTGCTAATCCCAGGAATCACGACTTTTATGACCAGACTCTGAACACACTGGGTGTATTGCTGGCAAAAGTGGTGAGGGACATGGACTGCGTCCTAGAGAGGATGGGGCCCCTGGCGGAGACTTATTGGAACCAGGAACTGTTTATGTCACACAAGCAGAACTCTGCAGGTTCCAGGTCAGGCATTGTCCAAGGTGGACCCCAGAAGCAGGTACGGCCAGTGCTGCAGCTTGCAAGTTTCTGCTTCCAAAAGGGCCAAATGCAGCACCAGCAGCAGCCTACGGCAGATCCAAAGCAGCAGCATGTTGTGTAGATTCCAGCAGAGGTACCACAATTCTCAGAATGCCCAGCAAAACTGCCTGCGGCAGACCCCAAGCAGCAACATGTTGTGCAGATTCCAGAAGAGGTACAACAAGTCTCAGAATGCCCAGCACAACAGCCTGCAGTAGATTCCAAGCAGCAGCATGAAGGGCACATTCCAGTAAAGGTACTACAAGTCTCAGAATGCCAAGTACAACAGTTGGGCAGTGGACATGTGCCGGTAGTTACTGATGGTGCCCAGCAGGGCTCTGATGCTGGGGCTAACTGCGCTGTATCTGAGGTGTCGGGGTTTGCGGGAGCACAGTATCTTTGGTGGACGCTGCACAGTCTGATAGTGACATAGATGTTGATGATAACAATGTGCATGATAATGTCTGTGAATTCCCCCCTTTAATTCCGAGCACACAAGGTGTAGCAACCCCCCTGCTGCAGACCCTCACCCCGTCAGTCAGCCTAGTGTGACCCCGCAGGTTCCCCCCAGTAATGACCTGAATCATGGTGCTCCGTCCTTCACCTCTGGTGCCAATTATACCGGCCAGGCGTTTAAATGGAGAAAAGTTGTGCGTTCCCGGCACAGAGGTGCCAAGGAGGATCTGCCAGATAGGTTTGTGGTCAGGGAGCTCTTGTGCCGCCAGATGGGGTTTGTGCCAGTTAGCATCTTGACAGTGATTAATCTTCCAGACAGGCTGGGCTATGACATCAGCTTTAAGCTCATGACTGACCTGGACAGGATCTGGTCTAATTTCCCCAAGTTTAGAGACTCTGAGGGCTGGAGTAAGTTCAGCTTTATTCCTATCTCTAAGCCAGATACTGTTACCATTAATCTTATCTTCTGGAATGAGTCTGTTCCCCCCGCAGGACATTGTGGTGTGGCTCCGGAGGCATTGTGTCCTGGTCTCTGACCTCACCAAAAGCAGAGACAATGATGGTATCTGGACGGGAGGGTTTTGGTGAAACTGCGCCAGTGCAATAATATCACTGCCCACTTACCCAACTCCTTCTTTATTGGTAGAGAGAGGGGTGTGTGTTTCTATCCTGGGCAGCCTCGTAAGTGCTTCAAATGTGGCAAGGCAGGTCACCTGGCAAATACCTGTTCTGTGGTGAAGTCGGCCATGTGGCTGCAGACTGCCAGAACATCAGGTGCAACCTTTGTGGGAAGATTGGTCACCCTCACAGGGACTGTCCTGACGCCTGGCACAATATCTGTAAGGACTTTCCTGATGAGGATTTGGTGGCAGGAGCAGAGATTCTGGAGGAGGCAGCTTTACTGTCAGGGGAAATACTGGCCAGATCGGAGGTCCACCAGGGGTCTACTCAGGTGACACCAGAGCAGCAGGGTTCAGAGGGAGCACAGGGGAGTATGGAGGTTGTCCCTCAGGGGCAGCAGTCACAGGAAGGCATTACTTCAGTACTACCATCTGTGTCTGAAGGGAATAGCAAAAATCAGACTAAAAGGAAGAAAAAGGACAAGACCTCCCATAAACCTGAGGAGTATGACACTGGCCAAGGAGCCAGGAAGAAGGTCCAGGTTTCTGCAGGTGAAACGGTCGTATCAAATAGACGTTCTGTCTGAGTCTAACGGTGATTTTGAAGATGACCTTAGAAGAATTGATGCAGAGTTTGATAGGGACGTAGGGGACTGTCCACCGCCAAAGAGGAAGCCATTACCTGAGGGCACTGTGGTAGAGTCTGAAAAGGAGACCGGTGGTGAACAGAATAACTCCGACTCAGATCTGTGACGCTGTCAACCAGATAATGTCCGAGCCCAGATCGATAAAATCATTTGGGAAAATTAGGGAATGTTAAGTTATGGAAGGATGTGTCACTGGGTTGAAATTATGTATTTTTTTTTTTTTTCAAACCAGGTGTATGGACTCTTTAAGTTAATTTTTATATGTATAATCCGGATATGTAATGAATGTATGTTCAATCCAAGTGAATTTAGTTTTGTATTACTGGAGGAATGTTGTTATATTTATTTGTATTTGTTTGGTTTTTCCAATAAAAATTGTCCCTATGTACAAGAGTATAACTACTATAAGGCTGTGGTTCCACGGTCCGGAACCACAGCGCTTTGGACGGAGCAGAAAGTCCGCTCCGTCCAAAGCCCCGCCCCCTTGTGAACGCGCGGTGAATCCGTATGTGCTCATTGAACACATCCGGAATCACCGCAGCACTACATAGGCCTGTGTTATTTCCCTGAGCGTCGCCGCAAGGGAAAAGGACATGCTGCGATCTAAAAAGATGCGCAGCATGTCCGTTAACGCAGGTCTGCGCCTGCGTGTTTTTACGCATAGTGGAGACGGGATTTCTTGAAATCCTCTCCACTATGCTGTAACATCTGGACGCTGCGTGTTTGATGCTGTGCCAGCGCACAGTGTCAAACACGCAGCATTTACTGAAGGAATCCTGACCGTGGAAACACACCCTAATATTGCTCCTATTTACAAGAATATAACTACTATAATACTGCTCCTATGTACAGGAATATAACTACTATTAAACTGCCCCCTATGTACAAGAATATAACTACTATAATACTGCCCCCTATGTTCAAGAATATATCTACTATAATACTGCCCCTATGTGCAAGATTATAACTACTATAATACTGCTCTATATACAAAATTATTACTACTATACTACTTCTCTATGTCCAAGAATATACCTACTATAATACTGCTCCTATGTACAAGAATATAACTATTATACTGCCCCCTATGTACAAGAATATAACTACTATAATACTGCCCCTATGTACAAGAATATAACTGCTATAATAATGCCCTATGTACAAGAATATAACTACTATAATACTGCCCCTTATGTACAAGAATATAACTACTATAATACTGCCCCTATGTACAAGAATATAACTACTATAATGATCTTTTTATTTAAAAACTGACAACAATATATCACAGAAATATTACATTAAAATCTGATAAAATATTGTGTTATTACATCACATACAGAATAACATTAGCAAACATTGACAAATCCCGATACATGGATGTTCCTCCAGGTCACATTACCTGGGTTACTCTTTATATCCTTCTTATATACGACCTTGAGACTTTCTAGGATTTTATACCTGACAGTATCACAGGACAGGACTTCCTTATTGATGAGCAGGCAGCACCGTGCACACCACAGGTGGTAGATGGTCACCACATTTATTATATACAGAGTGCTTCCGTTATACGCCCTGAGCTCAGGTTGGAAGTCTCCGTACAGCAGCTGACCATACGACTGTCCACCAGGTGCGGTAACTTTAGGGACAAGGACACAGACTCCCATACCTGTATACTAAAGGGACACTCTAACAGCAGATGGTCCATCGTCTCCAGTATATGGGGGCACTCTTCTCTGGGACAGGATCTGTCTGATACATTTCTGCACTTTAGATTATCTCTAACATACATTTTACCATGGAGTGCCAGCCACGCTACGTCTCTCATATGAGGGGGAACTCTGGGATCGAGCACGTTTTTTGCAGCCTGTTTTACATCTAGACTCGGAGCGCCCCTCAGTTGTACCTGGACACTGAAGTGAGATGACAGTACATTCTTATACAGCTCCTTCCTACTGAGCTGCTTGACATCATCATACAGGATCCTCCATCTGATGACCTTACTTATTATGTGGACACCATACCAAGAAACATTATTCTTCAGTCGTCCTGAGATTCTCTTGATGGGGTCCCGTACCGACCACACAGACACAAACTGCTGGATCTGGCTCTTAAACAAACAAGACCATGGCGCCTTCTCTGAATTTTTACAAAACAAAAATTTTTCATAAGAAACAAAGATTAAAGAAGAGCTCTGGACAAGGCATGGAGAGACCACCATCCTAATGAGGGAGATAGACGATGTTTCTCCTGACCACATTCACTCTGTTACCCCACAAGAAGTGAAAGAAGACATTGGTAAGTCTGGGGAGCAACGTATCTGGCACCGGGAACACCACACTGATATAGAGGAAGAGCGGGAGGAGGAAGGTCTTCAGCAGGCAGATCTTCTCCAGATACGTCAGCTTCCAATGTCTCCAGCTCTGCACCTTCCGCTCACACACCACTAGCTTCTCCTCCCAATTCACCTTCCCATCATCTACAGCACCAAACACAACTCCCAGAATCTTTATCTGACCTTGAACTGTTCTGAAGGGCACAGAGAAGACATCACGATCACTCCCTAGCCACAGGGCCTCGTGTTGTGAATGTGTTAGAAATTGAGTTCTGAGCAGAAGCTCCCTCTGGTGGTTGCAGACAGTGCTGAACCATTTAGTGAAGATTGGCAATCAGGAGTTACAGACTGGTTCTATATAAGGGAGGTTCCCTCCCATCAGGGTTGCCGGTGATCAATTGTTCTTGTCTCAACTGTGGTTCCTGGTTCACTTGGAAGCTTGCTGAATCTTGCCTCTTCTCCTGCTCTCAGATAAGACATTTTCTGTTTTTATTTTTGTGCTTGCTTTTTGCATTGTTTCCTGCACTTTTGTGGAGGTCAGCCAGGTCCCCTCCGGGGGCTTGTGCTCCTCTCAGTTTGTCTGAGCCACTGTTGTTTGTTCATTTGCCTTTTCCAGTTTTTCTTCAGTGGCTGCGGCTTAGTTTTGTTACACCAGAGAACTAATTTAGGTGGTAGAGGTCGTGTGATCTCAGGTGTTTTTGCAATTAGTAGAGTTGGTACTTTTTAGGGTTTTTTGGGATTGCAGTAAGTTTCCTTCCTATCCTTTTCTGTCTAGGAAGATTGGGCCCCAACGTTTGCTCATGCTATTTTCTGTCTGTCTGTATTTCCTCTTGTCTAACCGCCATTACATGTTTGGGGGCTTCCTATGTTCTTTGGGGATCTGCTCCGGGGCAGATAGCTTTTCCTCTTTCTATCTTTAGGTGTAGTTAACCTCTCAGGCTGCGACGAGGCGTCTAGGACCAACGTAGGTACGCTCCACGGCTGCCTTTAGTTGTGGTGGTTAGTCAGGGTACTGCAATCCAGTAGATTCCAACCTCTCTGGTGTATTGCCGTTTTTGCTTGCTTTCCTCAGCTACCAAATCATAACAGTATCACTGGCCAAACTGAAAATTATATGGTACTCAACAGAAGGGAAAAATAGTAAAAGGAAAAAGAAAAAAGGAAGTGGTCAGAATTTTTTTTCTCTGTTTGTGCATTTCCTCTTTTTCTCTGGGTGCTGAGGAGGATTTTTTTTTTTCTCTCAATGGAGTTTGCACAGTTGTCTGGCCGTGTGGATCAGCTTGCCACTGAAGTTCGGAGTATTGCTACCTATCTTGCTAGGTTGCCGGTTGTGGAACCTAGGATCCCCATGCCAGATTTATTTTTGGGGGATCGAGCTAAATTTCTGAATTTCAAAAATAACTGTAAGTTGTTTTTTGCCTCAGGGAACGCAGCACAGCAGGTTCAAATTGTCATCTCTCTCCTGCGCGGCGATCCTCAGGATTGGGCTTTTTCCTGACACCTGGGGACCCTATTTTGAGTAATGTTGATGCATTTTTTCTGGCTCTGGGGTTATTGTACGATGTCTAATGTCAGGCTAATGTCACTGATCAAGCTGAAAAAACCTTGTTGGCATTAAATCAGGGGCATGAGGACGCTGAGTTGTACTGTCAGAAATTCCGAAAGTGGGCAGTCCTGACCAAATGGAATGATGATGCTTTGGCAGCCGTTTTTCAGAAGGGACTGTCAGAGAATGTAAAAGATGTTATGGTGGGTTTCCCTGCTCCTCTGGTCTCATTGATTCTATGTCATTAGTGATTCAAATTGACAGACGTTTGCGTGAGCGTAGAGGTATGCGTGGAATAGTGTTGCCTTGTGAACCAGCTTCTGAGTCCATGCAGTGTGATAGAGTGGCTTCTGGGGCACAGCGTCATGAGTTTCGAAAACGCAATGGGTTATGTTTCTACTGTGGTGACGCCTCTCATGCTATTTCAGTCTGCCCTAAGCGGGGAAGACGTTTTGCACGCTCAGTTGTCTTGGGTAGTGTTCAGACTAAATTTCTGTTGACTGTTACCCTGATTTGCTCCCTGTCCACATTTTCTGCTCAGGCTTTTGTTGATTCGGGAGCAGCTATTAACCTGATGGATTTTGATTTTGCTAAACGTTGTGGGTTTCCCTTGATACCCCTACGGAAGTCTATTCCCCTACTGGGGATTGATTCTACCCCTTTGGCTGAGAATAAACCCCAGTTCTCTACTCAGGTGATAATGAGGGTTGAACCTGATCATCAGGAGAGTTGCAAATTTTTGGTGCTGTATAATCTGCATGACATTATTGTACTGGGTTTCCCTTGGTTACAGTCTCATAATCCTGTTTTGGATTGGAAATCTGTGTCTGTGACCAGTTGGGGCTGCCAATGTGTTAATGCCAACACTCCTGTTTTTTCTGCCTCTCCCCAGGCTCAGGATGTTCCTGACTTTTTGACTGATTTTTCTGATGTGTTTAGCGAAAGTAAATCTGCATCCTTGCCTCCCCATAGGAGCTATGACTGCGCTATTGAATTAGTGCCTGGTAGTAAATTCCCTAAAGGTCGCCTTTTTAACTTGTCTGTACCTGAACATGAGCTATGCGGTCTTATATCAAGGAGTCATTGGAGAAGGGTCATATCAGACCATCCTCTTCACCCTTGGGTGCCGGTTTTTTCTTTGTGGCCAAAAAGGATGGTTCATTAAGGCCGTGTATTGATTATCGTCTCTTGAACAATATCACTGTGAAATATCAATACCCGTTACCCTTGATTTCTGACCTGTTTTCCAGGGTGAAAAGTGCTACTTGGTTTACCAAGCTTGACCTCAGGGGGGCGTATAACCTTATTCGCATTAAGCAGGGGGATGAATGGAAGACGTCGTTTAATACCCCAGAGGGGCATTTTGAGTACCTAGTGATGCCCTTTGGGCTCACTAATGCTCCTTCCGTCTTCCAGTCCTTCATGAATGACATTTTCAGGGATTTTGTAGATAAATTTCTGATTGTTTATTTGGATGATATCTTGATTTTTTCCAATGACTGGGACTCTCATGTGAAACATGTTCGGACTGTGTTCCAGATTTTGAGAGAGAATGCTCTGTATGTGAAGGGATCAAAGTGTCTTTTTGGCGTACAGAGGATCTCATTTCTGGGATTCATTTTGTCCCCATCTGTTATTGAAATGGACCCGGTCAAGGTTCAGGCCATCTGTGATTGGGTCCAACCTACTTCATTAAAGGCTCTTCAGAGATTCTTGGGTTTTGCCAATTTTTATCGTAAATTTATTGGTAATTTCTCTGTTATTGTTAAACCATTGACTGATTTGACCAAAAAGGGTTCTGATGTGGTGAATTGGCCTCCTGAGGCAGTCTCTGCGTTTCAGGAACTTAAGCAGAGATTCACTTCTGCTCCTGTTCTGCGGCAGCCTGATGTTTCTCTGCCATTTCAGGTGGAGGTTGATGCCTCTGAAATTGGGGCAGGTGCCGTTTTGTCCCAAAGAGATCTGGAGACCTCTAAAAGTACACCTTGTGCCTTTTTCTCTCGAAATTTCTCCAACTGAACGTAATTATGATGTGGTAATCGGGAGTTATTGGCCATAAAGTGGGCTTTTGAGATGGAGACATTGGCTGAGGGAGCCAAACATCAGGTGTGGTCCTCACGACATAAGAATCTGGTTATCTGGAGTCGCCAAGCGACTTATCTGACAGGCCAGTGGGCTTGTTTTTCACACGTTTTAATTTGTGGTTTCCTTCTTCCTGGCACTAAGAATGTTAAGGCGGATGCCTCTCGAGGAGTTTCCTTGCGGACTCTCCTGGTTATCTGATCCTGCTGTTATTTGAAGAGGGTGTAGTTCTTTCCGCCATTTGCCATTGAGACTGGCTCTGGGAGGGTTCAGAGGATAACCGAGCGCTGCCTATTGGAATTGTTGTCCAGACGTGAAAAAGATGTGATGTCTGAGATTCATTGTCCGCGTGCCGTCATCCTGAATTTTTGGTACAAGACTTGGTTAGTCAGTCCTTTGGTGGCCTACCTTGTCTCATGACGTCAGGGGATTTGTGCAGTCCTGCGGGACTTGCTCTCGCTCCAAGCCTTGCTCCGCTCTTGTGGTTTGTTGATGCCTTGCCTGTGCCCAAGAGACCATGGACCCATATCTCTCTGGATTTCATTTCCGACCTCCCTGTTTCTCAGAGAATGACCGTTATCTGGGTGATTTGTGATAGTTTTCCAAAATGATACATCTTGTCCATTACCTAAGTTGCCTTCCTCTCCGAATTGGGGCCTTTGTTCCTTCAGCACGTGGTTCGGTTACACGGCATTCCTGAGAACATTGTGTCTGACAGAGGAGTCCAGTTTGTTTCAGATTTGGAGGACTTTTTGTTCTAAACTTGGTGTTCAATGTCTTTCTCTCGCTTTTCATCCTAGACCAATGGACAAACTGAGAGAACAAACCAGACATTGAGACTTATCTGAGATGCTTTGTGTCTGCTGATCAAGATGACTGGGTCTCTTTTTTGCCTTTGGCTGAGTTTGCTCTTAATAATAGGGCTAGCTCTGCCACTTTGAAGTCTCCATTTTCTGCAATTTTGGGTTTCACCCTCGATTTTCTTCAGGACAGACGGAGGCTTCTGTCTGTCCAGGTGTTGACTCTGTTGTGGAGCGTATGCAGCAGATTTGGGACCAGGTAGTGGAGAGGTTGTCCCTCTCTCAGGAGAGGGCCCAGCGGTTTGCCAACCGGCATAGGACTGATGGTCCTCGGTTTGAAGTGGGGGACTTGGTCTGGTTGTCCTCAAGAAATATCCCTATGAGAGTTGCATCTCCTAAGTTTAAGCCTAGATTCATTGGACCTTATAAGATCATGGAGATTCTTAATCCTGTTTCCTTTCGTTTACTTCTTCCAGGGACATTTAAGATCCATAACGTGTTCCACAAGTCCTTATTGAAGAGGTTTGTCGAGCCAGTGGTTCCTATGGCTGCGCCTCCTGACCCTGTTTTGGTTGAGGGCAATCTGGAGTATGTGGTTGAGAAAATATTGGATTCTCGTTTTTCTAGATGGAAACTCCAGTATTTGGTTAAGTGGAGAGGTTATGGTCAGGAGGACAATTCTTGGGTGTTTGCTTCGGACATCCATGCTAGGAGACTGATCCGTGCGTATCACAGAGCTCATCCTGACAGACCTGGTTGCCCAAGTGAGGGTTCGGTGACCCCTCCTCAAGGGGGGGTACTGTTGTGAATGTGTTAGAAATGAGTTCTGAGCAGAAGCTCCCTCTGGTGGTTGCAGACAGTGCTGAACCATTTAGTGAAGATTGGCAATCAGGAGTTACAGACTGGTCCTATATAAGGGAGGTTCCCTCCCATCAGGGTTGCCGGTGATCAATTGTTCTTGTCTCAACTGTGGTTCCTGGTTCACTTGGAAGCTTGCTGAATCTTGCCTCTTCTGCTCTCAGATAAGACATTTTCTGTTTTTATTTTTGTGCTTGTTTTTATCATTGTTTCCTGCACTTTTGTGGAGGTCAGCCAGGTCCCCTCCGGGGGCTTGTGCTCCTCTCAGTTTGTCTGAGCCACTGTTGTTTGTTCATTTGCCTTTTCCAGTTTTTCTTCAGTGGCTGCGGCTTAGTTTTGTTACACCAGAGAACTAATTTAGGTGGTAGAGGTTGTGTGATCTCAGGTGTTTTTTGCAATTAGTAGAGTTGGTACTTTTTAGGGTTTTTTGGGATTGCAGTAAGTGTCCTTCCTATCCTTTTCTGTCTAGGAAGATTGGGCCCCAATGTTTGCTCATACTATTTTCTGTCTGTGTCTGTATTTCCTCTTGTCTAACTGCCATTACATGTTTGGGGGCTTCCTATGTTCTTTGGGGATCTGCTCCGGGGCAGATAGCTTTTCCTCTTTCTATCTTTAGGTGTAGTTAACCTCTCAGGCTGTGACGAGGCATCTAGGACAACGTAGGTACGCTCCACGGCTGCCTTTAGTTGTGGTGGTTAGTCAGGATACTGCAATCCAGTAGATTCCAACCTCTCTGGTGTATTGCCGTTTTTGCTTGCTCTCCTCAGCTACCAAATCATAACAGCCTCGCTCTTCTACATGTTCACAGAGGAGTTAGATACATTGGAGAAGGCTGTGATTTCCTGCTGTAGAGACGCACAGTCATCTCTAGAAAACACCACAACCGACACATCATCCCGCATAGGCACAGAACTTTACCTCCTCCACCATACTCTGCAGGCGGCACCTCAGCCCTGTAAAATCTCTATGATCCTGCACTTTTCTGAGGAAAGGATCAACACTGAAGACATACAACACTGGGCTGAGAGGGCAACCCTGCCTCACCCCTGACAAGATCTTGAAGGGCTCGGCCAAGTGACCATTAATTAGTGGTAGGCTTATAGCTCCTTATACAGACACCGCAGCCACTGCACAAATCGCATTGGGAGGCCATACTGTAACAGCACCTGATACAGGTAGTCATGATGGACTCTATCAAAGGCTTTACTCTGGTCTAAGCCCACAACATACGCCCTCACATGGTGCTGCTTAATGTACGTCACAGCTTCTCTCACCAACAGCAATGAATCCTCTATCGTCTGACCCTTCACAACACACGTCTGGTTGGCGATGATGAGCTCACCTGCCACCTCACTCAACCGATAATACAAGATCTTGGCCAGAATTTTATAATCCGTGTTCAGCAAAGACAATGGACGCCAGTTCTTTATATCTTTCAGATTTCCCTTCTTTGCCAGGAGAACCAGAACTGATACTGGGACTGTAAGAGCTTCCCTGCAGAGAGGCAATCATTATACATCTGCACTAGATCCGGAGCTAATAAGTCCCTGAACTCTCTATAAAACTCGCTGGTCAGGCCGTCCAGCCCCGGGCTCTTGTTGGCCTTTAAGGAGTCAATGCTCTTCTTCACCTCCTCCTCAGTTATAGGAGCGGCCATACTATCTGCCTGTGCCGGGTCTAACGTTAGTAGGGACACCCCCTTCAGATAGGCCTTAATGTCCTCCTTATTGATATGAGCCCCTTTATACAGATCTCTATAATAATCACCAATGATCTTGTGGACTTTCGCCTGCTGCGACTGCTCCACTCCATTCTCATCCAACAAGCCAGTGATTAGCTTCTTATAAACCCTGTTTTTACAGGCAATAAAGGGATCTGGGTTATGGACACCCCAATTATCAAACTGTCCCTCCTCCTTGAGAGACTTGAGGCGATCATATTGCAGCTCCCTCATTCGCTGCTTTACATGGCTGACGCTCCGTCCATCCACCTCCTCACCACCATTCATCCTGCTATATAGCCGGCTCAGGTGCAGTCTCAGGGCAGAGTATCTCATATACGCCATATTACTATGTCTCCTGGCTGCTCGGATAATAAACTGCTTGATGTCACTTTTCATGGTCTCCCACCACTCGGCTGTGTCATCACACATACATTGGGTGGTCCTACGATCATTATAGAAGGTGGTGAAGGCCTCTCTGAACCGTGGATCTTGGATCACGGAGCTATTCACCTTCCAGTACCCCTTTCCACAGACCATAGCTTGGGCCAGATCCAGCGTCACACTCACCATACAATGGTCAGAGAACTCCAGAGGGCTGACCCTGTACTGAGAGCATCTCGCCTCTCTCTTTATATACACCCGGTCTATTCTGCAGGCATTACCACCCTTATGGTATGTGTATGTCTTACTGGTATGATGGGAACCATGGGGGTCTACTAGGTGAGCCTGCTGGACTATGTTATTAAGAAATGTCTCATCATATCTCAGTTTCTTGTGACTGCTGAATCTGTCCACATTACAAGACACATTATTGAAATCCCCACACAATATAAACACTTTAGAGGTAAAGCAATATGGCTTCATGTGATCAAACAGTTCCCTCCGCTCTTTTCTGGTCTGCGGAGCATAAATGTTTTTTGCTCTATAGTGGATGGAGTCCAATGTAAAGTCCAGCATCACACAGTGGCCTGGACAGATCTCCAGGACTCTGTCCACCTGTACATCCATGGTATTAAAGAGGATCCCCACACAGTCATTCCTCTCCAGCCCAAAGGACCAGAATGATGGACCAAGTCTCCAGTCTCTCTTGGCTGCATACACATGAGCATTGCATTTCAGATACGTCTCCTGTAAGAAGAAGATGTCAGATCTCTCGTCAGACAAATGCTGGTAAATCGCCTGCCGCCGATTACCAGTCCTCACACTGTTCACATTAATGGAGCTTATTCTCAGCCGCATCCTGATCACTTAGACTTTCTGATCTTCTTCCTCCTTCCGCTGCTGTCACCTGCAGTGCCCCATCTCTTTGTGGACACCGGAGAGTCAGGATCCACCTCACCAGGGACATTTTTTATGGTGCATGAAGGACTTTGCTCCATTTGTGTCTCTTCTTGGTCTTCCTCTCCCAGTACACTGTAACGTCCCGGACTTATCACCAGCTCTGGAGGCTCAGAGGTTTTCTGTGCTGTTGTGACTTTTCTGGAGGAATCCACAAAGACATTTTTTCTTTTTTTTATGGTCACAAAACCTTCCTCATCCACACTGGACACTGCGGACAGTTCATCTGCCTCTATAGATGTACTAGGCTGATGCTTGGACAGTTTAGTGACAGGTTTTCTGGACACCTTAGGTCTCTCTTTAGTGACTGATTTTTTAGGGCCTACTTTAGCAGCTGACCATTGCTTAGATCTTACTTTAGTGGCGGATGGTGGTTTAACTCTGTCTTTAGAGATTGATGGTACTTTAGGTTTTTCTTCAGTGGCTGGTGGTCCTAGTAGTGCAGCATCTGTTAGTAACACATCAGATTTTGGAGCAGTTTGACTGCTGCTATGATTTATCATCTCATCAGTGCCGGCTTCTTGGACAACATCTGCACCTCTGGTGACATCTTTTTTCATAATTTCCGAGGAAGTCTGGCCATTATATTTATTATGTTCTGCATGAGGGCAATCCCGGAACGTATGCCCGGATCCTGAGCACAGGTTACAGATGACAGGTCCTGTGCATTTGTCCTTTGTATGTCCGAAATGTCCACATAATGAGCAGATGATACGCGAACAGTACATGGCGAGGTGCCTGCCCCCACATCTATGGCACAGACGTGGCTGACCGGGGTAGTAGCATATCCCCCTCTTTGAGCCCAGGTAGAAGGAGTGCGGCAGATGTCTGGTTACACCATTCTCTTGTAGAAGCTGGATTTTAACAAAATATCCTCCATTCCATATTTGCTCCTCATCATAGATCTTCTGGGGATGACTTCTCACCATGCACTGCTGCAGATCCGCCAGCGCCACCACCTCAGACTGGAACAGGACAGTGGCCGTTATTTCCTGCGGCTTAGACAGCTGGATACACTGGAGATGATCCCAGATTTCATCTTCTCTAGTGTCATTATAGATGTTCCAGAACAGATCCAGATCACACTGGAGCTTAAAGCTGATGTCATAGATCCTGCTGGATGGGACATGGATCAGAGCGTAGACCTCAGACGCCTTAAACTTCAGAAACTATTTCAGAAGAACTTTTCCAATATAGATTCTGGATGGGATGTTCTCCTCTGGTCCTGTGTACTTTATCCTGACTGCGTTCCTCCTCTGAGGTGGAGGGTTCACTAGTCTCATGACATTGGAAAACAGTCTCCTGAACTGATGTAGGTCAGCAGATGGGTCATTGCTGGAGCTTTCCCCAGCCACAGGAGAATCAGTGCTGGAAATCTCCACCGCTGCTGGAGGATCAGTGCTGGAGCTCTCTCCAGCCCCATGATTACTGACACCTGTTTGTGCTGCAAAAACACCCAGATACACTACTGACTTTTGCACAATGTGGTCTCCATTCACTGACACTGAGGATTCAAAGTCCATTATCATTTCAGTGTGGTCTCCATTCACTGACACTGAGGGTTCAGAGTCCATTATAATGTTCATATTATCTGTTACAGACAGACAGTTGCTAGCACCAGTGAGCGGGGTCTCACACACAGCACTGAGAGGGGTCTCACATACAGCACCAGTGAGCGGGGTCTCACATACAGCACCAGTGAGCGGGGTCTCACATACAGCACCAGGGAGCGGGGTCTCACATACAGCACCAGTGAGCGGTGTCTCACATACAGCACCAGTGAGCGGGGTCTCACATACAGCACTGTGCGGGGTCTCACATACAGCACTGAGCGGGGTCTCACATACAGCACCAGTGAGCGGGGTCTCACATACAGCACCAGTGAGCGGGGTCTCACATACAGCACCAGTGAGCGGTGTCTCACATACAGCACTGAACTGGGTCTCACATACAGCACCAGTGAACGGGGTCTCACATACAGCACCAGTGAGTGGGGTCTCACATACAGCACCAGTGAGCGAGGTCTCACACACTGTCACGGGTGTGTCGCGGCGGAGATCGTCGCGATTGCACACCCTGACTTCGCACAGCTGAGTTTCTGGTGCTGGGTGTTTTTCGGCACTGAGGGAGTTAATTCTTTCTCTCTCGGTGCTGGGCTGACCAGCCTTGCCCAGCTGCGATTGATGTTTTGTTAATTAGCTTCCTTCATATACCTGCTGGTCTGCTGGGGAAGTTGCCGGTGAAAGCATTCATTCAGACCAGCAGAGCGGATCGTTTCTGAGAAGACTTAAGCTAAGAGTGCCTGTTGTGGTTTTTCCTCTCCTCGCTTATTGTTTATCTCCTTAACCTTTTGTGTTCCTCTGTAGTGGAAGTGTTGTATGCAAGGCTGTGTTTTCTTTACCCCTTGTCTGTCTCGTTTGTCTTAGACTTTGTGTAAGCTGTGACCTGCCCATTCCCTGTGGTGGTAATCAGGGTCCTTCTCAGGACTAGATTACAGTGGTCAGGGATCTACAGGAGACAGGGTTACGCTGGCGGCCTGGACCTCTGTACCATTAACAGTACCTCCAGGTAGAGGGACTAGTCAGGACCCCAGTTCAGGGTCAGCATAGACCCCGGTCCACCTCTATCCAGAGACAGCGTGACACGTACACAGTATTGACCCACAATACATAGGATATTATGTCAGGTAAGACATTGCTGGCAGATACTATGTATACATGTTGATTTTCTCTATTATATGAAATTTAGAATGATGTCACATTAGATATAGGTTGCTATCTTTGAATATATCTGTTATACGTCGTGACATTTTCACCGGCCACTCTAAAGATTCTCCCCAGCCACCATGGATCCAGTAGCCCATTTAGCTCAGCAGTTGCAGAGTTTGTCCATGGAGCTGACGGACGTTAAATCCAAGGTTTTGTACCCCCGGGAGCAAACCAGATTTGAACCTAAAGTAGCTTTCCCGGACAGGTTCACTGGTGGGCTGGACAAGTTTTTTACTTTCCGGGAAGCATGTAAATTGTATTTTCGGCTGCGGCCACAGTCGTCGGGGAGTGAGGATCAGAAGGTGGGAATTGTCATCTCGCTCTTACAAGGGGACCCTCAATCCTGGGCGTTCTCTCTCCCCCCGGGCTCCCCGGCTCTCCAGTCAGTGGACCGATTTTTTACAGCCCTGGGTCTGGTATATGATGACCCGGATCGGGTCTCCCTTGCTGAAATGAAGTTACGTAGGATACAGCAGGGAGATCGTCCGGCGGAGGAATTTTCTTCAGAGTTCCGTAGGTGGGCCACGGATACTCAGTGGAATGACCCGGCTCTTAAGAGCTAGTTTTGTCAAGGTTTATCTGACAAATTAAAAGATGTGTTGGCTCAGTATGATTCTCCCCCGTCACTGGAGGCCGCTATGGCTCTTGCTATTCGCATTGATAGACGGCTTCGGGAGAGGTGTGGGGTAACTCCGCCCCCTGTGATGACTCCACCTCCTTCTAAAGTCCCTAATATTGAGGTTCCCCTGGTTTGTTCCGAGGAACCTATGCAGTTGGGAGGGACATCATTCCGAGGGAGGGGATCGGCGGTGCGCCGCAAAACAAGAAGGTGTTTCTTCTGCGGGAGAGAGGGACATTTTATTGAGGGGTGTCCATCCCGTACTGTACTGAGCAAGAAGTCGCCGGAAAACTATTAATCCCAGGTTGTGTGGTGGACGACAATCTTGGAGTATGTATTTCGTCCCCAAGTCCGTCTCAGTTTCTCGTACCAGCGGAGGTGGTGGTAGGTACGAGAACTGAGAGGATTTCTGTTCTTCTGGATAGTGGGGCCGCGGCTAATCTGGTGGACGCTCGGTTTGCCCAGGTGCAAGGTATGCAACTGAGTGTATTGGCCAAACCTATCCCTATATTCTCTATTGACGCCAGGCCTCTCGGTCAAGGTAGCTTTGTGCAAGCCGTGCATAACATAGACCTTCGAGTGGGGGCAATACATAAAGAACTATTGTCTTGTTATGTGTTGGAGGGCCTTCCCACTCCTATTGTGTTGGGACTTCCTTGGTTAACTAAACATAACCCAGTTATTAATTGGCAATCCAGAGAGATAAGCCAGTGGGGTGAATTTTGCAATAGTAACTGCATGAACACGGTCATCGGTACGGTCGTGCCTAGAACCTTACCTCCTTTTCTGGAGGACTTTGAGGATGTGTTTTCAGAGGAAGGGTGTCAAGAATTACCTCCTCATCGCGCATATGACTGTGCTATAAAATTGCTTCCTGATGCTAAGTTACCAAAATCTAGGTTATATAACCTTTCTGGTCCTGAGAGGCAAGCTATGAAGGATTACATTTCGGAAAGTCTGGCCAAGGGGCGTATTAGACCTTCATCTTCCCCAGTGGCCGCGGGGTTCTTCTTTGTGAAGAAAAAAGATGGAGGCCTACGCCCTTGCCTGGATTTCCGTGAGCTTAATCGGATTACGGTCCGAGATCCGTATCCGCTCCCACTTATTCCTGATCTCTTCAATCAGATTGTGGGCGCCAAATGGTTCTCTAAGTTGGATCTCAGGGGGGCGTATAATCTGATTAGGATAAAGGAGGGGGATGAGTGGAAGACGGCGTTTAACACTCCGGAGGGACATTATGAGAACCTTGTCATGCCTTTCGGTCTGACTACTGCCCCGGCGGTGTTTCAACATTTTGTTAATGACATCTTTCGTCACCTAGTGGGACAGTTTGTTGTCATTTATCTAGATGACATCTTAATTTACTCGCCGGATCTTGTGTCTCATCAGGTGCATGTGAGACAAGTGTTGCAGATCTTGCGAGATAATAAACTGTACGCCAAATGGGAGAAGTGTGTATTCGCTGTACAAGAACTTCAGTTTTTAGGATTCTTGGTGTCAGCCTCCGGTTTCCGTATGGACCCTGGGAAAGTGAAGGCTGTGCTTGAATGGGATCGGCCAGAGGATCTTAAAGCACTGCAGCGTTTCCTGGGGTTTGCTAACTACTACCGGAAATGTATTCGTAATTTCTCATCTGTTGTCAAACCTCTCACTGACATGACAAAAAAAGGGACGGATTTTTCTAGGTGGTCTGACAAAGCTTGTCAAGCATTTTCCTCCTTGAAAAAATGTTTTGCTTCAGCACCCATACTCATCCAACCTGATGCATCACAACCGTTCATTGTGGAGGTAGACGCATCTGACGTAGGAGTGGGTGCGGTATTATCTCAAGGTCCGTCCCCTGGTAAATGGCATCCGTGCGCTTTCTTCTCTAAAAAATTGTCGTCCGCCGAGAGGAATTATGATGTCGGCAAAAGGGAACTCTTGGCCATTAAGTTGGCTTTTGAAGAGTGGCGTCACTTTTTGGAGGGGGCAGTCCACCCGGTCACCGTCATTACTGATCACAAGAACCTGCTGTATTTAGAGTCTGCAAAACGTCTGAATTCCAGACAAGCTAGATGGTCGTTGTTTTTTACCAGGTTTAATTTTGTCGTCACATATCGTCCTGGGTCAAAAAATGTAAAGGCTGATGCCTTATCTCGTAGTTTCCCGGGGGCCGGGAAGACGGATGACCCGGTTCCTATTCTTCAGGAGGGAGTTGTGGTGTCGGCTGTATGCTCTGAGCTTGAGGAGGAGGTATTGGAGGCTCAGGGGGACGCCCCTGTAGGACCTCCAGGGAAACTGTTTGTTCCAGATCAGTTAAGACAAAAGGTTATCGAGGCACATCATAATTCTGCTTTGGCAGGACACCCAGGGAGTAAAGCAACTGTAGATCTCGTTTCTCGCCGGTTTTGGTGGCCTAACTTAAATAAAGAGGTGGTAACTTTTGTCGCGTCCTGTGGGGTATGTGCGCGCTCTCTAAGACCCCACATACCCGTCCGTCTGGGGCCCTTTTACCGTTGAAAATCCCGAAGCGTCCATGGACCCATCTGTCTATGGACTTCATTACGGACCTTCCTCCGTCTTCAGGTAAAACTGTCATACTAGTTGTAGTTGACAGGTTCAGCAAAATGGCACATTTTATTGCTCTTCCTGCTCTTCCTAATGCTAAAACTCTGGCGCAGGTGTTCATTGGGGAGATTGTGAGACTTCACGGGTTGCCTTCCGATGTGGTGTCGGATCGGGGGTCTCAGTTTGTGTCCAAATTCTGGAAGGCATTTTGTTCTCGTCGGGGGATGCAGTTGTCATTTTCTTTGGCTTTTCATCCGCAGACCAATGGTCGAATCAGAGCTTAGAGACATATCTCCGGTGTTTTGTCTCAGAGAACCAAGAGGACTGGTCTTCTTTCTTGCCTCTGGCAGAGTTCGCTCTTAACAATAGGCGGAGCGAGTCCACTGGTAAGTCCCCGTTTTTTGGGGCATATGGTTTTCACCCCCAGTTTTGTACTTTCAATGGGGGGGGGCTCTTCTGGGGTTCCTGAGGAGGAACGATTTTCGTCGTCACTGCTTCAGTATGGAGAGGAGTGCTTAATAATCTGAGCACTATGGGGAACCGATACAAACGTATGGCTGATAGGAGGAGAGTGTCTGGTCCGGACCTAAGTGTGAACGATCTGGTATGGTTGTCTACCAAGAATATAAAACTTAAGGTTCCCTCCTGGAAACTCGGTCCCAGATTCATCGGGCCATACAGGATCAGTTCAATAGTTAATCCGGTGGCTTTCCGTCTTGACCTCCCTCCTACATTTAAAATCCACAATGTGTTCCACAAATCGTTGCTTAAGAGGTACGTGGCACCAGTTATACCGTCACCTCTACCTCCTCCTCCAGTGGTGGTCAATGGTAATTTGGAGTTTCAGGTATCGAAGATCATTGACTCACGTCTGAATCGCCGGTCCCTTCAGTACCTTGTTCATTGGAGGGGGTATGGTCCTGAGGAGAGGATGTGGGTTTCAGCGTCGGATATTAACGCAGACCGTTTGGTTCGGGCCTTCCACACTACTCACCCAGATAGACCAGGCCCTGAGGGTCCAGAGGCCCCTCGTAGAAGGGGGGGTACTGTCACGGGTGTGTCGCGGCGGAGATCGTCGCGATTGCACACCCTGACTTCGCACAGCTGAGTTTCTGGTGCTGGGTGTTTTTCGGCACTGAGGGAGTTAATTCTTTCTCTCTCGGTGCTGGACTGACCAGCCTCGCCAGCTGCGATTGATGTTTTGTTAATTAGCTTCCTTCATATACCTGCTGGTCTGCTGGGGAAGTTGCCGGTGAAAGCATTCATTCAGACCAGCAGAGCGGATCGCTTCTGAGAAGACTTAAGCTAAGAGTGCCTGTTGTGGTTTTTCCTCTCCTCGCTTATTGTTTATCTCCTTAACCTTTTGTGTTCCTCTGTAGTGGAAGTGTTGTATGCAAGGCTGTGTTTTCTTTACCCCTTGTCTGTCTCGTTTGTCTTAGACTTTGTGTAAGCTGTGACCTGCCCATTTCCTGTGGTGGTAATCAGGGTCCTTCTCAGGACTAGATTACAGTGGTCAGGGATCTACAGGAGACAGGGTTACGCTGGCGGCCTGGACCTCTGTACCATTAACAGTACCTCCAGGTAGAGGACTAGTCAGGACCCCAGTTCAGGGTCAGCATAGACCCCGGTCCACCTCTATCCAGAGACAGCGTGACACATACACAGTATTGACCCACAATACATAGGATATTATGTCAGGTAAGACATTGCTGGCAGATACTATGTATACATGTTGATTTTCTCTATTATATGAAATTTAGAATGATGTCACATTAGATATAGGTTGCTATCTTTGAATATATCTGTTATACGTCGTGACACACACAGCACTGAGCTGGGTCTCATACACAGTGTCAGTGCAGGGGGCACTTTATCACTCTCAGGAGTTGTGCTCCCTTCATTGCTGTGTGGAGCCCAGCTGTGCTTGGGTTACTAATTCCCAGAAGGGTGCACAGAAGGTAACAACCACTAGAGGTCCAATATCTACATTCACACACCTTCACCCATCCCTAAGACCACCAGAGGGAGCTGTTTAGTCATATATAAAAGGAGGGTGAAGACAGGAAGGTGAGCTCAGTTTGTGCAGTCTAGCTCACAGAGCAGTCTGAAGAGAGAGAGAGAGACTGCAGTACAGTTCAATAGAGTGGAGGCTAGTAAAGTGGAACCAAAACCACTCCAGCCTAGTCAGAGCTGAATCTAGTGAGTGCAGCTCAGTGAGAAAGCGTGCCGACGCTTAGAGAGCGGCGAAGAGGCAGCCCACCAACTGCCAGTGTGTGATCGTGTGAGGGCCCGGGTAGGCCGAAGGCGAGTGGAGCAAGTGAAGAGAGTATTAGAAGGGACAGAGGAACCTGATCAGCTCACCCCGATCATTACAACCGGACACCGGGTCCGAGCTTACCGGGATCTTCACGACCCAGTAGGAGATACCGGAGTTCCTGCAGGACTACAAGTCGCAGGAGCCCTTTTGTGCTGATACGTAATTGGGTCAGGAGGACGGAGTCGAGCAGTGCACTGCAAACAGGGACTATGTCCTTCAGGAGAAGGCCCTACCACAGGGTCAGCCGGGCGTAGTATGAGACGAACACAGGCCTAGTTTCGCACAGGTCAGAGACTTATTATAGGAGACAGGAGGCCCTATACCTACTCAGTGGGAAGAACTGGATGTGCACCCTTCACCCTACAGTGCTCCGGGGAGTGCCTGCAACATCTACAGTAAAAGGTACCAAAGTGACAAGTGTGTGTGTGTCCATCTTCTATCACTGCCTGGTTCCCCTCCGTCCTGCACCCCTACACACTCATCTACCTGAAGGACTCAGCCTTACCTGTGGAAGGCCTAACATCTTGCTGCATAATACCAACCCTTCAGTGGATCTGCACAGCAGCACTGGTCACCCTGACCAGGTATCACAGGTGGCGTCACGAACATTCTACAAACCTTTATTCCCCTGTAAATATCCCCTTTTCAGTGAGCGCCCAGGGCCACGGACCAAGCTGCAGCTACCGTGACATCCCCCATAGAAATCGACGGGCTCGGAGCCGAGTACCCCACGGCCCAGGCGGGCGACTCAGCTGCATACAGAGGGCACTGCAGTTAACCCCACGTTTGCTGACACACTTTCCTCTGGAGCACTGTCTGCTGCCTCAGACCCCTCACATTGTGCGTCTGATATAAGTGATGCATTTCCTACCAGACTTCCTTGTTCCGCACCGTGCACAGTTTTATATTTAATGTCTTTATTACCCATTACTCGTTTTCTATTCATCTTCTGGGCTCTGGTTCCCCTCTTTTTCTCCATAGCCCAAGTTTCCTTTCTGGGCACAGAGTTTACATCTTTGTTCAGACTCTCTTTCCGAATGACCAGCTCTCGCCTGCAATCATCCAGGCTCTCACTTTTCATCAGTTTTATCTTTGGATCTGTCTCTTTGTTAATTTCATCTTGATACAGTAAAGATGTATATCTTTGTACCGTGTTAGCCAGTAGATAGAAAAATATTTAGAGTTGAGAGTCCTCAGTGGTTGATACCTTTTAATGGCTAACTGAAAAGATGGTAACAAATTGCAAGCTTTCGAGACTACTCAGGTCTCTTCATCAGGCATAGACTTCATCTTGTAATTTGCTAATGTGCATTTCCAGCTTAAAAATACTTTGCCTTGTAACTTTACCACTCAATCCAGCAACATAACAAGCAGGTTTAGAAGACTCACCAGCCACCATTTCCAGCTTTCCATCACCACCAGGTCCATGCTGCAAGCCACACTCCATGCTAGGGGATTTCCCTGGATCATCAGCCCAGCTTCCCTCCCCTCCACCTGGGTCAGAAGCCATTCCTCCGCCCTGCTGGGAGCTCACAAACACATGTCTATCCTCTCCTATGTACAAGAATAAAACTACTATAATACTGCCCCTTATGTACAAGAATATAACTGCTATAATACTGTCCCCTATGTACAATTTAACTACTATAATACTGCTCCTATGTACAAGAATATAACTACTATAATACTGCCCCTTATGTACAAGAATATAACTACTATAATAATGCTCCTATGTACAAGAATATATCTACTATAATAATGCCCCTATGTACAAGAATATAACTACTATAATTCTGCCCCTTATGTACAAGGATATAACTGCTATAATAATACCCCTATGTACAAGAATATAACTACTATAATACTGCCCCTTATGTACAAGAATATAACTGCTATAATAATGCCCCTATGTACAATTTAACTACTATAATACTGCCCCTTATGTACAAGAATATAACTGCTATAAAACTGCCCCTATGTACAAGAATATATCTACTATAATAATGCCCCTATGTACAAGAATATAACTACTATAATACTGCCCCTATGTACAAGAATATAACTACTATAATACTGCTCCTATGTACAAGAATATAACTACTAATTCTGCCCCTTATGTACAAGAATATAACTACTATAATACTGCTTCTATGTACAATAATATAACTACTATAATACTGCTCCTATGTACAAGAATATAACTACTATAATACTGCCCCTATGTACAAGAATATAACTACTATAATTCTGCCCCTTATGTACAAGAATATAACTACTATAATACTGCTCCTATGTACAAGAATATAACTACTATAATACTGCTCCTATGTACAAGAATATAACTACTATAATTCTGCCCTTATGTACAAGAATATAACTACTATAATACTGCCCCTATGTTGAAGACTATAACTGCTATAATAATGCCCCTATGTACAAGAATATAACTGCAATAATAATAGTGCTGCTCCCGCGCTTTCTTCTCCACACAGATGCAAACTGCCGCTGCCATGTTCTTCTCTCCGGGTGCAGAATGGAACGGCTGCCATGTTCTTCTCTCCGGGTGCAGATGGGTTGTATGAAAGGGAATGAGTGTAATCAGTGGCGTAACTAGAAATGGCGGGGCCCCACAGCAAAATTTTGAACGGGGCCCCCTCTCCCAAACGGGCGGGGGGATGGGGGGGGGATGGGGGGGGGGGGGTGTTCTGATAGTGGGCGGAGCCAATAGCAGTGGGCGGAGCAAATCACAGCAATTCTCTAGGCCCAAAAAATACTCTTCAGTCTCATAACAGCCAGCTTTTTGCCCAAATCAGAGCTGTATTTAAAGCAGACATTATGGAAACACAATATAATATAATGGACTGGTAGCAATGCAGCCCCCTTATGCTACCATTACTAGTAACCATGTCCCGCATAACTATTAATGCAGGCACATTATGCCCCCATAACTAGTAATAAGCCCTCTTATTCTCCCATCAGTAGTAATGTGCCCCTCAAGTATTAATGCAGCCAAGAATGCAGAGTTATCACTCACACAGTATGTGCCCCCGTTAATCTTCGGTGGTATCTTCAGCTCCACAGTGGAGCACACTCACCACCAGTCTTCACCCTTCTGGGCGCTGCCGACGAGTGACGTCAGCAGCGTGATCACATGACATGATCACGCTGCAGACGTCGCTCTGACCCGGCGGTCAGAGCTTCAATTGTACTGGCGTCTGTATAGACACCAGTGCAATTGATTCCTGGGAGACGGCACGCAGCAGCTTCTCTGCGCCGGCTGTCAGCATGACAGCCAGCACAGGGAACCGCCGACTCTCAGGCCATGGGCGGCGGAACACAGCCGCAGGGGAGACAGCTGCAGCAGGGACGGGCCCCCTGCTAGCCCGGCCCTATGGCAGCTGCTTCCCCTGCTTCCACGATAGTTCCGCCCCTGAGTGTAATCAATTTATATATGTGGTAAAAGTTCTACACAGGCCGCTCGCCGTATCCTGGCCTTGAAGGAGTCCGAAAAAGCTTTACGCAAAGCAGACTTCATAATAAGGTTGGTGAACCAAGACATGAAAATGCGAGAAGCCCAGAGAAGACGACCTCGGAGGATCTATCTCTGCGGAGATGGTTGGTGCAGCTGTGCCAAGAAAAACCTTGTCACAACAAAGGCCGAGCAAATCACCGCAGCGCTCTTCAGTATGGAAACATGATAATACAGCGACATGTTGTGTTCTTTACTGAAGTCATCTGGAAAAGAAACACTCCTAAGAGAAAACCAAGAGGGGGGAGCAAGAAGGAAGATTTGTGACTCTGCAGCTATTCAAATAAAAAAAAAAATGGCGTTCACAGGATGGTACTGACCACAGAGGACGGTGATGGGACATAGCACACGTATTCCATTAACTCACATGTAAATGAAAGCATTCCTGTCATTTCAGGCGACTTTCATGCTGTCCTGTGTACGCGAGAATAACACTATGTCTGCCCATTGTACCACTTGTATCCAGCATTCTTTCTACTCGCAGACTATCGATTTTTCAGTTGTCTCTGAGCTAGGAGGTGGAGGCTGCTGTGATATCTCCTCACACAAAGACATGAAGGATTCTTGCTCTCCCACATCTATATAGCACTGACCCCAAGCAGTGTGACTCTGAATTTGGCCCTGGGGTGAGATAAAACACTTATTAGAAAGCTCCAGCTTAGTACGTTTCTCTTTCTGCACCTCACGTTTTCCCATACGCTACAATAAGCATCTGATTCCTCAGTGAACTGACAGTGCAGTGTGTCTTGAGCAGGACTGATTTTAGCAGCTTTTCTGCCATGAAATATATTACAAAGTTTCTTATATTCCTTTGTGCTATTGATTTATGCAAAATTTGTTGAAGTGACAATGACCATTTACTAGCAGCTGAAAACAAGCACCTGTACTGCTGTGTAATGGGTAAGAAACTACTGCATTAACCCCCTAGTGACAGAGCCAATTTGCTACTTATTGACCAGGCCAATTTTTACAATTCTGACCACTGTCACTTTATGAGGTTATAGCTCTGGAACACTTCAACGGATCCCTGGGATTATTTTTTCCTGACATATTTTACCACTAACATAAAGTATAATATCTTCAATATGACTTGCATTTATTTATGAAAAAAATCAGAAATTGGGCAAAAATTGTGAAAATTTAGCATTTTTCAAACTTTTAATTTTTGTGCCTTAAATCAGAGTCATGTCACACAAAATAGTTAATAAATAACATTTCCCACATGTCTACTTTATATCAGCACAATTTTGAATACATAATTTATTTTTGTTAGAAAGTTGTAAGGGTTAAAAATTGACCAGCGATTTCTCTTTTTTTCCAACAAAATTTGCAAAACCATTTTTTTTAGGGACCACCTCACATTTGAAGTGTGCTTGGGGGGTCTATACAACAGAAAATACCCAAAAGTGACACCATTCTAAAAACTGCACCCCTCAATGTGCGCAAAACCACATTCAAGAAGTTTATTAACCCTTTAGGTGATTCACGAGAACTAAAGCAATTTTCAAAAAAAATTTACTTTAGACCCAGACTTTATTTTCACAAGGGTATCAGGAGAAAATGGACCCCAACATTTCTTGTGCAATTTCTCCTGAGCATGCTGATACCCCATGAGGGGAAAGCCACTATTTGGGCGCATGGCAGGGTTCAGAAGAGAGGGAGCACTGTTTGACTTTTTGAACACAAAATTGTCTGGAATCAATGGCGGGTGCCATGTCGCGTATGGAGACCCCCTGATGTACCTAAACAGTGGAAACCAACCAATTCTAACTCCAACCCTAACACAGCCCTAACCCAAACCCCAACACACCCCTAACCCCACCACCCTAACCCCAACACCACAACCGTAACCCCAACACAACCCTTAGCCTAGCACTCTAACCCCAAATTTAACCCTAGCCCAACCCTAACCCTAGCTCTAACCTCAACCCTAACCGCAAAGAATGGAAAAAAGTAAAAATTTTTATTTTTACCTAACTAAGGGTGTGACAAAGGGGGGTTTGATTTACTATTTTTTTATTTTGATCACTATGATAGGGTCTATGACAGCGATCAAAATGAACCAATAGGAAAAATCTATTGTTGCTGGGTGCCGGCCGGCAGATCTTGACGGGTGCACTGTGCATGCGCCCGCCATTTTCTTCCACGGACATGATGCGGAGGGGCGGGGATGAAGCCGGAGGGTCTGGGGATGGCAGAGGTACTGGGGGGGCTCGGAGACCCCGCTAAGACACCGGAGATTTTCCGACGCTTGGGGGCGCTATATACTTATTTCTCAGCGCCATTAAAAAGCGGCGCCAAGGAATAAATACCCTTAACTGCTGCCGTTAAAAGGCGTATCAGGGTTGTTAAGGGGTTAACATGGATTATCCAGTGAAAACAAGTTATCATGTATCCATAGGATAAGTGATAACTTGATGATTGGGGGGGGTCCAACTGTTGGGACCCTGAATCAGCTGCAGAACAAGGAGCTTTTATTCCTGCTAGAAAGGCGCGGCACTGCGCATGTCCAACCGCTGCAGGCGTGCAGGTAACAAAGAACACTCCTTGTAGCAGAGATTTTATTAGGACCAGAGACCCTTAAAGACAGTATTTTTTCTGTTATGTAATGGATAATAAGCAATGGCTAAAACTCAAAATCTGTCAGTGTTATTGCAATCAGCTCATACTTTTCCCTATAGAGAAACTTTGAGGTTGCGGGACTGTCCCATTATGTTACGGCAGCATGAATGGGCTCGTGTTCCTTAATTTGTGTTTACGTGGTATGGATCTACAGATATTCAATGAACACGATGAAAGCCCTTTCTCGGTTTCGTTTTTTTCTTTTGAAGCCCAAGAAATCTCAATTACTCTGGTGTGTGGGCGTCTTTATGCCAGCGCAGCATCTGATACTGAGAAATCTCAAACTGCCACATTGAATTTTTTTTTCTTTCTTGAATGTGGCTTTGGTTTCAGAAAACATTTTAATTCCTGGAGCTGAAGGCGAGTGAGGTGGGGCCTCATCTGTCAGATTTCAATGTGGCCTGAAGCACTATTCCACCAGGACTGTCAGGCAGATGATACATTGTTGTAAATAGGGCAAATCTAATAAATGTTCCGTTCTGAGCGTCTGTCTCTCAATTCTATTTGTGTTCTTTTGCTTACATGTATGCGGGAACAGGCTGAGCTGCCTGAGTGGATATGTATGCTATAATGGACAGCATCAGTAGGGAGCTGCAGAGCGGTCAATCAGCACTGTGCCTTTACCGTTCTTGGCCACCTTGCATCACGTTGTGCTTAGAGACAAAATCAGTATCACTTGATTTCTGAATATATGGTTTCTAGCAGTCAGAACAAAGTTTTTCTGGTACAGAGATCGAAATCCGCTGCATAGCCATAATTACACTACTCACTTGCGAAATTTCATGGTGATCCTAAAATGCCCTGTAACCTTTACCGGTGAATTTAGTGTGACCTTCTCTAAACTTTTGGATGCTAATATTCAACTGTTCATTGTCTCAAGACTTTTTGTACAACTTGTTCTCAAACTAGGAGCATCATGGCAAAATTCACAATAGGTGTTTGATCCATGAATCGGCCAATAAATTTTAGGGTTCACTTAGAATTGGTATGAAATAGTCCTCCTCATCATGAGATCAAGACGACAGCAAACAATTGATGAACAGGACCTCGGAGTAGTCATTGTGAGGCTTCATGGAGGATGTTCTCAGACTGAAGTGGCCACTGAGCTCAGAGTGAAAGAGTCATCAACAGGATGTATAGAGAGACTTTCTAGTCACAGACAGCAGAGAAGTGGACATCCTTTGGCCACATACCACACCGATGACCCTTCATCGTAAATAATGCCCTTCGGAACCGGATGATGAATGCCACACAACTCCAGGCACATGTAAGGCAGGTGAGAGGCACCCAAGTGTCACGTCAGACCATTCAAAACCATTTACATCAGCATGGTCTGTGTGTTACATGACCGTCAAGGGTACCTGACCCCACCACCAGGCACATGAGCCAGGGAGCATATATGCTGGACGAGGGACCAGTGGCCTCAGTGCTGTTCACGGATTCAAGCTGAGCAGAAATGATGGCGCCAACAATGTTGGAGACGTCAGAGAGCATCAGCCACTGTTGTCACCAGTGGGGGTTATATTACAGTATGGGCAGGTGAGTCTAGTCAATACATAGCTGCCCTGCACTTTGTAAACGGTCCAGCGACATGCCCCTACTACCTAAATAACATCATTATTCCAGTCATTGTGCCTCTGCAGCAACAACACCGACTTAATTTCATATTCATGGATGACAATGCTCCAGCTTATCAAGGTCACATCATTCGGGATTGACTGTTGTAGACTCTCAAATGAAGTGGCCTGCACTTTCTCTAGACCTAAATCCCACAGAAAACCAAAGGGATCAGTTCAGTCGTCGTGTAGAGTCTCATAACTCTGTACCCCAGAACCTCAATGACCTGTGCGCCATCCTTCAAGATGAGTGGGAAGCCATGCCTCAGTAGACAATAACTCCTCTTGTGAATAGCAGGAGACATCGTTGTCAGCTGTAATTGATGCTCAAAGCCAAATGACAAGTTATTGAGACATTGACATTTTTGCTAGAGCATAACCACCATTGTTGGCTTTTGTTTCAATAAATTGTTTGAGATGAGGAAATCACCATTGCTGCTTGAAATGAAATGCCCTACTTTCATGATAAAATATCACTGTAGCGGCAACTTTTTAGGTTTTCCATAAATTTTGCCTGAAAGCCAAATATCTGTAACTTTTTGTGAGTAGCATTCTGTCTGCAGTCACCACTACAGGGAGCTCTATATACACAGATACATGATAAGATTCTAAGAGATTCTAAATTATAATCAATATTAACCCCTTCATGACCCAGCCTATTTTGACCTTAAAGACCTTGCCATTTTTTGCAATTCTGACCAGTGTCCCTTTATGAGGTAATAACTCAGGAACGCTTCAACGGATCCTAGCGATTCTGAGATTGTTTTTTCGTGACATATTGGGCTTCATGATAGTGGTAAATTAAGGTTGATAATTTTTGCATTTATTTGTGAAAAAAATGGAAATTTGGCGAAAATTCTGAAAATTTTGTAATTTTCAAATTTTTTATTTTTATTCTGTTAAACCAGAGAGTTATGTGGCACAAAATAGTTAATAAATAACATTTCCCACATGTCTACTTTACATCAGCACAATTTTGGGAACAACATTTTTTTTTGTTAGGAAGTTATAAGGGTTAAAAGTTGACCAGCGATTTCTCCTTTTTACATCAAAATTTACAAAACCATTTTTTTTAGGGACCACCTCACATTTGAAGTCACTTTGAGGGGTCTATATGGCAGAAAATACCCAAAGTGACACCTTTATAAAAACTGCACCCCTCAAGCTACTCAAAACTACATTCAAGAAGATTATTAACCCTTCAGGTGCTTCACAGGAACTAAAGCAACGTGGAAGGAAAAAATGGACATTTTAATTTTTCCAACAAAAATTTTCTTTTAGCATCAATTTTTTCATTTTTACATGGGCATCAGGATAAAATGGATCCTAAAATTTGTTGGGCAATTTCTCCTGACTACACAGATACCTCATATGTGGTCATAAACCACTGTATGGGCGCACAGCAGGGCTCAGAAGGGAAGGAGTGCCATTTGACTTTTTGAATAGAAAATATGCTGGAATATTTAGCGGTTGCCATGTCACATTTGGAGAGTCCCTGTGTGCCTAAACATTGGAGCTCCCCCACAAGTGACCCCATTTTGGAAACTAGACCCCTAAGGAACTTATCTAGATGCATAGTGAGCACTTTGAACCCCCAGGTGCTTCACAAATTGATCCGTAAAAAAAAGAAAGTACTTTTTTTCACAAAATTTTCTTTTAGCCTCAGTTTTTTTCATTTTCACATGGGCAACAGTATAAATTGGATCCTAAAATTTGTTGGGCAATTTCTCCTGAGTACACAGATACCTCATATGTGGTCATAAACCACTGTTTGGGCGCACGGCAGGGTTCAGAAGGGAAGGAGCGCCATTTGACTTTTTGAATGGAAAATATGCTGGAATATTTAGCGGTTGCCATGTCGCATTTGGAGAGTCCCTGTGTGCCTAAACATTGGAGCTCCCCACAAGTGACCCATTTTGGAAACTAGACCCCCTAAGGAACTTATCTAGATGCATAGTGAGCACTTTGAACCTCCAGGTGCTTCACAAATTGATCCGTAAAAAAAAGAAAGTACTTTTTTTCACAAAAATTTTCTTTTAGCCTCAGTTTTTTTCATTTTCACATGGGCAACAGTATAAATTGGATCCTAAAATTTGTTGGGCAATTTCTCCTGAGTACACAGATACCTCATATGTGGTCATAAACCACTGTTTGGGCGCACGGCAGGGCTCAGAAGGGAAGGAGCGCCATTTGACTTTTTGAATGGAAAATATGCTGGAATATTTAGCGATTGCCATGTAGCATTTGGAGAGTCCCTGTGTGCCTAAACATTGGAGCTCCCCCACAAGTGACCCCATTTTACTAGACGCCCTAAGGAACTTATCTAGATGCATAGTGAGCACTTTGAACCCCCAGGTGCTTCACAGAAGTTTATAACGCAGAGCCGTGAAAATAAAAAATCATTTTTTTTCTCACAAAATCATTTTTTAGCCCACTATTTTTTATTTTCACAATGGTTACAGGAGAAATTGGACCCCAAAAGTTGTTGTCCAGTTTGTCCTGAGTACGCTAGTACCCCATATGTGGGGGGGAACCACTGTTTGGGCACACGTCAGGGCTCGGAAGGGATGTGGTGACGCTTTGAAATGCCGACTTGATGGAATGGTCTGCGGGCATCTTGTTACTTTGCAGAGCCCCTGATGTGCCTAAACAGTAGAAACTCCCACAAGTGACCTCATTTAGGAAACTAGACCCCGCAAAGAACTTATCTAGATGTGTGGTGAGCACTTTGAACCCCCAAGGGCTACACAGAAGTTTATAACGCCCGGGCATGAAAATAAAAAAATCATATTTTTTCCACAATCAGGATCTTTTAGTCCCCAATTTTTTTATTTTCCCAAGGGTAACATGAGAAATTAGACCCCAAAAGTTGTTGTCCAATTTGTCCTGAGTATGCTGATATCCCATATGTGGGAGAAAACTACTGTATGGGCACACGTCGGGGCTCGGATGGGAAGTAGTGACGTTTTGAAATGCCCACTTGATGGAATGGTCTTCGGGCGTCATGTTACGTTTGCAGAGTCCCTGATGTGCCTAAACAGTAGAAACTCCCCACAAGTGACCCCATTTTGGAAACTAGATCCCCCAAGGAACTCCTATAGATGTGTGATAAGCACTTTGAATCTCCAAGTCCTTCACAGAAGTTTATAACGCAGAGCCGTGAAAATATAAAATCATTTTTTTTCCACAAAAATAATTTTTAGTCCCCAATTTTTTTTCCCAATGTTAACAGGAGAAATTAGAACCCCCAAAGTTGTTGTGCAATTTTTCCCGAGTACGCTGATACCTCATATGTGGGGATAAACCACTGTTTGGGCATACGTCGGGGCTTGGAATAAAGGGAGCACTGTTTGACTTTTTGAACGCAAAATTTGCAGGAATCAATGGTGGCGCCATGTCGCGTATGGAGACCCCCTGATGTGCCTAAATAGTGGAAACCCTCAATTCTAACTCCAACACTAACCCCAACACACCCCTAACCCCAACCATAACCCCTACACACACCTAACCCTAATACAAACCCTAATCATAACCCTAACCCCAACACACCCCTAACCCTAATCCCAACTCTAACCATAAACCTAACTACAAGCCTAACCCTAATTCCAACCCTAACTCAAATTCCAACCCTAACCGTAATTCTAACCTTAACCCTAATGCTAACCCTAACCCTAGTTCTAACCCTAAGGCTGGGTTCATATTGCGTTTTACCAGCCCGTTCAACACGTAGCGTTGACCGGCTGGTAACGGTATAGCATAACGCGATCGCGTTATGCTATACCCGCTAGCGCAGATGAATCAGCAGATAATCAGCCGCGGATCCGCAGCAAAATCAGTCGCGGATCAGCAACAAAATCCGTTGCGGATCAGCAGCAAAATCCGCCGCGGATCAGCAGCAAAATCCGCCGCGGATCAGCAGCGAAATCAGCCGCGGATCAGCAGCGAAATCCGCCGCGGATCAGCAACGAAATCCGCCGCGGATCAGCAGCGAATCCGCAGGGAATCAGCATCGAAATCCGCCGCGGATCAGCAGCGAAATCCGCCGCGGATCAGCAGCGAATCCGCAGCGGATCAGCAGCGAAATCCGCCGCGGATCAGCAGCGAAATCCGCCGCGGATCAGCAGCGAAATCAGCCGCGGATCAGCAGCGAAATCAGCCGCGGATCAGCAGCGAAATCCGCCGCGGATCAGCAACGAAATCCGCGATCAGCAGCGAATCCGCAGGATCAGCATCGAAATCCGCGCGGATCAGCATCGAATCCGCGCGGATCAACAGCGAATCCGCGCGGATCGGCAGCGAAATCCGCCGCGGATCGCAGCGAAATCCGCCGCGGATCGGCAGCGAAATCCGCCGCGGATCGGCAGCGAAATCCGCCGCGGATCGGCAGCGAAATCCGCCGTGGATCGGCAGCGAAATCAGCCGCGGATCGGCAGCGAAATCCGCCGGGATCGGCAGCGAAATCCGCCGCGTATCGGCAGCGAAATCCGCCGCGGATCGGCAGCGAATCCGCGGGAATCAGCAGCGAAATCCGCCGCGGATCAGCAGCGAAATTCCGCAGATCAGCAGCGAAATCCGCCGCGGATCAGCAGCGAATCCGCAGGATCAGCAGCGAAATCCGCCGCGGATCAGCAGCGAAATCCGCAGCGGATCAGCAGCGAAATCCGCCGCGGATCAGCAGCTAAATCCGCCGCGGATCAGCAGCGAAATCGCCGCGGATCAGCAGCGAAATCAGCCGCGGATCAGCAGCGAAATCAGCCGCGGATCAGCAGCGAAATCAGCCGCGGATCAGCAGCGAAATCCGCTTGAATCAGCAGCAAAATCAGTCGTGGATCAGCAGCAGAAATCCGCGCGATCAGCATGAAATCCGCGCGGATCCGCAGCGAAATCATCGCGGATCGCAGCGAAATCAGCGCGGATACGCGCGAAATCAGTAGCGGATCCGCAGCGAAATCAGTAGCGGATACCGCGAAATCCGCCGCGGATCCCGCAGCGAAATCAGCAGCGGATCCGCAGCGAAATCCGCCGCGGATCCGCAGCGAATCAGCAGCAAAATCGTTGCGGATCAGCAGCGAAAACGCAGCGATCCGTGCGAAATCGCGTCCCGCGGATCAGCGCGATATCCGCAGCAAATCAGCTGCGGATCCGCAGCAAAATCCGCTAGGAAAAAAAAAAAACATTTTTTTTATTATTTGTCCCTACCTATGACAGGGGGGGGTTCATTTACTTTTTTTTATTTTGATCACTGTGACAGTTTATCACAGTGATCAAAATAAATTTTTTTACAATGGAGGGCGCACTGCGCATGCGCCGGCGGGCGCACTGCGCATGCGCCCGCCATTTTCCAAGATGGCGGCGCCCATGAAGAATCCCGGGCAGCCGCCGGGACGGATCCAGGGACATCGGTGGACCGAGAGAGGTGAGTAGGGGACGTCGGAAGGTGAGGGGGGATCGGAAGGTGAGGGGGGGTGATCGGAAGGTGAGGGGGGTGATCGCAGGAGCAGGGGAGCAGACAGCGACGGCGGTGACCGATCGCTGCCATCTTTCGATGGCAGCGGCCGATCACCGCCGTGACATGGTGTGGGGGGGGGTCTGATCGCGGTCTCCAGCCATGGCAGATGCTATTGCAGCATCGGCCATGGCTGGATTGTAATATTTCACCAGTTTCATTGGTGAAATATTACAAATCGCTCTGATTGGCAGTTTCACTTTTAACAGCCAATCAGAGCGATCGTGGCCACGTGGGGGTTAAGCCAACCCCCCTGTGGTGATGCAGTAAGGGTCCTGTTACTGCGGGTCGGGAGACCTTTCAGTGACCCCGGACCCCCGACCCGCAGTAACATGATTTATAGCATGACGCCGACGGTGGCGTCATGGGTCGGGATGGCACAGGTTTTCATGACGCCAACGTCGGCGTCATGGGTCGGGAAGGGGTTAAGACCCCGTGGTTGCAGGGTATCTAGAACGGATATCCATCGCAATTCCTTCTTTTTCAACATCTTAACTATCGCCACCTCGCCTCAAAACTGGGACTCCGTCTATCACTCTAAACCTTAATTGGTTAACAGAATGTTTACAATCAATGAAATGCTTAGCAACAGGTAACTCCACAGATTTGGTCCTGACAGTACTTTTGTGTTTACTAATACGCGCCCTGTTTTATATATATATTTATATTATAAGATTCTGTCTGCAGTCACCACTAGGGGGAGCTCCCTGTATACAGAGATACATGATAAGATTCTGTCTGTAGCCACCACTAGAGGGAGCTCCATGTATACAGAGATACATGATAAGATTCTGTCTGCAGCAACCACTAGAGGGAGCTCCATGTATACAGAGATACATGATAAGATTCTGTCTGCAGCCACCACTAGGGGGAGCTCCTTGTATACAGAGATACATGATAAGATCCTGTCTGTAGCCACCACTAGAGGGAGCTCCATGTATACAGAGATACATGATAAGATTCTGTCTGTAGCCACCACTAGAGGGAGCTCCATGTATACAGAGATATATGATAAGATCCTGTCTGCAATCATCACTAGGGGGCGCTCCTGTATACAGAGTCATACAGCCACCACTAGATGCCTGTAGTCTGTGGAGGAAGGTGTGCGACTGTTTGCTCCAGGAGAGAGACCAGTTTTTTTTTCTTACACCCAGGAATCCCCCCTCTCTGACCCAGGAAAGAGAGGGGTGTAGTGGATGAACTGTGGGGCTAAGTCCCCGTCTCCCACCCCTCGGTCTAAGCCGGCGGGGGGTGGGAGCTCATTGCTACCGGCAAAGAGGGTCACCAGATCCAGCAAGGCCCGAAACATGGAGGAGCCCAAGAAGACCCAGGAGGGCTGCAAAGCTCCTAAGGCTGAGGCGAGGGCCACTGCGGTGTATCCTCCCAGAGGTGAGCGGAGTACTCGCAGAGGTCCAGCGGCGGCGGTGCAGAAAGATTGGGGCACTAGGGCCGCAGGGGAGCCGGTTACCAGCTATGGCTCCCGCATCCATGTGTACCTCTGCGAGTATGAGGAGGCTGGGAAGACCCTGAGGAGGCTCCGGGAGGAGATGAAGGAGGCGAGGCAGGCTGCAGACAGGGCCTCCCGCACAGAGAAGTCTGCCCTAACAGCCAGGATATCCAGTCTGAGGATCGGCATTGAGGGCATGGAAGCCCGGAGAGCGGCTATACTGGATAACAGCGGGCCTTTCCGGGAAAAACTGGACAATGAGGACAGATTCCATAACATGGCTGCTGTGAAGGAGCCAGAGGGGTCTCGGCGTCCAACCCAGGTGGAGGAGGTGGACCATGTGGAGATGGAGGAGGCACCGTACCCACCTGGGGGCTTGGTAAGTGATCTCCAGGCCACACACAGCGGGATAGATCCAGTGCAGTTCCCACTCCCATCAGACAATAGTATTTCAGAGGATGATTGGGGTGATGCGGATGATAGCGGCAGCGATAAAAGCAGTAGTGGGGGTTGCCTCGTCTTGCAGCAGATCCGTCAGCTGGAGTCCCCAGTAAATTATGCCCACCTGAAGTTTGGGGATGAGGTCTGCGGGGACGAGGCGACCAGGAGGGGTAAAAAGAAACAGAAAAAAAGGAAGAAAACATCGGAGGAGAGGTTGGTGTTTGTGCCCCTTCCTGGGACCCCCCAGTCCCGCTGTGTGGAACCCGCTACCCACCCCGGCCCGGGACCTGCAGTGGTTCCGGTGCGAGGGAGCGGGGAGAGTACAAGTCATATGGCGCCGGTCGCCGTCTCTGCTGGCAGTAGCAGAGGGGGCGAGAGTGGGCATGCGGCTGCAGAGCCGGACAGTGTGCATGGTCTGGAGTGTGGCCCTGTGGCGGGCGGTAATAACATCTGTGGAGGTGTCCAGGCCCGATCCTCTGTGAAAACCGGGGACGGCCTGGCGCCTGCTGCACACCGCTGACGCTCGGGGGGTGGAGGCTGTGGGTACCTTGCCGGTGGTCACCGCTCCCCGCAGTGTTGGCGGTGCACTGTCAGCCAGGGCCGCATCATCGGCGGCGTGTGCTGTGGTGTTGGGGTCCCCCACATGCAGATCTGATGCTGGGTCAAAGTCAGGGGCCCCGGCACCAGTTATCATCTCAGGTGCAGCTGTAATGGCTGCGGTAATGCCGGCCCGGATCGCACCACCGAGGTCATCTGCATGTGTGTCACCTGTATCTGCGGGGAACCTGGTGGTGAAGTGCACACAGGAGTGTGGAGATGGTCTGCAGGAGAGGCTGGAGCAACAGTCTGCAAGCAGCACAAGCTCTGCTGAAAAGCAGGGTGTGGTAACTAAACTCTGCAATACCACTCTTAAAGGGGCAGTAGCACTGCAAATAGCAACCCCCCCAGCAGAAAGCAGTGAAAAAAACACAAATGAAAATGTAAATGAGAATGGAAGTGGTGCAAGTGGTGTGAATAGTGTCTGTGACAATGGTGAAGGGTCAGGTGTTGGAGGGGTGGTTTCTGCTGGAGGTATGGTTGGTGTGAATGGTGCCAGTGTGGGAAAGGAAAAAAATAAAAGTTCTACTAGTAAAAATGGTGTGGCTGAGGTAAGTGAGGTGGAGATGGTTGACTGTGAAGTTGAGGGTTCAGAGAATATAGGGGCTGGTCCATCGTCCACCTCACCTGCAGGCACCATAAGTTATGCGGCTGCTGCCGGTGGGGTTCTGCGGGGGTCTTCCTCATCTCCGGACCCAGGGAATGATGCTTTTCGCCGCCGCTTCCTGGAGGCCCTCAAAAAAGGGGAGCGGACGATCAATGTAGAGGGAAGAGAGGTGGAGTTGTCCTACTGGCTAGATAAGTTTGGTCTAGCTGCCTTCCAAGAGAAAAGGGGGGTGGAGACCGTGTGGTCCCTCCCGACAGCCGGGCAGGGGGTCTCCAGGAGAAATGTTGTTCGTCTTCGCTGGAGGGGCGATGAGGCCTGTCCATCTAGGACAAATGTGGTGAAGCTCCTCATGAAGATGGACTTCAGGGCTATTGACATCTTTGCTCTGATACATCCTTTTGGGACCTCCACCTTTGATATCAGCTTTGTTCGGCCAGAGGGCTTAGAGCTCTTTTGGTCAAATTATGAGCTGGTAAAAGAGGAGCCCGGCTGGCGAGGGTTTGCTGTGGAGGCAATTTCTCGCCAAAGTGGGCCAAAGAAAGTGACCGTTTTAACATGTAATGAGTCCCTTTCTGGCGTTGACATAATGACCTGGTTGAGCCGGTACGGCGAGGTTGTGGAGGTCCCTAAAAAGAATCGGGACGATTTTGGCATCTGGTCAGGAGGCTGGACCTTCATGGTAAAGTTGAAGCGTTCAGGGGCACTGTCACCCACATCCCTTCCTCGGCTTTCCTGGGAAGGGATCGTATTCTGGTCTTCTACCAGGGCAGCCGAAGGTCTGCCACAGGTGCGGTGATTCTCGCCACTTCAGCGCGGGCTGCAAGGTGCAGAAATGTGCCTTGTGTGGCGAGGTGGGTCACCTCGCCGCGTCCTGTGGTGTCATTCGATGTCACCTGTGTGGTGATCTAGGTCACCCGTTCAGCCGCTGCCCTCGTTCATTCTCTAATGCCATGGCCAGCCGGGCGGAGGGGAGCCGTGAGGACGTTCTTGGCGGTGCAACTTCTGCGGGAGTTGGCGGTGGCGGCAGGGGAGGAGCTGAGGGGCCGATGAGGAATGGCAGGGCTAGGGGTCCCTCTTACCAGCGGAGGCAGGCAAGGCGTCAGGAGGGCAGGGGGCAGGAGGAGCCTCAGGAAACTGGGGTAATGGCTGCCCCCTCCTCCGAGGCGACGGCCCATGTCACTGAGGCCCCGGGGGAGGAAGCGGTGAATGAGGAGATCAGTCGGATGGAGAATGAGGAAGTGGCTGATCTCTCAGATGCCTCACAATATGAAAGTTTTGATGAGGATGGAGGGGAACAGCCAAAAGAAATGGGTGACAAGGGTACCAAGAGTGCCAAAAATAAAAAAAAGAAGAAAAAAGTTGGAAAATCTTCCTACCCTGACCAAGGTGCCTAAGGAAGGTCCCACCTACTCCCCTCTGATCTCCCTCTCCAACCGGTTCCAAGCCCTTGATGACCCTGCTGAGATGGGGGTCGGGGGTGAGGTTCCGGAGGTAACATCTGGAGGGTCTTTGGGAGGGGGCGGAGTCTCTTCTCCGGAGGGTATGTCTTTTTCAGGAGGTGGGGCCAACCCTGCGTCCGGAGATGAGAAAGAGGTGGGGGGGATGGATACCTCTGTCTCTTTGAAAAGAAGAGGGGGGCTTCATCGTCCGGAGATGAGCGGGCTAGGAAAAAGGGTGGGGGGAAGAAAAAGGCCATCTAACTCGATCACTCATGATGGCGGCACCCACCCCGTTGACTCTGGCGACCATTAATGTCGCTAGTATAAAGTCAGATGCGGCTAGATTTGCGGCCTTTGATTTTCTCACCCGATTTGAGGCTGACATTTTGTTTTTGCAGGAGACCAGACTTACGGATATGGGGGCCATACGCAAGGCGGAGAGTGAGTGGAGGTGCGGGTCCTCGTACTGGTCTCTTGCGGCCGAGCCGTGTAGCGGGGTGGCAGTCCTTTTTAAGACTGCATCGGTTGAATGCCGGAGAGTTATCGAGGTAGAAAATGGGTAGGTGCCTGGTCTTAGACGTCTTCATGAGGGGACAGGAGCTTCGGCTCATTAACATCTATGGTCCACAGTCAAAGTGGGACCGTAAATGTCTCTTCCTGAAGATTAAGCCCTATCTTTTTACGAGTCGGCAGGTGGTCTTTGGAGGTGACTTTAACACTGTCACAAGGCTTCGTGATAGGGGAGGCTCCATTGACCGGCTGGCTTATGATAGTAATACTCTTAATAGCATAGCTAGTGACGCTCGCCTGGTGGATGTCCACATCCGGCACACCCCAGGTCACTGTGGTTTCACCTTTCATAGAGGTAGCTGTAGGT
>JARQOD010000001.1:377144796-377239309 GCA_033576555.1 Oophaga sylvatica | reverse complement strand
TCTGTTGCGATAGATCCCCCCTTTTAAGGAGGATTGAGCGCGGGCCGTTGGCGGGAGTCGGTGGCCCAGGGGGCCCCCCAGAACCCCACTCTGAGGGTGGGAGCGTATGCTATGAGCCCCCCCTTTTTCGATCCTGGGGGTGGGGGGGCGGAGGGGGTTTCATGTCTGGGTTTGGGGTCGCTACTCGGGGTTTTGGGGTCCGGAATTAACAGGAAAATTTTGTGGGGGGTTTTGGGTGGGGGGGGGATCCTAGTTTGGGGTCTCCCGGCACTTTTCCCGGACCTCAGGCATCAGAAAAAACCCTAGGATCAAATTTTGGGCCCCGGGGGGACTACCCCAGCAAAATTGGGAGGGGGATCAGGATCGGCCCAGAAGGTGGCCAAAGGAAGGGGTTTTGGTCTTTGCCCCGAGGGAAAGGGTTACCCGGGGGAGGGTTTTTTGCTCCCCTTTTTTAAAATATACCTGGGCGTGTTGCATGTTGCCAGAGCCGCTCTGGACACGGGTCTACACCCTGTTTTTTTCCAAATGTTATGGGAAATAGGTTTAAACCCTAGTCAAGGGAGGACATATCGCACAAGGAATAGGGGGTTTGGGGGTTTTTTGGGTAACCCAGTGGTTTTTCTAGTAAAATTTTGTAAAAGATAAACGCAACCTCGGTAGGAGGGTCCTCCGTGGGTTTCTCCTGCAGGGGATGGCTTCGGCCCTTTTCCAGGAATGGGAGACAGGGGGCGTGAAGGACCTGCGCCCCCGCATGGGCATCTCCCGGCTTACGTACCCCGGTTCTGAAGGTGATGCCGGTGGGGTTGGGAATGTGGGAGATAGGACCTGTCGAGGAAATTCCTTGACAGGGGGTCCTGTTGACCATTTCCAGAAGCCTTGGGTCAAAGATTGCCCAAGTGGGGGATCGGAGGGCGGGCTGAGGTTTTTGATTCGCCGGGCCCCTTGAAGTTTTGGGACTTGGTTGGCGTGCTTCCCGGGAAACTGTATGTAAGGGACAACCTGAAGTGGGAATCGAAGATCGGGGTTGTCCCCGTGAGGGTGTTGGGGACACGCTGGAAAGCATGGGCACTTCCCCTTCGTGTCCTTTTAATGCAGGGCTACAACAGGGTGGGTGCTTCCTAGGTGGCCTCGGCGGGGAAACCCCCTTTCCTTTATGCGGAGTGGGCGTATGGGGCATTCGGATCCTGGGTGGCCGAGATCGGGGCACTTTATTTTAGTCAGTTTGTCGTCAGGTTTTACAGTGGAACGCACGGTGCTTAGTGTCAACCGCAGAAAACCCTCCCCGGACGAGGTTGTTTGGAAATTCTGGGTGGCCTGGTGAAGGTGCGCTCTCTGGAGTATGCAGGCGGGTGCAGCGAGGGCCTCTTTCTCTGGGAGGGTTCTCATTTAATGTACCCTAGGGCCTGATAAGCAGGTAAGTGGTAGGGACAGGTAGATAGCTTCGTAGGGCGGTAGATAGTTGGGACAGGACAGGGACAGCCGAGGGAAGTTAGGTAGGCACGCGGTGAGTTAGGTAGGGTAGTGGGTCAGGCAGGGAGAGAGGGAAAGGTGGTAGATAAATAGGGACGATGGTTAGGCAGGTAGGGACGGCGGGTAGAGTAAGGATTGTTAGGAAGAAGCCTGTCTTCTCCGGGTTTGGTGACGGGCTGAGGGCTTTTCACTGTCAGATTTTTGTTTTGCAGAAGTGAATTCCCGTATAGGGCTTCAGGCACCAATCCTGGCTCTGGGGAAGTGTTGTAATATAGGAGTTAGGTTGTTTGTATTGTATTTTTGTATTGTAAGATGTTCCCTGGAAGTCATGAGTTCCTCAGTGAAGTTTTTTTTGATTGTGTTGGGGTTTTATGGTGGGGGAGGGGGGTTGGGGGGTAGGTTTGTTATAGTTGTATTTGGTGGTAACTAAAAAAAAAATATTTATATATATTATATAAAAGAAAAAAAAATTGTGTGGTTTAGATAGTGTGTTTTAAGCAGGTGGCTTTTGTTTTTCTTTTTGGGCGATGGACCAGAGTTTTCTTTGTCAGGTTTGGTGTGAGTGTGTATGTGGTTTAATAAAATGTTTCTTCTCTCCTTGGGTGAGTTTAACCTGGGGAGGAGGAGATCTGGAGGAAACAAAAAGGTGAGATGAATCGGCTGCCATTCTAGGTGAAGTCACCTGCTTTCTCAGACGCGCCGCTAAGCAGCTTGGGCCGGGCGTCCGGAATGGGAACGGCCGGGAATCCTGGTGCAGCATCAGAGAGAAAGAGAAGGGGAAGCTTCTTGAGAAGAAGACGGTTTTGTTTTGGGGGGGGGGGGGTTACTTTGAATGGGGGCAGTTATGCTGGCTGGACTTTTGCTTGGACTGGGGGGGTAATGTTGGGCTCGGATGGTTGTTTTGGGGGTTTGGATTTTTGTTCTTTTTAATTGTAAGTTTTTTTTTTTTATTTAAAAGAGTTCCCTGTATCGAGATATAGATAAGATCCTGTCTGCAATCTCATAGGGGGGGGCCCCTGTTTACAGGATACATGTAAGTTTCGTCTGCAGCCCCACTAGGGAAGCTCCCTTTAAGAGATAATAATAAAATCCTGTCTGCAAAACATATTAGGGGGCGCTCCCTGTTACAGAGTTACATGTAAGATTCGTCGCAGTCACCACAGGGGGAGTACCAGTGCACAGAGAACATGATAAGATTTTGTCTCATACCACTAGGGGGAGCTCCCTGTTACAGAGATACTGATAAGATCCTGTCTGCGCCCCACTAGGGGAAGCTCCCTGTATACGGATAATAAGATCCTGTCTGCAGTACCACTAGGGGGAGTCCCGTATCAGAGATACATGATTAAGATCCCGTCTGCAGCCCACTAGGGGGGCTCCCCGTATACAGAGATACACGATAAGATTCTGTTTTAGCCCCAATAGGGGGAGTCCTGTTAAGAGATACATGATAAGATTCTGTTGCAGTCACCACTAGGGAGCTCTATTAACAGATACATGATAAGATCCTGTCTGCAGCCACCAAGGGGAAATCCCTGTTACAGATACATAAGTTTTTGTCTGCAGCCCCCACTAGGGGGGCTCCTGTATCAGAGATACATAAGATTTTGTCTGCAGCCACCACAAGGAGGAGGGTCCCTGTATAAGAGTACATGATTAAGATCCTGTTTGCAGCCCACACTAGGGAGAAATCCATGTACACAGAGATACATGATAAGATTCGTCTGCAGCCCCCACTAGGGGGGGCTCCCGATATACGGGGATTCATGATAAGATTTTTGTCTGCAGCCACCACTGGGGGAGCTTCCCTGTATACAAAGATACATGATAAGATTTGTCTGCAGTCACCCCTAGGGGGGCTTCATATATAAGATACAGATAAGGTTCTGTCTGCAGCCCAAACTAGGGGGAGCTCCCTGTTCAGAGATTTCTAAGATCCTGTCTGCGTCCATTAGAGGGAGCTCCTGGTATACAGAGATACGACAGCCAAAAGTTGGAAACCTTCTCATTCAAGATTTTTCTGATTTTCATGCTTGAAAATTGTAGAATCACCTGAAGGGATAAAACTATGAATTAACCATGTGGGAATTATAATTACACTTTACAAAAAGTGTGTTTGAATGGGTTTGAGTGAGTTCTGAGCAGGGTCCCTCTGGTGGTTTCAAGCGGTGCTAGGAAGATTGGGGGGACTGGGAATAGGTGACTGCTGGTCTTATATAAGGGAGTCATTTTCCCATCAGGGTTGCCGGGATCAAATTTTTTGGTCTGAATCCTTCATTCAGTTTCCCTTGTAGTGCTGTGTGTGTCTGCATCTCCTGCTTCAGATAAGACTTTTTCTTCTTTTGTGTTTGGCTATATTTTTGCCTTTTTTTCCTACACTTCTGTGGGGGCCTTCGGGTCCCCCGGGGGCTTTTGCCCTCTGTTTAGTTCGCCACTGATTTTTGTACTTTGCTTTTTTTCCCGTTTTTTCATGGCTGCTGTTTTGATTTTGTTAACCAGGAAACTAATTTAGGTGGTAGAGGTCGTGTGATTCAGGTGATTTTGAAATTGTGGTTGGTGCTTTTCGGGTTTTCTGGGATTGCAGTAAGTACCCTTCCTACCTTTTCTTTTAGATAGTTTGGGCCCAGCGTTTGCTCATACTTTTTCTTTCTGTGTCAGTATTTCTCTTGTCTAACGCCATTAATGTTTGGGGGCTTTCTATTTCTTTGGGGTTCTGCTCCGGGGCAGATAGCTTTCCTTTTTCTTTTTAGGTGTGTTGTTTCTAGGCGTGCGAGGGTCTAGGACCAAGTAAAAACGTCCACGGCTGCCTTTAGTTGTGGTGGTTAGTCAGGGTATGCAATTCTTAGATTCCAAACTGCTTGGTGTATTGCCTTTTTTTTCCTGCACTCCTCGCTCGAAACATAAAGTTCCCGGCCTAAAAATTGAAAATTGTTTGGTACTCAAGGGGAAAAAATATTGTAAAAGAAAAAAGGTTGTCAGAGTTGTCAGAGATATTTTTTTTTTGTTGTTTTTTTTCCCCTTTTGGTATTTGGGTGCTGGGGAGGATTTTTCTCCCAATGGAGTTTGCCGTTGTCTGGCCGTGTGGATAGGCTTGCCCTGAGGTCAGGTTTGCTGCATATCTTGCTAGGTTCCCTGTTGTGGAACCAGGTCCCATGCCAGTTTTTTTTTTAGGGGTCGAGAAGTTTCAAATTTTCAAAAATAATTGTAATTGTTTTTTGGTAAAACAAGCCCAGGAAACGCAGCGCAGCGGAAATTTCATCTTCTTGGGGCGTCCTCGGATTGGGCTTTTTCCCTGTACCTGGGGATCCTGTTTTGGTGATGTTGATGCATTTTTTCAGGTTTGGGGTTATTGTACGTGGCCCTTGTCACGGTCAAGGGAAAAGCCTTGTTGGCTTAAATCGGGGGCTTGATGACGCTGAGTTATATGTCAGAGATTCCGTAGGTGGGCAGTCCTGACCAATGGAATGACGCCTTTGGCGGCCCTTTTCCGGAAGGGTCTTTTTCAGATAATGAAGGATGTTTGGTGGGATTCTGTCCCCTTTGGGGTCTCAATGATTCTATTCATTAGCGATTCAAATTGAAGACGTTTGCGTGAGGGGGGAAGTATGCGTGGAATGGTGTTGCCTTGTGAACCAGTTCTGAACCCAGCAGTGTGATAGAGTGGTGTCTGGGGCACAGGGTCATGAGTTTCGAAAGCGCAATGGGTTTGTTTTACTGTGGTGAGCCTTTTATGCTTTTCAGTCTGCCCTAAGCGGGGAAGGTTTGCACGCTCAGTTGTCTTGGGTGTGTTCAGACTAAGTTTTTTTAACTGTCACTTGATATGCTCTCTGTCTCATTTTTTTGCTCAGGCTTTTGTTGTTCTGGAGCAGTATTAACCTGATGGTTATGATTTTGCTAAACGTTGTGGGTTTCCCTTGTCCCTACAGAAGTCTATTCCCTACTGGGGATCGATTCTACCCCTTTGGCTGAGAATAAACCCCAGTTTTTCTCAGGTGATAATGAGGGTTGAACCGTTACCGGAGTGCTGCAAATTTTTGGTTCTATATAATCTGCATGACATTATCGTGCTGGGTTTCCCTTGGTTACGTCTCATAATTGTTTTGGATTTGGAAATTTTGTGTCTGTAACCAGTTGGGGCTGCCCAATGTGTTAATACCAACACTCCTGTTTTTTCTGCCTCCCCCGGCTCAGGATGTTTCCGGGCTTTTTGATTGATTTTTCTGATGGGTTTAGCGAAAGTAATCTGCTTCCCTTTCCTCCCCATGGGTATGCTGCGCTATTGAATTAGTGCGGGAGTAAATTCCCTAAAGGTCGCCTTTTTAACTTGTCTGTACCTGAAAATGACGCTATGCCGTTTTATCAAGGATCATTGGAGGAAGGGTTTTTTTTCAGACCATCCTCTTCCCCTTAGGTGCCGGGGGTTTTTTTTTTTGTGGCCAAAAAAGATGGTTCTTAAGGCCGTGTATTGATTATGTCTTTGAACAATATTATGTGAAAATTTCAATACCCCTTACCCTGATTTTGACTGTTTTCCAGGGTGAAAAACGCTATTGGTTACCAAGCTTGACCTCAGGGGGGCGTATAACCTTATTCGCATTAAGAGGGAAAGAATGGAAGCGGCATTCAATACCCCTGAAGGGCTTTTGAGTACCTAGTGATGCCTTTGGCTCCTAATGCTCTTCCGTCTTCCAGTCCTTTGAAAGACTTTTCAGGGATTTTGTGGACAAATTTTGTTGTTTTTTGGATTTATTCTTGATTTTTTCTAATGACTGGGATCTCTTGTGAAAATGTTCGAACTGTATTCCGATTTTGAGAGAGAATGCTTGATGTGAAGGGATCAAATGTCTTTTGGCTACAGAGGATTCATTTTTTGGGTTCATTTTGTCCCATTGTTATTGAAATGGACCCGGTCAAGGTTCAGGGGCCCCCTTTTGATTGGGTCCAACCTACTTCATTAAAGGCTCTTCGAGATTTTTGGGGTTTTGCAAAATTTTTTGTAAATTTTTTTGGTAATTTCTCGGTTATTTTTAACCATTACTGATTTGCCAGAAAGGGTTCTGATGTGGTGAATTGGCCTCCTGAGGCAGTCTCTGCATTTCAGGAACTTAAGCAGAGATTCATTTTCTGCTCCTGTTCTACGGCAGCCTGATGTTTCTCTGCCATTTCAGGTGGAGGTTGATGCCTCTGAAATTGGGGCAGGTGCCGTTTTGTCCCAAAAGATCCAGAGACCTCTAAAAGTAACCCTTGTGCCTTTTTCTCTCGAAAATTTTCTCCTACTGAACGTAATTATGACGTGGGTAATCAGGAGTTATTGGCATGAAGTGGGCTTTTGAAGAGTGGAGACATTGGCTGGAGGGAGCCAAACATCAGGTGGTGGTCCTTACGGACCATAAGAATCTGGTCTATCTGGAATCTGCCAAGCGACTCAATCCTAGACAGGCCAGGTGGGCCTTGTTTTTCACACGTTTTAATTTTGTGGTTTCCTTTCTTCCTGGCACTAAGAATGTTAAGGCGGATGCCCTCTCGAGGAGTTTCCTTGCGGACTCTCCTGAGTTATCTGATCCTTCTGTTATTTTGAAAGAGGGTGTAGTTCTTTCCGCCATCTCGCCCAATTTGAGACTTGCTCTGGAGGGGTGTCAGGAGGATAGGCCCGAGCGCTGCCCTGTTGGAAAATTTGTTTGTCCCGGACCAATGGAAAAAGAGTGTGATGTCTGAGATTCATTGTTCCGCATTGCTGGGCATCCCGGAATTTTTTGGTACCAGAGACTTGGTTAGTCGGTCCTTTTGGTGGCCTACCTTGTCTCGTGATGTCAGAGAATTTGTGCAGTCCTGCGGGACTTGCTCTCGCTCCAAGCCTTGCTCTCGCTCTAGTGGTTTGTTGATGCCATTGCCTGTGCCAAGAGACCATGGACCCATATCTCTATGGATTCATTTCCGATCTTCCTGTTTCTCAGAGAATGACCACCATTGGGTAATTTGTGATAGGTTTTCCAAAATGATACATCTTGTGCCATTACCTAAGTTGCCTTCCTCCTCTGAATTGGTGCCGTTGTTCCTTCAGCACGTGGTTCGTTTACACGGCATTCCTGAGAACATTGTGTCTGACAGAGGAGTCAGTTTGTTTCAGATTTTGGAGGACTTTTTGTTCTAAACTGGGTGTTCAATTGTCTTTCTCCTCGGCATTTCATCCTCAGACCAATGGTCAAACTGAGAGAACAAACCAGACATTGGAGACTTATCTAAGATGCTTTGTGTCTGCTGATCAGGATGACTGGGTCTCTTTTTTGCCTTTGGCTGAGTTTGCTCTTAATAATAGGGCTAGCTCTGCCACTTTGATGTCTCCGTTTTTCTGTAATTCTGGGTTTCACCCTCGATTTTCTTCGGGACAGACGGAGGCTTCTGTCTGTCCGGGTGTTGACTCTGTTGTGGAGCGTATGCAGCAGATTTGGGACCAGGTAGTGGAGAGGTTGTCCCTCTCTCAGGAGAAGGCCCAGCGGTTTGCTAACGGCATAGGACTGATGGTCCTCGGTTTTAAAGTGGAGTAGCATCTCCTAAATTTAAGCCTAGGTTCATTGGACCTTATAAGATCATGGAGATTATTAATCCTGTTTCTTTTCGTTTGCTTCTTCCAGGGACATTTAAGATCCATAACGTGTTCCACAAGTCCTTGTTGAAGAGGTTTGTTGAGCCAGTGGTTCCTGCTGCTGTGCCTCCTGACCCTGTTTTGGTTGAGGGCAATCTGGAGTATGTGGTTGAGAAAATATTGGATTCTCGTTTTTCTAGACGGAAACTCCAGTATTTGGTTAAATGGAGAGGTTATGGTCAGGAAGACAATTCTTGGGTGTTTGCTTCGGACATCCATGCTAGGAGACTTATCCGTGCGTATCATAGAACTCATCCTGACCGACCTGGTTGCTCAAATGAGGGTTCGGTGACCCCTCCTCAAGGGGGGGGTACTGTTGTGAATGGGTTTGAGATGAGTTCTGAGCAGAGGCTCCCTCTGGTGGTTACAAGCGGTGCTAGTGAAGATTGTGAGGACTGGGAATCAGGTGTTACTGACTGGTCTTATATAAGGGAGTCATTTTCCCATCAGGGTTGCCGGTGATCAATTGTTCTGGTCTGAATCCTTCATTCCAGTTTCCCTTGTAGCCTGCTGTGTCGTGTCTGCATCTCCTGCTTACCGATAAGACTTTTTCTTCTTTTGTGTTTGTGCTATATTTTTGCCTTTTTTTCCTACACTTCTGTGGGGGCTTTTGCCCTCTCAGTTTAATTCAGCCACTGAGTTTTGTACTTTTGCTTTTTCCAGTTTTTTCAGTGGCTGCTGTTTTGATTTTGTTACACCAGAGAACTAATTTAGGTGGTAGAGGTCGTGTGATCTCAGGTGATTTTGAAATTAGTAGAGTTGGTGCTTTTCAGGGTTTTCTGGGATTGCAGTAAGTACCCTTCCTATCCTTTTCTATTTAGATAGTTTGGGCCCCAGCGTTTGCTCATACTATTTTCTTTCTGTGTCAGTATTTCCTCTTGTCTAACCGCCATTACATGTTTGGGGGCTTTCTATTTCTTTGGGGTTCTGCTCCGGGGCAGATAGCTTTCCTATTTCTATCTTTAGGTGTAGTTAGTTTCTCAGGCTGTGACGAGGCGTCTAGGACCAACGTAGGAACGCTCCACGGCTGCCTCTAGTTGTGGTGGTTAGTCAGGGTACTGCAATCTCATAGATTCCAACTGCTCTGGTGTATTGCCTTTTTTACCTGCACTCCTCAGCTACCGAAACATAAAGTGTGAAACAACTGAAAATATATCTTATATTCTAGGTTCTTCAAAGTAGCCATCTTTTGCTTTGATTACTGCTTTGCACGCAGAAAAGGTGAACGGATGGACTCTACATGCCTGGTTCCCACCGTGAAGCATGGAGGAGGAGGTGTGATGGTATGGGGGTGCTTTGCCGGTGACACTGTTGGGGATTTATTCAAAGTTGAAGGCATAGTGAACCAGAATGGCTACCACAGCATCTTGCAGCAGCATGCTATTCCATCCGGTTTGCGTTTAGTTGGACCATCATTTATTTTTCAACAGGACAATGACCCCAAACACACCTCCAGACTGTGTAAGGGCTATTTGACCAAGAAGGAGAGTGTTGGGGTGCTACGCCAGATGACCTGGCCTCCACAGTCACCAGACCTGAACCCAATCGAGATGGTTTGGGGTGAGCTGGACCGCTCACCGCTTCAATTTTGAATAATCCCCAACAGTGTCACCAGCAGAGCACCCCCACACCATCACACCACCTCCTCCATGCTTCACGGTGGGAACCAGGCATGTAGAGTCCATCCGTTCACCTTTTCTGCGCGCAAAGCAGTAATCAAAACAAAAGGTGGCTACTTTGAAGAACCTAGAATATAAGACATATTTTCAGTTGTTTCACACTTTTTTGTAAAGTGTAATGTATAATTCCACATGTGTTAATTCATAGTTTTGATGCCTTCAGTGTGAATGTACAATTTTCATAGTCATGAAATACAGAAGAATCTTTGAATGAGAAGGTGTGTCCAAACTTTTGGTCTGTACTGTACATGATAAGATCCTGTCTGCAGCCACCACTAGGGGGAGCTCCCTGTATTCAGAAATACATGATAAGATTATATCTGTAGTCACCACTATGAGGAGCTTAATGTATTCTGTTTATATATTGAACATAATAAAAAATTGTGCTCCTCCTAGTGGTATCTGTATTACTGCAATTCTGAGCGAGTTCTGATATGGAGTATAATACACGATTTAACTAAGGATTAAAAAAAGGAGAAGTAATGACTATTAGTAGAATAGTGAATGTAGCTCTGGCGCAAAATACAAGATGTAATATACAGGATAATAATTCTGAATCGTTCCAATCAGGTTGGAATCGGGCCAATTTATTAGCTTTTTTATGGTGGACTGCGCTTTTAAATTAAACTAGCTTCATTAAAAGAATAACCCAGAGAACATAAAGCAGCAAATTATCTCTCAGTAGATAAAAACATACAGGATTAATTTATATTCTACAGGATTACTTCATTTATAGCAACAAAATAAATTACTGGCAGTGAGAGATTTGATGCTCGGTCAGGAAATGTTCTTGTCAGGCGCTTTATTTCAGTTATATTTCCCTCAATCTAATTTTAGTGGAAGTAAAATGGATTTGAGAAGAGCAGCATCGCACCTATAAACAACTTGGTAGACGTTCACTGTCGTCCTGACACCTGGTAGAATTTCATTGTGGTCCTGACATCTGGTAGAAGTTCACTACGGTCCAGCCACCTTGTGGACGTTCACTGTGGTTCTGACATCTGGTAGAAGTTCACTACGGTCCAGCCACCTGGTGGACGTTCACTGTGGTCCTGACACCTGGTAGAAGTTCACTACGGTCCAGCCACCTGGTAGACATTCAGTGTGGTCCTGACACCTGGTAGAAGTTCACTACGGTCCAGCCACCTGGTAGACATTCACTGTGGTCCTGACACCTGGTAGAAGTTCACTACGGTCCAGCCACTTGGTAGACGTTCACTGTGGTCCTGACACCTGGTAGAAGTTCACTGTGGTCTCGACACCTGGTAGAAGTTCACTGTGGTCCCGACACCTGGTAGAAGTTCACTATGGTCCTGACACCTGGTACTGGTCCGTACAGCACAATGCGGCCAAGTGATGGGTCTAAATGTATTGTGGGAAGGGGTAATTATGGAGTGCTAGCTTTTCCCTCTCTGATTGCCTTCATACATCCTATCAAATGTCTTCTTCATTGACATTGCTCTATTTAGTAGATTGTTAAAGGAGAACGCATGGTCCCCTGGATCAGCATCATGATGCAGCCATTTTTCTATTCCTTCTGTGCCTGGATGGTGCGTTTAGCAGTCACCTCACCAGGACGTTTGGTCACAGAGAAGGGACAAGTATTTATCAGATATTCAAATATCATGGTAGGAATACCCCATCTAAGTGTAAGTAATGCATGCTGGTTGGATCTGGTCGCCACGATGTTTATACAGGTGTGTGCATACTGTATAAACAATGCCAGATCCTATGGCATGGGGCACTTGGGAATCTGTGCTGCCAGGGGGGGAATGATCTCTTGCAGTGGCAGGATACATGCTGAATTCTTGGTTGGCATGATAGCTGTTGATGGACAATCACCTTTTGCCATAAACCCTTTCTACCCATTCCAGCCCGGCTGACAGTGGCTGTTACAATCCTGTCACCTATTAAGGGAATAGAAGGATGGTTAGTGTAACCATGAAGGGCCCGTCTGCCTGTAGGTCCAGGTGTGATTTGGTCCCTGGGTCCAAGCCTTCATCTTGATTACATGTATTTTCAGCACCTCGCTCTTGTTTTGGGGATTGATCAGACAACCTCTATGCATTTTTCTGAAATTTCAGCTGAATTACACGCCTCCCTTTTGTGAGGCAGCGACTGGTGTCATATGCGAGGGTCGCTATGTGTCTCTCAGGATGCGCACAGTAGCATATTGATGCCGCGGGAGTGTATTGCAGTCACAGGCATAGCTGTGATTGCGATGCAAAATAAAAGTAAGTGTTAGTCTTGGGCAAGCTATTTGTCTAGGACAGATTTAAGAAAACCTGCTGGGATTTATTTTTGAAACGGACTACAGGATGGTAGTGTGTCAGTCCGTTTCCTCCTCCCGGCCCAGGTTTTCCATGTGGCCCATGGCCACAGATTCCAGTTACAAACCCTGCAGTAATGGGTTTGGGTGTGTCAGTGTCTGAGTTTGGGTTTGCAAGCGTGCAGAGCAGAAGGCTCTGCAGAGCTCCACCTGTGTGAGGCAACACAGGCAAGCGGAGACAAAAGGCAACCGGTCACAGATATGGACTGTCTTGTTTCCCAGCTGCGATCCAGAGGATACCATGTGCTGTTTATTTTCTGTGAGTTTGGACATTAAACACGTTTTGTTTTGAACTTTTCCTGGGTCACTGCCTCTTCACTGCACTAAACTTTGGATATTTTCTATGCGACACATAATTATTTCTGAATCTCTAAATCATTCATGGATGCCCTGAATTATTCAACTTAGATGACGTCCGTTTCGTGCGTGAAATTCATCACGTCCTATAAAAACATGGAGGTTAAATATTCTGATATGTAATGTCTCCAGAAGTAATAACCTAATGCATAATATATAAAATCTTCCGAGTTTTATCATTGTAAACGCCCTGTGCTTCCCACTCATGCCAGGACATGTCAAACTCAATCACCGGACAGAGGGATTCATGTTTTTTGTGATTTCTTTAAGATTTTGGACAATATCATTTCTTTTTTACTTAAATACGTGTTTTGAGCTAAAAAAAAATAATTCACAATTGGGATTCATCAACTTTTTTTACTGTTTGGGTTTTAAAACTGTTTGTAATCCTGTACATTGCTGACTGCGGAATGAGTCAAGCGAAAACTGGTCAGTGAGATCAATCTGATGGGGAGTTTGTAACCACTTTGACTTTTTCTTATAAAGAACGTGGCAGCGGATACATGCTGCCCAACCTAGGCTTTATGATTTCAGGCACGTATTTTAACTGCTGCTGGGTACCCAGCCGCACAGACTAGTTGGCTCTCTCCGGCTTCTCCCCGACAGCTGCCCTGGAGTGACAGCACTGCCCCTGCGTGTGTATAGGGAAAGACCTGTCACTCCCGGTGAGCGGATACAGAGAATCCGCCGGGGACCTGCCTGTCCGACTAGTCTCCAGTGTCGGCTGGTAAACCATGTTTATCTATGAAACGTCGCAGCAATTCAGAGTCAAACATACCTGGCTAAGATCAAGCCGTCAGTGCCCGATTCATGCTGCCCATAGACTAATCAGCAATAAATCAGCTGTCAAGTTCCCTCTCACTCCTCTCAGATGGGTTATGACCACATCAGAGTTGAGCTCCACTTCGGTGCGGTCTGTGGTTAGAAGTCTTCTGATTTTAACTCTTATCTGTCACTTACTGAGCTCCTCTCAGCTGACCTATAAACACATACCCCATTTTAGTGGCGCTTAATTTTGATGTGGTAATAACTCATCATAAAGTTCAGAAAAAGACTGATATGAGTTAGAAACTCCCAGTTAGAAAGCGCTGACAGGTTCTCAGTTAACTCATTCTTCAGCCAGCAATGTGCTGGAAAACAAAGTGTTTAAAAAGCCCACCTTTTCTGGCTGATTACATTCTTCTTCACCAAGGCTAACTGCTGTATTCATTCTTAGACACTGTTGAGTATGTTATTTCAATGTTTTTAGCGCAAATCTCATTTTGTTGACTGTCGAAGGTTTATTAACATAAGAATATCCCTGCCTATCCTAGCAAAAAATGTGTAAGGGTGCAACACAGAGTATTTCAGGAACGTAGCATGTGCTCATCTTGTGGAGGCAGTGATCTGTCCCCTTATGTAATGGAATTTGCAAGAACAAAGCTGTATGTGATAGTGGATGGAAAGATGATAAATGGAGCAGGGTTTTCTCATTATTCTTCAGGGGTGCACTGCTCCCAGCGTCCCTTTTGCCGTCGGTATCGGTGCTCTTCTGATGATTGATAGCCGGCGACAGTCACACCACTAGCCTGGATCTACACAGTTTCAGAGCAGCGCTTACAAGCTCTATTGCTAAGAGCCTAATAGCACTGTGCTTCTTGCCTAGGAAACTTGCCATCACTGACAAATTGAAGAGGTGGCCGGTAACCTAGGCAATGAGCACTAATCAAAATGAAAAATCCTTCTAGTCTTAACAGAAAGAATTTCTAATGAGGCAAATTGCAAAATGGCTTGTTTTTACCATCACTCTGCAATTTTACACCATTTAAGATAATGAGGCCATCCCTTTAAGGACAGAATTGTGGTGATACAGCGTTGTGACTGTTAGCACCTGTAACAATGCAAGTCACATAGCAGAATACAGATCACATCATGCTGCAAACCCGACTCCACAGAGCGCGAGTCCCGACAGCCAATAATTACAGCTTTTTTTAGGGGCATGTTTACTAAGTTTATTGCAGATTTCCGGGTAGATTCTCTCTGATAAATGTATGCGTGTGATGCACATACAGCTAATGAGGGATTATAATGGTGCCGTGCGGAGAGCTGATGAGAGGAAGTCAATTTCCACCACATAAAATAGAGTCTGTTACTGCTCTGAGCATAAATGTGAATTAATAAACGGGATTCCAAAAAGGAAGATTATTGTAACTGCGAAGCTTGACAAAGATTCTGGCAGATTTCACTGGAATAAAATAAAGGAAAATTATTTTCAACGCGTGAGACAATATCAGTGACTGTACGGATTCTCCACCTGGACGTGATGCCCTGTACTATCTATTTATATAATTGCCTTGTAATGTTTTCATTTCCTGTTCTGTCCAGATGTGTCCATATCCCAGAATTCCAAGCGGAGGAAGTTCACCGACCGCCATATTGGGACACCCAAGTGATGGGTGTCTCCATATGGAAACTGCTGCTGGTACCAACCTATTGCGCAGTACCACCAGCGGAACACCATACACACACACTCTATACGCCGTACGCACCACACACTGACACTCATACACACTCACGCAGCCTCTTGCACGGTACCACCAGCAGAACACTGTCACGAACACGCTGCCGCCGGAATCAGCCAAATGATTCACTGACTGCCGCCATCTTTGTACAGGAGGAGCGCATGCGCAGTTTTAATGTGACCGCCGCTATCTGCCTGCACAAAGATGGCGGTGAACTGATTTACTGCGCCTGCGCGAATTCCGCGCAGGCGCAGTGAATCATTTGGCTGATCCCGGCGGCAGATGCACGACGTGTCTACAGGCAGAGGAAGCCGGTCCCATTAAAGGGTTTTTCCCACGAACGAAAGTTCATTTTAAAATTTGTCTGTGTCTGACCGTGCACGGAGGATACCACATCTCCTGGGCAGGGGAGGAGCAAAAGACAATACCGACATTACAGAGGATTCATTTTGTGAGGTAAAATTTTCACTGACTGTTGTTAAAAAATATTTTACCTCACAAAATGTATCCTCTGCGGTCTCCTGCTGTAATGTCAGTATTGTCTTTTGCTTCTTCCCTGCCCAGGAGCTGTGGTATAGCACATGGGGTACACAGGTCAAAGAAGAGATGACATGAGAGGAGAAGACAGCAGATGGGGGAGAGACAGAGCACAGGGGGGGGAGACAGCTCTAACGGGACAGCATATGAGGGGAGAACACAGCACAGGAAGGAGAGAGACAGCAGACAAGGGGGATAGTGGATCGCCTGCCAGGGCAGTGGGATACTCTGTACCGGGCCGGTGTATTGAAGGGATGTGTCACAGCGGCAGTGACCGGTCCGTGGGCCTGGGCGTCTAATGAAAGGGGAATATTTACCGGGGATGTTTAGAGTTTGTAGTAAGGTATTCATGACGCCACCTGTGGTATCTGGGCAATGGTGACCAGCGCTGCGGTGCAGATCCTCTGGGATAGATGGTGAGATGCAGCAGAGTTGGTACAGCCTCCCACAGGTGAGGCTATGGGATCCCAGGGCAGGTAGATGTAGCAAAAGGTGGTAATGGTGCTGGGGGATGTAGCTGAGTGTAGTAGGTGATACAGGAAGAAACTGAGAAACAATCAGCGAGTTGCAGTTTCCAAAGCTTTACTCACAGTTCAAGAGTGCACAGGGGCCCGCTTGGTGCCACGTCCTCCATGTGAGGAGTCCAGTCAACTCCCAGGTGGATGAGGAACACTAATCCACAGCTCCCTGTCAGTACATGCCTTCTCTGGCCATCTCCCTGTGCTGATTTTCCACTCCTTCCTTCCTTCCTTTCAGCACCTTCGCTAAGCAGTGTCCCAGTCTAGAAGCTGCGGATCCTGTCGGACGTCTTATCTCTGCGTTCCTTTGATCCTATATAGCATTCCTTCCCGGAGAAGATACTTGCGGATGTGACTGTGATCCCTATGTTATTACAGCAGTCGACTCGCTAGCCGAGTCATAAAGTTCTCCACTAGGCTAAGGGGTCGAGCTCCCTCTGCGACCAAGATTCTTCCAGCCAGCGTCCGCCAGTCCTGGAATGAGCCACCTGTAGCTTTCAGCTCAGCTGTGTCTCTCTCTAAGAATCCCTTCTCACCTCTAGGGAACCTCTCTTCTTTCTTTCTATGAGCAGCTCCCTAGGACTGGAGCCTGCTACACAATCCTATCTCCGTCCCCTCTCCCCTACGGGAGAGCTGTCTCAAACACCTCTGCTCTCTTCCTCCCCCAAGGGGGAACTCTCCTCTAACTTACCTCTAACTCCTGCTCTGACCACAAGCTCCACCCACCATCTACACCCTTTGCTAGCTGCAGACATGCTAAGAGAGAACTCAGCTAGTGTGTGTGATGGATGCAGTATTGCCAGAGCCAGGTGTAATGTCTCCACCTTACTGAGAGTTGAAATACCACATCTCTGGCTGAGATGCAGTACCTCTGTGGCGACTGGACCCTCAGGGGCGCCACAATAGCACTTGGGGTAGACAGGTCAAAGAAGAGAGCACAGACGGGAGAAGTCAGCACATGGAGAAAGAGAGTGGGGATAGGTGGGTGAGCACATGGGGGGAGAGATTCTCAACGCTTCAAAGCCTGTCACTATCGTGACATAACCACCATTCCGATGCAATAGCATCGGGCCTCCATCTAGTACTTAATATTGGTCAAATCTGCTTTACATTAAATCTCATATATTATCCCAAAAAGTAACATCTTCCTCACCTTCCTGCAATCAAATATCAACGCAGTCCTCAATATAAGCAACACAGAATTGTGGAAAAAGATGACTTCCTATTAGCTGTCTGTTAGAGCTGGAATCAGTCTATCCATCTTCATTGCTTTACACTGCAGCACTGCTTGTCCAGACTCAGCTGGAATGTAGTAGATAGAAATATAGAAATAAGGAGAGAATCATTATAAACTACAACCAAGTAATTAACCAGAGACTAAGAAAAAAAATTGTATAACATTGGCGTACAATGAGGAGGGGCTCAATAAGAGGGTGGAGCTGTAGACGTCCGTTTCATCAAGGGCATGCTTTTCCATGTGCGTTACGTTTGGATACAGAATGGTTCCACCTCATTTGTTCTGCACTTTGATCCAGAATCTTGAGGATGCAGAGCTGAAAATACGGATAATTTCCACATATTTTCCTTACTGGATGTAATCAGGTTACACTGTTCACATCCTAAATAAACACAGTGGATTACCCTGTACGTGAATCATTTGCAGGTAATTATTCTCCCTTGAGAGAATTAGCTGTGACTTCAGTATTAAGTGCAAATTTGATTTTCCCTATTGAACAAATAATGAAGAAAATTCATATTTTTTATTCAATTTTAAGTAATTAGGTTAACGACTGTTTAGGATGATTGACGCCATGAATCGGATTCTCCAATGTCAACACAGCGTCTAATATCTTAATATCTGCTTCCACTAAAACAATAAGAGATTGGCAAATTTTGTATTTAAACTGTTAAATATATCTACACGGTGTAAGCCTAAGATATATGGCAGTAACCTGTACCATAAAATAACTACGATAATACAGCCTGTGTATACAAGAATATAACTATAATACCGCTCCCTATATACAAGAATATAACTCCTATAATATTGTTCCGTATGTACAAGAATATAACTACTATAATACTGCCCCCCCCCCATGTACAAGAATATAACTACTATAATACTACCCCCTATGTACAGGAATATAACTGCTATAATACTGCTCCTATGTACAAGAATATAACTACTATAATACTGCCCCTATGTACAATAATATAACTACTATAATACTGTCCCTATATACAAGAATATAACTACTATAATACTGAAGAGAGCCAAAAAATCCAGCGCATAAGCTTCAAGGAAATACCTTTATTGTATCACGGTGAGTAGAGCAGAATAAAAAACATCTAGATAGTCGCAGCTATCTGAGATAAATCATTAAAAACATCTTCATACGCGTTTCAGCTAACAAGTAGCCTTAGTGTTCAATGACTAAGGCTACTTGTTAGCTGAAACGCGTATGAAGAAGTTTTTAATGATTTCTCTCAGATATCTGCGACAATCTAGATGTTTTTTATTCTGCTCTACTCACCATGATACAATAAAGGTATTTCCTTGAAGCTTATGCGCTGGATTTTTTGGCTCTCTTCACTTGAATTCTTCAGTGCACCTGGAGTTTCCGTGCGCTACTTCACCCAGGTGAGCTGAATTTATTTGCTTCATTGTTACTATAATACTGCCCTTATGTACAAGAATATAACTACTATAATACTGCTCCAATGTACAAGAATATAACTACTATAATACTGCCTCCTAGCTGAGAGGTTGTGTGTTTGTAGCTCTCCTGATGTCTGGAGCAAGCCCAGGGAGGGGCCACCCTGGGCGGGGAAGCTCCCCAGGCAAGGCCCAGGCTTCCCGGCCTACACTGGGACAAGCCTCCCAGGCCTCTCCTAATGGGAATGTTAATCCCAGAGCCACTGTCAGACCAGTGAATGCAGCGAGCCAAAGCTGCAGCAGTTCTGTGAAGGAGAGAAAAGCCGTCAGTAAAGTTTTGGGAGGAAAACCTTCTCCAAGTCCAGCAAAGAAGCAAGAAGGAAAAGTGTCGGTCAGTGATGGGTTACAGCATAATGTGAAGTCAGGTAACTCCCCAGTCAGCAAGCAGCTCCTGCCAGGTGCACAGGTGAGATCAGCCCCAGCTGTACAGATCACCTCTCCTGCTCCCAGGCAGAGACGGACGTCTTTGGAAAGACAAACCATCCAGGAGAACTTACAGCAGCATGGCAGTATGGCGCGGTCAGGACGCACACGGTCGCAGTCAGGTGGCAGCAGTAAAAGTGCTGTGGAGCCTGGAGCCATGAAACCAGCGGTGGTGAAAATTAAGGAGACGTCTGGGTTGAAGCAGCCGGGGACATCGCTGAATGCAGGATCCCAGGAGGAGACGCCACGTGCACCTGAGCTTCAGCTCGCAGAGGAGATCCCAGGACTGGTCAAGAAGTTCGGTGAGTTACAGCAGCAGAAAGACTCACTACAGATGCAGATAGACACTTGCTATAAGCTAAAGGCTATTAATCCCGGGAGTCATGATTTTTATGATGAGACTCTGAACACACTGGGTGTATTGCTGGCAAAAGTGGTGAGGGACATGGACTGCGTCCTAGAGAGGATGGGGCCCCTGGCGGAGACTTATAGGAACCAGGAACTGTTTAATTCACAGAAGCAGAACTCTGCAGGTTCCAGGTCAGACATTGTCCCAGGTGGACCCCAGAAGCAGGTGCGGCCAGTGCTGCAGCCTGCAAGTTTCTGCTTCCAAAAGGGGCAAATGCCGCACCAGCAGCAGCCTGTAGTACAGACCCCAGCAGACGTACTACAAGTCTCAGAATGCCCAGCAAAACTGCCTGCAGCAGATCCAAAGCAGAAGCATGTAGTGCAGATTCCAGCAGAGGTACAACAAGTCACAGAATGCCCAGCACAACAGCCTGCAGCAGATTCCAAGCAGCAGCATGAAGGGCACATTCCAGTAGAGGTACAACAAGTCGCAGAATGCCCAGCACAGCCGCCTGCAGCAGATTCCAAGCAGCAGCATGGACATTTTTCAGCAGAGGGACTACAAGTCTTAGAATGCCAAGCACCACAGTTGGGCAGTGGACATGTGCCGGTAGTTCCTGATGGTGCCCAGCAGGGCTCTGATGCTGGGGATAACCGCGCTGTATCTGAGGGGTCGGGGGTTTGGGGGAGCACAGTATCTTTGCTGGACGCTGCGCAGTCTGATAGTGACATTGATGTTGATGATAACAATGTGCATGATGATGTCTGTGATTTCCCCCTTTAATTCCGAGCACACAAGGTGTAGAACCCCCCCTGCTGCAGACCCTCACCCCGTCAGTCAGCCTAGTGTGACCCCGCAGGTTCCCCCCAGTAATGCCTGGAGTCGTGGCGCTCCGTCCTTCACCTCTGGTGCCAATTATACCGGCCAGGCGTTTAAACGGAGAAACGTTGTGCGTTTCCGGCACAGAGGTGCCAAGGAGGATCTGCCAGATAGAAGGTTTGTGGTCAGGGAGCTCTTGTGTCGCCAGATGGGGTTTGCGCCAGTCAGCATCTTGGCGGTGATTAATCTTCCAGATAGGCAGGGCTATGACGTCAGCTTTAAGCTCATGAGTGACCTGGACAGGTTTTGGTCTAATTTCCCCAAGTTTAGAGACACTGAGGGCTGGAGTAAGTTCAGCTTTATTCCTATCTCTAAGCCAGATACCGTTACGGTAAATTCATCATCTTCTGGAATGAGTCTGTTCCCCCGCAGGACATTGTGGTGTGGCTCCGGAGGCATTGTGACCTGGTCTCTGACCTCACCAAAAGCAGAGACAATGATGGTATCTGGACGGGAGGGTGGAGGGTTTTGGTGAAACTGCGCCAGTGCGATAATATCACTGCCCACTTACCCAACTCCTTCTTTATTGGGAGGAGAGGGGTGTGTGTTTCTATCCTGGGCAGCCTCGTAAGTGCTTCAAATGTGGCAAGGCGGGTCACCTGGCAAATACGTGTACTGTGGTGAAGTGCAACCTGTGTGGGGAGGTCGGCCATGTGGCTGCAGACTGCCAGAACATCAGGTGCAACCTCTGTGGGAAGATCGGTCACCCTCACAGGGACTGTCCTGACGCCTGGCACAATATCTGTAAGGACTATCCTGATGAGGATTTGGTGGCAGGGGCAGAGATTCTGGAGGAGGCAGCTTTACTGTCAGGGGAAATACTGGCCAGACCGGAGGCCCACCAGGGGTCTACTTAGGTGACACCAGAGCAGCAGGGTTCAGAGGGTGCACAGGGAAGTATGGAGGTTGTCCCTCAGGGGCAGCAGTCACAGGGAAGCATTACTTCAGTACTACCATCTGTGTCTCAGACTAAAAGGAAGAAAAAGGACAAGACCTCCCGTAAACCTGAGAAGGAGTATGACACTGGCCAAGGAGCCAGGAAGAAGGTCCAGAGTTCTGCAGGTGTAATGGACTTATCTAATAGGTTTGGTGTTCTGTCTGAGTCTGACGGTGATTTCGAGGATGACCTTAGAAGAATTGACGCAGAGTTTGATAGGGACGTAGAGGACTGTCCTCCGCCCAAGCGGAAGCCATTACATGAGGGCTCTCGGGTAGAGTCTGAAATGGAGACCGGCGGTGACCAGAATAACTCCGACTCAGATCTGTGACGCTGTCAACCACATAATGTCCGAGCCCAGATAGATAAAATCATTAGGAAAATTAGGAAATGTTAAGTTATGGAAGGATGTGTCACTGGGTTGAAATATGATGTTTTTTTTTTTTTTTTTTTTTTTTTCCAACCAGGTGTATGGACTCTTTAAGATAATTTTATATGTATAATCCGGATATGTAATGTATGTACAATCCAAGTGAATTTATTTTTGTATTACTGGAGGAATGTCAGTATATTTGTATTTGTTTGGTTTTTACAATAAAAATTGCCCCTATATACAATAATATAACTACTATAATACTGCCCCTATGTACAAGAATATAAATACTATAATACTGCCCCTATGTACAAGAATATAACTACTATAATACTGCCCCCTATGTACAAGAATATAACTACTATAATACTGCCCCCTATGTACAAGAATATAACTACTATAATACTGTCCCCTATATACAAGAATATAACTACTATAATACTGCCCCTATGTACAAGAATATAACTAATATAATACTGCCCCTATATAGAAGAATATAACTAGTATAATACTGCCCCTATGTACAAGAATATAACTACTATAATACTGCCCCCTATGTACAAGAATATAACTAGTATAACCCTGCCCCTATGTACAAGAATATAACTAGTATAACCCTGCCCCTATGTGCAATTCTGTAATATTATAATAATACTAGACCTCTCTATCTCCATAAGGATGATAGAACATTTTGGAATTCCCAGAGCTGACATTAATCCTTTAAAACCCTCCATATGTCAGAAAACACTTAATCAGGTGCCCAGTGTACCTCATTTGTGATGTTTCATTCTTTACTCTTTATTTTTTTTAAATTTTGTACGACTTGAAAATTAAGGCTAAGTGCACACGTTGAGGATTCTTAGCGTTTTTGCAGGGAAAAACGCGGCAAAAACGCTTACCCAACGCAACTCATTCTATCCTATGGGATTCCGCAATGATGTGCACATGCTGCGCTTTTTTCCGCGGTGCAATCGCATCACGGAAAACAAAGCAGTATGCTCATTCTTTTTGCGGAATCGCGGTGATTCCGCCGCCATAGGATTGCATTGAACCGCTTACTTTCCGCATGTGGCTATGCCCACCATGCGCAAAGTAAGTGGTTCATGTGCGGATGGTACCCAGGGTCTGGAGGAGAGGAGACTCTCCTCCAGGCCCTGGGTACCATATCCATGTTAAAACAATAATTAAAATAAAAAATAATGATATTCTCACCTTCCGGCGGCCCCCGCAGCTTTCCCGCCTCTCCCGGCCAATCCAGTTCCCAGTAATGCATTGCGAGAATCACCCTAGATGACGTAGCGGTCTCACGTGATGCTACGTCATCTGGGGTCTGTCGCAATGCATCCTTGGGAACGGGATTGGCCGGCTGCATCGCGAGGACCAGGAAGGCTGCGGGGGCCGCCGGAAGGTGTGAATAGCACGACTTATTATTTTTTAAATTATTTTTACATTAGATCTTTTTACTATTGATGCGGCATAGGCGGCATCAATAGTAAAAAGTTGGTCACACTTGTCAAACACTATGTGTAACTCGTGTGACCAACCTGTCAATCAGTTTTCTATGCGATGCGCGGTGATTCCGCCGCCATAGGATTGCATTGAACCGCTTACTTTCCGCATGTGGCTATGCCCACCATGCGCAAAGTAAGTGGTTCATGTGCGGATGGTACCCAGGGTCTGGAGGAGAGGAGACTCTCCTCCAGGCCCTGGGTACCATATCCATGTTAAAACAATAATTAAAATAAAAAATAATGATATTCTCACCTTCCGGCGGCCCCCGCAGCTTTCCCGCCTCTCCCGGCCAATCCAGTTCCCAGTAATGCATTGCGAGAATCACCCTAGATGACGTAGCGGTCTCACGTGATGCTACGTCATCTGGGGTCTGTCGCAATGCATCCTTGGGAACGGGATTGGCCGGCTGTATCGCGAGGACCAGGAAGGCTGCGGGGGCCGCCGGAAGGTGTGAATAGCACGACTTATTATTTTTACATTAGATCTTTTTACTATTGATGCGGCATAGGCGGCATCAATAGTAAAAAGTTGGTCACACTTGTCAAACACTATGTGTAACTCGTGTGACCAACCTGTCAATCAGTTTTCTATGCGATGCTACAGATTGCTAGGAAAACGCTAGCATTCTGCAAGCTAAAAACGCTTGCAAAACGCTATTATTCTATTATTATTATTCTATTATTATTATTATACGCATACCAAAAAAATTGCGTATTTCCCGAGGCAGGGAGGTGCGGGATTGCTGCGGAAATTACCGCAACATGTGCACTCAGCCTAAAGGGAACCTGACAGCTGATACATGCTACTCTTGCTTCAGGCAGGATGTATCAGGCACTGGCAGTTTGATCTCAGGCAGGTATGTTTCACTCTGAAATGCTTTGGTGTTTAACAATGTAACATGCTTTAAAAGCCACTGAAGAAGGATCCGTGATGGAGACTAAATGTACAGGCAGAATCCCACCCGCTGCCCTTTATTGACTGGTCTCTCCTTATATTCACCTGTCAGACTAGTTTCCAGAGCAGCTCAATCCCCAGAGGCTTTTAAAGTATGTTTTTGTGGCATTTCATAGTCAAACAAACAGTGGGGAATGGAAGTATTTGATACACTACCGATACATTGCCGAAATTTTCCCACCTACAAAGAATGGAGAGGTCTGTAAATTTTATCGTAGGTACACTTCACCTGTGAGAGAATATAAAAATAAGAACCAGAAAATCACATTGTATTATTTTTACATAATTAATTTGCATTTTATTGCATGAAATAAGTATTTGATCACCTACCAACCAGCAATAATTCTGGCTCTCACAGACCCTTTAGTTTTTCTGTAAGAAGCCTCCTACTCTGCACTCATTACCTGGATTAATTGCTCCTGTTTGAACTCGTTACCTGTATATATACCAATATAAGGCTGGGATGGGCTACATGACAATAAGCAAGCAGCTTGCTGAGTAGGCAACAATTGTTGGCACAATAATTAGAAAATGGAGGAAATACAAGATGACTGTCAGTCTCCCTTGGTCAGGGGTTCCATGCAAGATCTCGCCTCGGGGGGTTAGGATGATTCTGAGAAAGGTCAGGAATCAGCCCAGAACTACACAGTGTCATGCTCACGCCCTGACTGGTTGGGGTGAGCCAGGGGGTTTTGGCCCCACTGTGCCACCAACCAGACTACCCTGGAAGGGGCGTGACTAAGACAGCTGCCTTGGTTTTCACTGGAGCCTCTGATGGTGAGGTCAGGCTTGTGCGTCAGGCAGCTGCCAAGTGCCACTCCAGGGTTGTGTCTGGCTGCGGCTGCTGATCCCACTTGGGTAGACGGCTGAGACACAGGGCTGGCAGGCACAGCTGAGACACAGGGTAGGTAGGCATGGCTGAGACACGGGGTAGGATCCTGTTCACACAGCAAGTGCAGGTACTGATACTGACTGGCTGGAATGGTGTATGGAGGAACAAGTAGAGACCTGTTCACACAGCATTTACAGGTACTGGAACTGACTGGAAGGAATGGTGTATGGAGGAACAGGTAGAGAGACCTGTTCACACAGCAAATGCAGATACTGGAGCTGACTGGAAGGAATGGTGTATGGAGGAACAGGTCCTGTTCACACAGGAGGAGAACCGCAAGGCTGCAGAGAAGGGCTGTAGAGCAGCAAGAGGTTCTGCAGCGGCAGGAGCAAAGCAAAGCGGAACCGCAAGGTATGCGGAGAAGAGCTGCAGCAAGAGGTTCTGCAGCTGCAGGAGTGAAGCAGAGCGGAACCACAAGATATGCGGAGAGAAGCTGCAGCAAGAGGTTCTGCAGCTGCAGGAGTGAAGCAGAGCGGAACGGCAAGATATACTGAGAGGAGCTGCAGCAAGAGATTACTGCAGCGGCAGGAGCAAAGCAGAGTGGAACGGAGCAGAACCACAAGAGTGTGAACAAGAGACAGAAAGATTCAGAGAGTACACAAGGCAAAACACAGCAGGGAAGGAAACCACATACAAGGAGACTAAGAGAAAGAGGTAGGACAGAGTTCAGACAAGGAAATGATACAAGACAAGGTACAGGGACAAAGACACAGGGACCAGTACAAGATAAGGTCAGAAGCAAAAGCACAGAGAACAGAATATTCTGCCTCCTGGAGGGTGAACAGACAGGTACAAGACAAAGCTAGGAGTGAAGCCTCCAAAGACAGAGGAACACAGAGCAAGACCTGGCAGCTCAGTAGCAAAACACTGAGTTAACACATTGCACAGGCAAGATCCACAGGGTGGCGCTGCCCTAAATACTAGAGGGCTCATGGTGATTGGTAAGGAACAAATTAGACAGGTGTACCCTGACTCCATAAGAACCAGAGAGTTCTGGCACACGCCCCCCCTATGGACACAGCCAGGAAACATGCACAGAGCAGATAGGAGACAAGAGGCACAAAGCATGGAGCTGGCAGAAGACAAAAATTACAGCAAGACCTGGAACATTGAGCATGTTGGTGTGCGGGAGATGGGAGGCCATGCAGTGATGCCAGCAGGTTGTTACACACAGGAGGACCTGGTCAATGACCAATAGAGAGCTGGGACCACAGTCTCAAACATTACCGTTAGTAACACACTACGCCGTCATGGATAAAATCCTGCAGGGCACGCAAGGTCCCCCTGCTCACACCAGCACATGTACAGGCCTGTTGGATGTTTCCCAATGACCATCTAGATGATCCAGATGAGGCATGGGAGAAGGTCATGTGGTCAGATAAGACCAAAATAGAAATTTTTGATATCAACTCCACTTGCCTTGTTTGGAGGAAGAAGAAGGATCAGCACAAAACCAGGAACACCGTGCCAATCGTGAAGCATGGTGGGGGAAACAAACATACTTTGGGGTGCTTTCCTACAAAGGGGACAGGATGACTGCACTCTATTGAAGGGTGAATGGATGGGATCATGTATTGCAAGATTTTGGTCAACAACCTCCCCCAATAAGAGCATTGAAGATGCGTTATGGTTAACCTTCGAGCATGACAATGACCCGAAACACACTTCCAGGGCAACTAAGGAGTGACTCTGTAAGAAGCATTTCAAGGTCCTGGAGTGGCCTAGCCAGTCTCCAGAGCTGAACCCAATAGAAAATCTTTGGAGAGAGCTGAAACTCAATGTTGCAAAGCGACAGCCCCAAAATCTGAAAGATCTGGAGAAGATCTGTATGGAGGAGTGGGCCAAAATCCCTGCTGCAGTGTGTGCAAACTTGTCAAGAACTACAGGAAACATCTGACCTCTGTAACTGCAAACAAAGGTTTCTGTACCAAATATTAAGTTCTGTTTTTGTATTGTATCAAATACTTATTTCATGCAATAAAATGCAAATTATGTAAAAATCGTAGATTTTTTTTTTTAAAAGATTTTGTCTCTCACAGGTGAAGTGTACCTACGATAAAAATTACAGACCTCTCCATTCTTAGTAGGTGGGAAAATTGGCAGTGTATCAAATACCTATTTTCCGTACTATACCTGGCTGAGATCATACAGCCAGGGCCTGATATGTGTTGCCCGTAAATCGGGCACATGTATCAGCTGTCAGGTTCCCTTTAATGGAAGTGGTTAAAGGAGCTTGTCAGCACATATGGACGTAGCAGATGGCTGTATAGTTACTTATCCTCCAATAAAAATAAGCTCTACTGTAGCAGTTATACATCAGACTAGTAGTGCACTGAGGGTGTGTCAAGAAGCAGAAGTACAGTGACACGCCTACAGTGCACTTGCAGCCTGATTTACATATGGCTTTTGTACTAGATTTCTGCTGACTGACACATCGGATCTGTCATTTTTTATTATGGGACAAGCAACAATAAAACATGCAACTGCTTCTGTATGTAAAATTGTGCTGACAGGTTCCCTTTCACACTTCCATTGGTTCATCTGTGGAGATTGAGAGTAGAATGTAAATTCAGTAAGCGGAAGCCTTCCTGGCAATTCTCAGAGCACTTCACAATGAGTTTTCTATCTTTCCCCGTGTATAAAAATCCTCTGGATTCTGCTGCCTGTAGTCGGTAGATATTTCAGGTTTTCACCACATTAACATTCAATTCTTAAACGTCCTGGTGTCGTTGTCGGACACAGATCTACCATAACGGCACAGATCTAACATAATGGTCATAGATCTACCATAACGGTCACAGATCTACCATAACGGTCACAGATCTAACATAACAGTTACAGATCTAACATAACGGTTACAGATCTAACATAACGTTTACAGATTACTATACAATAACGGTTACAGATCTAACATAACTTTACAGATCTAACATAACGTTTACAGATCTAACATAACGTTTACAGATCTAACATAACGGTTACAGATCTAACATAACGGTTACAGATCTAACATAACTGTTACAGATCTAACATAACGTACAGATCTAACATAACGGTTACAGATCTAACATAACTGTTACAGATCTAACATAACGTTTACAGATCTAACATAACGGTTACAGATCTAACATAACGTTAGTTTGTTTTTACAGATCTAACATAACGTTACAGATCTAACATAACGTTTACAGATCTAACATAACGGTTACAGATCTAACATAACGTTACAGATCTAACATAACGGTTACAGATCTAACATAACTGTTACAGATCTAACATAACGTTTACAGATCTAACATAACGGTTACAGATCTAACATAACTGTTACAGATCTAACATAACGGTTACAGATCTAACATAACTGTTACAGATCTAACATAACGTTTACAGATCTAACATAACGGTTACAGATCTAACATAACTGTTACAGATCTAACATAACGTTTACAGATCTAACATAACGGTTACAGATCTAACATAACGGTTACAGATCTAACATAACGGTCACAGATCTACTATAACGTTCACAGATCTATCGTAACGATCACAGATCTACCATAACGGTCACAGATCTATCATAACGGCACAGATCTATCATATCGGTCACAGATCTACCATAACGGTCACAGACCTACCATACAGTCACAGATCTATCATATCGGTCACAGATCTACTATATCTGTCACAGATCTACCATATCTGTCACAGATCTACCATATCGGTCACAGATCTACCATAATGGGACAGATCTACCATAACGGTCACAGATCTACCATAACGGCAGGGACAGTGACTGCTATGGGGCCCATTGTACTGGGGGCTAAGCTCTGCGCTGCTAACCCTGCTTGCTGTGACACTGTCATGCTATATATCAGGCTGACAGCTCACCTATACCATACAACATTGGCAAGCATAGTATATCCATTGAGTGGTGAGAAAGTATAAAGAATGAAAAATATATATGTATCCCACTCACACTCGTGATATACATATGGACACGTCAGGACCAACTGCAACAACTTAAAAGCAAATTACCACTCCCCACCAAAGCAGTCATAAAGTCCAAAAAGATAGCAAAAGGGTATTCTTTATTAAGTAAACAATAATATAGGGTGTCAGGATGATGGCAAAAATGGGAAACAACACCGTGAAAAGCAGAGTCAGCACCCACAAAGAGCTAGGAGCTGCGCATGACTATGCAAAGTAGTATACAATTAGTAGTGCCATATATCAAATGTAAAATACAAAAGGCCAGATTAGGGCATCCATAATGAGAGTACAATCAATGAAAAGTACAATAATAGAACACAGAAACGGATGCAACACTAGGCAGGTAACATACCAGTAATTAGCAGCAGGGAGTCACTGACTACACTGCCTGAACGTGGCAGAAAGAAGAAGCGGTCACTGACCGCAATTAGATTACTAAAGCGGTAAGTGGTCAAAAACCCTCAAGTCACTGTAAAAAAACTGCAACAAGATTAGGTGGCAGCAGGTAGTGAGGTTTCAGTTTGCACAGTAAGGCACATACTAAATGATGAACTCCAAGACGTGAACCTTCACTAACCCAACAGCACAAGAAAAGTAGGCTCCATATTAGTTAAAACCATATAAGTAATCCATGGTAGTTTTGGGATTCTGTTCTATCTAGCGACTAAACAGTTTTCTAAGAACACCCTGCCTACAGTAAGGCATGGCAGTGGCCCGGTGAGGATTAGAGTGGAAACCATGCATCATGTGGCGGGCAACATTGATTTAATGAATATTCCCATAGTCCTATATAAGGAAGGCGGGGGACACTTCAAATTGCTATTTTAACCAAATCTATAGTGGAAGGTGCCACCCATAGATAAGAAGTGAGAGGAGAGATTATCATATAAAATTTCATCTTTATTAATATGCAAAATTAAAACCATTTCAATAATAAAACATTTAGAGAGAGTAAGGGAGACTCCAAAAGAAAGGGGGAGCAAGATGCCAAGTGATACACCACAATATAAATATGCACCATTCACAATTCACTAATGACAGCTGGAAATGAATCAAGGAACATGAAGGCTAAGTTCACACGTTCAGGAATATTTGCGTTTTTTTCGCATTTTTTCCGCGATTTTCGCGTAAAAATGCGAAAAAAAACGCAAGCATTAAGCATCCTATACATGTTAATGGATTCCGCATGTTTTGGCCACATGTTGCGTTTTTTTCCGCGAAAAAAAAACGCTTCGCGGAAAAACAGCAACATGTTCATTAATTTTGCGTAATCTCGGCAGAATCGCCGCCATAGGAATGAATTGAACCGCTTACTTTCCGCATGTGGCTATGCGGAATGTAAGCGGTTCATGTGCGATGGTACCCAGGGTCTGGAGCAGAGGAGACTCTCCTCCAGGCCCTGGGTACCATATCCCTGGTAAAACAATAATTAAAATAAAAAATAATGATATTCTCACCTTCCGGCGGCCCCCGCAGCCTTCCCGCCTCTCAGCGACGCTCCCGTTCCCAGGAGTCCTTTGCGAGAATCACCCAGATGACGTAGCGGTCTCGCGTGATGCTACGTCATCTGGGGTCTGTCGCAAAGGACTCCTGGGAACGGGAGTTGCCGGGAGCGTCGCTGAAGGCGGGAAAGCTGCAGGGGCCGCCGGAAGGTGAGAATATCATTATTTATATTTTTTTTTTATTATTTTTACATTAGATCTTTTCACTATTGATGCGGCATAGGCAGCATCAATAGTAAAAAGTTGGTCACACGTGTCAAACACTATGTTTGACTCGTGTGAGCAACCTGTCAATCAGTTTTCCAAGCGATGCTACAGATCGCTAGGAAAACGCTAGCATTCTGCAAGCTAATTACGCTTGCAAAACGCTAGTTTCTGGCGGGAATACGCATACAAAAAAGTGCGTATTTCCCGCGGGAGAAGTGCGGGATTGCCGTGGAAATTTCCGCGGCAATTCCGCAACGTGTGAACTAAGCCGAAAATTCCCAATGATAACGGACACTATATAAATATAGCTAAGCACTTATATAAATAAATAAATCAAGGAGCATTATGCTTCCAGTATATTAAAGTGCATTTAGTGCCAGTATAATCAGAATCCTCTAAACAATGTGAATCTTCCCCATGAAAGTATGCTGAAACAGAAAAGAGGTGCTGCGGTAGTGAACAGAATATATTCAAAATTGGATTTTCATAAAGCAATCAGCCTCAAAGCGTAAATGACAATGTGCATCTCTTTCACATACCTAGGCACCAATGATAGGAATCACTGACAGGGGGATGTGCATATGTGGCGATGCAGTGGCGTCTGATCTCCCGCGCCCTGCGTTATCATTGGGAATTTTCATGTTCCTTGATTCATTTCCAGCTGTCATTAGTGGATTGTGAATTGTGAATGGTGCATATTCATATTGTGGTGTATCACGTTGGCATCTTGCTCCTCCTTTCTTTTGGAGTCTCCCTTACTCTCTCTAAATGTTTTATTATTGAAATGGTTTTAATTTTGCATATTAATAAAGATTAAATTTTATATGGTAATCTTTCCTCTCACTTCTTATCTATGGGTGGCACCTTCCACTATAGATTTGGTGTTAAAATTGATTTAATGAAGCATCAAGACATCCAGTCAGGAAACATCATGCCTTCAGGAAAGAACCTGCAGCTTTGCGTCATTGAACCTTTCAGAATGACAGTGATTCCATGAAGACCTCCAATTCCACCAATGCTTCGTTTCAGAATCGTCCTGGAAGATTCTGGAATGGCCATTAGAATCATACGACTTAAATTCCATAGAAAATATTTAATGTGATTTGTAAAAGGCGGTTGGAGCAAACCCAAGATTATTAGTGACCTGAGGCCTTTGCCCATGAAGAATGGAGTAAAATTCCTCAGGAACGCTGTTAGAAGCTGGTGTCTAGCTTTGCATCACGTTTGCAGCAGGTCGTAACAGCCAGAAAGGCTCTCCTAAGTTCTAAAAACACTTATCGTGAAAGGAACGAATATTTCGGAGATGGCAGGAGTCAGTAAAAGTGGAATTTTGTGCTGAATTTGGAGAAAGCACTTACAGTAGTGTTCAAAATACTATCAGTCCAATATGACTAACCAGATTAATCTCTGTTTTTGGTATGAATTTCTATCACCACATGTCAAACAATTTACCAGTCGGTGCAGTAGATTGTAAGAAAACCACCAGACTCAGCATTCATGATCTGCAGATTTCTGAGTCTGTCTATTAGAATAATTAATTGACAGGGGATGTTCACAATAATATCAGTGTGAAGATCAATTAGTGAGGTCAATCATTCTGTGAAGACACAGGTGTGAATCAGGGGGACCTTATTTAAGGGTGAACCAGGACATGTTGTACATGCATTTCTCCTTGAAAGCCTGAGAAATATGGGTCGTTCGAGACATTGTTCAGAAAAACAGCAGACTTTGATTAATAAGTTGATTGTGGAGGGTAAAACTTATAAAGAAGTGCAGACAATGATCGGCTGTTCAGCTAAATATCTCTAATGCTTTAAAATGGAAAGCCAAACCAGAGAGACGTGGAAGAAAACGGAAGACTACCATTCTAATGGATGGAAGAATAGCCAGAATGGCACAGGCTCCGCCAATGATCAGTTCCAGGATGATCACAGACAGTCTCACGTTACCTGTGAGGACTGTGACAGAGGACGCCTGTGTGACCCTAATCTCTTAGCAAGAAGTCCCCACAAAGTCCCACTGTTAAAAAACGACATGTACTGAAGAGGATACAATGCGCCAAAGAACACATCAACTGGTCTAAAGAGAAATGGAGAAACATTTTGTGGACTGATGAAAGTAAAATTGTTCTTTTTGGGTCCCAGGGCCGCAGACAGTTCGTCAGACGAGCCCCAAACTCTGCATTTAGCCACAATACACCCTGAAGCCAGTGAAGCATGGTGGTGCAAGCATCATGCTATGGGCATGTTTATCTTACCATGGTGCCGGACCTATTTACCGCATGCCAGGGATCATGGACCAGTTTGCATATAGTAAAATACTTGAAGAGGTTGTGTTACCTTATGCTGATGAGGATATCCCTTGAAATGGGGGTTTCAACAAGACAGCGACCCTAAACACACCAGTAAACCAGCAAAATCTGGGTTCCAGTCCAAAAAAAATTGAGGGTATGGAGAGGCCAGTCCAATCCCCGGACCTTCATCCGATAGGACACTTGTGGGGGTGACATCAAAAATGCTGTTTCTGAGGCAAAGCCAACAAATTCCCCAAAATTGTGGGATGTAGTCCGAGCATCCTGGGCTGGAATAACACGTGACCGGGGCCAGAAGTGGTTCTCTATGAAACATAGATTGAAGCAGGTCTAAAAAACTGCTGAGTAACAACTAAATATTAGGTCAGTGATTCACAGGAATGATAAATCCACAAGAAAATAGTAAAGACAAATGCAGACAATGCTGATTATTAGAACGGACAATGTTCATTTCTTGCTATTTTCTGTAAAGTAGTTAAAAATTATATAATTATCTACATGTCTCTTCATGTTGTGAATTAGAAAACAGTGTGCAATGTTCCCAATGCTGGAAATAAAGACTAGTAGAAAGATTGTGTGATTAACTCATGTTTGTGAACACACGGCTATTATTGTGAACACTACTGCACAGTATTCGTTGTGTTGGGCCATTTACTTTGTTTTTGTTTTATTGCAGAAAGTTTGTACATTTTCTTATTAATTTAAATTGCAGTGGGGGGGTGAATAATTTTGATTACAATGGCAGCTAGCTTTACATTGGAGCCCCCCTTTAAATTCTTATGTTACTACCTCTAATGCTGACACGTCAAGCGACATGAAGATCACACTGTCACAGTGCGATCTAACGAATGTCAATGGTCTTGCGGTGTCCCACGGCTTATCGCAATGTAACAGTTGCAGGAGATCCAAATCTGATGGCTTTGTGAATGAATGCCATTATAGACCACAATGCAGCTTGCGTGTGACTGCGATTTGTTTGGCCTCGATTACAAAATTGGTGTTTTAATATTTTGGAGCCACATTGTTCACTGACAGCCTGCACCTCCCATCATCCTCCAGGCTCACGGCTCCCGCTCTGGAGTTTGGCGTTTGTCTATCTATCGCTAATGGCGAGTTATAAGTAAGAGAAGATGAAGAGTGATCGACTGAAGATGACCTGAGAGTGGATAAATACTGTTATTATTCTGCTCTACTAGATCTCTGATGACTGTAGCACCATGGTGATATGTGATATACTGAGTGTTGGGCAGAAGATATTGTCTCTCAGTAACCTAATCTACTAAATATTAATTCTTGCATTGCTCGTCCGCCTCAATACTGCGGATCCTCTATAGCAGAATACAGGCAGTGGTGGAAGACACAAACCTGACTTCTAAAGCTCCTGCTAATGTCACCCTTTCAGCACCAGATCAGCATGGACAGCTCCAAGGTTATTACTAGGGCTTCCCATCATCCAGCAATCCTGGACTCCGCACCCTTGACTACAATGTTTGCTTAAATGCAGCTTTGGTGGTAACTAGAGTATCATATAAATGAAAAATGATTTTCAAATACATAAGAGATGCTGTGTGCATTTTTTTTTTTTTTTTGCTTTGCTTGGGCTGTAGCAGAAAACAGTCTCTTGGGAAACTTTATCAATTATTAAACATCCACATCGTTTTGTTTAACTCAACATATAATGGACTAACCCAAACTGTAGTGGGAAACTTACATGCTGTAATAGATTAGCGGAAAACACGGCTTCTCCGACCCAGCAGAAAAGCCGCAAAGTATACTGGGAAGGGGCGAGTGGGCGATCTCTGTGTATCGGGTAGTTTCTGGGTGGAGAACGGGGTGCGGAGTCAGCCTCTGCCCCAATGCTCAGGAGTCTATCCACAAATTGCCTCCGCGCACAGATCTTCAGACAGAAATTGCCTCATACACAGCACTCCTGCCAGTCTCTGGATATTCTGCGCAGGGTATCGTGACAGTCTCGGACTGGAGGGCTTTTTTTGTGGTCAGTCTCTGGCCATGTCTGGGGCACTAAATATGGGGCAATTTCTGTCTTATGAGTCCATCTATAGCTAGGGTGGTCAGTATGACCATTGCCCATTGTATCGGCTTAGTATCTGGCTGTGATCCTGTGTGAGGGAGTCACTAACTGAAAGACTATGTATGGGGGCAGACTCTGTGAAGGCACTGTGTGGGGGTATTCTCCTGAGGGCACTGTGTGTGGGAGTATTCTCCGTGAGGGCACTGTGTGTGGGGGTATTCTCCTGAGGGCACTGTGTGTGGGGGTATTCTCCTGAGGGCACTGTGTGTGGGGGTATTCTCCTGAGGGCACTGTGTGTGGGGGTATTCTCCTGAGGGCACTGTGTGTGGGGGTATTCTCCGTGAGGGCACTGTGTGGGGGTATTCTCCTGAGGGCACTGTGTGTGGGGGTATTCTCTGTGAGGGCACTGTGTGGGGGTATTCTCCTGAGGGCACTGTGTGGGGGTATTCTCCTGAGGGCACTGTGTGTGGAGGTATTCTCCGTGAGGGCACTGTGTGGGGGTATTCTCCTGAGGGCACTGTGTGTGGGGGTATTCTCCTGAGGGCACTGTGCAGGGGGTATTCTCCTGAGGGCAGTGTGTGGGGGTATTCTCCATGAGGGCACTGTGTGGGGGTATTCTCCTGAGGGCACTGTGTGTGGGGTATTCTCCTGAGGGCACTGTGTGTGGGGGTATTCTCCTGAGGGCACTGTGTGTGGGGGTATTCTCCGTGAGGGCACTGTGTGGGGGTATTCTCCTGAGGGCACTGTGTGTGGGGGTATTCTCCTGAGGGCACTGTGTGTGGGGGTATTCTCCTGAGGGCAGTGTGTGGGGGTATTTTCCTGAGGGCACTGTGTGTGGGGGTATTCTCTGTGAGGGCACTGTGTGTGGGGGTACTGTGTGTTGGAGCAGTCTGAGAGCGCTGTGTGTAGGGACATTCTCTGTGAAGGAGCTGTGTGTGGGGGCATTCTCCGTGAGGGCGCTGTGTGTGGGGGCATTCTCCGTGAGGGCGCTGTGTGGGGGCAGTCTCTGTGAGGGCACTGTATGTTTGGGCAGACTGAGGGTTCTGTGTGTGGGGGCATTCTCTGTGAGGGAGCTGTGTGTGGGGGTATTCTCCGTGAGGGCACTGTATGTGGGGGTACTGTGTGTTGGGGCAGTCTGAGGGAGCTGTGTGTGGGGGCATTCTCTGTGAGGGCGCTATGTAAAGGGGCAGTCTCTGTGAGGGCGCTGTGTGTGGGGGCAGTGTCTGTGAGGGCGCTGTGTGTGGGGGCAGTGTCTGTGAGGGCGCTGTGTGTGGGGGCAGTGTCTGTGAGGGCGCTGTGTGTGGGGGCAGTCTTTGTGAGGGCGCTGTGTGTGGGGGCAGTCTCTGTGAGGGCGCTGTGTGTGGGGACATTCTCCGTGAGGGCACTGTATGTGGGGACACTGTTGGGGCAGTCTGAGGGTGCTGCGTGTAGGGGCATTCTCTGTGAGGGAGCTGTCTGTGGGGCACTCTCCGTGAGGGCACTGTGTGTGGGAGTACTGTGTGTTGGGGCAGTCTGAGGGTGCTGTGAGTGGGGACATTCTCTGTGAGGGAGCTGTGTGTGGGGGCAGTCTCTGTGAGGGCGCTGTGTGTGTGGGCAGTCTCTGAGAGCGCTGTGTGTGGGGGCAGTCTCTGTGAGGGCGCTGTGTGTGGGGGCAGTCTCTGTGAGGGCGCTGTGTGTGGGAGCAGTCTCTGAGGGCACTGTGTGTGGGGGCAGTCTCTGTGAGGGCGCTGTGTGTGGGGGCAGTCTCTGTGAGGGCGCTGTGTGTGGGGGCAGTCTCTGTGAGGGTGCGGTGTGTGGGGGCAGTGTCTGAGGGTGCTGTGTGTGGGGGCAGTCTCTGTGAGGGCGCTGTGTGTGGCGGCAGTCTCTGTGAGAGCGCTGTGTGTGGGGCAGTCTCTATGAGGAGCTGTTTGTGGGGGCAGTCTCTGTGAGGGAGCTGTTTGTGGGGGCAGTCTCTGTGAGGGCGCTGTGTGTGGGGGCAGTCTCTGTGAGGGTGCTGTGTGTGGGGGCAGTGTCTGTGATGGCGCTGTGTGTGGGGGCAGTCTGAGGGCGCTGTGTGTGGGGGCAGTCTCTGTGAGGGCGCTGTTTGTGGGGGCAGTCTCTGTGAGAGCGATGGGTGTGGGGGCAGTCTCTGTGAGGGCGCTGTGTGTGGGGCAGTCTCTGTGAGGGCGCTGTGTGTGGGGCAGTCTCTGTGAGGGCGCTGTGTGTGGGGGCAGTCTCTGTGAGGGCGCTGTGTGTGGGGGCAGTCTCTGTGAGAGCGCTGTGTGTGGGGGCAGTCTCTGTGAGGGAGCTGTTTGTGGGGGCAGTCTCTGTGAGGGCGCTGTGTGTGGGGGCAGTCTCTGTGAGGATGCTGTGTGTGGGGCAGTGTCTGTGAGGGCGCTGTGTGTGGGGCAGTGTCTGTGAGGGCGCTGTGTGTGGGGCAGTCTCTGTGAGGGCGCTGTGTGTGGGGGCAGTCTCTGTGAGGGCGCTGTGTGTGGGGGCAGTCTCTGTGAGGGCGCTGTTGTGGGGGCAGTGTCTGTGAGGGCGCTGTGTGTGGGGGCAGTTCTGTGGGCGCTGTGTGTGGGGGCAGTCTCTGTGAGGGCGCTAGTGTGTGGGGGCAGTCTCTGTGAGGGCGCTGTGTGTGGGGGCAGTCTCTGTGAGGGCGCTGTGTGTGGGGCAGTCTCTGTGAGGGCGCTGTGTGTGGGGGCAGTCTCTATGAGGGCGCTGTGTGTGGGGGCAGTCTCTGTGAGGGCGCTATGTGTGGGGGCAGTCTCTGTGAGGGCGCTGTGTGTGGGGGCAGTCTCTGTGAGGGCGCTGTGTGTGGGGGCAGTGTCTGTGAGGGCGCTGTGTGTGGGGGCAGTGTCTGTGAGGGCGCTGTGTGTGGGGGCAGTCTCTGTGAGGGCGCTGTGTGTGGGGGCAGTGTCTGTGAGGGCGCTGTGTGTGGGGGCAGTCTCTGTGAGGGCTCTATGTGTGGGGGCAGTCTCTGTGTTGGGAGCTGTAAATGGAGGAGTATAGATGTTTTTACTGCGTTAAGGACAGTACATTGCTTTGGATGCTGCATGTAAGATTTCTATGAACTGTGCTGTCTTACAATGGAAACTAAGACATTAGGGGATTGCTCTTCATGCTGTTTTTTTTACATATGCCATAGTTTCCTATTTGCATTGGCCATTCCATTCATATTTATCAGTGTCCATTTACTGTAAATGCTGGATCCCATCCACAGGGCAGAAACTGCGCTCTCCACTCAGATAATGGGAGCTAAGACAGAATGTGATTTCTCAGGCGGCTCAGTGATGGATTTGACCAAGTTTGGAAGTTGCTGTATTTTGGAGTAAATGAAAGGATTGCGGCTGCAAATGTTCTATTGTTCGTTCCTGAACCCCTGACTAATGATTAATCGTTATAATCCATCTTCCATGTTGTTACTAAGCAACCAGGAACCTCAGATAATATACATTTAACTCTGTGTAGCCAACGTATTCCTCACCATTATATTATTCCGTGGGGTTTATTAACGTGTCAAGAAGCTTTTTCCGTCTTAGACAAATTTTCTTCAAATTCCTGCAAGACGAGGAATATATTTAATTTCCTCCTCAGGGGCTGGTTCACATAGAAAGTCCATGATTTTCATGAGATTTGCTTGGTTGAAAATATAATGAATATGTGTAGAGATTTTCCATTGGAACAAGTTCTAACCTAAGAAGAAATGTGGATTCCATCACAAGTGCAAGTACCATAGACCCTAACCCTGAAATAATGACTTCAGACCAGACCCCAAAAGAAACACAAAAACCTGACCCTAAACAAACACAGACCCTTTTTGCAGATCCTTAGCTAAATGCTGACTCCACAGCCTAAGACAAGGAAATTCAAATGCTATAGAATATACAATAATTGCAATGTATAATATTTAAATAAATATAATGTTGACACCAATCTGTGACTCTATAACCTGAACCAAAAAGGATGGCAGACCATCCGGAGATAAGGAACCACCCAGGGTGTGGAAGGGAAAGCCTTAATGGAAGGGAGAAAGACAAAGAGACCAGGAGCACAAAATAAAGAAATAGCCTTTATTAATCAAACAAAAGGGCTCAAGAAAACAATGATAAAACCATATACTGAAAATATATTAAAAAAGACACATCACGACTGATACAATGTAATAAACACACAATGATATGATTATAATATATCAACACACGTTGATTCAATAGACATATGCTGTGTTGAAACAATTTAGCTCGGATATAATAACCAGGAGGGCATTAAAAGATGAAGAAAATGATGAAATAATATATTGTGCACTGACACAGAATAACACTAGTGTGTATACAAACAAGAGCGATAGAAAATTAATGATGAAAAAAATTAATAAAATAAAATTATATGCAATGGCGTACAAAGTACACAAGTGTAAACATGTATACTGATACACAAGACACTAAAAAATAAAAAAAATGAAAAAAATATGAAATTATGTGCAGTGTAGTAACATAATAATTGCACTGGTATGTATCAAATGATCAGCAGAACATATAAAAATTATCAAAAATTAAAATAAATTGAGTGTACTAGTGCATAATCACTCAGCTCAAATATAGTGACAGAAAAAATTAAAAAAATAAAAAATAAAAATTAGTGAACAATGATCACACTAGTGCAATAAAATGACCATATAATCTAAACTGTGCAATGGCACACTAAATGTATTAATGAGGACGTATTACTAACGATGTGCAACAAAAACGTGTGGAATAAATGAAAAAAGTAAAAACTTGCACACCAAATACCGCTAAGTATGTGTGTACTGACCACTGTGGGCAAATGAACAAATACAAAACACTAGAGAAAAATGCCGCTATACCTGGGAGCAAAAGACCAGCGTGAAGTGTCAGAACGTGCCCCGACGCGCGTTTCGGATATAACTCCTTCGTCAGGGGGATGTAAAAACACTGCATAATAGGGCTATTTAAACCCAGCGACCGCCAGCATAAATGCCGTACAGCTGTGTAAAACACAACGGCGCATGCGCCGAAAACGAGAACCGGAACATACATAAACACCATCATCCAAGTTGCAGTTACGTGTATAGCATCACGGCGCATGCGCAGGCCGCAAATGCCGGAAGTGACGTGACGGCCAGCGTCATGCAGAAAGACACCGCCTGAAAAACAGACAGATCATCTGCATAAAGACGCCGCTACCACGGCAATATCCAGCACCACAACCCGCGCATGCGCACCGCCAAATATCGTAATCTGCAGTGCTAAAAGGAACGCAGGCAGAACATCCAAATTGTATCGTCATAATAGGTAATCTAACGCTACACAATGCTAATCGATATAAATTGATGCAAGAGGTAGTTACAAAAATATGCAAAGATATTACACAACTCACACTAATTTCATATAGATACAATTATTATACAATAGTGTACTAAACTGCATATATACAGTACACAAAACACAATGTCTTTACATAATGTGACACATATGATATCTTCACAAAAGTTAACACAATACATAAATGTATCACAAGAATTTATGTACCAAAAGCATCGAACATAAAAAGAAAACCCACGCCACCAATATCTTGGAGATGGATAAATGATCGGTAAGTAGAAATCTCTTGATGATAGAAATGCGTCGCATGATTGAAACAGCCATATGGTTACTAGAATAAAAATGAACATAGGTTAAAGCCATATTAAAAATCTATAAAAATGGGACAAAGGAAATATTTTCATTCAAACCCAACGGGGACAGTGTTTGAAGAGTCCATATCCATTTCGTTTCAATTTGAGCAAGCCGTTTACTGACATTACCACCCCTGATCCCACTCTTGAACACATCAATGCCAATCACTTTCAACAATTTGGAATCGCAATTATGATACATCTTGAAGTGCCTAGGAAGGGTCTTTAATGAGGCAACATCAGTCACATCTTTAGCCGCTGCGATACCCAAAACATGTTCCCGCACCCTTATCTTGAGCTGTCTCGTAGTCATGCCCACATAAATCAGGGAGCAGGGGCATGTGGCATAATATATAACCGCAGATGATGTGCATGAAATGCAGTGTCTGATATCATAAGAACGTGTCTTGTCAGAACTAAGAAAATTGCGGGCCCTAACAACATTAGGGCATGCAACGCAGGAACCGCATGGTTTACATCCAGTCAAAGGTACACTAGATGCCAAAGAATCATTAGTAGGAACTCCTGTATATAGGCTTTTAACCAAATGGTCGCCCAAATTTTGTGACCTTCTGAATGCCATTGATGGTTTATTAACTATAAATTTTGTCAAAACTGGATCAGATTTCAAAATCTGCCAGTGTTTTGAAAGCAGGGCTCTAAAGCAATCACTTTGTCCATTAAATTGAGTAATAAACCGTACAGTATTACTATTGGATTTCAATGTACCAGGCCCATAAAGGGCATCATGGCGGGTAGTGTGCCAAGCTCTATTATATGCACGTTTAATCGACCTACGACTGTATCCACGTTCCAAGAACCTCGCACCCATCAATTCAGATTGTATATCAAAATTTTGGTCACTGGAACAGATACGTCTAAGACGCAAAAACTGTCCCAATGGAATTGAATTAATTAAAGCACGAGGATGCGAGGACGAAGCGTGGACCAGAGAATTTACAGCCGTATGTTTTCTGAACAAATCCGTTTGCAAACAGTTATTCCCATCCCTCATTACACGAACGTCTAAAAAATCAATCAAGTTGGAATGATGAAAAAAAGTTAACCTAATATTAATTGAATTTTGATTAAGTGCAATAATGAACTCAGATAGCATATCCGCTGAGTCCTGCCAAATAAAGAAAACATCATCTATGTAGCGTGTCCAAAAAGGGACACGCTCCATAGATTGAAAAATGTCAGATGAAAAGAGGTCCCTCTCCCAAAATCCAAGGAACAGGTTGGCATAGGCAGGGGCAAATGCTGCTCCCATGGCTGTTCCTTGGATTTGAAGGAAGAAGGACCCCTTAAAAATAAAAAAATTGTTGTGACAAAGTAAATTCTAATAAATTAGTAAAAAACACAATAAATGCACGGGAAAAAGATGAGTGTTGCAAAAAATAAGTGACTGCTGCCATTCCATCTGAATGTCGTATACTGGTGTACAGTGACTCAACGTCACATGTTACCAGCAACGAATTCGATTCAACATGCAGACCATCCACCTTCTTCAAAAAATCATTTGTGTCCTTCGTGTATGAGGGAAGCGAAGTAACAAACGTCTGTAAAATGGAGTCGATATATTTATTGACATTTTCTAAATAATTACCTCGCCCTGATATAATGGGTCTACCAGGAGGAACCTCTTGGCTCTTGTGTACCTTGGGCAGCAGATAAAGAGTGGGAATGACGGGTTCAGGAACCTGAAGGGCTAAGAATAACTCATTGGTGATAATTCCATCATCCCTAGAATCCCGTAAAAAGATCCCAAGTTCGTGTTGGAACTTCGATAAAGGATTGAAGGTTAACTTTTTATAAACACATAGTGTCATTTAGTTGGCGTAATGCCTCAGACTCATACAAATCCTTCGGCCACACCACCACATTCTCACCCTTATCTGCTGCCTTAAAAACCACATCATCAAGTCCCATAAGTCTCTTGAGACACGCACGTTCATCAGTACTGAAATTGTTCAAAAATGGATAAACAGGGATGCTATCCATTTCACTGCTCACAGTTTTGACAAATATATCAATTGCCGGACAAGATGATAACGGAGGGAATCTGTTGGACGGTCTCTTAATAATATCAGGAACCTCACCTTCACGATGGTTGTGTTCCCTGGCCAATTGTTCAAGATTAGCTAGCGCCTCCTGTTCCGTCTCTGTGGGGAAAGATGTGAGGGAATCCGCATTATAAAATATACGTTTAAATAACATCCTCCTTGCAAAAAGATGTAAATCCTTTACTGCCATAAATTTGTCAAAATTGGCAGTTGGGCAAAACATCAGGCCCTTGGTCAGTAAATCAATCTCAACCATAGAAAATTTTTGTGTACTTAAATTAATTACCTTAAGTTGATTATTGCTATTATCCGGAGAATATTCCCTCTTATTTGGTAAAAACCGTAAATTCCTCTTTCTTTTAGGTGTAGTCAAAGAAGCCACAGAGACGGAAGAAGAGGCGATAGATATATCACTGATGGAAGGGTGGGAATGTGAATGTTCGTTATTGGTCGATGGTTTTCTTCTCCATCTATATATTCTTTCCATGGATAGATCGTGTTGATCCCTTACCAACTTGGTTGTGTGTTTCTTCTGTATGTCTTTGACCAATACTTCTAAATCTTTATCAAAAGTCATTGAATGTCTTAAATTGATCCATGGACATACATGTTTTAACTTTCTCGAATTGCTCGTCCAGTTGTTTATCTACATCAGAAATGGCTTTAGAATTGAGACCGACCAACAGACCCATTAGTTTCCACGATGTCTCGTTACAGATTTTCTCCCAGTCCGCAATAAATTCTTGATCTTCAACGACAAATGATGGAGTGACTCTAACCCTAAGTCCCCTGGGTATGAGTTGTTTTTGTATATAATTCTCCAAAAAAGCCTTCGTCCACCAAATTCTAGTACGTTTAAATAAGAGCCTTTTGATTAATTTGGAAAGTGAGTCAAGATTAGACCCCTCCGTAATACTGCTGTTAGTATTAGTGCTCCCAAAGACATCATTAACTTGACCCTGCCAGAAGGCCTCCCTGGTCTTAAAATCCATAGCCTGGGAAAAAAAATTTTTGTGCGAAACACAAGAAAAATAAGACAAGGAAATTCAAATGCTATAGAATATACAATAATTGCAATGTATAATATTTAAATAAATATAATGTTGACACCAATCTGTGACTCTATAACATGAACCAAAAAGGATGGCAGACCATCCGGAGATAAGGAACCACCCAGGGTGTGGAAGGGAAAGCCTTAATGGAAGGGAGAAAGACAAACAGACCAGGAGCACAAAATAAAGAAATAGCCTTTATTAATCAAACAAAAGGGCTCAAGAAAACAATGATAAAACCATATACTGAAAATATATTAAAAAAGACACATCACGACTGATACAATGTAATAAACACACAATGATATGATTATAATATATCAACACACGTTGATTCAATAGACATATGCTGTGTTGAAACAATTTAGCTCGGATATAATAACCAGGAGGGCATTAAAAGATGAAGAAAATGATGAAATAATATATTGTGCACTGACACAGAATAACACTAGTGTGTATACAAACAAGAGCGATAAAAAATTAATGATGAAAAAAATTAATAAAATAAAATTATATGCAATGGCGTACAAAGTACACAAGTGTAAACGTGTATACTGATACACAAGACACTAAAAAATAAAAAAAATGAAAAAATATGAAATTATGTGCAGTGTAGTAACATAATAATTGCACTGGTATGTATCAAATGATCAGCAGAACAATAAAAAATTATCAAAAATTAAAATAAATTGAGTGTACTAGTGCATAATCACTCAGCTCAAATATAGTGACAGAAAAAATTAAAAAAATAAAAATAAAAATTAGTGAACAAGGATCACACTAGTGCAATAAAATGACCATATAATCTAAACTGTGCAATGGCACACTAAATGTATTAATGAGGACGTATTACTAACGATGTGCAACAAAAACGTGTGGAATAAATGAAAAAAGTAAAAACTTGCACACCAAATACCGCTAAGTATGTGTGTACTGACCACTGTGGGCAAATGAACAAATACAAAACACTAGAGAAAAATGCCGCTATACCTGGGAGCAAAAGACCAGCGTGAAGTGTCAGAACGCGCCCCGACGCGCGTTTCGGATATAACTCCTTCGTCAGGGGGATGTAAAAACACTGAATAATAGGGCTATTTAAACCCAGCGACCGCCAGCATAAATGCCGTACAGCTGTGTAAAACACAACGGCGCATGCGCCGAAAACGAGAACCGGAACATACATAAACACCATCATCCAAGTTGCAGTTACGTGTATAGCATCACGGCGCATGCGCAGGCCGCAAATGCCGGAAGTGACGTGACGGCCAGCGTCATGCAGAAAGACACCGCCTGAAAAACAGACAGATCATCTGCATAAAGACGCCGCTACCACGGCAATATCCAGCACCACAACCCGCGCATGCGCACCGCCAAATATCGTAATCTGCAGTGCTAAAAGGAACGCAGGCAGAACATCCAAATTGTATCGTCATAATAGGTAATCTAACGCTACACAATGCTAATCGATATAAATTGATGCAAGAAGTACGGTAGTTACAAAAATATGCAAAGATATTACACAACTCACACTAATTTCATATAGATACAATTATTATACAATAGTGTACTAAACTGCATATATACAGTACACAAAACACAATGTCTTTACATAATGTGACACATATGATATCTTCACAAAAGTTAACACAATACATAAATGTATCACAAGAATTTATGTACCAAAAGCATCGAACATAAAAAGAAAACCCACGCCACCAATATCTTGGAGATGGATAAATGATCGGTAAGTAGAAATCTCTTGATGATAGAAATGCGTCGCATGATTGAAACAGCCATATGGTTACTAGAATAAAAATGAACATAGGTTAAAACCATATTAAAAATCTATAAAATGGGACAAAGGAAATATTTTCATTCAAACCCAACGGGGACAGTGTTTGAAGAGTCCATATCCATTTCGTTTCAATTTGAGCAAGCCGTTTACTGACATTACCACCCCTGATCCCACTCTTGAACACATCAATGCCAATCACTTTCAACAATTTGGAATCGCAATTATGATACATCTTGAAGTGCCTAGGAAGGGTCTTTAATGAGGCAACATCAGTCACATCTTTAGCCGCTGCGATACCCAAAACATGTTCCCGCACCCTTATCTTGAGCTGTCTTGTAGTCATGCCCACATAAATCAGGGAGCAGGGGCATGTGGCATAATATATAACCGCAGATGATGTGCATGAAATGCAGTGTCTGATATCATAAGAACGTGTCTTGTCAGAACTAAGAAAATTGCGGGCCCTAACAACATTAGGGCATGCAACGCAGGAACCGCATGGTTTACACCCAGTCAAAGATACATGTTGTGAATGGGTTTGAGATGAGTTCTGAGCAGAGGCTCCCTCTGGTGGTTACAAGCGGTGCTAGTCTGTCCAGTGGAGATTGTGAGGACTGGGAATCAGGTGTTACTGACTGGTCTTATATAAGGGAGTCACCTTCCCATCAGGGTTGCCGGTGATCAATTGTTCTGGTCTGAATCCTTCATTCCTATTTCCCTTGTAGCCTGCTGTGTCGTGTCTGCATCTCCTGCTAACAGATAAGACATTTTCTTCTTTTTGTTTTTGTACTATATTTTTGCATTTTGTCCTGCACTTCTTTGGGGGCCTTCTGGGTCCCCTTCGGGGGCTTTTGCCCTCTCAGTTTAGTTCAGCCACTGATGTTTGTACTTTTGCTTTTTCCAGTTTTTTCAGTGGCTGCTGTTTTGATTTTGTTACACCAGAGAACTAATTTAGGTGGTAGAGGTCGTGTGATCTCAGGTGATTTTGAAATTAGTAGAGTTGGTGCTTTTCAGGGTTTTCTGGGACTGCAGTAAGTACCCTTCCTATCCTTTTCTATTTAGTTAGTTTGGGCCCCAGCGTTTGCTCATACTATTTTCTTTCTGTGTCAGTATTTCTTCTTGTCTAACCGCCATTACTTGTTTGGGGGCTTTCTGTTATCTTTGGGGTTCTGCTCCGGGGCAGATAGCTTTCCTATATCTATCTTTAGGTGTAGTTAGTTTCTCAGGCTGTGACGAGGCGTCTAGGACCAACGTAGGAACGCTCCACGGCTGCCTCTAGTTGTGGTGGTTAGTCAGGGTACTGCAATCTCATAGATTCCAACTGCTCTGGTGTATTGCCTTTTTTACCTGCACTCCTCAGCTACAGAAACATAAACAGTATCACCGGCCTAAAAATTGAAAATTGTATGGTACTCACAGAAGGGAAAAAAATATTGTGAAAGAAAAAAGGTTGTCAGAGTTGTCAGAGATATTTTTCTATTTGTTGCATTTTTTTTTCCCTCTGTATCTCTGGGTGCTGGGGAGGATCTTTTCTCTCAATGGAGTTTGCACGGTTGTCTGGCCGTGTGGATCAGCTTGCCACTGAGGTTCAGAGTATTGCTGCATATCTTGCTAGGTTGCCTGTTGTGGAACCTAGGATCCCCATGCCAGATTTGTTTTTGGGGGATCGAGCTAAGTTTCAGAATTTCAAAAATAATTGTAAATTGTTTTTTGCCTTAAAATCTAAGTCCTCAGGGAACGCAGCACAGCAGGTTCAAATTATCATCTTTCTCCTGCGCGGCGATCCTCAGGATTGGGCTTTTTCCCTGACACCTGGGGATCCTGTTTTGAGTGATGTTGATGCATTTTTTCAGGCTTTGGGGTTATTGTACGATGAGCCTAATGTCACTGATCAAGCTGAAAAAGCCTTGTTGGCATTAAATCAGGGGCCTTATGACGCTGAGTTATACTGTCAGAGATTCCGTAGGTGGGCAGTCCTGACCAAATGGAATGACGACGCTTTGGCAGTCCTTTTCCGGAAGGGTCTGTCAGATAATGTAAAGGATGTTATGGTGGGATTCCCTGTCCCCTCTGGTCTCAATGATTCTATGTCATTAGCGATTCAAATTGACAGACGTTTGCGTGAGCGGAGAAGTATGCGTGGATGTCACGCGGTCTTATGATATGTGTACGATGTCAGTAAACTATTCTTAAAAGAACAACACTCTATACAACATATAGATTAGCAACATCAGCATGTAAATATAGAATAGATTTACCTGACACGATATCCGTTGAACTCAGGGTTAATCTTGAGGACTTGATACACTGTCACAGGAAAGAGGAGGACCGGGGGTCTAACCTGACCCTAAACTGGGGTCCTAACTAATCCCTCACCTTGGAGGTACTGATAATGGTTCAGAGGTCCAAGTCTCCAGCCTAACCCTGTCTCCTATCAGTCCCTGAACCCTGTAATCAGTCCTAAGAAGGATTCTGATTACCACCAAAGGGATATGGGCTGATCTCTGCTAAATACACAGATTAGACATATAAGACAGACTGGAGAAAACACAGACTTGCATACACACTCAAACACAGAAGGAACATAAATGATCTGGGATATTAAACTCTAAGCAAGGTGAGCTTAAAACAACTAAGGAGCTCTTTAACTTAAGTCTATACAGATACAATCCTATCTGTGGTCTGCATGAAGAATTTCACTGGCAACTCCCAACACAGACAACCAGAGATTTAAAGGAAACCAATCAACAATAATTAATTGCAGCCGGGAGAAACTGCACCCAGTCCCAGAACTGAGCACAGACAGAATTAACTCCCTAACTGCCAAACACAAAGAAACAGCAACTCAGCTGTGAGAAGTCAGAATGTGCAACCGCGACGATCTTCGTGGCGATGCACACATGACAGTACCCCCCCTTCTACGAGGGGCCTCCGGACCCTCAGGGCCAGGTTTGCCCGGGTGAGTTCTGTGGAAGGTCCGCACCAAACGATCTGCGTTAATGTCAGACGCAGGAACCCACGTCCTCTCCTCTGGACCATACCCCTTCCAATGCACCAAGTACTGAAGGGACCGGCGATTCAGACGTGAGTCAATGATCTTTGACACTTGAAACTCCAAGTTACCATTGACCACCACTGGAGGAGGAGGTAGAGGTGATGGTATGACTGGTGCCACGTACCTCTTAAGTAATGACTTGTGGAACACATTTGGATTTTAAACGTAGGAGGGTCCAGACGAAATGCCACAGGATTAATTATGGAACTGATCCTGTACGGCCCGATGAATCTGGGGCCCAGCTTCCAGGAGGGAACTTTAAGTTTTATATTCCTGGTAGACAACCATACCAGATCGTTCACATTAAGATCTGGACCAGAAACTCTCCTCCTATCAGCCATACGTTTATAACGGTTCCCCATAGCACTCAGATTATTCAATACACCTCTCCACACTGAAGCAAGTGACGACGAGAAACGCTCCTCCTCAGGAACCCCAGAAGGGCCCCCCCATTGAATGTACAAAACTGGGGATGAAAACCATATGCCCCAAAAAACGGGGACTTACCAGTGGACTCGCTCCGCCTGTTGTTAAGAGCGAACTCTGCCAGAGGCAAGAAAGAAGACCAGTCCTCCTGGTTCTCTGAGACAAAACACCGAAGATAAGTCTCTAGGCTTTGATTCAGACGCTCTGTCTGACCATTGGTCTGCGGATGAAAAGCCGAGGAAAATGACAATTGCATCCCCCGACGTAAACAAAATGCCCTCCAAAACTTGGACACAAACTGAGACCCCCTATCTGACACCACATCAGAAGGCAACCCATGAAGTCTCACAATCTCCCCAATGAACACCTGCGCCAGAGTTTTAGCATTAGGGAGGGCAGGAAGAGCAATGAAATGTGCCATCTTACTGAACCTGTCAACAACCACCAGTATGACAGTCTTCCCTGACGACTGAGGAAGGTCCGTGATGAAGTCCATAGACAAATGAGTCCATGGACGCTCCGGAAGTTTCAAGGGTAAGAGGGTCCCAGACGGACGGGTATGAGGGGTCTTAGAGCGAGCACAAACCCCACAGGACGCGACAAAAGTTAAAACATCTTTATTAACGTTAGGCCACCAAAACCGGCGAGAAAGGAGATCTAAAGTAGCCTTACTCCCTGGATGTCCTGCTAAAGCAGAATTATGATGTGCCTCAATAACCTTTTGTCTCAACTGATTTGGGACAAACAGTCTCCCTGGAGGTCCTGCAGGGGCGTCCCCCTGAGCCTCTAACACCTCCTCCTCAAGCTCAGAACATACAGCCGACACTACCACCCCCTCCTGAAGGATAGGAATCGGGTCATCCATTTTCCCGGCCCCTGGGAAACTGCGAGACAAGGCATCCGCCTTAACATTCTTAGATCCAGGGCGATAAGTGACAACAAAATTAAACCTGGTAAAAAACAACGACCATCGAGCTTGTCTGGAATTCAGACGCTTAGCAGATTCCAAATACAGCAGGTTCTTGTGATCAGTAATGACGGTGACCGGGTGGACTGCCCCCTCCAAAAAGTGACGCCATTCTTCAAAAGCCAACTTAATGGCCAAAAGTTCCCTATTGCCGATATCATAATTCCTTTCGGCGGACGACAATTTTTTAGAAAAGAAAGCGCACGGATGCCATTTACCAGGGGACGGACCCTGGGACAATATTGCACCCACCCCTACGTCAGACGCGTCCACCTCCACAACGAACGGCTGTGATGCATCTGGTTGGATGAGAACGGGTGCCGAAGCAAAACATTTTTTCAAAGAGGAAAAAGCTTGGCAAGCTTTGTCCGACCATTTAGAAAAATCCGTCCCTTTTCTTGTCATGTCAGTGAGAGGTTTGACAACAGATGAGAAATTACAAATAAATTTCCGGTAGTAGTTAGCAAACCCCAGAAAACGCTGCAGAGCCTTAAGATCCTCTGGCTGATCCCATTCAAGCACTGCTCTCACCTTTTCAGGGTCCATACGGAAACCGGAGGCTGACACCAAGAAACCCAAAAACTGAAGTTCCTGTACGGCGAATACACACTTTTCCAGTTTGGCGTATAGTTTATTGTCTCGCAAGATCTGCAACACCTGTCTCACATGCTCCTGGTGAGACACAAGATCTGGTGAGTAAATTAAAATGTCATCCAAATATACGACCACAAACAGCCCCACCAGATGACGAAAAATGTCATTAACAAAATGTTGGAATACTGCTGGTGCAGTAGTCAGACCAAAAGGCATGACAAGGTTCTCATAATGTCCCTCCGGCGTGTTAAACGCCGTTTTCCACTCATCCCCCTCTTTTATCCTAATCAGATTATACGCCCCCCTGAGATCCAATTTAGAGAACCATTTGGCGCCAACAATTTGATTGAAGAGATCAGGAATCAGAGGGAGTGGATACGGATCTCGAACAGTAATCCGATTAAGTTCGCGGAAATCCAAGCAAGGGCGTAGGCCTCCATCTTTTTTCTTCACAAAGAAGAACCCCGCGGCCACTGGGGAAGATGAAGGTCTAATATGCCCTTTGGCCAGACTTCCGAAATATAATCTTTCATAGCCTGCCTCTCAGGACCAGAAAGGTTATATAACCTAGCTTTAGGTAACTTAGCATCAGGAAGTAAATTAATAGAGCAGTCATACACGCGATGAGGAGGCAACTCCTGACACCCCTCCTCAGAGAACACATCCCCAAAGTCCTCCAAAAAAGGAGGCAAAGTACTAGGCACGACCGCACTGATGACTGTGTTCATGCAGTTACTTTTGCAAAACTCCCCCCATTGGCTTATATCTCTGGACTGCCAATTAATCACAGGGTTATGTTTAACCAACCAAGGAAGTCCCAACACAATAGGAGTAGGTAGACCCTCCAACACATAACAAGATAATAGTTCCCTATGTATTGCCCCTACCCGAAGGTCAATGTTATGAACCTCATGAACAAAGCTACCTTGGCCGAGAGGCCTGGCGTCAATGGAGAATATAGGGATCGGTTTGACCAATACACTCAGATGCATACCTTGAGCCTGAGCAAACTGAGCGTCAACCAGATTAGCCCCGGACCCACTATCAAGAAGAACAGAAAATCTCTCCACTCTCGTACCAACCACCACCTCCACTGGTACAAGGAACTGAGAAGAACTAGCGGACGAAATACATACTCCCAGGTTGTCGTCCACCACACAACCTGGGATTAACAGTTTTCCGGCGACTTTTTGCTCAACAAGGCACGGGATGGACATCCCCCAACAAAATGTCCCTCTTTCCCGCAGAAGAAACACCTTCTAGTCCTGCGGCGTACCGCCAATCCCCTCCTACGAAATGATGTCCCTCCCAACTGCATAGGCTCCTCCGAACAGACAAGGGGAACCTCAACATAAGGGACTTTAGTAGTAGGTGGAGTAACAACAGGGGGCGGAGTTACCTCGCACCTCTCCCGGAGCCGTCTATCAGTACGGATAGCTAGGGCCATAGCAGCCTCCAGTGATGGAGGAGAATCATACTGAGCCAAAACGTCCTTTAATTTGTCAGAAAGCCCATGACAAAACTGGCTTCTAAGAGCTGGGTCATTCCACTGAGTATCTGTGGCCCATCTACGGAACTCAGAAGCAAATTCCTCGCCGGACGATCTCCCTGCTGTATCTTACGTAATTTTGTCTCAGCAAGAGAGACCCGATCTGGGTCATCATATACCAAACCCAGGGCAGTAAAAAATCGATCTACTGACTGTAGAGCCGGGGATCCCGGAGGAAGGGAGAAGGCCCAGGATTGAGGGTCCCCTTGTAGGAGCGAGATAACAATTCCCACTCTCTGCTCTTCACTCCCTGATGATCGAGGCCGAAGCCGAAAATACAATTTACATGCTTCCCTGAAGGTAAAAAATTTGTCTCGCCCACCAGTGAACCTGTCCGGGAGAGCTACTTTAGGTTCAAATCTGGTTTGCTCCGAGGGAGACAAAACTTTGGACTTAATGTCCGTCAGCTCCATGGATAATCCCTGCAACTGCAGAGCCAGCTGGGCTACTGGATCCATGGCAACTGGGAATAATTTTATGGCCAGTGAAAATGTCACGCGGTCTTATGATATGTGTACGATGTCAGTAAACTATTCTTAAAAGAACAACACTCTATACAACATATAGATTAGCAACATCAGCATGTAAATATAGAATAGATTTACCTGACACGATATCCGTTGAACTCAGGGTTAATCTTGAGGACTTGATACACTGTCACAGGAAAGAGGAGGACCGGGGGTCTAACCTGACCCTAAACTGGGTCCTAACTAATCCCTCACCTTGGAGGTACTGATAATGGTTCAGAGGTCCAAGTCTCCAGCCTAACCCTGTCTCCTATCAGTCCCTGAACCCTGTAATCAGTCCTAAGAAGGATACTGATTACCACCAAAGGAATATGGGCTGATCTCTGCTAAATACACAGATTAGACATATTAGACAGACTGGAGAAAACACAGACTTGCATACACACTCAAACACAGAAGGAACATAAATGATCTGGGATATTAAACTCTAAGCAAGGTGAGCTTAAAACAACTAAGGAGCTCTTTAACTTAAGTCTATACAGATACAATCCTATCTGTGGTCTGCATGAAGAATTTCACTGGCAACTCCCAACACAGACAACCAGAGATTTAAAGGAAACCAATCAACAAATAATTAATTGCAGCCGGGAGAAACTGCACCCAGTCCCAGAACTGAGCACAGACAGAATTAACTCCCTAACTGCCAAACACAAAGAAACAGCAACTCAGCTGTGAGAAGTCAGAATGTGCAACCGCGACGATCTTCGTGGCGATGCACACATGACAGTGGAATGGGTTGCCTTGTGAATCCAGCTTTCGAACCATGGTGTTATAGTGTGGTGTCTGGAGACAGCGTCATGAGTTTCAAAAGCGCAATGGGTTGTTTCTACTGTGGGTGATGCCTCTCATGCTATTTCAGTCTGCCCTAAGCGGGGAAGACGTTTTGCACGCTCAGTTGTCTTGGGTAGTGTTCAGACTAAGTTTTTATTAACTGTCACTCTGATATGCTCTCTGTCCTCATTTTCTGCTCAGGCTTTCGTTGATTCTGGAGCAGCTATTAACCTGATGGATTATGATTTTGCTAAACGTTGTGGGTTTCCCTTGATACCCCTACAGAAGTCTATTCCCCTACTGGGGATCGATTCTACCCCTTTGGCTGAGAATAAACCCAGTTTTCTACTCAGGTGATAATGAGGGTTGAACCTGATCACCAGGAGTGCTGCAAATTTTTGGTTCTGTATAATCTGCATGACATTATCGTGCTGGGTTTCCCTTGGTTACAGTCTCATAATCCTGTTTTGGATTGGAAATCTGTGTCTGTAACCAGTTGGGGCTGCCAATGTGTTAATACCAACACTCCTGTTTTTTCTGCCTCCCCCCAGGCTCAGGATGTTCCTGACTTTTTGATTGATTTTTCTGATGTGTTTAGCGAAAGTAAATCTGCATCCTTGCCTCCCCATAGGAGCTATGACTGCGCTATTGAATTAGTGCCGGGTAGTAAATTCCCTAAAGGTCGCCTTTTTAACTTGTCTGTACCTGAACATGACGCTATGCGGTCTTATATCAAGGAATCATTGGAGAAGGGTCATATCAGACCATCCTCTTCACCCTTAGGTGCCGGTTTTTTCTTTGTGGCCAAAAAAGATGGTTCATTAAGGCCGTGTATTGATTATCGTCTCTTGAACAATATTACTGTGAAATATCAATACCCGTTACCCTTGATTTCTGACCTGTTTTCCAGGGTGAAAAACGCTACTTGGTTTACCAAGCTTGACCTCAGGGGGGCGTATAACCTTATTCGCATTAAGTACGGGGATGAATGGAAGACGGCATTCAATACCCCTGAAGGGCATTTTGAGTACCTAGTGATGCCCTTTGGGCTCACTAATGCTCCTTCCGTCTTCCAGTCCTTCATGAATGACATTTTCAGGGATTTTGTGGACAAATTTCTGATTGTTTATTTGGATGATATCTTGATTTTTTCTAATGACTGGGACTCTCATGTGAAACATGTTCGAACTGTGTTCCAGATTTTGAGAGAGAATGCTCTGTATGTGAAGGGATCAAAGTGTCTTTTTGGCGTACAGAGGATCTCATTTCTGGGATTCATTTTGTCCCCATCTGTTATTGAAATGGACCCGGTCAAGGTTCAGGCCATCTGTGATTGGGTCCAACCTACTTCATTAAAGGCTCTTCAGAGATTTTTGGGTTTTGCCAATTTTTATCGTAAATTTATTGGTAATTTCTCGGTCATTGTTAAACCATTAACTGATTTGACCAGAAAGGGTTCTGATGTGGTGAATTGGCCTCCTGAGGCAGTCTCTGCGTTTCAGGAACTTAAGCAGAGATTCACTTCTGCTCCTGTTCTACGGCAGCCTGATGTTTCTCTGCCATTTCAGGTGGAGGTTGATGCCTCTGAAATTGGGGCAGGTGCCGTTTTGTCCCAAAAAGATCCAGAGACCTCTAAAAGTAACCCTTGTGCCTTTTTCTCTCGAAAATTTTCTCCTACTGAACGTAATTATGACGTGGGTAATCGGGAGTTATTGGCCATGAAGTGGGCTTTTGAAGAGTGGAGACATTGGCTGGAGGGAGCCAAACATCAGGTGGTGGTCCTTACGGACCATAAGAATCTGGTCTACCTGGAATCTGCCAAGCGACTCAATCCTAGACAGGCCAGGTGGGCCTTGTTTTTCACACGTTTTAATTTTGTGGTTTCCTTTCTTCCTGGCACTAAGAATGTTAAGGTGGATGCCCTCTCGAGGAGTTTCCTTGCGGACTCTCCTGAGTTATCTGATCCTTCTGTTATTTTGAAAGAGGGTGTAGTTCTTTCCGCCATCTCGCCCAATTTGAGACTTGCTCTGGAGGGGTGTCAGGAGGATAGGCCCGAGTGCTGCCCTGTTGGAAAATTGTTTGTCCCGGACCAGTGGAAAAAGAGTGTGATGTCTGAGATTCATTGTTCCGCATTGGCTGGGCATCCCGGAATTTTTGGTACCAGAGACTTGGTTAGTCGGTCCTTTTGGTGGCCTACCTTGTCTCGTGATGTCAGGGAATTTGTGCAGTCCTGCGGGACTTGCTCTCGCTCCAAGCCTTGCTCTCGCTCTAGTGGTTTGTTGATGCCATTGCCTGTGCCCAAGAGACCATGGTCCCATATCTCTATGGATTTCATTTCCGACCTTCCTGTTTCTCAGAGAATGACCACCATCTGGGTAATTTGTGATAGGTTTTCCAAAATGATACATCTTGTGCCATTACCTAAGTTGCCTTCCTCCTCTGAATTGGTGCCGTTGTTCCTTCAGCACGTGGTTCGTTTACATGGCATTTCTGAGAACATTGTGTCTGACAGAGGAGTCCAGTTTGTTTCCAGATTTTGGAGGACTTTTTGTTCTAAACTGGGTATTCAATTGTCTTTCTCCTCGGCATTTCATCCTCAGACCAATGGTCAAACTGAGAGAACAAACCAGACATTGGAGACTTATCTTAGATGCTTTGTGTCTGCTGATCAGGATGACTGGGTCTCTTTTTTACCTTTGGCTGAGTTTGCTCTTAATAATAGGGCTAGCTCTGCCACTTTGATGTCTCCGTTTTTCTGTAATTCTGGGTTTCACCCTCGATTTTCTTCAGGACAGACAGAGGCTTCTGTCTGTCCAGGTGTTGACTCTGTTGTGGAGCGTATGCAACAGATTTGGGACCAGGTAGTGGAGAGGTTGTCCCTCTCTCAGGAGAAGGCCCAGCGGTTTGCTAACCGGCATAGGACTGATGGTCCTCGGTTTAAAGTGGGGGACTTGGTCTGGTTGTCCTCAAAGAATATTCCTATGAGAGTAGAATCTCCTAAATTTAAGCCTAGGTTCATTGGACCTTATAAGATCATTGAGATTCTTAATCCTGTTTCTTTTCGTTTGCTTCTTCAAGGGACATTTAAGATCCATAACGTGTTCCACAAGTCCTTGTTGAAGAGGTTTGTTGAGCCAGTGGTTCCTGCTGCTGTGCCTCCTGACCCTGCTTTGGTTGAGGGCAATCTGGAGTATGTGGTTGAGAAAATATTAGATTCTCGTTTTTCTAGACGGAAACTCCAGTATTTGGTTAAGTGGAGAGGTTATGGTCAGGAAGACAATTCTTGGGTGTTTGCTTCGGACATCCATGCTAGGAGACTCATCCGTGCGTATCATAGAACTCATCCTGACCGACCTGGTTGCTCAAATGAGGGTTCGGTGACCCCTCCTCAAGGGGGGGGTACTGTTGTGAATGGGTTTGAGATGAGTTCTGAGCAGAGACTCCCTCTGGTGGTTACAAGCGGTACTGGTCTGTTCAGTGGAGATTGTGAGGACTGGGAATCAGGTGTTACTGACTGGTCTTATATAAGGGAGTCACCTTCCCATCAGGGTTGCCGGTGATCAATTGTTCTGGTCTGAATCCTTCATTCCTGTTTCCCTTGTAGCCTGCTGTGTCGTGTCTGCATCTCCTGCTAACAGATAAGACATTTTCTTCTTTTTGTTTTTGTACTATATTTTTGCATTTTGTCCTGCACTTCTTTGGGGGCCTTCTGGGTCCCCTTCGGGGCTTTTGCCCTCTCAGTTTAGTTCAGCCACTGATGTTTGTACTTTTGCTTTTTCCAGTTTTTTCAGTGGCTGCTGTTTTGATTTTGTTACACCAGAGAACTAATTTAGGTGGTAGAGGTCGTGTGATCTCAGGTGATTTTGAAATTAGTAGAGTTGGTGCTTTTCAGGGTTTTCTGGGACTGCAGTAAGTACCCTTCCTATCCTTTTCTATTTAGTTAGTTTGGGCCCCAGCGTTTGCTCATACTATTTTCTTTCTGTGTCAGTATTTCTTCTTGTCTAACCGCCATTACTTGTTTGGGGGCTTTCTGTTATCTTTGGGGTTCTGCTCCGGGGCAGATAGCTTTCCTATATCTATCTTTAGGTGTAGTTAGTTTCTCAGGCTGTGACGAGGCGTCTAGGACCAACGTAGGAACGCTCCACGGCTGCCTCTAGTTGTGGTGGTTAGTCAGGGTACTGCAATCTCATAGATTCCAACTGCTCTGGTGTATTGCCTTTTTTACCTGCACTCCTCAGCTACCGAAACATAACAGGTACACTAGATGCCAAAGAATCATTAGTAGGAACTCCTGTATATAGGCTTTTAACCAAATGGTCGCCCAAATTTTGTGACCTTCTGAATGCCATTGATGGTTTATTACCTATAAATTTTGTCAAAACTGGATCAGATTTCAAAATCTGCCAGTGTTTTGAAAGCAGGGCTCTAAAGCAATCACTTTGTCCATTAAATTGAGTAATAAACCGTACAGTATTATTATTGTATTTCAATGTACCAGGCCCATAAAGGGCATCATGGCGGGTAGTGTGCCAAGCTCAATTATATGCACGTTTAATCGACCTACGACTGTATCCACGTTCCAAGAACCTCGCACCCATGAATTCAGATTGTATATCAAAATTTTGGTCACTGGAACAGATACGTCTAAGACGCAAAAACTGTCCCAGTGGAATTGAATTAATTAAAGCACGAGGATGCGAGGACGAAGCGTGGACCAGAGAATTTACAGCCGTATGTTTTCTGAACAAATCCGTTTGCAAACAGTTATTCCCATCCCTCATTACACGAACGTCTAAAAAATCAATCAAGTTGGAATGATGAAAAAAAGTTAACCTAATATTAATTGAATTTTGATTAAGTGCAATAATGAACTCAGATAGCATATCCGCTGAGTCCTGCCAAATAAACAAAACATCATCTATGTAGCGTGTCCAAAAAGGGACACGCTCCATAGATTGAAAAATGTCAGATGAAAAGAGGTCCCTCTCCCAAAATCCAAGGAACAGGTTGGCATAGGCAGGGGCAAATGCTGCTCCCATGGCTGTTCCTTGGATTTGAAGGAAGAAGGACCCCTTAAAAATAAAAAAATTGTGTGACAAAGTAAATTCTAATAAATTAGTAAAAAACACAATAAATGCACGGGAAAAAGATGAGTGTTGCAAAAAATAAGTGACTGCTGCCATTCCATCTGAATGTCGTATACTGGTGTACAGTGACTCAACGTCACATGTCACCAGCAACGAATTCGATTCAACATGCAGACCATCCACCTTCTTCAAAAAATCATTTGTGTCCTTCGTGTATGAGGGAAGCGAAGTAACAAACGGCTGTAAAATGGAGTCGATATATTTATTGACATTTTCTAAATAATTACCTCGCCCTGATATAATGGGTCTACCAGGAGGAACCTCTTGGCTCTTGTGTACCTTGGGCAGCAGATAAAGAGTGGGAATGACGGATTCAGGAACCTGAAGGGCTAAGAATAACTCATTGGTGATAATTCCATCATCCTTAGAATCCCGTAAAAAGATCCCAAGTTCGTGTTGGAACTTCGATAAAGGATTGAAGGTTAACTTTTTATAACTTTTTACGGGATTCTAGGGATGATGGAATTATCACCAATGAGTTATTCTTAGCCCTTCAGGTTCCTGAATCCGTCATTCCCACTCTTTATCTGCTGCCCAAGGTACACAAGAGCCAAGAGGTTCCTCCTGGTAGACCCATTATATCAGGGCGAGGTAATTATTTAGAAAATGTCAATAAATATATCGACTCCATTTTACAGCCGTTTGTTACTTCGCTTCCCTCATACACGAAGGACACAAATGATTTTTTGAAGAAGGTGGATGGTCTGCATGTTGAATCGAATTAGTTGCTGGTGACATGTGACGTTGAGTCACTGTACACCAGTATACGACATTCAGATGGAATGGCAGCAGTCACTTATTTTTTGCAACACTCATCTTTTTCCCGTGCATTTATTGTGTTTTTTACTAATTTATTAGAATTTACTTTGTCACACAATTTTTTTATTTTTAAGGGGTCCTTCTTCCTTCAAATCCAAGGAACAGCCATGGGAGCAGCATTTGCCCCTGCCTATGCCAACCTGTTCCTTGGATTTTGGGAGAGGGACCTCTTTTCATCTGACATTTTTCAATCTATGGAGCGTGTCCCTTTTTGGACACGCTACATAGATGATGTTTTGTTTATTTGGCAGGACTCAGCGGATATGCTATCTGAGTTCATTATTGCACTTAATCAAAATTCAATTAATATTAGGTTAACTTTTTTTCATCATTCCAACTTGATTGATTTTTTAGACGTTCGTGTAATGAGGGATGGGAATAACTGTTTGCAAATGGATTTGTTCAGAAAACATACGGCTGTAAATTCTCTGGTCCACGCTTCGTCCTCGCATCCTCGTGCTTTAATTAATTCAATTCCACTGGGACAGTTTTTGCGTCTTAGACGTATCTGTTCCAGTGACCAAGATTTTGATATACAATCTGAATTGATGGGTGCGAGGTTCTTGGAACGTGGATACAGTCGTAGGTCGATTAACACTAGGACTACTGGACTCGTGACCCCGCCTAGAACTACTGAAAGGAGTCATTTTGACTCCTTGCTTGTTTTCGTTTATTTTTAGAGTTTCATTTGTGGTTATTTATTAATAATTATATTTTTTGTAATGTATTATTATTGTGAGATCCAACAGTAATGCTTTTGATTGTTTTTTTTTCTGCTTTTCTTATTTTTCTACAGAAAATAACAATAATTATAATAGACGTTTTTCAAACATTTTTTTTTATTCAAGTGCACACATATAAACAACAACTGAAGAACAAAAAGCAGAGAAAATGTAGGTGGAGGAGCATAAAAATGAAAATATGGTGCAGAATTCACCTTCTAAACATTTGGTGTTTCGCATTTTAGGCATTGCCTTTGATTTATGGCAGTACATTGCCCACACAAAGACTTACCACAAGTCTTACAATTGCCGACAGATCTATTTTTCTTGCACTTTTCTTTGATCTGGCAAAATTTTGTTTGAACCATCACTTCTGAGCATGTAGAAACTTGGGACGTGGAACCCTTTTCCCTATCTGTGACATAAGGACCACTCAACTCTCTCACAAGCGTTTGCAAAAATGCCTTGCGTGACATTTTTTGGTGGGTTATCTCATTGAATATTATCCATGCATTTATACCCGCAAAGTCTAAGGCATTTTCAAATGCATGAACAGGCCATCTCCTTGTGCATGTTCGTGTGGTATATTTTCGTGCCATCTGATCCACTACATCTACTCCATATTTTGTTTCATTGTAAAACTTTACCGTTTCTGGAGTTTTTTTAGCGGAATCAGACGCAACAACAACATCTGGATGGACGGAACTCAAAATGACAACATTTTTGTTGGGCTTTCCTTGATATACTGTAAGTGTAAAATTGTCTTCATTTCTAAACACTTTAGTGTTGTACAATTCCTCTTTCATGGATTTTATTTCTTTAGGCACTTCTCGCCTTATCTTGTTCAGTGTTCCCACGATGGTTGTTCCTTTGCTTTTTAGCTGTTTAGCTAATTTTACTGAAGTAAAATAATTATCGGTTGTAACATTGCGACCTTTTTTCAAAAACGGGTCCAATAACTTCATTACCACATGGTCAGCTAAACGGTCCTCAGCACGGCGTGTGTCATCTTTGCCTAGATAAGGGAAGCCATTTGCCAGATATTTGCTCTCCTTATCAACAGCTAGCCAATATTTGTGGCCATATTTATCTGGTTTGGAAGGCATGTACTGCGTGAATGGACACCTAGTTTTGCTTGGGAAAAGTTGCTCATCCACCGTTATGTATGGGCCAGGTTTGTAACACGCAATACAATTTTCAATAAACCTGTCCCACACAGTAGAAAATAGAGCAAACTTGTCCGTTTGCAGTCTCTCCGATCGAGTAGATTTCTCATCAAATCTGAGAAACCTCATAATTTCAACAAAGCGGTCCCTAGACATTGTCGCTTTGCAAAACGGTATTCCCCAGTCATTACACCAAATACTGCTAATCGAGTGACGGTTCGTGCCAGATATTCCACGAGCATAGAATATCGCAATGAATGCATCTAGCTCCTCATCAGATAGAGTAAACTGTAAATTATTGTTCCTGCATGCTTCTGCAAGCGTACAGTTCTTTATATGTGTCAATATATATGAATCAAAAATTAGCATAAGATAAGAGCCTAGAGTAAACAAGCTATTTTGTTCAGCATTACACAGTAATACAAGCAGGTAAAACACAAGGAAAATGTGAAAAGTTGACATGTAAATTGAACTACATCTATATGAACATCAGGGTAAATAAGACAGAGTGAAAAAATTATGCACAAAACTTTATAGCAACATTTAGTGACAAAAGGACCTCAAAATATAGTAAGGAGTCAAAATGACTCCCTTCAGTAGTTCTTGGTAAATTTTGAAAAAAACGCGCAAATTTTTCACCAAAATTATTTATTCTCACAAAATCTTTTTTCACATCATATTTGAGGAAAAGTCACCGAGTTTCAAGCTGGAATTCTGAAAAATGTAGTCACAGAAGAGAAATAAAAAACGAAAGGAGTCAAAATGACTCCATCAGTAGTTCTAGTGTTAAACGTGCATATAATAGAGCTTGGCACACTACCCACCATGATGCCCTTTATGGGCCTGGTACATTGAAATCCAATAGTAATACTGTACGGTTTATTACTCAATTTAATGGACAAAGTGATTGCTTTAGAGCCCTGCTTTCAAAACACTGGCAGATTTTGAAATCTGATCCAGTTTTGACAAAATTTATGGGTAATAAACCATCAATGGCATTCAGAAGGTCACAAAATTTGGGCGACCATTTGGTTAAAAGCCTATATACAGGAGTTCCTACTAATGATTCTTTGGCATCTAGTGTACCTTTGACTGGGTGTAAACCATGCGGTTCCTGCGTTGCATGCCCTAATGTTGTTAGGGCCCGCAATTTTCTTAGTTCTGACAAGACACGTTCTTATGATATCAGACACTGCATTTCATGCACATCATCTGCGGTTATATATTATGCCACATGCCCCTGCTCCCTGATTTATGTGGGCATGACTACGAGACAGCTCAAGATAAGGGTGCAGGAACATGTTTTGGGCATCGCAGCTGCTAAAGATGTGACTGATGTTGCCTCATTAAAGACCCTTCCTAGGCACTTCAAGATGTATCATAATTGCGATTCCAAATTGTTGAAAGTGATTGGCATTGATGTGTTCAAGAGTGGGATCAGGGGTGGTAATGTCAGTAAACGGCTTGCTCAAATTGAAACGAAATGGATATGGACTCTTCAAACAGTGTCCCCGTTGGGTTTGAATGAAAATATTTCCTTTGTCCCATTTTTATAGATCTTTAATATGGTTTTAACCTATGTTCATTTTTATTCTAGTAACCATATGGCTGTTTCAATCATGCGACGCATTTCTATCATCAAGAGATTTCTACTTACCGATCATTTATCCATCTCCAAGATATTGGTGGCGTGGGTTTTCTTTTTATGTTTGATGCTTTTGGTACAAAAATTCTTGTGATACATTTATGTATTGTGTTAACTTTTGTGAAGATATCATATGTGTCACATTATGTAAAGACATTGTGTTTTGTGTACTGTATATATGCAGTTTAGTACACTATTGTATAATAATTGTATCTATATGAAATTAGTGTGAGTTGTGTAATATCTTTGCATATTTTTGTAACTACTTCTTGCATCAATTTATATCGATTAGCATTGTGTAGCGTTAGATTACCTATTATGACGATACAATTTGGATGTTCTGCCTGCGTTCCTTTTAGCACTGCAGATTACGATATTTGGCGGTGCGCATGCGCGGGTTGTGGTGCTGGATATTGCCGTGGTAGCGGCGTCTTTATGCAGATGATCTGTCTGTTTTTCAGGTGGTGTCTTTCTGCATGACGCTGGCCGTCACGTCACTTCCGGCATTTGCGGCCTGCGCATGCGCCGTGATGCTATACACGTAACTGCAACTTGGATGATGGTGTTTATGTATGTTCCGGTTCTCGTTTTCGGCGCATGCGCCGTTGTGTTTTACACAGCTGTACGGCATTTATGCTGGCGGTCGCTGGGTTTAAATAGCCCTATTATTCAGTGTTTTTACATCCCCCTGACGAAGGAGTTATATCCGAAACGCGCGTCGGGGCGCGTTCTGACACTTCACGCTGGTCTTTTGCTCCCAGGTATAGCGGCATTTTTCTCTAGTGTTTTGTATTTGTTCATTTGCCCACAGTGGTCAGTACACACATACTTAGCGGTATTTGGTGTGCAAGTTTTTACTTTTTTCATTTATTCCACGTTTTTGTTGCACATCGTTAGTAATACGTCCTCATTAATACATTTAGTGTGCCATTGCACAGTTTAGATTATATGGTCATTTTATTGCACTAGTGTGATCATTGTTCACTAATTTTTATTTTTTAATTTTTTCTGTCACTATATTTGAGCTGAGTGATTATGCACTAGTACACTCAATTTATTTTAATTTTTGATAATTTTTTATTGTTCTGCTGATCATTTGATACATACCAGTGCAATTATTATGTTACTACACTGCACATAATTTCATATTTTTTTCATTTTTTAGTGTCTTGTGTATCAGTATACACGTTTACACTTGTGTACTTTGTACGCCATTGCATATAATTTTATTTTATTAATTTTTTATCGCTCTTGTTTGTATACACACTAGTGTTATTCTGTGTCAGTGCACAATATATTATTTCATAATTTTCTTCATCTTTTAATGCCCTCCTGGTTATTATATCCGAGCTAAATTGTTTCAACACAGCATATGTCTATTGAATCAACTTGTGTTGATATATTATAATCATATCATTGTGTGTTTATTACATTGTATCAGTCGTGATGTGTCTTTTTTAATATATTTTCAGTATATGGTTTTATCATTGTTTTCTTGAGCCCTTTTGTTTGATTAATAAAGGCTATTTCTTTATTTTGTGCTCCTGGTCTCTTTGTCTTTCTCCCTTCCATTAAGGCTTTCCCTTCCACACCCTGGGTGGTTCCTGACTCCACAGCCTGGACACTATGTGAGTTAGTAAGTGATAGTGACAGACTCCCACAAATTTACGCTGCGGACATTTTTCGCAGCATGTACAAGAGATTTCATAAAATTTTGTGCACTATGCTGACACAATAAAATGCAGCGGATTTTCCACTACGTGAGAATGGAGCCTTAGATTTTGAAGCAGATCCACATCTAAATCCAAAAGCTCTTTGTGAACCTAGTTTACAGCTGTGTTCACACAATCCGTTTGCGATGCATTGTTTTGGTTGCAAGGTTTCAAAAATGTAGCGTAAAAGCAGCAATTTTACAGAATTTTTGGAAAATTGTGGCTTGCACTGGAAATGCATCATGTGGACAAGTCCTACATTGAGTTCACATGATTTATCTGCATTGAATTTTTTTCTTTGCGTTTCTTTCTACTATTGTGGCAAAAAACATAACATCTCTGCAATGTGTTGACACAACTTTATTGCTTGCAATCTTCTGTGTCATTTAAAGCACTGGCTATGCAGAGCGCAGTACTTAAATTGCCACCAGCTGCTGCACTCAACAGCACTGAACTCTAATTAGTCAGTTCAACTCTGCAGAGCGCGGCAATGGAGCAGACTTTGTTACTGGCTACTGCGCTCGGTATAATGAAGTTGAATGTACAGAGCACAGCAGTCGGTGACCAAGCCAACTCATCTGTTGCGCTCTCATCTGCTGCGCTCTGCTGAAGCAGGAGTTGAACTGACAAAGCCAAACTTAATAGGAATTCAATGTGCAGAATACACAATTGTTGATGATTTGACTGCTGCACTCTCACAATGCACAATTGTTGATGATTTGACTGCTGCGCTCTCATCTGCTGCGCTCTCAGAATGCACAATTGTTGATTTGACTGCTGCACTCATCTGCTGCACTCTCAGAATGCACAATTGTTGATGATTTCACTGCTGCGCTCTCAGAATGCACAATTGTTGATGATTTGACTGCTGCACTCATCTGCTGCACTCTCAGAATGCACAATTGTTGATGATTTGACTGCTGCACTCTCAGAATGCACAATTGTTGATGATTTCACTGCTGCGCTCAGAATGCACAATTGTTGATGATTTGACTGCTGCACTCTCAGAATGCACAATTGTTGATGATTTCACTGCTGCGCTCAGAATGCACAATTGTTGATGATTTGACTGCTGCACTCTCATCTGCTGCGCTCTCAGAACGCACAATTGTTGATGATTTGAATGCTGCACTCTCATCTGCTGCACTCTCAGAACGCACAATTGTTGATTATTTGACTGCTGCACTCATCTGCTGCGCTCTCAGAACGCACAATTGTTGATGATTTGACTGCTGCACTCTCATCTGCTGCACTCTGGGGGGGGGGGGGATAAAAAGGGGGGGGGGGGGGGGGGGGGGGGGGAGTGGGGAGGGGGGGGTGGGGAGGGAGGGGGGGGGGGGGTGAAAAATAGGGAAATGGAATGAGGGGCGGGAGAGGGGCGGGGTACAATAAGGGGGCGGGAGGGAGGGAGGGGGGGAAACAAAAAAAGGGGGAAGGGGGGGGATAAAGCGGGGTGGGGGCAAAATAAGGGGGGGAAAGGGCTGGGGGGTGGGGGGAGGGAGGGGGGGGGGGGGGTAGGGGTGAGGAAAAATGGAGGGGGGGGGCAAGGGGCGGGGGGGGGGGGATGGGGTGGGGAAAAAATTAAAAGAAAAACAACAAACAAAAAAGGGTGGGGGGGGGGGGGGGGGGGAGGGGGGGGGGGGAAACATGGGGGGGGGGGGGAAAAGGGTGGGGGGGGGGGGGGGGGGGGAAAAGCAAATAAAAGGGGGGGGGGTGGATAAAAAGGAAATGGGGGGGGATAGGGGGGGGGGGGGGGAAAATGGATTCAAGGGGGGGGAAATATAAGAAAATAAAAAAAAAAGAGCGGGGGGAATGGGCGGGGGGGGGGGAAAATAAAGGGGGGGGGGGGGGGGGGAAGGGGGAGGGCTAATAAAAAAAAAAAAGGGGGGGGGGGGGGGGGGGGGGGATGGGGGGGGGGGGAAAAGGGGGCGGGGGGGGGTGGTTAGGGGGGGGGGGGAAAAAACAAAGGGTGGGGAAGACAACAACACGGGGGGGGGGGGGGGGGGGACATAAAACAGGGGGGGGGGGGGGGGGGGGGTGGGGGGGTGGGACCAAAAAAACAAAATAGACAAAAGGGGGGGCATAAGGGGGAGTTACAAGATTCTTATAAGGGCGTGATAAAAAGGGGAAAAAAATAAGGAGGGGGGTGGGGGGGCGGAAAAAGGTGGGGGGGAAGGGGGGGGGGGGGAGGGGTGGGGGGGGGAAAGGGGGAAGCATAAATAGGGGGGGGGGTGGGGGGGGTGGGGGGGGGGGGGGGGGGGGGGGTGGAAATAAAAAACGGGGGGGGGGGGGGGGGGGAAAAACAGGGGGAAGGGGGGAAACAAAAGGGGAGGGGGGGTTGGTGGGGGGGGGATATCATAATTAAATAGGGATGCGGGAGGGGATAAAGGGGGGGGTGGGGGGGGGGTTATAATGGGGGGGGGGGTATTTGGGGGATATAGGGGGGGGAAATGGAAAAAGGGGGGATGGGAAAGGAGGGGGGGGGGGAGGGGGAAATAAAAAATAGAGGGTGGGTGTATAGGGGGGGGGTGTATGGGGGGGGGGCAAGGGGGGGGGAGGGGGGTGAGGGGGGGAGGAATATTAGGGGGGGGGGGGGGGGTGGTGGGGAAGGAAGGGGGGGCAAAAAAAAGGGGTGGGGGGGAAGGGGGGGGGAGCAAAACAGGGGGGAAAAAAAAGAGGGGGGTGGGGGGGGGGGGGGGGATTGGGCAAAAACGGGGGGAAAAGAAGGGGGAAAAAGGGGAGGGGCGGGGGAAAGGAAAACAAAAAAAAAACAGGGGAAGGGGGGAAAACGGGGGGGGAGGGGGGGGGGGGGACCGGTAATAAATTATGAAATAGGCGAGGGGGGAACGGAAAAGGGGGGGGGGGAATAATAAAAAGGAAAGGGGGGCGGGTGGGGGGGGGGCGGGGGGGGAAGGGAAACAAGGGGGGCGGTGAAACATAAAAAAAATAAGAGGGGGGGAAGGAATAAGGGGGGGGAAATGGGGGCGGGGGGGGGGGAAAGGAAGGGGGGGGGGGGGGGGGGGGGCAAATAGGGGGGGGGTGGGGGGGGGGTACAAAAAGGGGTGGGGGGGGAAAGGGTGGGGCGGGGGGGTGGGGGGTGGGGGGGGGGGGGGGGGGATTAGGGAATAAGGGGGGGAAAGGGAGCAAGGGGGGGCGGGTGGAGGGGGGTAGGGGGACGGGGGGATAAGGGATAAAGGCGGGGGGGGGGGGGATAAAAGATTAAAAAAAAATAAAAAGGGGGGGGGGGGGGAGGGGGATAAACAAAATAGAGGGGGGGGTGGGGGAAAGGAAAAGTTATAGAGGGGGCGGGGGGGGAGGGAAAAAAGGGGGGGGTGAGTGGGGGAGGGGGGCAAAATAAGGGGGGGGGGGGAAAGAAATACAGAGAAAAACTCGGGGGGGGAGGGGGGGGCGGGGGGGAAAAAGGGGATGGGGGGAAAGTAGGGGGGAAGGGGGGAATAAGGGGGTGAAGGGGGGTAAAAGGAATAAGGGGGGGGGGGGGGGTCGGGGGGCACATGGGGGGGAAAGGGGGACAAGGGGCTGGGGAAAACGGGTGGGACATGAAAGGAGGGAAAAACAAGGTGGGGGGGGGGGGACGGGGTAAAAGAAAACATGGGGGCCTGGGGGGAAAGGGGGGGGGGAAAAAACAAAGGGGAAATAGGGGGGGGTGCAAAGGGGGGAAAAAAAATCGGGGGAATAAAAGGGAAATAAAATGGGGGGGTTAAGGGGGGGGGGGGAAAGGAGGGGGGAAAGGGGGGGGGTAGGGGGGGGGGGGGGGGGAAAATTTGGGGGGGGGGGGGTATATATAAAGGGGGGGGGGGCATGGGGGGGGGAAAACAGGGGGGGAGGTCGGTGGGTACGGGGCGGAAAAAAAGGGGGGGGGACAAAAGAAAATGGGGGGGAGGGGGGGGGGTGAAAGAAAAAGGGATAATATACGGTGGGGGGGGTGGGGGTGGGGGGCAAAAAAAAGAAACAAGGGGGGGGGGTGGGGGGCTGGGTAAGGGGGGGGGGGGGGGAAGGGGGGGGGGGGGCAGGGCGAGTGAAAGGGAGGGATGGGGGGACGCATCACCTACCTCAATAGGGGGGGGGGGGGGTGGTTATAGGAGGGAAGGGGGGGGGCGGTCGGGGCGGGGGGATAAAGTAAAAGGGGGGGGGGAAAAAGGGGAAGCCAGGGGTGGGCGAAAGGGGGAACGAAAATAGGGGGTGGGGGGGGGGGGAGGGGGGGGGAAAAAGAAAAATAGCTGGGGGGGAAGGGTGGAAAATCATGTTGTCAGGAGGGGGGGATAGGGGGTGGGATAATTAGGGGGGGGGGGGGGGCGGGGAGGGGTGGGGGGGGGGGGGGAAAATAAACAGGGGGGCGGGGGGGGCATTGGATGTCTGGACACGACCGTAGGGGGGGCAAGGGGGGGGGGAGGAGGCGGGGGGGGGGGTCCCACAATGGGGTCGGGAAGGGGGGGGGGGGGGGAAAAAAAAAAAAGGGGGGGGGGCACAAAAAAAGGGGGTGGGGGAGGGAGGGGGGGGGGGAGGGAGGGGGGGAGGGGGGGGGGGGGTGGCGGGGGGGGGAAAAAATGAATATAGGGGGGGATATACATAGGGGACAAAAACCCCATCATGCGCAATTGTTGATGATTTTTACTGCTGCACTCTCATCTGCTGCACTCTCAGATGCACCCAATAAAAAAAAAAATTGTTGATGATTTTCATGCTGCCCACTCTCTCTGCGTGCTGCGCTCTCAGAACGCACAATTGTTGATGATTTGACCGCTGCACTCTATCTGCTGCACTCTCAGAACGCACAATTGTTGATGATTTGACTGCTGCACTCTCAGAACGCACAATTGTTGATGATTTGACTGCTGCACTCTCATCTGCTGCACTCTCAGAATGCACAATTGTTGATGATTTGACTGCTGCACTCTCAGAATGCACAATTGTTGATGATTTCACTGCTGCGCTCAGAAGCACAATTGTTGATGATTTGACTGCTGCACTCATCTGCTGCGCTCTCAGAACGCACAATTGTTGATGACTTGACTGCTGCACTCTCATCTGCTGCACTCTCAGAATGCACAATTGTTGATGATTTGACTGCTGCACTCTCATCTGCTGCGCTCTCAGAACGCACAATTGTTGATGATTTGACTGCTGCACTCTCATCTGCTGCACTCTCAGAACGCACAATTGTTGATTATTTGACTGCTGCACTCTCCTCAGAACGCACAATTGTTGACGATTTCACTGCTGCACTCTCATCTGCTGCACTCTCAGAACGCACAATTGTTGATTATTTGACTGCTGCACTCTCAGAACGCACAATTGTTGATGATTTCACTGCTGCACTCTCATCTGCTGCACTTCATAACGCACAATTGTTGATGATTTCACTGCTGCACTCTCATCTGCTGCACTCTCAGAACGCACAATTGTTGATGATTTGACTGCTGCACTCTCAGAACGCACAATTGTTGATGATTTGACTGCTGCACTCTCAGAACGCACAATTGTTGATGATTTGACTGCTGCACTCTCAGAACGCACAATTGTTGATGATTTCACTGCTTGCCACTCTCAGAACGCACAATTGTTGATGATTTGACTGCTGCACTCTCAGAACGCACAATTGTTGATGATTTGACTGCTGCACTCTCAGAACGCACAATTGTTGATGATTTGACTGCTGCACTCTCATCTGCTGCACTCTCATAACGCACAATTGTTGATGATTTCACTGCTGCACTCTCATCTGCTGCACTCTCAGAACGCACAATTGTTGATGATTTGACTGCTGCACTCTCAGAACGCACAATTGTTGATGATTGATGCTGCACTCTCAGAACGCACAATTGTTGATGATTTGACTGCTGCACTCTCAGAACGCACAATTGTTGATGATTTCACTGCTGCACTCTCATCTGCTGCACTCTCAGAACGCACAATTGTTGATGATTTGACTGCTGCACTCTCAGAACGCACAATTGTTGATGATTTGACTGCTGCACTCTCAGAACGCACAATTGTTGATGATTTGACTGCTGCAACTCTCTAGAACGCACAATTGTTGATTATTTGACTGCTGCACTCTCAGAACGCACAATTGTTGATGATTTCACTGCTGCACTCTCATTGCTGCACTCTCAGAACGCACAATTGTTGATGATTTGACTGCTGCACTCTCATCTGCTGCACTCTCAGAACGCACAATTGTTGATGATTTGAATGCTGCACTCATCTGCTGCACTCTCAGAACGCACAATTGTTGATGATTTGACTGCTGCACTCTGCACACTGTAGGTGGTCTGTAGTGCGCCTCCGCTTCAGTGGTCCAAGATGATCTCCCCCCTGCCCTCTCCTACTGTAGACCCCACTGTAAATGCACTTGTGAAGCTAATTTGCATATGATTAAGAAGATTAATTTCTGTGAGACGCAGCATTTCCTATAATAATATTAGTATTCAGTGATATATTTGCTCTGTATAATATAACTTAATATAAAATAATACAAAGTGCTCAGATCGCTCACGTGCTGTGAGGTGGTCGCCTGCCCCTTGTTCTGTTCCTGAGCCGATGGCTGTAGGATTTGTATGGCCCACGTCCTAGATGAATCAGGCGTTAGCAGGAGACCAGGTGCAGTCACAGCCTCACTATTTACTTCTCTTTCTGTGTCGAGAACGACTCCATCAGAAATGACCTACTGTCAACCAGTGTAACACCAGCAAATATCTCTGCGCGCTGAAATCAAGGACGCGCCGGTCTCCACAGCTCTGCAAACTAATGACAGCGCAGGTTCAGTTAAGACCAAAGCCAGAAAAAAGGAAAGGTACGAATGCGGGGGGAAAAAAAAAGTATATTCTCTTTCTTTTTTTTTTTCCTCTTGCACACTTCTATAGGCATTTTTTGACAAAAAAATTAAAATGGTAACGCAAATAAATGAGGATCCTACAGAAGTGACCATCAGTAGGTGCATTTCACCAGTGCATGCACTCGCAGCGCCTCGCTTCTTGCAGGCAGAATTGCTATCTTTGCACTTTGTATTGTTTTATATTAAAATATTTTATACAGAGCAATTATATCACTGATTAATATTAATATTATGTAACGAGGACCTGTCACCAGGTCAAAAGTGGTCAGTTTTCGCTATTATACACTGTTCCCCTGAGTACTTTTTCAGTCTGCCATGTGGGTGTCCTTAGGGTGCTCGGCGTAATTGCCCTGTGACTCACAGCCCTTGGAAAGATAATAAATACTAACCGGAAATAAAAGGACCATCTCTCTGGAACCATATGGTGGATCTGAAAACAAAAATCAAAATGCCGAATACTCGGGATAAGCAAAAGTACAATAAAAGGAAAAACTGGCCATTTTTCACCTGGTGAATAGTCCTCTTTAAAGCAAGTCTCTATGAAAAATCATTGGTTGCCTATCCTGAATCCTGGTACCCCTCGCTAATCCACTTTTTCAGAAAGTAGTAGTAACAGGAAGGTAGAAGAGTACTTCTGTTAGCCGTTGTGTAGCAACGCCAGCGTGCCAGTGTGCATTCTAGCCAAATACTGGATGTTCTGTCCCGACAAGACAGGTGTGTGGTTCATCCCCTTCCAAAGGTCTATTACCATTTGCACAATGATGGTCCGAACCCCTCCGCATTTACCATACTTCAGGATGAATTCAGAGGAACGATATTGTCCATCTGAGTTGAATCAGTTTTCTTTCTTAGTGCATTAGGTTTCTCACTGATCCATTGACTAAGATAGAGGAGACTCAGCCAAGAATCAGACCAAAGTACCATGAATTGTACAATCTGCCTATGAGGAAAAGTGCACATGTGAATTGGACCCAGGTTATTCTCGGTCCGTGTTCAGTCGTTCTGTGCTTGTACAGGGTTTGCACATAACACTGTGTCCAGAGGTCTGATCTCCTCTATGTTATATTGGAAAGGACTGGATCCCAGCTACAGGATACTATGAGGGAACTTGATTTATAAAACTTTGGGCCAGCATTCTTGCTGAAGACCCGGTTTTAGCAACACATTCACCTGGAAATCTTCCTACCGTGTACGGTGCTGGTTATACATCATATTTATATTGCCAAATGACTGACAATTCATAGTTTATGGAAGTCTCCCGTCTCTTGTTCTACCTAGAAAAATAGTTAGTACGATTTGGAATCCACTTTTCTAGATCTAATCCTTCACATAATAAAGATCTAGACTATTGGAAACCTGGGGGGGAATACTTTCATATAATTTTTTTTTCTTCATATGAACAACTGGTTATTTTAATTGGTTGACATCACAAGAATTATTTAGTGATATACAACCACCTCGCTAAAGTTTTAATTATTTTTCATTCTTTTTCTGAATTAGTCAATTTATAGTTCCCCCTACCATATTTCACTTATTTATTTATTTCCCAAATTTACCGGTACTTTTTTCCTCTCTACTTGTGACTTTCCTTTCTTTCCCCCTTGTAATCCTTTATGTTTTAAATCGTAAATAGTAAGAAAAAAAATAAATTATATGACCCGTTCTCTTTTTGAATGAAAGAAGAAACGTATTCACTATGTATTTTCAGGGACAACATTATGAAGAAGAAAAGAGAGCGCTGGGTCACGAGGTGATTGCCCTGAATAACCATTTGCTGGAGGCCAAGGTGACAATTGACAAACTATCAGAAGATAATGTAAGTACTGATTTTGTGCATGGTAATGGAGTAGTTCAATTGCCAAAATAGTAGAATGTGGCTCCATAAACTGGAAAAATCTTAGTTACTTACTGGTAATGGGATTTTACAGAGTCCATGACGGCATGACCTGAGAGGGGATCAGCCCATGAGGGACAGGAAACCTACTGAATAAAAGGGCAGTATCGCTCCTCCGCATCAGTTGGGTTTCAGAGCATGAGAGGACCTCCAGACAGTCATTAATATGACCATCACCAATCAACATTTCTAATTATACACCCCTATTGTACTGCACACCAACTAGTGATAAAAAGGGGGGGGGAATATAATGGTGCTGTCACGGGTTCTGTAAAATCCAGTTACCGGTAAGTAACTAAGCTTTTTTCCCCTTCTCCCATGACAGCACCACCTGAGAGACTTGTATGGAAAAAAACTCTTAGGGAGTGATCAACACTTGCAACACCTTTCTCCCACAGGACAGATCAGCAGAGTAAGATAGATTAAATCGATAATGCTTATAGAAGGTGGAAAAAGAGGACCATGTCGCTGCCTTACATATCTTGTCGATAAACACTTCCGCCTTCCCAGCCCAGGAAGTCGCTAGGGCCCTGGTTGAATAAGCCTTCAAGTTCTTTGGAACTGTTATATTGCCTGAGGAGGGAGTGGGCTAAGCTAATGACGTCCCTGATCCATCTAGCTAACGTACCCCTTGTTACCTTGAGGCCTTTCCTAACTTCCTGTAAGAAAAAAAATAAGGATTCACTCTTCCTCCATTGTTTTGATCTAGCCAAATACTTTACCAGGCTCCGTTTACCATCTAGGGTGTGAAGCCTCTGCTCCTCTGCATTCTTAGGATTCCTAAAAAAAAGGAGGGGAGAACAATCTCTTGGCTCCTATGAAATTTAGATGCCACTTTCAAAAGATAGGCCGGGTCTGGTCTCAATATTACTTTATCTTCAGTGATCTGTGTAAATGGGTGGTTAATCAATAGAGCTTGCAAGTCACTGACTCTACGGTCTGATGTTAGGGCCACCAATATTACCGCCTTTAAGGTGAGTATCCTGACTGGTAATCCATCTAAGGGCTCAAACTGAGATCTAGTTAATGCTTCCAAGATCAGGTTTAGATCTCAGGGAGGCATTCTTGGGGCAAGCATCATTCTAGATCTGTCACATGCCTTAATGAACCTCATTATCCACCTATCTGCTGCCAAATTATAATTATACAAGGCCCCTAGGGCTGTCACCTGCAACTTAAGAGTGCTAGTGGTCAGCCCATATCCATACCTTTCTGAAGAAATTCTAATATGGTCTTTATCAGAATTTTACCCTTCAAGGATTGCCCTGAACTAGACAAGAATTTTGCCCATGTTCTACTGACTTTCTGCTCTGGCGCAGAGTAGAGACTAAAGGTACTGCCACACTAAACGTTCCCGCTAGCGATCACGATAACAACGCATACTAATGTGATCGCTAGCGGGATCGTTTCAATATCGCTAGTACCTGCCAAACTTAGCGATGTCGTTAAGGACGCTATCGCGGTTAGCGATCTCCTTAACGACTTTAGCGGTACCAAAATACCGCACATCGCTCACAAAAAGGTGCCACACTCAGCGATATATACTCACCAGCGGGACGCCAACGATAAAAATAGGGTCCGGAACGATGAGAACGATGAACGAGATCACAGCAGGGGCCACTTTGCTAGTACATGCCACACACAACAACGTCACTAACGAGATCGCTAAATAGTGACGTTTTTTAGCGATCTCGTTAGCGACGCTGTTTAGTGTGGCATACCCTTAAGCTTGGGGAGAAGCCCTTTTGGATTAATAGTGCCCTTTCAAACTTCAGGCCATCAAATTAAGGCCCTAGTTCTGAGGATGAAAAACTGGGCCATGCCGGAGAAGATTCAGGACATCTGGGAGGACCCATGGATCAGATATGGATATCATCCTCATCCACATGAATCCTGGTCTCTTAGGCCAAAATGGAGCAATTAGAATTATCCTTGATCTCTCCTTCTGAACCTTCCTAAATACTGCAGGAATCAACATCAAATGGGGAAAGGCGCAGGCCAGGTTGAAGTCCCAGGGAATGTGCAGCGCATCCACATAGGAATTTTCTCTCGGATTCAGAGAGCAGAAATTTTCTGTTTTGCTCGTTTACGAATAGGTCTACATCTGGCTGCCCCCAGCATTCCACAATCTGCTGTAATATCAATGGATTCAGTTCCCATTCTCCCTGCCTTAGCTCATTTTGATTGAGGAAGTCTGCTCATTTGTTATCCTTCCCTCTTAGTACTTTCAGTGCCAACTGATGTTGTTCCACAAACTAAAGGATCTCTTCTGTAACCAACATCAGAGGGCGAGATCTTGTGCCCCCTTGATGATTGATGTAGCCAACCGTTGTCCGGTTGCCTGACATGATGTGAACATGATGCCTCTGTAGGTGGGGAAGGAGCTTCACTCCTGCATTTCTTTCTGCCAACAACTCTTTCATATTTGAGGAATAGTCTTTGTCCTCAACCAGACTCCCTGGACTATGTAATCTCTGAGATGTGGTCCCCATCCCTCCAAGCTTGTTGTGATCACATCCATGATCTGATAGAACCAAGGGACTCCCTGCGACAGATTCTCCAATTCCAGCCACCAAGTCATGGAATTGATAGTTACTGGGGAAAGTGTTATCTTTCCCTCTAAACAGCCCTTGAGTCTCATTTCTCCTTTCAGAAGGTCTTGCTGTAAATATCTGTAGTGTAGCTGGGCCCACTGGACCGCAGGAATACAGGAAGGTATTGTCCCTAGAAGTGACATTGACTTCCTTAGAGTCATAACCAGTTTGGTAACTGCTGCTGATATTAGGGCTATTACCTTGTTTTTCTTTTCTTCCAGTAGACAACAAGTCTGTTCTCTTGAGTCTAAGATAAGCCCTAAGAAAGACTGAATCCTTTGCGGTTCCAGTTTTGTCTTCTCCAGATCTCATAACCAACCTAGGTGGGTCAGGCTAGTTCTGACCTTAATTAGTTGGTAATTGCAGTGTTCTGCCGAGCACCAAAAAGTCATCTAGATATGGAATTATTAAGATATTTTGTTCTCGTACATGTGCTGTAACTTCCAGAATAATCTTGTAAATACCCTTGGGGCCATATATAGGCCAAAGGGTAGGGCCCTGTACTGAAAGTGCCAGACTTGCTTGTTTATATACAAGGATACTCTCAAGAATTGTTGGTCTTTCACATAGATTGGGACGTGGAAATAAGGGTCCTTTAAGTCCAGGACACTCATATAACATTGTGGGAACAGCATTTTTATGGTCGATCTTATGGACTCCATCTTAAAGGGCCTGTAGACCAGAAACTTCTGTCCTTTCAGATTGACTATGGTCCTTTAGGTGCCGTCGTTTTGGTTTTTTTTTTAAATCAGGAATAGGGGAGAATAGAATTCTTTCCCCCTGCTGCTCCATCAGAACTTGTTTCTGTACCAAGCTTAATACTTCTATCTCCAGGGCTATCTGTTCCACAGGATTCCTGGGAGATGATATCCTGAAGGTGTGCCGAGGGATAGATCTGACTTCCAGTTTCAGCCCTGATCGTATTATTCCCAGAATCCAGGTGCTTAATGAAATCTTCTCCCAGGCAGGCCAGAAGTGGGATAGCCTTCCTCCTACCTGGGGAAGCCCGTCACTTAGAAGGCTTTCTGGCCTTAGAGGAAGGGTCCCTGAACATGAGGCCTCCACTTCTTGGCTTCCTCTCCTTCCACTTTCCTTGTTCTCTGAGGGATTTGTTCCCATTATATCTCTCTTGCAGAAGGAATATGGAATGGACACACTGGGAAATCCCTTTTTCCTGTCTGCCGCCTTGTCTAGAATATCATCAAGTGCTTTTCCGAAGAGATACTTTCCCTCGCATAGGACCGAACATAATTTGGCTTAGATTGGACATCCCCAGGCCAGCTCTTGAGCCATAATGCACTATGGGCGGCAATTGCTAAATTCGTTGACTTGGCTGCCAACCTGACTGAGTCTGCCGAAGCGACAGCGAGGAAGGCAGCAGCCTCTTGAATTAGTGGGAGATTGGCCAATATCTTATCTCTAGGAGTGTTGTTCTTAATCTGATCCTCTAGTTGCTGTAACTAAACCATCATTGATCTGGCTGTGCAGTTTACTACTATTGCTGGCTTCAATGCCCCCCACTGAAAACTCCCATGTTTGTTTCAAATATATCTCTGCTTTTTTGTCCAGGGGGTCCTTAAGAGTGCCAAGATCATCAAAAGGCAAGGTAGATCTTTTGGAGAATTTTGCCACTGCTACATCAATCTTAGGGTTTTTATCCGATATGCCTGTTTCTTCTTCATCACATGGGTACCTCCCCTTTAATGATGATGGTAGCAGACCCTTTTTCTCAGGTTTTTCCATTCTCTATCAATGAGCATTTTAATCTTCTCATTGACGGAAAACGTGCGCCTTCTCTTTTGCTTCAAACCCCGAACATGATGTCCTGAACCGCTCTAGTGGTTTTAGAGTCTGCTATGCCCATGGTTGTCCTGAAGGCTCTTACTAACTTGTCCGTGTATTCCGCCAGAAAACTAGGTCTACCCCCTGCATCACTATCCGAGCTGAGATAGAAGAGGCGTCTGATACATTTCTATCCTCTAATATTACTGATCCATCTGAATCAGATGCCTGTTTAATAAGTCTCTGATTTATAATTTAATTATGGATTTTAAATCCATAGCAAAGCTGGGTGTTTCTTCAGATGGTCGTCTGAATACAATCGGGACACAGTCTCTTTATATATACATATGTGTTGGGTAAATTGACCCCGCACAGCGCATATTCTTTATTATTCTGCTTGGGCCTACACTTCATGGGTCTTCCCTAGTAAAAAATACATAGAGAAAAAGGAACTGTTTAACCTGGTGCACTTTCATGGAGATCACTCACCATTCTGACTTTCAGTCTAGGGTACCGGAGATGAAGGTTGGATAGGTTCACATGATCGTTCTCTCCTGAAGTTGGTGGACTCAGGACCTGCCCTGTTCCTCTGGTCGGTCTTGCTGCCACTGCTGTGTCCCCGACTGTGGCGCAGCTGCTGCTGACACTGCTGCTGCAGTAGCTGTTGCTCTTGAAGCTGCTCTTGAAGCACACCAATTATTAGGATGAAGCTGCTGCAAGGCACCACAATACTGTGACCATCCCTCTTATATTTTGCGGGATGGTCATGCCATACCTCCGTTCCGGCCCTCTGCTTTTACCGGGTCAGTGAGGGTCAGCAAGCCCTGTGCATGCACAGCCCCGGAACGCTGCATCACTTTCCAATGTGCTGAGTCATCAGGGAGCCCCGGATATTTCATCCCACATTCTGCACATGCGCAGACCTAGGCGGCCATGTTTTCCGGCGCACTCATCACTGAGGCACACCAGATCTTCTACCAGCGCACCCGGCGCCTGCACAGTCCCCGGCAGCATGTCCTGGTGCACTCAGCACAGGGTAATCCGATAGCCTCGGCGTGTGCAGACCTGGGACCTCATTTCAGCAAGAGAATTTTACCAAGAGGTCTCTGCCTGCATGCTGCAGCACACCCCAACCTCCTGACCTGCGGTGCATCTCCAGTCTGGAAGGCATCCCGTCCATGGACACCCTCCATACCTGGGTAAGTCCTAAACATATCGCTCTTCTTAGGTTTCCTCAAGGTCAGGAAACCAAACTAATGCGGAGGAGAGGTACCGCCCTTTTATTCAGTAGATTTCCTGTCCTTGATGGGTGGATACCCTCTTCTTAGGTGGTACTGTCATGGGAGAAGGTGAAAAAGAATTGAATGTCTAGTTCTTTAAGCTGTTCCAACATAAATAACTGGCACCAAATTCTAAAATGAGATGGTGTATCTAAGATGAGATACGACGTTGCAGCCGACGCCTAGACTGAGGGCTTGATTCAGTATTTGATTTTGTTTGGGTTTTTTGCTTTGATTGACAGGCCACTCCCCTTGTTGCCATTGTTGCTCTGGGTTTGTCTCATCAGAAGAGGCAACACATGCGCAGTAAGCTCCTGATGGCGTTGCGTTGCCGGTCCACTGATCACTCAATGTCTCATTAGGAAGTTACTGCGCATGTGCCGTCTCTTTTGAGGAGACAAACCCCGTTGCAATGACATCGCCGGCACAGGGTAGATGGATCACTGAGACAAAAGTCACCTGTCAATGTAAGGCTAGCGGCCAGCAATCCGAAATTAAAAGAATTTTATCACTGTAAAATGGTATGCAGGTAAACACCATTTATATTATCTCTTCGGTGTATTACTTTTACTCTAAAATAAAGCCAATTGTTCCTTTCATAATTTCATTTTTTTTCTTCTTTCTGAATTATATGAGCTTGGAAACATTGCACTCAGGAGTTTTTTATTACTTCTGCTTCATTGTTAAAGGAGCCACACTTTTCTAAGAGGTGAACGCAATACCAGACACAACCAATAGAAAAGTATGGCGCTATTACCAGTTACTGCAATCTGATTTAACCCTGCTGCTTCTTTTTTTCCTTAGGAATTGTACAGGAAAGATTGTAACCTAGCCTCTCAGCTGTTACAGTGCAGCAAAAGCTACTACAGAGCACACAAACTATCCGAGGTGAGACCCAATATCTCCCCATACAGTAGTTTTATGTAGAGAAAGCTACAATTGAGTTTCGAGTTTAGACCACGACCAAGGGGAATTGAATGGTGCCGCAGGTATGAATCCAGCTACTCCATTCACACTGATGAAGAAAGCCGACTGCAGGGTCATAGACTTGGCTGGAGCAGAAGGGCATCCGGTTATATCACTTAACTCCTTCTGTTCACGGTCCTGCAGCCAAAAGGTAAACAGGCCACAGATCCAGCTGTTTTGGCAATCGGTATGGGTCTCATTCGTGAGACCCACACCCATCTATCTACCAGTTCTCACCTTTCCAATTTGGACTGTCTTTTTCTTTAATATACACATTTGGAAGATGTGGTCTTCTGTATATATTTCTACATAATGGCTGTAAATAGGATGAGTCCGAAAAATTAACATTTCTTGGCGTCTGGCAGTTCTGGGCAGTGGATGGGCTGACGATTCACAATCCACACCCTACAAGACGCTGCCGCACATAGAAAACTATTAATTTGTGAGTTATAAAAAATTATCTGTATTAAATGTTGGAAATGTTCATTATGGGGTTTTCTGATTTCCGTTCATCTTTGGTTGATTGCATAACGGGACAATTCCCTGTCTATACTTCCTGTGTGTGTGGCATAGGGAAGGCGCATGGGAGATGTATTTATGGGGTTTTCCCAGAAATGAAAATCAACACCTGCCCACGGTCTAAGGGAAAAATTACTAATCAATAGGGGTCCAACCACTGGCAACCCCAGTTATCCCGAAAATAGGGCTATCCCGAGTTATGTTTTGCTTGGATCAGAAGTTGAACGTGCGCACCTCTGCTACTTCACTGTCCATAGGACTGCCAGAAATAGTTGAATATTGTCCTCTGCTTTCTCCAACAATAAAACGAGTAGAAGTCAAGCATGTGTACCTCAGCTCCCTTCAAAATGAGGCTCGGCAGTGCCTTTTTTTTAGGATTGGGGTTGTCGGAACCTCATCAAGCAGTAGGTTACCCCCTTTCTGTGGATAGGGACACTGGCCACATTCCTATTTATTAGCCAAAGTTTGGAGAGACTGGAAAGGGCAGTACCTGCTGTGCTGGACTGGGTGCAGCCATGTATTTACAAGTCACGCATTCATCACTCGCAGCCCATAGCGGGTCCAGTTATTATTGGCCAATCTCATCCCTGGGGCTACAACATTTAGAAAAGTGGTCGTCTAGTGGTTACAGCCTTGATAAAGATAACCAAGAAAGTAAGATTGATTGGTAACTTTTTCTGCATTGTTAAGTGAAGGAGTTAATTTCTTATATGTCTTCTCTTTTTCTGCAGCTCCCAGCTGACTTTCAGGAAAGAGTAAGTGAACACTTGGAAAAACATGGGTGTAAACTAAGTGTGCCCCTGTCTAACACCTCATATGCTGACAGCATTCCTACTTGTGTCATTGCTAAGGTGTTGGAAAAAACCCGATCCCAGTAGCCTGTCTTCACATCTGTCAAGTGCTTCAATGAGAGACCTTAGCTATGAGCATGAGCGAGTTCAAGAGCCCGAGGAGAAACTCCGGCAGAGACCGCAGTTCAAGTCCGAAATTTACTGCAGCGACACTGCTCTCTATTGCCCAGAAGAAAGGAGAAGGGATCGGAGGCAGAGCTTTGATGTGCAAGTTAAAGATGAAGTCTTCTTAAGATCCCAGAACTCTACAGACAGCACCGTAGAGGATGGATTCCACTCGAGCTTCTCACATGAAGCCTTCAATGAATATGTAGCCTCCTTACCCACATCCAGTTCATATTCGAGTTTCAGTGCTACGTCCGAAGAGAAGGAAAACAACCAAGCCAACACTTTAACAGCCTCTCAGCAGGCCATCTACATGGGCAACAGGGATGACCTGTTTGAACGCAAGTCTACCACAGGCTACGAGAATACTGCAAGTCCAAGATTTGTAAAATCCAAGTCTGTCCAGCACATGGAACACAGTCCAGAAAATACAGCATCTCCCCACTTCACCAGATCCTCTTCCTATGTAGAGGAGCCTTTTCATTTCTCCAGAATCCGTACGCAACAAACACTAGGTGCTCACAAGTCACACAGCGAGTGTAGAAGCTCCCATCTCTCCGAAGATGACTTGCCAACCAGGTGGAGGCAACTAAGCGTGGAAGATATCGGCGCCTACTCTTTCAGCAATGATGGTCGAATATCGCAGTGCAGTTTCACGGAACAGTATTTTGCCCCCAGTCCAGTTAAACAGTTGGAAAGCAGGATGAGCCCATTGTACGCAAGCTATAAACAGGACAGCTTTTCGGAAGGGGAAGAAGTTTGTCAAAGCAGAATGGGAGACTCGTGCTTTCTCCGTACAGACTCTGGCTTGAAAATAGACATCAGTGCCAGCTGCAAACAAGAAATGCTGTCTACCTTTAAGACAAAAGAAGCAAGAGACCAAATAAGCGAGAGGATGTCCGTTCAGATAGGGAATAAGAATGTAGATCCCAATGCCACAGCCAAGAGGGAATACGTTGATGTTAGTCCCAACAGCTCTGCGGAATCTCTTAGTCAAAGCCCTATGGAGGTTTCGGACGTACACCAGTCTTCCATTGACCAAGGACATGCAAGCTTTCATGGCAAGTCCCAGCAATTCCAAAGAACTGGAAGCATTGGGTTAACGAGAAAAGATAGTCTTACAAAAGCACAATTATACGGGACACTGTTGAATTAGCGATCTTCCAAATTGCAATAAGATTGCCAAGAGTGGACAATGGATTCTGGGATGTTTATGGAGTTTCCATTGAGCCAGTATTAACATTTCTCTATTAAGTGTTTGTGTATCTTGCACTTTTGTGGAAAGCTTCCAATATCCAACAAATGACCCTGTACATATGAGATTTACCTCGCTGCGTATGTGCATAAGGCCATTCTATAAATATAAAGGGGGAGGATGTCAATTACAAATTATAGAAGCGGCATAGGGTTATAACCAAAGTAAAACAAAAACAAGTCAAGAAACAATGAAGTAGCCATTAATTCTAAGAATACCCAGGAAAAGTCACAGTCCTACAGCAGGAAAACCAGATGTATCAGGGTCCTAGATTACATGAGCTGTATGATATGTGCCACTGATTTAGCAGCTCATCTTTATCTCGGCCTTAGCTTGCAAAACTCCATATTGACTATTCAGCCGAAAACTTGACCCCCTATTTCCTTCATTTTTTTTATATATATAAATGCTTTGAACCAAAGCAAATTTTGGCTACAATCATTACTCAAAATCCGCTTCAACTGGGGCCTCATATTTTATGTGAAGGCACAATATGCAAATTGCATTCATTTTTCACACTCTATGGCACATGAAGTAGGCTTACAAGAAATTCACAGCCATGACTCGCAAGTAAGCAGAAGGGTTCATGAGGTCCAAGTCCTTATTTCTATTATTTAAAAACTAAGGCCACAATTTCTTAAGACTGGAGATTTGCACACCAGTGTTAATGACGGGTGCGCCAAATTCATACAGAGGCCTGCGCCCTCTTTAGTGTATCTGTGAACTGCCGTGCACCTTTGCCAGAAATATATCGCAGCCAGGGTGGGGCGTACATCAGTCACATTTACACCACCTTGTGTTATGTATTGTGAAGAATTTGCCTGGAGCAATTGGCCTCGCCCTGTCCATGCTCCATCCATTTTTCAACTAAACTATAAAAGTCGCAACATTTTTCTGCAACTTCGAGTTGTTGCAAAAAATTTGCGACATTTCAGAATTTTGCAGAAAACTTCTGGATGAATCTGTCACCAAGAGTGCACCAACAACTCTAAGATTGCTGGATTGTAGTTGGGAGGATATTCTCCATGAATGAAGATATGGATAAGTTCATGTTCAGTCTCGTTTAACTGTTTGCTCCTCTCCGGGCTCATTGGTTTAGATAAAGCAATTTTATAATGTGAAAAAATTTTTTTCTAAAATTAAAAAGGTTGTTTCCCTTTCAGAAAACCTTAGTCCCCAGGTGCAGTTTGTTGTAAAAATTACTTTACTCACTGTCCCTAGGTCCACTGACGACTCTCTGCTGTTGCTCCTGGTATCTGATATTGACTACAGAGGTAACATCTTGTCAGAAGTGAGCTCTGCCCTTGCTGCTGAGCTCATTGGCTGCAGCCAGTACCAGACACTGGGAGCAGTGACGGAGACGCAATGTTGGAGGGTTGTTTGTTTTCATATATAACAAAGTGTGCTTGAGGACCAGCATTTTCTGAAAAAGTTTAACCCCTGTAAATAGTAAAATGTTTTATTGGCTACCTGAGTTTTGGTTGAAGGAAGTCAATTACTGAAAAGTAACAGTACCTAGGGGGAGGTCCCTGTATTTGCAATATCCATTAGTCCCACCCATGCTTTAGTTCCAGCTAAACAGATTTGGAGAAAGATGGGTAAAAGAAACACAAAGCGATAAGAACAAATTTAATTGGACACCAATGTTTAGTGGAAGATCACAATTTTTTTGTTCCGAGTTGTTTACAATGTTGATGACCTTCTGACATGTTACAGTGCCTAGAGGAGGTCCTTCTGCCCCTGGTTACACCCATGCCTTTGTCCCATCCTGTCGGATTCAGAGAACAGGTGAAAAGAGCATCATGTTGCATCATGAGCTATTGCGTGCATGTGATACAAGGCTACTAATTCAAGAATTTAAGTAGAATGCCGGTTAATTCTTCATAGATCAATATAAAGTTGGCCCTGAGGCCTTCTCAGTTGTCTTGCAGGGAATCTTGGTATTAATTCTGCCAATAACCACATTCTGTATTCTTCATGGCCAATGTTACAACAAGTGGAGTGGTTTACCAAGATATTTAGTGGTCAGTGCAGGAGAATGAGAGCTAAGACCCTAAGGCTCCTCATGTGCTACCTCAGAAGTAATTGAGGAGCTCTTTGTTAATATGTTTTCTATAAGCTTGCATTTATATTGGTAATAACGCATGAACTGTCCTTAATGGTGTTGTGTTTTGCATTACCCAATGAAAGCAACAAGTTGAAATATTCTTTTTTTTTTTTTCTTCTAATGAGGACATGTTACTAATTGATCATATTAGGGAGGACGATGACTTGAGAAACTGTGGTTCTAAAAGGCTCGACATCTTCTACTTTGGCACCGATAAAAGCCGAGCAGGTTTAGTGCACATAAGCGTTCTTTTCTTGTTTTTTTTCTTTAACGCAACACTCTTTTCTCAGGAATACGTTCCCCGTAAGACATCCATATGACCAACCGGGACATGAGCTTATACGAACAGATTTTTTTTCTGCCTCTTCCAAAACGCTGCATTTCGAAAAATGGAGGCAGAGGTAGAATCTTCATAAAGCTGGGAGGCTGCACACATCCAATGGTCTCGCGATTGAGATATATGCAGTTTGCATTATCATAATTAGTACTTCTCATTAACAATCCTTGCCTTGTATACTGGCCCATACCAGATGGGTTTAACACAGACACATTGTTGATTCTAGAGTTTTGCTGCCACTTTTTTTTCCTTCACCCCTTCCCAAATTGTCCCTAAATTGTATATTCTTCTAGTCTTCTAACTGTGAAATACCCTTTTTTAGGGAGAAAAAAACATGAAGAATGCATTTTGAAATATTTTGTAATTTTCAATGATGACAACTCTTAAATGAATAAAAAAAAACTGAATTACCAAAAGTTCTTTCTGTTCCTACAGTCGTCAACTGCTTAAGGGGGTTTTCCAAGTTTTAAAAAAAATATTACTGTCTTCTTTCAAAAAACAGTGACACCCATGTCCACAGGTTGTCCAGACCCACCAGAAGCCAGGAGGACATGATTGGAGCATCAGGTCACACACTGCACAACCCAAAATATAGGAGAGCACCGCAATGTGCCGGGCAATAGTCATCAGTGTCATAGACTCGAATGGAGAGGGAGAGCACATGCACGACTCCCGAATAACAGGTGGGGCTCTGCAAAACGCCGTTCTTGGGATTGGAGGGGTTCCCCCAAACTTGTCACAACCCTTTAACGCTCCTACACATAAAGTTGACCAAAAATATTTGCATGTCCTGCTCCAGCAGCCATGTTTGTATTATGTGGTTGTCACATTTAATTTCATGGTCCTTTTTTCTTATAGGCAAGAAGTCACTTCGATACTTAGTTCAACGTATTTCGTAATGGCGGGTACCATGCGAAATGAAGTGAAGAATTGGTAAAAAATGTTAAATAAAATCATTATTTTTATTAGGTAACATTAAAATATAAATCAGGCTAAAAAGACAGGATGATAAGCCTCCAAATGAAAGGGATGATCCGCAGCAGAAAACAACGTATATATTGTATAGTAAAAGCAATTTAGTTACAGATAAACCTTATAGGGTTATAATAGTATGAATTAACAATCTCCACACATATGCTGAAGTCAGCTTGCCAAACAAAAACACTTGGTAAAGACAATAATATACAATTGTTTGCTACTACCAAGTTTTGCAAAAAAGCAATAAAATGCTGGCCAGAAGGGGAAAAAGGAAAACTTGGAAAGACATCAAAATATTCACCAATGTTGGTTACATAAGGATTTATCAATAGGTACACCAAAAGACTCAGCCAAGGAAGAAATGTGAATATAAGTATGCAGGTGTATAAGACCATTTAAAAAGATTTTTACCTGATGTTAGGTGAAGCTGAGGATGGTGCTGCAATTGAGGTGTATGAGGGGTTATCTGCTGCAGAGCAATCTCGTAGCCCGACGAGCGCCGTTTCGCTAGGTAGCTTGTTCGGGTGGGCGGGGGACGAGGGGATTGATTATTTTTGACCATTTCTTCACTTCATTTCGCATGGTATCCGCCATCCATGTATTTCTGCTGATTAACATCGCACGGGGCCAGCTCATCAGAAGAGGCACTGGGGATACTGGCAGGCGGGAAAGGGATTCACAGGGCTCCGGTCTGGTGACCGCAGACTACCAACATGGCCACTAGACCAGGATCCTGTGAATCTGTTTGCTTTACTCTATTAACAATAGATTCTGTGTATGAGTAATATTACTTCTAAGTTAAAGGGGGTTTCCACTTTTACAGAATTAGTGCCCAAACAATTGCATATTAGACAAACCAATAAACACAGATTTTACTCTTACTGGTAAAGCACCAGCTTAGTGATTGACTGCAGCATGGATATTCTATACATTGTAATCATGACATCACAGCTGAAGCCAGAAAATAGAAACCAGTACAGTGAAGAAAAGCCACGCTGGATCTGGGGAGGGCGAGAAGCATTGGTGTTTACATAGTAGCAAACCAGCAAGCACCACTTCTGTGAAGGTGGAAACCCTTTTTCATTTTCAGATTCTTCAGTGTATTCTACAGGCTGCTTTCCTAGTTGTCTTTTTTTGCCATACAACAGACCACCTCTCTAAATTGCAGAGGCCAGATTTCAGTATGTCTCACAATGGGTATTGTAGGGATTCAGCGCTCTAGAGCGTAGTCACTTGGCTACAAACTGGCACAGGGTTTTTATATAAACAGTATGAAGTTTTTTGTCCATTATAAACTTTACAGCTCCAAAAGACTGAAACATAGAAAAGCACAGTAAAACAAACGTATAAAAATACTCTGTTATAAGTAACAGTAAACAGCAAGTACTAGTAAAAAGATGATAAAAAAAACAACAGGGTATTTGGTTGATACTTTTTTTTTTTGCAAAAAATGTATACTAAGCCGCTCTACCAAACGTCAAGGTAACCCATATCAGAGCAGTCCCTAACTGATGTATTAAAAACCTGGTCATGTGTATAGTACCTATATGAGTAGGATTCAGACAGGTAAAGTCCAATGTGGACACGCTGCAGAGAATGGCCTTTATGTGCATGACCCACAAGGGAGGGGTGGAAAACCTAAGCTTGCAAAAACAAGAAGCCAATTACAGCTCCTAAGTAAAACAGCTTTTCTCCAGTACAAATGAATAACATAAACAGTCCTTTCTTCAGGCACAATGACACAAAGTAAATGTAGCAGTCTCACCAATCTTGGTATTCCCGGCAATTTAAACATGTTCAGACAAACATCTCTGTTCAGCTCCAGCACAACGTCACATTGCCGCGCTAACTCAGCTGCTGTTATTAGGCCTGTAAGCCCGGGGCTAAATTATGGGAACAACCTTTTTCATCCAGACTCTTGATTGCTCCTAAATCCCAGACCTAAAATAGTCAAATTAACCCTCTCAGTAACCTAGACTTACTGGCACAGATTTTACATTACTGAGGCCAACCACCTCGGCGGCACATATCTGCTGTCCACGACCTTAAACATCCTGCTTTCTTCTTATTATTATTATTATTCATTTTTATAGGGCCATTTATTCCATGATGCTTTACATGTGAGAGGGGGCGAATATAGGCAAGTACAATAAATATGAGCAATACAGGATGCACATAAGTACAGAAGGAGAGAGGACCCTGCCCGTGAAGGCTCACAGTCTACAGGGGATGGGTGAGGATACACTAGGAGAGGGTAGAACTGGTCGTGCGGCGGTTCAGTAGACTGAGGATCACTGTTGGTTGTAGGCTTGTCGGAAGAGGTAGGTCTTCAGGTTCTTTTTGAAGGTTTCCATGGTAGGCGCAAGTCTGTTGTGTTGGGGTAGAGAGTTCAAGAGTATGGGAGAGGCACGGAGAAGTCTTGTATGCGGTTGTGGGAAGAAGAGATAAGGGGAGAGTAGAGAAGGAGATCTTGAGACACAGAATGAAGAAAAAAATCCACAAATAAAAGTGGAGCTTTAGGATGAAAAACTGACAAACTACGAGACACTGTAGTTTTGTATACGTATATTAGTATTATGTGCAAATACACACTTTGCAATATATCTGATAGGGTAAAAGCAGCAACTCCCTTACCTAATGTAGTTCCTATTAGAAGGTTTTCAGACTTTTCAAAAAAGTGCAGAAACTCCATTTACAGCAATAACTTGTATACAGGGAGGAAGATGGCTGCCGCAGCTGCAGTCTTCTTCAGGCAGTGTGCGCTGTGAGAGGGGAGGAGAAGCACAATTGTTAAGATATATGATAGGCTTTGAACACCAGGAATGACACAAAAGCCATTGTGACAATTGTCATTTGATGTAAAATGTCTTTGTTGCACTTTTTTTTTTTTTACAAAAGTTTGAGCTTCACTTTAAAGACACTTGTCTGGGAATTTATAACAAAATAGTAGGTAAACTGGTAACATAATAAAAAATAGACTTCTTAACCTTTTAGAAGGTTGTAGTTTAGCTTTTCCTTTTATTTAACCTCCTAGAACCCAAAGAAGATCCTCTGGTGACTTCAGTAGAGGTAGGAGGGAGCTGCAGCTGCAGAATTTCTGCCTCGGTAACCTAGTGACACAGATGATAGTCAGACACACAGCACTTACATTAGTATAAGCTCGCAGATTAGACATCACAGTGCGAGGGGTTTATAGGTATAGATGCATTGTCTGGAATGTTTCTTTTTATTGTCATTGTTATGACTCTTTGTGATGTTTTTCACATTCATGGTTATTCTTAGGGCACGCTTTGCTCCAGGTCCGATCCATCGTTCTTGTGCTCCACTTTTCTTTGACAAAAGCTTCATGCCCGGGCTGTACAGTGATTTAGCTCCTTCGACTATCACACCATTGTGATGGAGTAGATCACAACAATATCGTAGCCGATGTGTCCTCGCTGTGTCACATGTGAACATCTGATTTTATGTGGGTGCAGCACTGCAACTACAAAAAAAAATGATCATGCTAGAATTTTTTTTTTCCAAATTGCAAGTCGCATGCAATTTTGCACCCTCAAGAGGTCTATAAAAATTGCATCCTCCCCCCTTCATCCTCGGGATTAACATGGGTCCCACACTGGTCAGTCCCACACAGATCGGTCATTGATTGCGTATCTCAGCGGTAATGTGCCGCTCGCTTAGCAATGTGAATTCATCAGCGTTTCATTTGGATGCATGACATGACCGACACGGTGAGTCACGATGAGTCTGACACTTCATAGATCATAACATCCGGCAGCTGTGGCTGTCACCAGATTCTTACTTCCATCTCCTGCAAGAAAGGCGATGCTGCCAATTTACAGCTCTGATCACCTATGAGATGAAGTGAGCCATAGAAACGCTCCATCGCTCTCTGTGCAGCAAATGTCATTTACACAATGCTTGCAAATGTCATCAGCCGAGACAGCGCGAGTCACCCTAATCCTGAGCGCTGGTCTCCAGAGCAACCGCAGACCCCGCTTTTTATAGCATCCGTCTGCTCACCTGTCCTGTGCATGGTGTCTATTGTAATAATGTGATTATTGCCCTGCAGTGGCCGGGCCTCCTCTTACTCCTTGTGCTCCACTTTGCATTGTTACTGTTTGTCTAGATCTTGGCGCCTTGAGAATTTTCTATGGGCAGATGGTAACACGGTGAATCACTTGGCCCAATGCCGCATTCATAGGGACCCGTATCCGAGGAGGATGTGCACTTACTGCAAAGGAATCACCGGAAATAGGAAGAGCCCTATAATTACTGTGAGTAGAAGACACATAGTGACTGATATGATGTAGATCCAATTAAAGGGGAAGTCCACCGTTTTACATAAAGATTTATTCTACATAAAAAAACAATAAATTACACTAGCTTGGCCCCTGCAAAATTTTTGCACATTGGTCGTCAGGGGCGCAGGCAATTTAATAAAAAAAACAATAAATTACATTACTTATTCTGTACTGATCTTGTATTACACTCCAGAGCTGCACTCACTATTGAGCCGTTTGTTAGCAGTGAAAATCAGCAAGCTTGCTGTCAGACACTCATTTGGTAGCCTAACAAAACATAATCTAATGTAGAAAACAATTGTCTCTCATATGAGGAGTTCAGCTAACCTGTCAGACTGTTAGTAGACAACAAGCCAGTTGCAAAACAGCAGAATATTGAGAGCAGCTATCAAGTATGTAACTCCGGGTCAGTAATGTAATGTATGTATACAGTGACTGCTCCAGCAGAATAGTGAGTGCAGCTCTGGGGTATAATACAGGAGGTAACTCACGATCAGTAATGTAATGTATGTACACAGTGACTGCACCAGCAGAATAATGAGTGCAGCTCTGGAATATAATACAGGATGTAACTCAGGATCAGTAATGTATGTATGTACACAGTGACTGCACCAGCAGAATAGTGAGTGCAGCTCTGCAGTATAATACAGGATGTAACTCAGGATCAGTAATGTAATGTATGTACACAGTGACTGTACCAGCAGAATAGTGAGTGCAGCTCTGGGGTATAATACAGGATGTAACTCAGGATCAGTAATGTAATGTATGTACACAGTGACTGCACCAGCAGAATAGTGAGTGCAGCTCTGGAGTATAATATAGGATGTAACTCAGGATCAGTAATGTAATGTGTGTACACAGTGACTGCACCAGCAGAATAGTGAGTGCAGCTCTGGAGTATAATACAGGATGTAACTCAGGATCAGTAATGTAATGTATGTACACAGTGACTGCACCAGCAGAATAGTGAGTGCAGCTCTGGAGTATAATATAGGATGTAACTCAGGATCAGTAATGTAATGTGTGTACACAGTGACTGCACCAGCAGAATAGTGAGTGCATCTCTGGAATATAATACAGGATGTAACTCAGGATCAGTAATGTAATGTATGTATACAGTGACTGCACCAGCAGAATAGTAAGTGCAGCTCTGGGGTATAATATACGATGTAACTCAGGATCAGTAATGTAATGTATGTACACATTGACTACACCAGCAGAATAGTGAGTGCATCTCTGGAATATAATACAGGATGTAACTCAGGATCAGTAATGTAATGTATGTATACAGTGACTGCACCAGCAGAATAGTAAGTGCAGCTCTGGGGTATAATATACGATGTAACTCAGGATCAGTAATGTAATGTATGTACACAGTGACTGCACCAGCAGAATAGTGAGTGCAGCTCTAGAGTATAATACAGGATGTAACTTAGGATCAGTAATGTAATGTATGTACACAATGACTGCACCAGCAGAACAGTGAGTGCAGCTCTGGGGTATAATACAGAATGTAACTCAGGATCAGTAATGTAATTTATGTACACAGTGACTCCACCAGCAGAATAGTGAGTGCAGCTCTGGAGTATAATACAGGATGTAACTCAGGATCAGTAATGTGTGTACACAGTGACTGCACCAACAGAATAGTGAGTGCAGCTCTGGAGTATAATACAGGATGTAACTCAGGATCAGTAATGTATGTACACAGTGACTGCACCAGCAGAACAGTGAGTGCAGCTCTGGAGTATAATACAGGATGTAACTCAGGATCAGTAATGTAATGTATGTACACAGTGACTGCACCAGCAGAATAGTGAGTGCAGCTCTGGAGTACAATACAGGATGTAACTCAGGATAAGTAATGTAATGTATGTACACAGTGACTGCACCAGCAGAATAGTGAGTGCAGCTCGGGAGTATAATACTGGATGTAACTCAGGATCAGTACAGGATCAGTAATGTAATGTATGTACACAGTGACTGCACAAGCAGAATAGTGAGTGCAGCTCTGGAGTATAATACAGGATGTAATTCAGGATCAGTAATGTAATGTATGTACACACTGACTGCATCAGCAGAATAGTGAGTGCAGCTCTGGGATATAATACAGGTTGTAACTCAGGATCAGTGATGTAATGTATGTACATAGTGACTGCTCCAGCAAAATAGTGAGTGCAGCTCTGGAGTATAATACAGGATGTAACTCAGGATCAGTAATGTAATGTATGTACACAGTGACTGCACCAGCAGAACAGTGAGTGCAGCTCTGGGGTATAATACAGCAGGGTTCGACAAACCCGGGCGCCAGGTCGCCAGTGGCGCCTAGAAAATCATGCCCGGCGCCCGGGCCCTGAGCAGGCGGGGGGGCCCACTCGCCGTCGGGCACCCTGGCGCCCGTTAGCGGAGGAGAGCGGTGTCAGCGCCGCCACTGCCCCCCCGCCCCCGCTTGCTCAGGGCCCCGGCAGCAGCTGGCACAATACTTACCTCTCCCGTGCCTCCGCTGCCGCAGCTCCGGGCTCCAGGGGGCGCCGGCGCTTCCTCTCACAGCAGCGCCGCTGAATAACGTCATCATTCAGCAGCCGGCTGTGGCAGAGAGAGCGCGGACGCCGGACAGGTGAGATGTGATGTGTATGTGTCTGTCTGTGTGCATCAGTGTGTGTGTGTGTATGTAGTGCGGTGCTTTGTGTGTGTGTGTATGTGAGAGAGTGCTTGTGTGCTGCATGTGTGATGGTGGTGGGGGAAGGCAGTGATGATGATGATGGGGAGGCATTGATGATGATGATGAGGAGGCATTGATGATAATGGGGAGGCATTGATGATAATGGGGAGGCATTGATGATGATGGGGAGGCATTGATGATGATGGGGAGGCATTGATGATAATGGGGAGGCATTGATGATGATGGGGAGACATTGATGATAATGGGGAGGCATTGATAATGCGGAGGCATTGATGATGATGGGGAGGCATTGATGATGATGGGGAGGCATTGATGATGATGGGGAGGCATTAATGATAATGGGGAGGCATTGATGATGATGGGGAGACATTGATGATAATGGGGAGGCATTGATGATAATGGGGAGGCATTGATGATAATGGGCAGGCATTGATGATAATGGGGAGGCATTGATGATGATGGGGAGGCATTGATGATAATGGGCAGGCATTGATGATAATGGGGAGGCATTGATGATGATGGGGAGGCATTGATGATGATGGGGAGGCATTGATGATGATGGGGAGGCATTGATGATAATGGGGAGGCGATGATGATGATGGGGAGGCGATGATGATGATGGGCAGGCATTAATGATGATGGGCAGGCATTGATGATGATGGGGAGGAGATGATATGATGAGGAGGCAATGATGATGATGGGCAGGCATGATGATGATGGGGCCATGATGATGATGGGGAGGCCATGATGATGATGGGGAGGCAATGATGATGATGAGGAGGCAATGATGATGATGGGGAGACAATGATGATGAAATGAAAAAAAATTCTAGCTCCTAAATTTTTTGGCTGGCTCCTAGATTCTGAACAACTTTGTCGACCCCTGTAATACAGGATTGTTTATTGTGTGACTATCATTACATGTATAAGTTATCCATCGGAGATCACATTGTATAGTCTTTTTACTTATGGGGTCTACACTATTTTAATTGCATAAACGTTTTGTATTAAACAATTACATGAATCTTCAATACTGTAAGCTCCTCCCATATGACTGGTCTAAGCCAATCAGCAGAGCAAAAGACATTTGACACAGGAGTTACAGGAGGTATGCACTTATTCTTTCGTCTTGAATCCGGGCTGTTCTAAAGACAATTCTCCTTTCACGCCTTATACCTCATAGTCACCTATTCTATGCAATA
>JARQOD010000001.1:377094392-377144696 GCA_033576555.1 Oophaga sylvatica | reverse complement strand
TGACTTTGGGGCATTTGGATTTAAGAACACAGAATTTGCTCAATTTCTTTTGGCGGGTGAGAAGCCATTTCACTTTACCAGAGCCTTTGTACTACCAGTAACTTGGCCGACGACATTTTTATGCAATCCTAAAAAGACGGATCACAGGTCAGACGGCGTCCGCAGTGCCCCATCTGCCTCATTATAGAGAATCTTCCGCCAGAGGTTCCGTCTTAATCATGCATTTCAGAGATTTACACGGAAACCCCGATAAAAGAGCTCAGCGCAGAGCGCAGGATAAATGTGCGCCGAGCCTTAATGCATTGTTTGGGAGGCAGAATGAAAAAAATCAACATCAGGTGAAGAATTGGTCTTATTTATTTTTTACGACGCTCCTCATACGGTATAAGTGATTAGGCAAATTTATTCTTCGGATCGGTGCGATTACAGCGACACCAGATTTATATCAGGTTTTTATGTTTGGCTGCTGGAAAAAAATCTCCAGCGTGAAACTCTATTTCAGAAAAAAGTCCAATATTTTATTAATAACTCATGGCATGCCATGAGTGTTATGATTTGGTAGCTGAGGAGAGCAGGCAAAAAAGGCAATACACCAGAGAGGTTGGAATCTACTGGATTGCAGTACCCTGACTAACCACCACAACTAAAGGCAGCCGTGGACCTACCTACGTTGGTCCTAGATGCCTCGTCAGCCTGAGAAGCTAACTACACCTAAAGATAGAAAGAGGAAAACTATCTGCCCCGGAGCAGATCCCCAAAGAACATAGGAAGCCCCCAAACATGTAATGGCGGTTAGACAAGAGGAAATACAGACACAGACAGAAAATAGTATGAGCAAACGTTGGGGCCCAATCTTCCTAGAAAGAAAGGATAGGAAGGACACTTACTGCAATCCAAAAAACCCTAAAAAAATACCAACTCACTAATTGCAAAAACACCTGAGATCACACGACCTCTACCACCTAAATTAGTTCTCTGGTGTAACAAAACTAAGCAGCAGCCACTGAAAAAACTGGAAAAGGCAAATGAACAAATAACAGTGGCACAGATAAACTGAGAGGAGCACAAGCCCCCGGAGGGGACCTGGCTGACCTCCACAGAAGTGCAGGACAAAATGCAAAAAGCAAGCACAAAAAATAAAAGCAGAAAATATCTTATCTGTTAGCAGAAGATGCAGGCAAGACACAGCAAGCTTCCAAGAGAACCAGGAACCAAAGTTGAGACAAGAACAATTGATCACCGGCAACCCTGATGGGAGGAAACCTCCCTTATATAAGAACAGTCCGTAACACCTGATTGCCAATCTTCACAATCTTCATTGAATAGTTCAGTACTGTCTGTAACCATCAGAGGGAGCTTCTGCTCAGAATTCATTTCTAACACATTCACAACAGTACCCCCCCTTGAGGAGGGGTCACCGAACCCTCATTTGGGCAACCAGGTCGGTCAGGATGAGCTCTGTGATACGCACGGATCAGTCTCCCAGCATGGATGTCCGAAGCAAACACCCAAGAATTGTCCTCCTGACCATAACCTCTCCACTTAACCAAATACTGGAGTTTCCATCTAGAAAAACGAGAATCCAATATTTTCTCAACCACATACTCCAGATTGCCCTCAACCAAAACAGGGTCAGGAGGCGCAGCCATAGGAACCTGTTATGTTACGGTAGCTGAGGAGTGCAGGTAAAAAAGGAAATACACCAGAGCAGTTGGAATCTATGAGATTGCAGTACCCTGACTAACCACCGCAACTAGAGGCAGCCGTGGAGCGTTCCTACGTTGGTCCTAGACGCCTCGTCACAGCCTGAGAAACTAACTACACCTAAAGATAGAAATAGGAAAGCTATCTGCCCCGGAGCAGAACCCCAAAGATAATAGAAAGCCCCCAAACATGTAATGGCGGTTAGACAAGAGGAAATACTGACACAGAAAGAAAATAGTATGAGCAAACGCTGGGGCCCAAACTATCTAAATAGAAAAGGATAGGAAGGGCACTTACTGCAATCTCAGAAAACCCTGAAAAAACACCAACTCTACTAATTTCAAAATCACCTGAGATCACACGACCTCTACCACCTAAATTAGTTCTCTGGTGTAACAAAAACAAAACAGCAGCCACTGAAAAAAAACTGGAAAAAGCAAAAGTACAAAACACAGTGGCTGGACTAAACTGAGAGGGCAAAAGCCCCGGAGGGGACCCTGAAGGCCCCCACAGAAGTGCAGGACAAAATGCAAAAATATAGCAAAAACACAAAATAAGAAATTGTCTTATCTGATAGCAGGAGATGCAGACACGACACAGCAGGCTACAAGGGAAACTGGAAAGAAGGATTCAGACCAGAACAATTGATCACCGGCAACCCTGATGGGAAAATGACTCCCTTACATAAGACCAATCAGTAACACCTGATTCCCAGTCCTCACAATCCTCACTAGTACCGCTTGTAACCACCAGAGGGAGCCTCTGCTCAGAACTCATCTCAAACACATTCACAACAGTACCCCCCCTTGAGGAGGGGTCACCGAACCCTCATTTGAGCAACCAGGTCGGTCAGGATGAGTTCTATGATACGCACGGATAAGTCTCCTAGCATGGATGTCCGAAGCAAACACCCAAGAATTGTCTTCCTGACCATAACCTCTCCATTTAACCAAATACTGGAGTCTTCGTCTAGAAAAACGAGAATCCAATATTTTCTCAACCACATACTCCAGATTGCCCTCAACCAAAAATAGGTCAGGAGGCACAGCAGCAGGAACCACTGGCTCAACAAACCTCTTCAACAAGGACTTGTGGAACACGTTATGGATCTTAAATGTCCCTGGAAGAAGCAAACGAAAAGAAACAGGATTAATAATCTCCATGATCTTATAAGGTCCAATGAACCTAGGCTTAAATTTAGGAGATGCTACTCTCATAGGAATATTCTTTGAGGACAACCAGACCAAGTCCCCCACTTTAAAACCGAGGACCATCAGTCCTATGCCGGTTAGCAAACCGCTGGGCCTTCTCCTGAGAGAGGGACAACCTCTCCACTACCTGGTCCCAAATCTGCTGCATACGCTCAACAACAGAGTCAACACCTGGACAGACAGAAGCCTCCGTCTGTCCTGAAGAAAATCGAGGGTGAAACCCAGAATTACAGAAAAACGGAGACATCAAAGTGGCAGAGCTAGCCCTATTATTAAGAGCAAACTCAGCCAAAGGCAAAAAAGAGACCCAGTCATCCTGATCAGCAGACACAAAGCATCTTAGATAAGTCTCCAATGTCTGGTTTGTTCTCTCAGTTTGACCATTGGTCTGAGGATGAAATGCCGAGGAGAAAGACAATTGAACACCCAGTTTAGAACAAAAAGTCCTCCAAAATCTGGAAACAAACTGGACTCCTCTATCAGACACAATGTTCTCAGGAATGCCGTGTAAACGAACCACGTGCTGAAGGAACAACGGCACCAATTCAGAGGAGGAAGGCAACTTAGGTAATGGCACAAGATGTATCATCTTGGAAAACCTATCACAAATTACCCAGATGGTGGTCATTCTCTGAGAAACAGGAAGATCGGAAATGAAATCCATAGAGATATGGGTCCATGGTCTCTTGGGCACAGGCAATGGCATCAACAAACCACTAGAGCGAGAGCAAGGCTTGGAGCGAGAGCAAGTCCCGCAGGACTGCACAAATTCCCTGACATCGCGAGACAAGGTAGGCCACCAAAAGGACCGACTAACCAAGTCTCTGGTACCAAAAATTCCGGGATGCCCAGCCAATGCGGAACAATGAATCTCAGACATCACACTCTTTTTCCATTGGTCCGGGACAAACAATTTTCCAACAGGGCAGCGCTCGGGCCTATCCTCCTGACACCCCTCCAGAGCAAGTCTCAAATTGGGCGAGATGGCGGAAAGAACTACACCCTCCTTCAAAATAACAGAGGGATCAGATAGCTCAGGAGAGTCCGCAAGGAAACTCCTCGAGAGGGCATCCGCCTTAACATTCTTAGTGCCAGGAAGAAAGGAAACCACAAAATTAAAACGTGTGAAAAACAAGGCCCACCTGGCCTGTCTAGGATTGAGTCGCTTGGCAGATTCCAGATAGACCAGATTCTTATGGTCCGTAAGGACCACCACCTGATGTTTGGCTCCCTCCAGCCAATGTCTCCACTCTTCAAAAGCCCACTTCATGGCCAATAACTCCCGATTACCCACGTCATAATTACGTTCAGTAGGAGAAAATTTTCGAGAGAAAAAGGCACAAGGGTTACTTTTAGAGGTCTCTGGATCTTTTTGGGACAAAACGGCACCTGCCCCAATTTCAGAGGCATCAACCTCCACCTGAAATGGCAGAGAAACATCAGGCTGCCGTAGAACAGGAGCAGAAGTGAATCTCTGCTTAAGTTCCTGAAACGCAGAGACTGCCTCAGGAGGCCAATTCACCACATCAGAACCCTTTCTGGTCAAATCAGTTAATGGTTTAACAATAACAGAGAAATTACCAATAAATTTACGATAAAAATTGGCAAAACCCAAAAATCTCTGAAGAGCCTTTAATGAAGTAGGTTGGACCCAATCACAGATGGCCTGAACCTTGACCGGGTCCATTTCAATAACAGATGGGGACAAAATGAATCCCAGAAATGAGATCTTCTGTACGCCAAAAAGACACTTTGATCCCTTCACATACAGAGCATTCTCTCTCAAAATCTGGAATACAGTTCGAACATGTTTCACATGAGAGTCCCAGTCATTAGAAAAAATCAAGATATCATCCAAATAAACAATCAGAAACTTGTCCACAAAATCCCTGAAAATGTCATTCATGAAGGACTGGAAGACGGAAGGAGCATTAGTGAGCCCAAAGGGCATCACAAGGTACTCAAAATGCCCTTCAGGGGTGTTAAATGCCGTCTTCCATTCATCCCCGTGCTTAATGCGAATAAGGTTATACGCCCCCCTGAGGTCAAGCTTGGTAAACCAAGTAGCGTTTTTCACCCTGGAAAACAGGTCAGAAATCAAGGGTAACGGGTATTGATATTTCACAGTAATATTGTTCAAGAGACGATAATCAATACACGGCCTTAATGAACCATCTTTTTTGGCCACAAAGAAAAAACCGGCACCTAAGGGTGAAGAGGATGGTCTGATATGACCCTTCTCCAATGATTCCTTGATATAAGACCGCATAGCGTCATGTTCAGGTACAGACAAGTTAAAAAGGCGACCTTTAGGGAATTTACTACCTGGCACTAATTCAATAGCGCAGTCATAGCTCCTATGGGGAGGTAAGGATGCAGATTTACTTTCGCTAAACACATCAGAAAAATCAAACAAAAAGTCAGGAACATCCTCAGCCTGGGGGAGGCAGAAAAAACAGGAGTGTTGGTATTAACACATTGGCAGCCCCAACTGGTTACAGACACAGATTTCCAATCCAAAACAGGATTATGAGACTGTAACCAAGGGAAACCCAGCACTATAATGTCATGCAGATTATATAGAACCAAAAATTTGCAGCACTCCTGGTGATCAGGTTCAACCCTCATTATCACCTGAGTAGAAAACTGGGGTTTATTCTCAGCCAAAGGGGTAGAATCGATCCCCAGTAAAGGAATAGACTTCTGTAGGGGTATCAAGGGAAACCCACAACGTTTAGCAAAATCATAATCCATCAGGTTAATAGCTGCTCCAGAATCAATGAAAGCCTGAGCAGAAAATGAGGACAGAGAGCATATCAGAGTGACAGTTAATAAAAACTTAGTCTGAACACTACCCAAGACAACCGAGCGTGCAAAACGTCTTCCCCGCTTAGGGCAGACTGAAATAGCATGAGAGGCATCACCACAGTAGAAACATAACCCATTGCGCTTTCGAAACTCATGACGCTGTGCCCCAGACACCACTCCATCACACTGCATGGGCTCAGCAGCTGGCTCACAAGGCAACACCACTCCACGCATACTTCTCCGCTCACGCAAATGTCTGTCAATTTGAATCGCTAATGACATAGAATCATTGAGACCAGAGGGGACAGGGAATCCCACCATAACATCCTTTACATTATCCGACAGACCCTTCTGGAAAAGGGCCGCCAAAGCGTCGTCATTCCACTTGGTCAGGACTGCCCACCTACGGAATCTCTGACAGTATAACTCAGCGTCATCAAGCCCCTGATTTAATGCCAACAAGGCTTTTTCAGCTTGATCAGTGACATTAGGCTCATCGTACAATAACCCCAAAGCCTGAAAAAATGCATCAACATCACTCAAAACAGGATCCCCAGGTATCAGGGAAAAAGCCCAATCCTGAGGATCGCCGCGCAGGAGAGAGATGATAATTTGAACCTGCTGCGCTGCGTTTCCTGAGGACTTAGATTTTAAGGCAAGAAACAATTTACAATTATTTTTGAAATTCTGAAACTTAGCTCGATCCCCTAAAAACAAATCTGGCATGGGGATCCTAGGTTCCACAACAGGCAACCTAGCAAGATATGCAGCAATACTCTGAACCTCAGTGGCAAGCTGATCCACACGGCCAGACAACTGTGCAAACTCCATTGGGAGAAAAGATCCTCCCCAGCACCCAGAGATACAGAGGGAAAAAAAAAAAAAAAAAATGCAACAAACAGAAAAATATCTCTGACAACTTTTCTTCCTTCAAAATATTTTTTCCCTTCTGTGAGTACCATACAATTTTTAAGGCCGGTGATATTGTTATGTTACGGTAGCTGAGGAGTGCAGGTAAAAAAGGAAATACACCAGAGCAGTTGGAATCTATGAGATTGCAGTACCCTGACTAACCACCGCAACTAGAGGCAGCCGTGGAGCGTTCCTACGTTGGTCCTAGACGCCTCGTCACAGCCTGAGAAACTAACTACACCTAAAGATAGAAATAGGAAAGCTATCTGCCCCGGAGCAGAACCCCAAAGATAATAGAAAGCCCCCAAACATGTAATGGCGGTTAGACAAGAGGAAATACTGACACAGAAAGAAAATAGTATGAGCAAACGCTGGGGCCCAAACTATCTAAATAGAAAAGGATAGGAAGGGCACTTACTGCAATCTCAGAAAACCCTGAAAAAACACCAACTCTACTAATTTCAAAATCACCTGAGATCACACGACCTCTACCACCTAAATTAGTTCTCTGGTGTAACAAAAACAAAACAGCAGCCACTGAAAAAAAACTGGAAAAAGCAAAAGTACAAAACACAGTGGCTGGACTAAACTGAGAGGGCAAAAGCCCCCGGAGGGGACCCTGAAGGCCCCCACAGAAGTGCAGGACAAAATGCAAAAATATAGCAAAAACACAAAATAAGAAATTGTCTTATCTGATAGCAGGAGATGCAGACACGACACAGCAGGCTACAAGGGAAACTGGAAAGAAGGATTCAGACCAGAACAATTGATCACCGGCAACCCTGATGGGAAAATGACTCCCTTACATAAGACCAATCAGTAACACCTGATTCCCAGTCCTCACAATCCTCACTAGTACCGCTTGTAACCACCAGAGGGAGCCTCTGCTCAGAACTCATCTGTAATGTATGTAGTACAGTTCATATAGCGTCTTGTGCTTGGGTGCGATGAACATACATGAGACACAGGTTTGATATAGAAAAGTCCTGTATTACTTCATACAAGTTGGCAGAAATAGTCACACAGTTTGCAGACACAGAAACAGGAGACACAGCAGGCCAGAGTAATCCAAGCTCAGCAATCACTCTCCAATAATGATTCAGGATCTTCTTCTCTGTTACCGTAAGTCCATGCAAACGTGGGTCTTTCAAAGAGCAGGGTTCAGAGTCCACAAGTGCTTCAGAGTTCCTCAGTAGGAATAGCTGGAGTACAAGGTCCAAGGCTTACAGGAGTCAAGTCACAGGTTCACTGCAGGCTAGATTCTGAAGCACTGATTGCTCAGCTGTGGCTGCTTAAGAAGCAAAGGAGAGAATCAGGGCGGGAACATGCAAGCTGGAAACTCCATTTTGACTGAGGGCAAGATAGCTGCAGCAATACAGAAAGTAAAATGGCTGACGAACAAACTGAGTTTCAGGAATATATACATAGAACCTTACATTACTCCCCCCTTAAGGACAACCTCCGGATGACCTCAGACCAGGCTTGTGTGGGTACCTCTGATGAAACTGACGGAGCAAGCGAGGAGCATTAACGTTATTGACCGGTTCCCATGAGTTGTCCTCCACTGGGTAGCCCTGCCATTTAATCAGATATTGTAACTGATTTCTATACAACCTGGAATCTAAAATCCTTTCCACCACAAATTCTTCCTGACCATCGACTAGCACTGGGTCAGGGCAAGGAGAGGAACGTCCAGGAAACGTATTGGGTGTCGCAGCCTTTAGTAGGGATACATGAAAGACAGGGTGGATTCTCATAGTTCTGGGCAGTTGAAGACGACAAGCAACGGCACTTATAATTTTACTGATTTTATAGGGTCCAATGTACTTATGTCCCAACTTAGACGATGGAATCTTTAACTTAAGATTTCTGGTTGACAGCCAGACCAAGTCTCCTACCTTGAAAGCTGGTGCAGGTTTACGAAATTTATCTGCTGCTTTCTTGTACCTTTCTTGAGCCGATTCCAGATTTTCCTTTAGAAGATCCATATTCTTCTGTAAAGACGTGATTCTTTCAGCCACTGCTGGTAAAGGCGTTTCTATGGGAAATCGTGGTAGAATGTTAGGATGATAACCTAGATTAGAGTAAAAAGGAGACTGTTTAGTGGAGGCACTCTGAGAGTTGTTATACGAGAACTCAGCTAATGGAAGTAGATCCACCCAATCATCCTGTAGGTGGCAGATAAAGCAGCGGAGATACTGCTCCAGGGTTTGATTGGTTCGTTCGGTCTGTCCATTAGTCTGGGATGAAAAGCAGAAGAAAGGTTTACTTTAATGTCCAATGCTGCACAGAAATTTTGCCAAAACCTAGAAGTGAATTGCACCCTCGATCCGAAATAACCTCATCCGGTACTCCATGTAAGCGAAACACATCTTTAATCATCAAATCTGATGTCTGTTTTGCAGTGGGTAAGCCGACACAAGGGATAAAATGAGCTGCCTTTGTTAGACGGTCAACCACCACTAGAATGGTGTTCTTCCCCTGAGAGGTTGGTAACTCCACAATGAAGTCCATAGAAATGGATCCCCACGGGCGGGACGGGGTGGGAAGAGGCTGTAACAGACCAGTTGGTGAGGAGCGAGGTGTTTTGCATCTTGCACAGACCTCACATGAAGTGACATAATTCAAAACATCCTTCCTGCAAGTGGGCCACCAAAAGAAACGAGAAAGAAATTCCTGTGTCTTTAGAATTCCTCTATGCCCAGCTATCTTGGAATCGTGAATGAGTTGCAATACTCTTAATCTGACTGTTTCAGGAATATACAGACGTTGTCCCTGAATCCACACACCATTCTTAAAGACAAGACTTACGTCCCTTGGGGGTTGTGCCAAAAAGGAATCCGCATGGTATGCTTCCTTGATGTCCTTAAGTAGGTCTTGATTATGAATTACTCCTAGGAATCTAGAGTCAGGAAGAATAGTCTTAGGAGGAGTAATTGGACGTGTCTCTGCTGAGTAAATCCTAGAGAGTGCATCAGCCTTTCCATTGCGCGATCCTGGTCTATAAGAGATGATAAAATTAAATTGGTTTAAGAAAAGATTCCAGCGAGCCTGGCGAGGAGTCAGGCACTTAGCCGACCTGATAAACTCAAGGTTACGATGGTCTGTCAGGACGACTATTTGCTGTGCAGCTCCCTGAAGAAGGTGTCTCCATTCTTTGAAGGCGGCAATAATGGCCAACAACTCTCTATTGCCCACATCGTAGTTCCTCTCAGCTGAAGACAACTGCTGGGAAAAGAAGGCACAGGGATGCAAGACATTCTTCTCACCTGTTCTCTGAGAGAGTATAGCTCCAACGGCACAGTCTGAAGCATCCACCTCTATTATGAAGGCAAGCTCGGGGTTGGGATGTACTAGGATAGGTGCAGTGGTAAATGTATCTTTTAGACGGGAAAATGCTTCCTGGGCTTGGGGAGTCCAGGAAAACCTAGACTCTTTCCGGGTAAGTTGAGTGATAGGTGACACTACCTCAGAGAAATTTCTAATGAAACGTCTATAGAAGTTGGCAAACCCGATGAAGCGCTGTACCTCCTTCACATTTCTAGGACTTGGCCAATCCTTGATGGCTTGGGTTTTGCTTCCATCCATACTAATTCCTTGTGTAGACAGTACATACCCCAGAAATTGAATTTCGGTCCTATGGAATTCACACTTTTCAAGTTTGATGTAAAGATGATTTTGTCTTAGACGTTCCAAGACCATTCTCACATGTCCATGATGTTCCTCTGTGGAGTTAGAAAAAATTAGAATATCATCCAAATAAATTACCACGAATGTATCTAGGAGATCCCTGAAGATGTCATTCACCAAGTGTTGGAAAGTGGCTGGGGCGGTACTCAGACCAAAAGGCATAACTAGATATTCAAAGTGTCCATAGCGTGACCTGAATGCAGTCTTCCATTCATCCCCAGGTCTAATACGGACTAAGTTATAGGCCCCACGAAGATCTAGTTTAGAAAAAATTTTGGCATGTCGCACTCTCTCCAATAACTCAGGGATTAAAGGCAATGGATAACGGTTTCTAATAGTAACCTTATTGAGTTCCCTATAGTCTACGCATGGTCTCAGAGATCCATCTTTCTTCTTTACAAAGAAGATGGGTGCACCTGCAGGAGATGAAGAGGGGCGTATGAAGCCCTTGGCTAGATTTTCATCTATGTAATCCTTTAAAGCCTTTAGCTCGGGCCCCGCCAGGGGGTAGATCTTACCAAAAGGTATCTCTGCTCCAGGCAATAATTCAATTGGACAATCATATGGACGGTGAGGAGGAAGCTGGTCAGCGTTCTTCTTGTCACATAAATCCACATAGTCCTGGTATACAGCTGGTAGTTCAGGGACTCACATGATTCCTTTAGGAACAGAGCAAGCTGAAACTTTTGGACTCATCTGTTTCTCTGGAAAGTGTAATTCCTTGGTCTCCCAGTTAATGGTAGGATTCTGAGCCTGCAGCCATGGTAGCCCTAGAATAATGGGAAAGTGGGGAGAAGAGATAAGCATAAAGGACAGTTTCTCTTGATGATCTTTACCCATAAGAACCCTCAAAGGCTCTGTTTCCTGATCCACTGGTCCAGAGGTCAGCAGGGAGCCATCCACAGTTTCCATCTGTACTGGAGTAGCCTTCTTCACTGAACGTATTCCCTGTTTCAGAGCAAAGGAGACATCCATAAAATTTCCACTTGCCCCTGAGTCGATCATAGCAGAGCTAGACACCCAAGCTGAGTCAACCCAGAGTTTGATGGAAAGAAAGCAATGAGAATTGTTTTTCTTACAACTCAGCTGGGACACCGCTGAGGAAACTTGAAAAATGGCAGCGTTTACACAGTCATCGTCCTCAGAAGTAACGGAGTTTAAGTCCGAAAAATCAAGATCTGTTGCTGCAGATCTCTCTGGAGCCTGAGGCTCGGACCTGACAGATCCCCTCTCGCAACACTCACAATGAATGAGTGCTGCAGTAGTCTTACGAGAACGGCTGGGGCAGTTTATAATGAAGTGCCCTGACTTACCACAATAGAAACATAGATTCTCCTTAAAACGATGTTCCTTGCGTGCATCACTAACCCGTCGTTGTAAAGAGTCTACCTGCATGGGTTCAGGTTCAGGTTCCCGTGTAATCCTACTCAAAGGTTCCTTAGCTGGAGAGGAAGGTAGGAAAAGGTTAGTACGATTGCTTTCGAACCATCTCTCTTGCCTGCGTTCAGTCAGACGAGTATCAATACGGATGCAGTAGTTAATAAAGTCACCTAACGCAGTGGGAGGGTCGGCACGAGCAAGTTCATCCTTAATCAGTGGAGATAACCCCTTTCGAAAAATAGATTTTTTGGCGGAACTGTCCCAGGTGGTATCAAGGGCCCATCTCCTGAAATCCAAGGCATATTCAGCTACCGAGTGCTTACCTTGGCGCAAAGCTAACATGGCTGCTTCAGCTGTTGCACCTCGATTGGGGTCATCAAACACCTGCCCCATGGCTGAAATAAAATCATCAAGGTGATTCAAACAATCATCCTCAGTCTCAGAGGGTTTGCCCACATCAAAGCCTTGTTGGTAAGCAACATAATTATAGTAAGCACCTTAGATCGTTCAGTGGGAAATTGTGAAGCATGTGCAGAAAAAAAAAGATTGCATTGATTAATAAATCCCCTGAATTTCTCACGTTCACCGCCAAAACGAAAAGGGGGCAACTTGGGAATCCCAGCACTCGGGGCTACGGCAGGAGCCTGGACTCGCCCCTCTAGAACCTCAATCCTGGCTCGCAAATCCTGGGTAGTCTGTCCAACCACTTGCAAATTGTGATTATTGAGGTCCTGTAGATTTGTAAAACGGGTCTTTATATTCTGCAAATCTGCAAGGATATTATCAGTCACTCCGCAAAGTTCCTTTATGCGGGCCTCCATTTTCCAGATCTTTTAAGACAGGATTACTGGAATGGTTGTGAGAAGTCACAACCACTATCATCACAGAAAGTTTCAACCAGACATCTGATATCCAGAGTTACAGCAGACAAAAAAGAGAAAAGAAAGGAAAAAAAAACAATAGTGTTTACCTGTGGTAACACTGCAAAAAGAAAAAACTTAAGGGAATTGCTCACCTGGAATGGTTGTGAGAAGTCACAACCACTGTCATCACAGAAAGTACAACCGGACGTCTGATATCCACAGTACAGCAGACACAGCCTTCCAGACCCAGCAGACACTAACGTTTTGGCTTCAGAATCTTGTAATGTATGTAGTACAGTTCATATAGCGTCTTGTGTTTGGGTGCGATGAACATACATGAGACACAGGTTTGATATAGAAAAGTCCTGTATTACTTCATACAAGTTGGCAGAAATAGTCACACAGTTTGCAGACACAGAAACAGGAGACACAGCAGGCCAGAGTAATCCAAGCTCAGCAATCACTCTCCAATAATGATTCAGGATCTTCTTCTCTGTTACCGTAAGTCCATGCAAACGTGGGTCTTTCAAAGAGCAGGGTTCAGAGTCCACAAGTGCTTCAGAGTTCCTCAGTAGGAATAGCTGGAGTACAAGGTCCAAGGCTTACAGGAGTCAAGTCACAGGTTCACTGCAGGCTAGATTCTGAAGCACTGATTGCTCAGCTGTGGCTGCTTAAGAAGCAAAGGAGAGAATCAGGGCGGAACATGCAAGCTGGAAACTCCATTTTGACTGAGGGCAAGATAGCTGCAGCAATACAGAAAGTAAAATGGCTGACGAACAAACTGAGTTTCAGGAATATATACATAGAACCTTACATCATCTCAAACCCATTCACAACAGGAACCACTGGCTCGACAAACCTCTTCAATAAGGACTTGTGGAACACGTTATGGATCTTAAATGTCCCTGGAAGAAGTAAACGAAAGGAAACAGGATTAAGAATCTCCATGATCTTATAAGGTCCAATGAATCTAGGCTTAAACTTAGGAGATGCAACTCTCATAGGGATATTTCTTGAGGACAACCAGACCAAGTCCCCCACTTCAAACCGAGGACCATCAGTCCTATGCCGGTTGGCAAACCGCTGGGCCCTCTCCTGAGAGAGGGACAACCTCTCCACTACCTGGTCCCAAATCTGCTGCATACGCTCCACAACAGAGTCAACACCTGGACAGACAGAAGCCTCCGTCTGTCCCGAAGAAAATCGAGGGTGAAACCCAAAATTGCAGAAAAATGGAGACATCAAAGTGGCAGAGCTAGCCCTATTATTAAGAGCAAACTCAGCCAAAGGCAAAAAAGAGACCCAGTCATCCTGATCAGCAGACACAAAGCATCTCAGATAAGTCTCCAATGTCTGGTTTGTTCTCTCAGTTTGTCCATTGGTCTGAGGATGAAAAGCCGAAGAGAAAGACAATTGAACACCAAGTTTAGAACAAAAAGTCCTCCAAAATCTGGAAACAAACTGGACTCCTCTGTCAGACACAATGTTCTCAGGAATGCCGTGTAACCGAACCACGTGCTGAAGGAACAAAGGCACCAATTCGGAGGAGGAAGGCAACATAGGTAATGGCACAAGATGTATCATTTTGGAAAACCTATCACAAATCACCCAGATAACGGTCATTCTCTGAGAAACAGGGAGGTCGGAAATGAAATCCATAGAGATATGGGTCCATGGTCTCTTGGGCACAGTCAATGGCATCAACAAACCACTAGAGCGAGAGCAAGGCTTGGAGCGAGAGCAAGTCCCGCAGGACTGCACAAATTCCCTGACGTCACGAGACAAAGTAGGCCACCAAAAGGACCGACTAACCAAGTCTCTGGTACCAAAAATTCCGGGATGACCGGCCAACGCGGAACAAAGAATCTCAGACATCACACTCTTTTTCCACCGGTCTGGGACAAACAATTTCCCAATAGGGCAGCGCTCGGGTTTATCCTCCTGACACCCTTCCAGAGCCAGTCTCAAATTGGGCGAGATGGCGGAAAGAACTACACCCTCTTTCAAAATAACAGCAGGATCAGATAACTCAAGAGAGTCCGCAAGGAAACTCCTCGAGAGGGCATCCGCTTTAACATTCTTAGTGCCAGGAAGAAAGGAAACTACAAAATTAAAACGTGTGAAAAACAAGGCCCACCTGGCCTGTCTAGGATTAAGTCGCTTGGCTGATTCCAGATAAACCAGATTCTTATGGTCCGTGAGGACCACCACCTGATGTTTGGCTCCCTCCAGCCAATGTCTCCACTCTTCAAAAGCCCACTTCATGGCCAATAACTCCCGATTACCCACATCATAATTACGTTCAGTTGGAGAAAATTTTCGAGAGAAAAAGGCACAAGGGTTACTTTTAGAGGTCTCTGGATCTCTTTGGGACAAAACGGCACCTGCCCCAATTTCAGAGGCATCAACCTCCACCTGAAATGGCAGAGAAACATCAGGCTGCCGTAGAACAGGAGCAGAAGTGAATCTCTGCTTAAGTTCCTGAAACGCAGAGACTGCCTCAGGAGGCCAATTCACCACATCAGAACCCTTCTTGGTCAAATCAGTCAATGGTTTAACAATAACAGAGAAATTACCAATAAATTTACGATAAAAATTGGCAAAACCCAAGAATCTCTGAAGAGCCTTTAATGAAGTAGGTTGGACCCAATCACAGATGGCCTGAACCTTGACCGGGTCCATTTCAATAACAGATGGGGACAAAATGAATCCCAGAAATGAGATCCTCTGTACGCCAAAAAGACACTTTGATCCTTTCACATACAGAGCATTCTCTCTCAAAATCTGGAACACAGTCCGAACATGTTTCACATGAGAGTCCCAGTCATTGGAAAAAATCAAGATATCATCCAAATAAACAATCAGAAATTTATCCACAAAATCCCTGAAAATGTCATTCATGAAGGACTGGAAGACGGAAGGAGCATTAGTGAGCCCAAAGGGCATCACTAGGTATTCAAAATGCCCCTCTGGGGTATTCAATGCCGTCTTCCATTCATCCCCGTGCTTAATGCGAATAAGGTTATACGCCCCCCTGAGGTCAAGCTTGGTAAACCAAGTAGCACTTTTCACCCTGGAAAACAGGTCAGAAATCAAGGGTAACGGATATTGATATTTCACAGTGATATTGTTCAAGAGACGATAATCAATACACGGCCTTAATGAACCATCCTTTTTGGCCACAAAGAAAAAACCGGCACCCAAGGGTGAAGAGGATGGTCTGATATGACCCCTCTCCAATGACTCCTTGATATAAGACCGCATAGCGTCATGTTCAGGTACAGACAAGTTAAAAAGGCGACCTTTAGGGAATTTACTACCAGGCACTAATTCAATAGCGCAGTCATAGCTCCTATGGGGGGGCAAGGATGCTTTTTTACTTTCGCTAAACACATCAGAAAAATCAGTCAAAAAGTCAGGAACATCCTGAGCCTGGGGAGAGGCAGAAAAAACAGAAGTGTTGGCATTAACACATTGGCAGCCCCAACTGGTTACAGACACAGATTTCCAATCCAAAACAGGATTATGAGACTGCAACCAAGGGAAACCTAGTACAATAATGTCATGCAGATTATACAGCACCAAAAATTTGCAATTTTCCTGATGATCAGGTTCAACCCTCATTATCACCTGAGTAGAGAACTGGGGTTTATTCTCAGCCAAAGGGGTAGAATCAATCCCCAGTAGGGGAATAGACTTCCGTAGGGGTATCAAGGGAAACCCACAACGTTTAGCAAAATCAAAATCCATCAGGTTAATAGCTGCTCCCGAATCAACAAAAGCCTGAGCAGAAAATGTGGACAGGGAGCAAATCAGGGTAACAGTCAACAGAAATTTAGTCTGAACACTACCCAAGACAACTGAGCGTGCAAAACGTCTTCCCCGCTTAGGGCAGACTGAAATAGTATGAGAGGCGTCACCACAGTAGAAACATAACCCATTGCGTTTTCGAAACTCATGACGCTGTGCCCCAGAAGCCACTCTATCACACTGCATGGATTCAGAAGCTGGTTCACAAGGCAACACTATTCCACGCATACCTCTATGCTCACGCAAACGTCTGTCAATTTGAATCGCCAATGACATAGAATCATTGAGACCAGAGGGAGCAGGGAAACCCACCATAACATCTTTTACATTCTCTGACAGACCCTTCCGAAAAAGGGCTGCCAAAGCATCATCATTCCATTTGGTCAGGACTGCCCACCTTCGGAATCTCTGACAGTACAACTCAGTGTCCTCAAGCCCCTGATTTAATGCCAACAAGGCTTTTTCAGCTTGATCAGTGACATTAGGTTCATCGTACAATAACCCCAGAGCCAGAAAAAATGCATCAACATTACTCAAAACAGGATCCCCAGGTGTCAGGGAAAAAGCCCAATCCTGAGGATCGCCGCGCAGGAGAGAGATGACAATTTGAACCTGCTGTGCTGCGTTCCCTGAGGACTTAGGTTTTAAGGCAAAAAACAACTTACAGTTATTTTTGAAATTCAGAAATTTAGCTCGATCCCCTAAAAACAAATCTGGCATGGGGATCCTAGGTTCCACAACCGGCAACCCTGCAAGATAGGTAGCAATACTCCGAACTTCAGTGGCAAGCTGATCCACACGGCCAGACAACTGTGCAAACTCCATTGAGAGGAAAAAAAATCCTCAGCACCCAGAGAAAAAGAGGGAAAGAAAAAAAATATATATATCTCTGACAACTTTTTTTTTTTATACACTATCTTTCCCTTCTGTGAGTACCATATAATTTTCAGTTAGGCCGGTGATACTGTTATGATTTGGTAGCTGAGGAGAGCAGGCAAAAAAGGCAATACACCAGAGAGGTTGGAATCTTCTGGATTGCAGTACCCTGACTAACCACCACAACTAAAGGCAGCCGTGGAGCGTACCTACGTTGGTCCTAGACGCCTCGTCACAGCCTGAGAAGCTAACTACACCTAAAGATAGAAAGAGGAAAACTATCTGCCCCGGAGCAGATCCCCAAAGAACATAGGAAGCCCCCAAACATGTAATTGCGGTTAGACAAGAGGAAATACAGACACAGACAGAAAATAGTATGAGCAAACGTTGGGGCCCAATCTTCCTAGAAAGAAAAGGATAGGAAGGACACTTACTGCAATCCAAAAAACCCTAAAGAAATACCAACTCACTAATTGCAAAAACACCTGAGATCACACGACCTCTACCACCTAAATTAGTTCTCTGGTGTAACAAAACTAAGCAGCAGCCACTGAAAAAACTGGAAAAGACAAATGAACAAATAACAGTGGCACAGATAAACTGAGAGGAGCACAAGCCCCCGGAGGGGACCTGGCTGACCTTCACAGAAGTGCAGGACAAAATGCAAAAAAGCAAGCACAAAAAATAAAAGCAGAAAATATCTTATCTGTTAGCAGAAGATGCAGGCAAGACACAGCAAGCTTCCAAGAGAACCAGGAACCAAAGTTGAGACAAGAACAATTGATCACCAGCAACCCTGATGGGAGGGAACCTCCCTTATATAAGACCAGTCCGTAACACCTGATTGCCAATCTTCACAATCTTCATTGAATAGTTCAGTACTGTCTGTAACCACCAGAGGGAGCTTCTGCTCAGAATTCATTTCTAATACATTCACAACACATGAGTAAGATCTGAATGGTCGAAACGCGTCTGTTTCAGGCCACCAGGGACCCCATTTGTCATCATGTCTTTCCATTTTTGATGCTGGATTTTTAAGCATGTTATCAATAAAATATTGAACTTTTTTCTGAAATGGAGTTTCACGCTGGAGATTTTTATTTCTGCATTTTCTACAGACAACGCCCTTAATCAAGGTGGCTCAGTGTGTGGAGCAACAGAGGATTATCCAGAGACTGATGAGCTGACTTTGTTCCCCCCTTTCCCTTTCTCCTCCACATGCATATGTTTGGCTGCTGTCACACACTAAAAGATGCTTTTTATTGCAAAAAATAGTTTTTGAAACACCACATTTTGAGAGCTACTATTTTCCATACTTTGGCCCACAGAGTCATGTTAGGGCTTGGTTGGGCTCGGGAAGAGCTGACGTTTTTATTGGTACCATTTTCGGGCACATGACATTTTTTGATCGCTTTCTATTCTGGTTTTTGGGAGACAGAATGAACAAAAAACAGCAATTTAGGATTTTTTTTTGGGGGGAGGGGTTTATGTCGTTCTGCTTGTGGTAAAATTGGTAAGGCAGTTCTCCTTGTCAGTACAATTACAGCGATACCTCATTTATATAATTCATGTTTCGGCGCTTTTACACAATAAAAACTATTTTATAGACAAAATCATTATTTTTGCATCACTTTATTCTAAGAGCTATAACTTTTTTATTTTTTCGCTAATGGAGCTGTATGGTAGCTTGTTTTTTTGCGGGACAAGATGACGTTATCAGCGGTACAAACTTTTTGTCTTTTTTATCGCGATTTATTCCACTTTTTGTTCAGCGGTATGATAAAGCATTGTTTTTTGCCTTGTTTTTTATTTATTTTTTATGGTGTTCACTAAAGGGGTTAACTAGTGGGACAGTTTTATAGGTCGTGTCGTTGCGGATGCGGTGATACCAAACGTGTACTTGTATTGATTAGATTTTTTTGTTCATTCAAATATTTATTTATAGATACAGTATCCTTTGATTTTTTTTTATTTTTTATTTTAAAAAATATATATATTTTACAATTATTAAAAAAAACAAAAACTTTTTTTTTACTTAGTCCCACTATGGGATTACCATTTTTTTGCAGGCTGATTGCTTCTACAGCATGGGGATGCAGCAACCCCATGCTGTAGAAACTTTCAGCTCTGCACTGACAGAGAAGCTTGCTGATCATGCATTGTGCATGATCAGCATGTTTCCTAGCTCTAGTGACCCGGATATCGTTATGACAACATCTGGTCACCATGGCAACGATCAGGACCAGCATCACGCCGCGGGGTCTCCAATCCAGGGATAGAGGGGCTGTCAGCCCTCTGCCGGCTCCTGGAATGCTGCGATCTCGTTCACACACCGCTCCCGGCACTTAGTATGTCTCATTTAATTTTCGGTCAACTGAAGAATGATGTGCTTTAACAAATAGCTCTATCTTAGTCTCATCTGTCCACAAGACACTTTCCCAGAAAGATTGTAGCAAACTGCCGTCTAGCTTTTTTACGTCTCTGTGAGGGGTCCTCCTGGGTCTCCTGCCATAGCGTTTCATTTCAATCAGATGTAGACAGATAGTATGTGTTGCCATATGCAACAGATAAGGGCTTATTATAAGTAAAAGGAGGACTTTATGCTGACCTGACAGTAGATGGCGATGTTGTATAACGTTTCCTTCTGTTTAAACGACCAAAAAACGGCTCAGAACGTTCATGAGCGATCAACGACATCTCTGCAGGGGCCACATCGCTGCTACATGTCACACACAGCTAAGTCGCTAACGAGATCGCTACTGCGTCATGAATGGTGATGCAGGTGCGATCTCGTTAGCGATCTCGCTTAGTGTGGCATACCCTTAAGAAACAGTCAATTGTGAAACTATCTTCAACAGAAGCAGAATATGTTGCAGCAGCACATGCGAGTCAAGAAGTACTGTGGTTAAGACAATTGTTGACAGAATTAGGACAAGCACAGTTGGAACCAACAAAACTAAAAGATGACAATCAAGGATGTCTTGTTCTTGCTCAGATGGAAAGAGTCAATCCAAGAACCAAGCATATTGATGTGAAATATCATTATTTAAGAGAGATCATCAGGACCAAGGAGTCATGAAGTTGGAGTATTGTCCTACTGAAGAAATGACAGCAGACATTTTCACGAAGGCATTGAATGCTGATAAACATCAGAGACTAATAAAAAAGTTGGGTTTGATTGAATAAGTCCTTATTGTTGAGAAAGGGTGTTGGCATATGCAACAGATTAGGACTTATAAGTAAAAGGAGGACTTTATGCTGACCTGACAGTAGATGGCGATGTTGTGTAACGTTTCCTTCTGTTTAATGTATTGTATAAGAAATAGTCTCACTTGTAGTTTCACTTTCGTTTTGTTCCTGGTTTCCTGATGCAATGCTGAAATGACTGTGCATTTTTCCTTTACCTCGTGTTGTTAGAAGTAAAAGCTTGTTATCCCATGCAGCCTGCTCTGTGAAGTTTTCTACTGCAAAGGTGTGGATTCAGAAGCTGTGCAACAGGTTATGGGCCCAGATACATCGTACACCAGAGAATTCAAGACACCATAGATCCCAAGCACCAAGAATACCAGATACCCAGGACACTGGAACTCTCAGCAAGACCCTGGTGAATGCAGAAGAATTCTTCAGTGCAAGTCTCTCCAAAAAGTAAGATAAGTTAAAAAAGACAAGTAGCACAGAGCTAAAACTCACAGTAGCTAAACTGAATGATGAGAACTATCAGCTATGGAAGTTCAAAGTAGAGATGTTATTGTCTAAAGATGATTTATGGGAAGTAATCACTACAGATAGACCAGATCAAGATAATCAGACATAGGATAAGAAAAATAGACAAGCGAGAGCCACCATTAGCTTATTAGTGGATGATGCTCAATTAATACATATAAGAAATGAAGAAACAGCGAAAGCAATGTGGGAAGCATTAAGAAAGACCCAGCCTAAATCACAAATTGTTTTTTATTAAGAAAGCTTTACAGTATGAGACTAAGTGCAGACCGTGACATGCAGAAGCACATATTTTCAATGATGGAAGTGATATCACAGCTAAGATCTATTGGTGAAGATATTAAAGAAAGTCATATAGCAGCTATATTGTTGTGCAGTTTACCAGATTCATATACTGCTTTAATAAATGCACTAGAGACGAGACCAGAAACTGACATTACATTAGAGTTTGTGAAAACAAGACTCATAGATGAATATCAGAGAAGAAAAGAACAAAGCAATTATTCTTCTACTGAAAAGGACAGTGAAAATGCTCTTAAAGCTACAGAATTTAAAAAACCCTACAGTAAAGAGACAAGAGAATGCTTCAGATGTAAGATAAAAGGTCATTTAAAGAAAGACTGGACCATATGGAAAGGAGAACAACAAAAATTACACCATAAAAAGCATACACAGAAAGTAAAAAACACAATTTCCGATTCGTGTGAGAATAATTGGAATGGCACATTCAAAATAACAGACAAGAAATCATCACTTGGTTGGTTTATTGATTCAGGAGCAACTAGTCATATGACAAGTGACAAGAATTTCTTTACTGATCTTGATTTAGAGAAGAATGAAGCCATTTATCTTGCAGATGGAAGCAAAATAACCGCAGAAGGTATCGGACAAGGTATGCTAAATTGTTCAAACAAGTTCGGACAAGATTCAAAGATACTTGTACAGGATGTGTTGTATGTTCCAAAATTGGAAGGCGGATTATTATCTGTGAAACGTTTAACAGCAAAAGGACTTACAGTAAAATTCAAAGATAATGAGTGTGCAATTATTGCAGGAAACAAGATGATAACCAAAGTCAAGGCAGATGAACAATTATATCATTTTGTCAAACCAAAGGAATAGATGAAGGTATGTACACATGATCACAAAAACTGTATTCACATGTGGCATAGACGTCTAGGACATAGAAACCAGGACAGTATAAGGGAACTACAGAGAAAAGAATTGACAAAAGATTTAAAGATATCAGATTGCTCAATTACCATAAGATGTGAATGTTGTATAAAATCCAAAGCCACAAGGATATCTATTCCAAAAGAAAGTGAGATGAAAAGCGAAAAACCACTTGATTTGGTGCATACTGATGTATGTGGACCCATGAAAGTGACTACATCAGGAGGCAATAGATTCATGTTGACTTTTATAGATGACTACTCAAGATACACAGTCACATACTTAATTAAGAACAAAAGTGAAGTTTTTGATAAACTTGTAGACTATGTAACAAGATCAAGTAACAAATTTCAAAGGAAGCCAATTGTCATCAGAAGTGATAATGGAGGTGAATTTACAGGTCACAGAATAGAAGACTACTTAAGACAAAATGGAATAGTACATCAGAAAACTGTTCCATACACACCTGAACAAAATGGAGTAGCAGAAAGGAAAAACAGAACGCTAACAGAAATGATTAGATGTATGCTGACAGATTCTAAACTACCAGAGAAATATTGGGGTGAGGCAGCATTGACAGCTACATATCTACAGAACCGACTTTTTTCCAGAAAACTGAAGAAAACTCCATATGAACTGTGGCAAGGTATGAAACCAAGTGTCAATCATTTAAAAGTTTTTGGATGTAAAGTTTTTATATTCATTCCAACAGAAAAACGTTCCAAACTTCAAAACAGATCCATGGAAGGAATATTCGTTGGATATAGTGAAAATTGCAAAGGATATAGAATCCTAGATCCCAAAACAGACAGAGTTACAGTGAATAACAGTGTGACATTCATTGAAGATTTAAATGAAGACATTATGATTTCAGTTGAAACAAGAAATGAGAAAAACAATAGTGACATAACTGAAGAAATATCTAATGAAAAAGAAGTAGAAATTAATGAAGAACAAAATACTGAAAGTGAAGAATCACAACTACAAACAGACACAGAACCAAGACGTTCAATAAGGGAGAACAAAGGAAAACCACCAAAACGTCTCTCATACAAGGCAAGTATAAGAAAAATCCATGAGCCTACCTGTTGGGAAGACATATCTAAACTTCCTGAAGAAGAAGCTAATAAATGGATAGAAGCAACAGAAACAGAAATTAAATCCATGCATGATTCAAATACATGGACACTAACAGATTTGCCAGAAGGAAGAAAAGCCATAGGATGTAAATGGATTTTTAGGCTAAGTGCACACGATCAGGAATTGTTGCGTTTTTTTCGCGGTTTTTCCGCTATTTTCCGAGATTAAACCGCGAAAAAAACGCGAGCATTAAGCATTCTATACGTTTTAATTGATTCCGCATGTTTTGTACACATGTTGCGTTTTTTTTCCGCGAAAAAAACGCTTCGCGGAAAAAATAGCAACATGTTCATTAATTTCGCGTAATGACAGCGATTTCGCCGCCATAGACTTGTATTGGAACGCATGAAATCCGGAAATATTCAAAATGTTTCCGGATTTCAAGCGCTTTAGCTGCGGTGTAGCTGCGGTGAAATGGGAAGTGACATCATGTCCATCCCATCATGCCATCCCATGAGCATCCCATAATCCAGGAAGACAATAATCTCGTCTCCCTGGATGATGGCTGCCAACATGGAGTGGTATGACAGGATGGACCTGGATGTCGCGCAGATGATTAGTGTGGTAAGTATCTATGTGTGTGTCCGTGTCTGTGTCCGTGTGTGTGTCCGTGTGTGTGTCTATGTGTGTGGTGTATATGCGTTGTATATGGGCTGTATGTGAGTCGTCAGACATAGGCCGATGAGACTACTACTCTCATCGGCCTATGTCTGCTCCCCCTCAGTGGCTGCAGCAGGCTCAGCTCGATGGGAGCTGTAGTTCCCATCGAACTGTTCCTGCTGTGAAACAAATGTGTCCAAAAAAAAAACCATTCTTTTTAAAAAAATCTGTGACCCTCGCCCCCCTTCCCCCCATAAAGTTGCTCCTTTTTTTTTAATACCCATGGCCCTTTATTTTTGTTTATGTCATACCCCCAACTTAATTATTTTTTGTAAAATTGCCCAAAATTATCATTGGTGACCAGTGTTATTTTTTTATTTTTTAAACATTTTTATTATCCCCCAACACTTTTTTTCATTGGTGACCAGTGGTTTATATTTTTTTTACAATTTTATTATCCCCCCATCACTTATTTTCAGTGGTGGTCAGTGTTTGCCCCTTTATTTTTATTTTTTTTTTACAATTTTTTATTCCCAATATTTATTTTCATTGGTGGCCAGTGGTAACCTGTGGAAATAAATTATACTTACCAGTCCCCGCCGATCTCCACCTAAAATAAAAGTAAAAAAAAAACATATACTCACCTAGACACCTAATTCCACGATTCCCTTGTTCAATATAAAATAACAAACCACAAAATATACCTACCCTCCGCAGAATCCATAAAAAAACGAGTGTCCCACGATGATCTAAAGTTTAGAGCAGCCACACAACATGTGGCTGCTCTAAACCACCGCCGCCGTTACAATGAACGGGGCCGTAAAGCCGCACCGATCATTGTATAACGAGTTCACCCGAATGCAGGTCGGGTGAACTCGTTATCAGCCGAAGACTCCAGCGGGACTCACAGCGCCTGCGCAGAGTCCCCTTCTGACTGGAGGTGATATGACAGCGTGGGAAAGTTTCCCACGTGATCATTTCATCTCCAGTGAGCAGGGGAGGTGACAGGACTCAGTTTCAATGGGGCTAGTAGCATTAGCACTGGTCCCTGTTGTAAACTTGTTAACCCCTTGTGATGGATTACAACGTGGGACCTGACTGAACAGCGGATATGTATGTATATTTTTTTTTTTTTATTTTATTTTTCAATGTTTTTTTTTTTGGATTACCAGAAAAATAAAATCTTGTCAAAAACTTTTTGTCTTTATTTAATTAAAAATATTTTTAAAAAATGTGTATGTTTTTTTTTTCATACTTTAAAATTGTAGCATTAATAATGGATAGTTGTCTTACTGACAGCTCTCCATTATTAAAGCGGCTTAATGTAACCTTTCGATAGCAAGGTTACATTAACCCCTTATTACCCCATATCCCACCGCTACTCGGGAGTGGGAAGAGAGAGGCTAAGTGCCAGAAAGGGCACATCTATAAGATGCGCCTTTTCTGGGGTGGGTGCTGGCAGATAGTTTTTAGCCTTGGGGGGCCAAAAAAGCCATGGACCCTCTGTAGGCTATTATTATCTGCCTTCACTCACTGGCTTTCCCACTCTAGCGGAGAAAATTGCGCGGGAGCCCACGCAAATTTTTTCTTTAATTATTTACACAAATCATACACTTAAAATATTTAACCGTTAATGGTTAGGTTTATGCTTAGGATCAGCACCGGGCAAGTGCAGGGGCCATGAGCAGGTGGGGGGGCCCCCTTGACATCAGACACACTGGCGTGCTATGAGGGGCCCTGTGCCAGTGCCGTTCAAAAGAAAAGAGATGTTCCAGCTCCTTAAAATTGCAAAGTTTTATTCGTCCATTCGATATAAAATACAAAGTGGTATATGCTCCATAGAGGAAGCCGCATACAGCAACGCGTTTCGATCAGTCGATCTTCATCAAGGCTGCCTTGATGAAGATCGACTGATCGAAACGCGTTGCTGTATGCGGCTTCCTCTATGGAGCATATACCACTTTGTATTTTATATCGAATGGACGAATAAACTTTGCAATTTTAAGGAGCTGGAACATCTCTTTTCTTTTGGAGTTCTCTGGACGTTCGTCAAACGTCGTTCCGTGCACCTGCCGTGGTAGTTGGTCAGCTGGTTTGCCTTTTCTTCTGCCAGTGCCGTTGACCACAAGTGGGCCCACCCTGCTTGCTCAGGGCCCCAGCACTTGCAATACTTACCTCTCCCTGCTCCATCGCTGTGACGTCTTACGCGTTTCCTGACAGTGACATTCAGGTCATAGGGCGTAATGACGTCACGTCTCTGCGCACTCTGCCTGAACAGTCACAGTGCAGAGAGCTGGAAGATGTCGACGCTGAGGAGTCCAGAGTAGAGCAGTGCCCAGCGAGGAGAGTTAGTTAATTTTTTTTTAGCAATATATGGGGCTCATCATACACTGGAGAATCATATATGTCGCCCATTATACACAGGAGCATCATATGGGGTTCATGGGGCATTTCATGTGAAATTATGAAATTGTTAAAAAAAATAAGGATCAACTGCCATATAAATCTTTTCTTTCTGTGTTGTGTCCGCCCGTCATGTTTGCATATGTTTATTACTTTCAACAGAATGTGTATACAATATCAGCATGAATTTGAAAGAGGCATGTAGGGAGGGTTGTGTGTTTTAGTGCGCACACGTCTACATGGATGAACTGTTTTGCATGTGTGTATGTGTGTGTATATATATATATTTTTTATTTTTTGGATAATTATTCCTCAATGCTTGTGATAATGTTTCTGAAATTTAAATATTTACATTGTAGATTGAAAAATATCCAGTTATTTGGGACCGCGCCTGTGAGGAGTACAAAGGCTCGCTTTCCAAAAGGGATGCATGGACATCAATTGTCACTGAACTATATTCAGTGTGGCCAAAGCTATCAAAAGATGCTCAAAAAATGATTTGTAAGTATTTAGTAATAAGTTGTGTCCTTTTTTTAACTGTTCATTTTGAAAATACATAATTTTTTTTGTTTCATATTTCAGTGGAAGATGTAAAAAAAAGGTGGCGATCTGTGACGGACCGATTCATAAAGTCACAGAGGACAGTGAGTGGGAGCTCGCCAGCTAGGAGGGTGCCTTTTTCAGACCAGCTCCAGTTTATATTAACTAGTAGGACTTTACGGAGGTAAATGATAGATAATTTTGTGTTTAATTCCACATTTCACATTGTCTTTGAATAACACGCCTTTTTTATTCCTTCCACAGAAGTGGCGGCAATATCAGGCCAGAAACGCCAACAGTAGAAGAAGGCCACAGCCAGGAGCAGGGTCTGGAAGAAGAGGTGGAGGAACTTCCTTTATGCAACTCCCCAGATCCTCAGGGTGACCGGCCTTCCTCCGCGGTCTCAGCTTTGGTCTGTGACCCTGGGACATCATTCTCGGCGGTGGAGGTAGCATCCATGAGTAGTGATGCTGTTCCTGCCTCTGGCGCTGCGTCAAGCAGTGCTGGTGCTGTGCGAAGGCCCACTGGTATGGGGCCTGTTTCTGCCCGTCCCGTGCCATTGAGAAGGGCGGCACCCAAGAAGGCAACACAACCCGAGACTTCGACTACTGTGATTCAAGCACTCACTAGTCGAACCCTCGGTATGATTGACAATTCTTCAAACCAGGATGATCTTGACAAATACGGCTCTTTTCTAGCCGACCGTCTAAGATCCATGACACGGGAGAGGCAGCACATTATAATGTCAGCATTTAATTTGTTGCTAATGTCTATTGACGTCCCATACAATATACCCCCGTCATCAGCTATAATGACGGCGATTCTTCAAGTTTTCAATGGACCAAGTGGCCATTCACCAGCACCAGCACCTGCATCGCAGCGTTTTGGGCAGGCGACCCCATCCTATAGGCCCAACACAGGTGAAGGCTATAATTATGGCCGCACAGCAGCACCTGAAAATACTGGCCAGCATGCTGCTTCCACCTGTACTACCATGGTGTCCCAGGAATATTTTCACCGGTTTGGGTACGATCCTGAGTACCACAATTTATGAACAGTTCCACCAGGCTGGCCCTCCCCAAACAACCACCCTCCCCTGTCCTGTTGACAGTTTGTTAAAAAATTCACTTTACTTGTGTTTTATTGGACAATGTTTGTCCGAATATGTTTATAATGTTTGATATATGTTTATAATGTTTATTATAATAAAAGTTTTGTTTTCACAACTGTGTCCGTGCTTACTATATAGTGCATAAGATACACAACAGAGAAACATTAAAAAAATAATGGAGACAGTATTATACATAAAAGTAATTATTTATTAAAAATTTTTTACTTTATAAACTCCCCTTCATTGGATGTTTATGTTATGGTGGTCTGATCATAGGTGGGTTACTGCCGGCTATGGCATGTCAGGGTCACATGATTCTCAGTGATACCGTTAACGGTGGACGCAGATACTTCCCTTGGACTCACGGTACTCCAGAGATAAAATAAAACATGGACAGGAGTAAAGCGGTTGAGGGAGGGAAGGGCAATGCCCGGGTGAACTCAGCAGACCATACAACTGTACCATCTCGATGACGCAACCAAGTCTCTCTTTATTGTAAATATCTGGTCCAGTAAAACGGGTCTTGCTTTCCGTTAGGCATCAGATCTTCTCTGCTGTTCAGGCTGCTCAACACCGGCACTGGAGTATTGCCAGTGCACGGCACCTTCAGGACTCATGAAGTAGTCAGTGAAGATTTCTCGCACACGCTTACCCGAGTTGGACTGCCTTCCTTGACCCAAGTAGTCAATTCCAATTAATTCTGACATCTCGGACTCCACATCTACGTCCGTGGTGTAATCACGAGCGTAGTTGTGGAGTACGCAGCATGCCTTTATTACAGTGTCAACTGTCTCCGTATCTAACTGTATGGCAGTGTGAAATATCCTCCACTGACTACACATAATCCCGAAGGTGCATTCCACATATCTTCGTGCACGGGTCAGCCGATAATTAAAAATCCTCCGCCGGTCATCCAGTGCCCTTTTTGGGTATGGGCGCATCAGGTTGCTCTTTAAGGGAAAAGCCTCATCCGATACCATCACAAAGGGCACTGGATGTGTGGAACCTGGCAAAGGTCTTGGGGCTGGGAGCGTTCGGCCATCTTCAAGAAGTTGCAGTCCAATCTGTGATGATTGCAACACCCGAGAATCCCCAGTACTGCCATAAGCACCAACGTCGATGGCAACAAATTTGTAACGTGCATCAGCCACCGCCATCAGGACCACAGAAAAATACTTCTTATAATTAAAGAAGCGTGATCCTGAATGTGGTGGCTTCAGCACTCTCACATGTTTGCCATCGACAGCACCTATGCAGTTGGGGAAATTGGCCACAGTTTGAAAGCCTGCTGCGACCTGTAGCCAAGTCTCCTCGGTTGGTGTAGGCATCACGATGGGCTGCAACTTATGCCAGATGACGGTACATGTGCACCTCACAATTTTAGAGATGGTGGATTTACCAACCCTAAATTGGAGATGCAGTGATGTGTAGCTCTCTCCTGTGGCTAAAAACCTGAAAAGAGAAAAAAAAATATTATTAGAAAATAACAAAAAACAAAAGGCTAACTTTCAATTGAACATTATACATTTATATGGAAACATGTATGGTGTTTTCAATGAATACAATTAAAGAAATCCATTTGTTTTTTTCACTGTGTCTGTCAGTATTATGGGCCACTGTGGCATTATATTTAGGGGGCACGCTGGCAGTATTATGGGTGCACTGTTGCTGCAAGTATTATGGGGGCACTGTTGATGGCAGTATGTGTGCAAAATGTTTTTTTGGCAAATAAAAACAAAGGACACTCACCGCAAGGTGATGAGCAGCCTTTCCTCAGCAGAGATGGCTCTTCGCATGACTGTGTCCGTATACGTTAAATCTTGAGACAGAAGGGCGAGTAGTCGATCAAATGCTTCTATTGTGAGCCTGCAAAACTGGACAAATTTTTCGGGATAACTGTAAAAAACAAAAAAAAATGGACATGTATTACAATTCTACATAACAACCAAGAAAACATCAATGGAAAAAATAATTTATGTGCACACGGATGACCATATACCTTTATGCCCGAATTTATCTTACCTCCTTAAATCTTGATAAAGAAGCCAGAAGTGACCCTTTTCTGTCCGCTCCTGAACAATGGGGTGCACCCACATTCTTCTTCGCCTCATCCTCCTCTTCCTCTGAGAGCGCTCCTATGGGAGAATATAGTGTTTATTACAAATTAATAAAAAAAAAAATTTGCACACATTGGGGCTTGCAGCGTAAAATACGCATTAGATTGGTATTCGTATTCCCGACAAACAATAGTTAAAAGCATCATTTGTGTGCAGAATGATTCAGTTTTCCATGCGATCTGTAGCATCGCTTGGAAAAATCATTGACAGGTTGGTCACACAAGTCAAACATAGTGTTTGACAAGTGTGACCAAATTTTTCACTGGGAACAGGAGTTGCCGTTACCATCGCTGACGAGCAGGAAGGCTGCGGGGTCCGCCGCTAGGTGACAATATCACAAAATTTTTTTTGCATTATTTTCCCAGGGATATGGCACCCAGGTCAGGTCAGAGTCTCCTCTCCTCCAGACCCTGGGTACCATCCACACATGAACCTCACTTGGCGCATGGTGGGCATAGCCACATGCGGAAAAAAAGCGGTTCAATGCATTCCTATGATGATAGAGACAGATATAATAGACACATAAATGATAGATACAGATATAATAGACACATAAATGATAGAGACACAGATGATAGAGACAAATATGATAGAGACAGAGATGATAGAAATTTTACACGTAGAAAAGACATGTGTGCCAAAAAAAAAAACAGCGAAACCGCTTGAAAATGCGCACGCTGATGAAACAAACATTTGCAGCACAAACGATTGCACATGGTTTTATTATACATTTATGTGCAAAAGAAACACAGATAAAAAAGGCAAAATAAAGTATACGAAAAAAATTTAGTTTAATATTACCTGCTCGATGTGGTAGTGCAGCAAAATAAGTGATGTCAGCAGCAAAATGTTCATGTTTGCTCGGCTGAGACGCCGCTGTGGCTGCAGTTGTGGCATCTTGATTCCAACAAGAAAAAAAAATGGAGAACAGGAGGGGTTGGAGTAGGAAATGACCTCATTTTTTTTTTTTTTTTTATCCCAACTTTATGTGTTCTCCAAAACGCTAAAAAAAAAACGCTTTTAAAAACCGCATAAAAAACGCTATAAAACCGCGTCAAAAACGCGTCAAAACCGCGCAAAAACCGCGAAAAAAAAACGCGCGTTTTTACCGCTGAAAAATTCAGGTTTTGCTCAGGAAAATTCTGCAACAATTCCTGATCGTGTGCACTTAGCCTTAAAGTAAAATACCAAACAGATGGCACACCTGAAAGATATCGAGCAAGACTCGTAGCTAAAGGGTATTTCAAAAATATGGAGAAGACTATGATGAAACATTTGCTCCAGTTGTCAAACACACTACAATAAGAACTTTACTTACAGTTGCAGCAATGGAAAAGATTGAACTAAGACATCTGGATGTAAAGACAGCTTTTTTGAATGGAGATTTAACAGAAGACAATTACATGGAACAACCTCCAGGATTCAAAGATGAAAGAAATCCAAACAAAGTTTGTAAACTACAGAAAAGCATATATGGTTTAAAACAAGCAGCTAAAGCGTGGAATGACAAAATCACGGAAGTACTAACAAATGAAAAATTTCAAAGAAGCAAAGCTGATCCATGCTTGTACACAAAAAGGCTGAGTAATAGATGGATTTATGTACCCATATATATAGACGACATTTTGATTTGTTTTAAGCAAGAAAGGGATAAAGAAAACATTCTAAAAACCCTGAAACAACATTTTGAAATCAAAGACTTAGGAAATGTAAAACAGTACTTAGGAATACAGATAGAAAGAGAAGAAGACGGAAGTTTCTTACTGAATCAAAATCACATGATTCAAGACATAACAGAAAAATTTGGACTAAAGGATGCAAAAACAGTAAAGTCTCCAATGGAAACTAATTATCTCAACGAGATGAACAGTGAAAAAAATATGCTACCAGACAATGAAGAATACAGAACAGCAATAGGAAAACTACTGTATCTAGCGACCGTTACAAGACCAGACATCGCAGCAGCAGCAGTAGTAGGAAAGGTATCAAAACCAAATTAAGCTGATTGGAATGCCGTGAAGAAAGTAATACGTTATTTGAAAGGAACTAGCAATGTTAAGCTGAAATTACCCACAGGTGATAATTGCATTTTAACAGGATATGTTGATGCAGATTTGGCTGGAGATCCAACTGACAGAAAATCTACCAGTGGACATATTTTTTTTCTCTCAGGTGGACCAATAAGTTGGACAAGTAAAGGGTATGCCACACTAAGCGAGATCGCTAACGAGATCGCACCTGCGTCACCATTTATGACGCAGTAGCGATCTCGTTAGCGACTTAGGCGTGTGACTCCAAACACATCTCATCAGCGATCTGTGATTCCAAACACATCTCAACAGCGATCTGTATAACGACCTCTGCGGTCATTGGGAAAACCTAGTCCCACCTGCGATGCTGGTGAAGTCGTTCATGAAGGGTGTCACACTCAGCGATTCAGGCTCACCAGCGGGACACCAACGACCAAAAAACGGCTCAGAACATTCATGAGCGATCAACGACATCTCTGCAGGGGCCACATCGCTGCTACATGTCACACACAGCTAAGTCGCTAACGAGATCGCTACTGCGTCATGAATGGTGACGCAGGTGCGATCTCGTTAGCGATCTCGCTTAGTGTGGCATACCCTTAAGAAACAGTCAATTGTGAAACTATCTTCAACAGAAGCAGAATATGTTGCAGCAGCACATGCGAGTCAAGAAGTACTGTGGTTAAGACAATTGTTGACAGAATTAGGACAAGCACAGTTGGAACCAACAAAACTAAAAGATGACAATCAAGGATGTCTTGTTCTTGCTCAGATGGAAAGAGTCAATCCAAGAACCAAGCATATTGATGTGAAATATCATTATTTAAGAGAGATCATCAGGACCAAGGAGTCATGAAGTTGGAGTATTGTCCTACTGAAGAAATGACAGCAGACATTTTCACGAAGGCATTGAATGCTGATAAACATCAGAGACTAATAAAAAAGTTGGGTTTGATTGAATAAGTCCTTATTGTTGAGAAAGGGTGTTGGCATATGCAACAGATTAGGACTTATAAGTAAAAGGAGGACTTTATGCTGACCTGACAGTAGATGGCGATGTTGTGTAACGTTTCCTTCTGTTTAATGTATTGTATAAGAAATAGTCTCACTTGTAGTTTCACTTTCGTTTTGTTCCTGTTTTCCTGATGCAATGCTGAAATGACTGTGGATTTTTCCTTTACCTTATGTTGTTAGAAGTAAAAGCTTGTTATCCCATGCAGCCTGCTCTGTGAAGTTTTCTACTGCAAAGGTGTGGATTCAGAAGCTGTGCAACAGTATGCACTGACACTGATCCACTCTGAGCATGCAGAACAGCTTAAATTTCTTTGTAGCTTGACTGGGGCTGCTTATCCACCATCCTGACTATCCTGCGTTGCAACCTTTCATCATTTTTTCTCTGCCGTCCACGTCCAAGGAGAGTAGCTACAGTCCAATGAGTTGTAAACTTCTCGATTATGTTGCGCATCGTGGACAAAGGAACATCAAGATCCCTGGAGATGGACTTGTAACCTTGAGATTGTTGATATTTTTCAACAATTTTGGATCTCAAGGCCTCAGACAGTTCTCTTCTCCATGTTTATTGTGGCACACACAGACACACAATGCAAAGATTGAGTCAACTTCTCCCCTTTATTTCTGGCTTCAGATGTGATTTTCATATTACCTACACCAGTCACTTGCCACAGGTGAGTTTAAATGAGCATCACATGCCTGAAACAAAAGTTGTTTACCCATAATTTTGGAAAGGTGCCAACAATTTTGGAATTTTGGAAAGGTGCCCATTTTTGAGGTTTAATGTGAAATTATGGTCAATTTGACTAGTTTTCTCTTTTTTTGTGTTGTTCCAATACACATAAAGTAAATAAACATGTGTATAACAAAACGTGTAATTGAAATAATTTTCTGGGAGAAATTCTTCATTTTCTGGAACAATTTCAAGGATGCCAACGCTTTCGGCCATGACTGTATATCTTATCAGAGAAATCTGCTTGCTTCACTTATAATCCACTTCATCTCCGGCACCTGAACTCACCATCTACTCAGAAAAACTGCTAAAATCAGTCCTGCTGAACGCAAGATGGCTTTCAGTCCAATAAACTCAATAAAGGAACAGATTACAGCTGTTGAAATAGGACGTGTGAAGGAGCAGAGAGGAAGAAGCAGAAAGAAAAATCATGCTGTTGCCTTCTAGTAAAGTTTTTTTAATCTCACCCAGAGCTGGATTCACAGCTAAACTGCTCAGTACTTCTGTATAATATTCTACATGCTGCTGATTTTGAACATGAGCTACATAGAGACAGGGGAGCAGGAATCCCTCATCTCTGTGTGTGCTGTGTATTGGAGACATAAAAGCAGTTCCTCTCCTAATACTTTCCCAGAGACAACTGAACATAAGCTAAAGAGCCTGCAGTGAGGGAAAACTGTAGAAAAAGAGGAGAAATATTTGTGCTCCTCATAGTCCTACACACTGTGGTAGATCGGCTCGCTCAGCTGTACACAGAGGTAGACACAGGAACTCTGTCTCTTTAAGACCTTCACTGGTTTATTATATTTATTATATATGCGGCATAAACCATGGTGAAGTAAAAATAAACATGGCCTTTTGGGCAAAAACGGGAAAGCAAAATGGTAAAACAAAGCACAGTTTTCGTGGAATCGGGGTTAGCACAAACACTAACACTTCTGTAGAGTTAGCCTTTCCAGACACACAGAACACTGAATAGGTCACTTGTTTACCGCGACTGAGAGGAGCTAGAAGGCCACAGCGCCTGATTTTTCCTACTCCAGCACTGATTAGAAGCACTTCATCTTCTTATTAAACGGTGTAAATTTCTTTTGGCAGTTCATGGGTTAATCTGCTCAGTTGAGAGCTCCTGGAAGCTTTCCTGCATTAAGGCTCTCCGCTGTTCACTGTTAGCCACTCCCATCTCCTATATAAACTGGACCCTGGCTAACACTCATTGTCAGAGTTAGCTTATGCTGCATAGCTGGAGGTTGTTGTTTTTGTTGGAGAAAGTTTTTGGTGGATTTATCTGTGACTGTTGCTAGGTTTTGAGTGTGTAATAATTCCCTTTCTTCTCCTATTTTGGTCTAACCCCATCCTCCACTTCCCAGTACATTTCTCTGTTGTATGTGTGAGTATATTTGTATGTTTGGTATTTTTCGTTACCCCTGTTCATATTACCTTGTTAGTCTGGTTGGTGTACTACAGTACACTACTACTCCCCTCTTCCCTGGATGGGAGAAGGGTACAGAGTGAGGGCAGAAAGTTCACGTTCTCATCATTTGTCCTTGGCCAGTGGATATATCTGGCGTCGTGTCCATGGGTGGTTATGACTTATTGCACAAGTGGTTATGACTTATTGCACAATTTTGGACCCAAAACCATATTATATTGTTTTTCTGAGAATTTGTCCTTCACATTCTGGGAAAACAGGAACTTGACCACCAAAAGAGAAGCAGACAGATGATAATCATACTTCATGATAAAACTATTTTCTAGCATTTATTTTATTTTATTTTAGAGAATAGAAATTAACCATTTCTTTAACAGGAGCTAAGGCAAGGTACATGGCCCTGGCATCTTCACCATCAGAAGTAATCCGGGGAGCAGGGCAAGCTAGTGCGCACCCTAGCATTAGGGACAGGGAAAGAACCCCTGGTCCTGGGACACCAGATAACAGAGTCATGACAGAGTGCCTCAGGAGACCTACCATTTAAACCACAGACCACACCCTGGGGTGGAGAGAAGATGGACAAACCCCCCACCCGCTCTATGGTTGTTCACAAAAACCCAGCCCTTGAAGTGGCCAATTAACCCCGCTCAACACAGTGTCCTGGAACAAACTTCTGGGTTTCAAATCACTGAAGCTAGTAGTCTCAGTGAAAAATGTCTCAGTGAAAAATATCTCCGCTCCAGCACTTTGCCAGTGACTTTGTCACAACACACAACTTATTCTGAAAAGTCATCTGAAACACTTACATAAGCCAATAATCCTGCCCCTGCACGTGAGAGCAGCAGCTTCTACCTTACCACAAACTAACAGTCGATGTTTCTAGGTTATATTTGGGATGCTTGCAGGTTTACACTGGGGAATGCAATGCCCCCCTGCTTGGCACTATATTTAGAATACACAAGGCACAGCTTTGGCTTTCTTCCATTTTGCTCCTGCTGAGCAGAAATAAAACACCTTTGTAGAGATGAAAGCTTCTTCTCAGAAATGCTTTGTTCTGCAATATGTCACCGAGAGGCGGCTGCTAGGAGGGTGAAGCAAAACTGTCATCCCTCTTATGTGAAGTCTGATTGCTGACATCTGCTTGGGTCTATGACAATAAGGAAGGATTTGTTTTATCCAACATTAAAGGTCCCCTTGCCCCCAAATAAAAAGTTGTTTTAAATTCTTACCTCTATGGGAGAAAAAAAAAATCATGTCCATCTTGTTACAGTGCAAGAAGACTGGTGGAGAATGGATGGGGGATCTGCCGCAGAGTGGTAGGGAAAGATGTGGGATCTGCAGGAGAGTGTGCAGAGTGGCAGGGAAAGGATGGAGGATCTGCTGCAGAGTGGCAGGGAAAGGATGGGGGATCTGTGGCAGAGTGGCAGGGAAAGGATGGATCTGTGGCAGAGTGGCAGAGAAAGGATGGGGTATCTGTAGCAGAGTGGCAGGGAAAGGATGGGAGATCTGTGGCAGAGTGGCAGGGAAAGGATGGGGGATCTGTGGCAGAGTGGCAGGGAAAGGATGGGGTATTTGTGGCAGAGTGGCAGGGAAAGGATGGGGGATCTGTGGCAGAGTGGCAGGGAAAGGATGGGGAATCTGTGGCAGAGTGGCAGGGAAAGGATGGGGGATCTGTTGCAGAGTGGCAGGGAAAGGATGGGGTATCTGTGGCAGAGTGGCAGGGAGAGGATGGGGGATCTGTGGCAGAGTGGCAGGGAGAGGATGGGGATCTGTGGCAAAGTGGCAGGGAAAGGATGGGGGATCTGCTGCAGAGTGGCAGGGAAAGGATGGGGGATCTGCAGTCGAGTGGCAGGAAAGGATGGGGGATCTGCTGCAGAGTGGCAAGGAAAGGATGGGGGGATCTGTGGCAGAGTGGCAGGGAAAGGATGGGGGATCTGCTGCAGAATGGCAGGGAAAGGATGGGGATCTGCTGCAGAATGGCAAGGAAAGGATGGGGGATCTGCTGCAGAATGGCAGGGAAAGGATGGGGGATCTGCTGCAGAATGGCAGGGAAAGAATGGGGGATCTGCTGCAGAATGGCAGGGAAAGGATGGGGATCTTCTGCAGAGTGGCAGGGAAAGGATGGGGGATCTGCTGCGCAGTGGTGGGAAAAGGATGGGGGATCTGCTGCAGAATGGCAGGGAAAGGATGGGGGATCTGCTACAGAATGGCAGGGAAAGGATGGGGGATCTGCTGCAGAATGGCAGGGAAAGGATGGGGGATCTGCTGCAGAATGGCAGGGAAAGGATGGGGGATCTGCTGCAGAGTGGCAGGGAAAGGATGGAGGATCTGCTGCGCAGTGGTGGGAAAAGGATGGGGGATCTGTCGCACAGTAACAGGAAAAGATGAGAAATCTGTCGCAGAGTGACAGGGAAAAGATGGGGCATCTGCTGCAGAGAAACAGAAAAAAGATAGTTGGTCTGATGCAAAATGCCGGTAGAAGGGGAGAGGTGAACCTGCTGAGGAGTGATGTCCGCCCGGCAATGCATGGGCGTATGTGGATCCCCTTGACAATAATATTTCAATGCAAAGCAGGAGCTGAGTGACCCCTTTAAAAGAGGCTGTACAGTACTAGGAAAACATAGTAGCTTTCTTTCAGGAACTGCTCCCACTTATACAAAGATTGTGTTTGGTATTGCAAGTCTCATTCACTTCAATGGAGCGGAGCTGCAATAGTAAACTACGGTACCTATGCACAGATCTGGCACTGTTTCTAGAAGAAAGCCACTATGTTTTTCTAATTCTGCACCCCTTAAATGTAGTTATATAATCAGGACAGCACCAGACTATACTATAATTAGATACAACGCATTTACTTTGCACGTCCCCATGTGACAGGAGATAATTAAACGGACACGTATTGATTTGCAGTAATTGGAGGTCAGTGGTTTCACTGCGTAGCTATGGGCTGCAGGAATGAAAGTGCAACAGTCCCTTGAAGGTCAAATGTGAGTAGTTTGATCAGAAATCTCCCAGATCTTGAAACTTACTTAGCCTCTTCCATACAAAACGTTACTATGTATACACATCATGTGCACAGGGTTTACTATAGATATGAGCGAAAGATAGGGCATAAAATTAGGTCCATCCAGTGGGGGATTTTTCACAGGCCACTTGCATTAAATAAGCAAAATTTAAGGGACAGCTTCCTCTTAATAAATTTGGAGCATCTTTTGAGTTGTTTGTGTCAGAAAATTGACAGCAGCCAGTCTCTCCTTGTTGAAATTTTTCACAATTTTTCTAATCTTTGCATGCGGTTACAATGTCTTAAAAAAAAACAGCAAGTGTAATAAAACAAAAGATTAACTCGCTGCCTTCTTCTCCCTCCAGCTATCTCACACCGATGCCCCACTGGTCTTTCAGGCCTTGGTGAGCAACTGGGCACAGCGCGCCCACGGGTCGTAGTTTCATGGCATCGCTGCTCATAATAGGGCAAGTATTCACTGAACCCACTGACCGGCAGCAGTCACCAGCTGGACGCTTCTAAGCACAGACTATGGGGACTATCGGAGAATTAGCACAGGAGGAAAGAAGAGACTTTTTTTTGTTTTAAAATTTTTCTTTTTCCGAGTAGTCAGGTAATCTCTCTCCTGCTCATGTCAAAGAGAACGTGCCAAATGGCTCATCACAGTGTGTTATGGTTGGGCTACTGTGCCCTCGTGGACAGTGGGCACATGGTTTTATGGTTATAATTGGACATCAGCTTAAAAATCTTGGGGCCATTGCCGACTGCGCATAAACACTGTTTCCACTGCAGGAAGCATGGAGACCAGCCCCAGGCAGAAACGGGTGGAGAGAGGTCTCCAGCTACTGTTATCTTAGAAATTGTCATAAAGAATGAATGGAGCGGTGGCACAGGTTGTAACGTATCCTCTGGATAGCGGATACATTTTAAGGTCCCACTCAGAGATCTGAAAAATGGTAAAGAATTGAGCCATAGTGTAAGGATCTAGAAGTGACTCTGTATTTAATGATCCAAAAACGTTAGCAGTATGGCACAGAACTGCACAACGTCTGATATTGGAGCGGCCATTATTACTGTATTATTGGAATATTAGTATTTCCTGTGTGTGTATGCCATAACGCCATACGAATATAGTAGCACTCTGTAGAGCTACAGCATGCAAACATGAAGTATGAAAATTGAATTGCATTACTGCACTAGAAAATATGAAAAATGAAGAATACCTACAGCATAAACTTGCCAATTCATGTGTACCCAGCAGCCGCGATAAGGCGATTCTTGTTGCTGGGACCTGCCTAATGTGAATCCTCTCTTAAGGGTATGCCACACTAAACAGCGTCGCTAACGAGATCGCTAAAAAACGTCACTATTTAGCGATCTCGTTAGTGACGCCGGTGTGTGTGGCATGTAGCAACGATGTGGCCCCTGCTGTGCCCCTGCTGTGATCTCGTTCATCGTTCACATCGTTCTGGACCCTATTTTTATCGTTGGCGTCCAGCTGGTGAGCATATATCGCTGAGTGTGGCACCTTTTGTGAGCGATGTGCGGTGTTTTTGTACCGCCAAAGTCGTTAAGGAGATCGCTAACCGCGATAGCGTCCTTAACGACATCGCTAAATCAGGCAGCTACTAGCGATATTATAACAATCACGCTAGCGATCTCATTAGTATGCGACGTTAACGAGATCACTAGCGGGATTGTTTAGTGTGGCAGTACCTTTAGACTAAACTCTACATCTCTATGGGAATCACATCAGGATCCTACTTTCCCATAGAGTGCTACTTTGTTTGTTTGGTTTTATATGGAGATGGCTACTCTTAGTAAGCACCTGTTCACACCCAATTTCTGTTTGAAAGTGACGGTCAGTTTTTGATATTTATGAAGTCATGCGAAAACTGGCAAGTAAATTGTCGCCAAGCTCCCGATGCTTTCAGGACATTTCGTAGACGTCTTGCAGAAGTGACGAGCGGAGCATTAACTCCCGTTACCTTGTTTGGTAGATTTTAATGGCAAATGTAATTACGGTGAGAGATGGGAGTGCAGGATATAACAAGGTCAAAAATGGCTGCTCCGAGGGGTTTACTGTGGGCTCTCGAGCACAAACAATTACTGCACACATTCTCACCCCGACGGTGGAGGATTCGGTAGCACTCGGCCCTAATGTGCACAAATGGTTACTATGGAAACTGAGGATTCGGTTCTTGCCTTAGTAAACCAGGATTTGGGTTTTTTGTTGAGGATTATTTCTGCATTGTATTATTAATGGGTGATAAATACATCAGTCTTCCTATATGAATCATACATACTGTAGGTGGCCCTGGCACAGGGTACGGCTGCTCCATTTGCCTCGGTAGAGTGGCTTTTTGGTGACCCTGACATCTAGGGCTTATGTGTCATCAGTTTCCCTACAGTTATGCACCTGGGAAACGAACTATGGGCTGGAGAAACAGAAGAAATCTCGAGGTTGACTGCAAAGCCTGCGTCCACATTTGCTGCAGATTCCCCATAAATTTCATCCCTGTACATTGCAAGATGTGGGGGGCCGACTCTGGGCAACCTCACAAATAAGCTGATTGTAGAAGACCCTGCACCGCGATTATAGTAAGACGGTGTGCAGGAACACGGCCCAATATAAACATAGAAGAGGCCAAGCAATCACATGACCACTGGGGATCCCTTACACAGTTAATCATCCGGGTAAAAGGGGGTGGTGGAAGTTGGGGGGAGGTGGACCCTTATCCCTTGTTCCTCTCCAGACACTGAACCACTACTGCCTCCGGAGGCCAGCTACTTAAGCCCCAGACCACACCCTGGGGTGGAGATAAGGTGGGCATCCTCCCACCCACTCTGTGGATAGCCACATAAAACTCAGCCCATTATACCTAAGTAGCTTTAATCCCTCACCGGCACTAAGTATGCTGGAGGAAAATCTCTGGGCATTAGATCACGGACACCATTAAGCGCAGTGAAACATATCTCTCCTCCAGTACTTTACCAGTGACTTTGACACAATAATATGTATTTTACATAATAGAACAGGAAGGGTTGTCATGGGGACATACATCAAACCTAACTCCTTTCACTGTAATCTCCACACTGGGGGAGTATTGAAAAATCTACATTAGCTGCGGTAATTGAAGGAGCTTTTAGTTAATGCATATGGTAGGTCTCTTAAAGGGGTATTCCAATCTCACATATATATGGCACAGGTGTGTGATAGATAAGTGGTGGGACCAGCATCTAAGCTAACACTAAATCATCCCCATCCAGCACCAATATAACACCCTTCTACAGTATCCTCATATTCTACCTCTATCCAACTCCTGTCCCTGATCCAGATGGGTCCAAATTTTGAGTAAGATGCTAGAGATTAATGGATGACAGAAAAAGCTCAGGAGAGGCTGCAGACTGGCTCGGTGCAGCCTCATGCATGTCACAGGCAACCGTGCAAATTTTTTGGTACTGTAGGGATTATGTGACACCAGATCCTGGCTATGGAAATTTCTTTTACGGTGATAATAGAAGAAGTGGAATTAAGCAGATGACATTGGCTTGGTATCAATAACAGGAGCCCCTACTGGATCTATTAAACGGATTGTCTTTGTGTAGTAATTGTTGACCAATGGCTGGTCTATGGGTTATTCACTGTCAATGCATGGGTGGTCTTATCCCCCTCTGATCAGTGGTGTAATCTATACAATGAAGTCAAGTTTGGGCTCCTTTCTCTACCACTTGGGTTTCAATGGAAGCTACATGGTTGGAACATTATGGCCAATGCAGCCGCTCAGCAGAGCAAAAATGAGACGACTCATCAGGGCACATTCCTAAATGCACAGTCACTTCTAAGGGGTAAGGTTTCTCCTTGTGGAGAGTGACATACCAGCTCTGGCGTGTCGAGGTAAGGAGGCTTATTCGCTGTGCAATGCTCCTCTGGGAAATTTTAATATGCAAATTGCCTCTTCAAACAAAGAGGACTTGTACTATATAGCGCCACCTATTGGAAGTAGCGATCCTACAAGTCACAATCAACCCTTTAACGAGTCTTGTAATATGACTTAGGATAAAAGCCAAATCAGAATCTCCATTTGCAGACACGGTGTTTCGGACTGTTGGTCCTCGTCAGTGCAAAGTAGGAGAGATCTGATTTGGCTAGATGAGATAGGCTCTGGCAATCTAGGCTTCTAGGGGGTAAGGTTTCTCCTTGTGGAGGTGACATACCAGCTCTGGCGTGTCGAGGTAAGGAGGCTTATTCGCCGTGCAATGCTCCTCTGGGAAATTTTAATATGCAAATTGCCTCTTCAAAACAAAGAGGACTTGTACTCTATAGCGCCACCTATTGGAAGTAGCGATCCTACAAGTCACAATCAACCCTTTAACGAGTCTTGTAATATGACTTAGGATAAAAGCCAAATCAGAATCACTACTTCCAATAGGTGGCGCTATAGAGTACAAGTCCTCTTTGTTTGAAGAGGCAATTTGCACAGTCACTTCTAGCGATTTGTGGGGGGACAGACTACCGCCGCTTGGATGTTGCTGGCAGATGGTAGTAATATCAAGTCAATGTCTATGAGCATTCAACCCATTAGTCCAATAATGGTGGGTACATGGAGTCACGCGAAAATATGGGTCATCACACCCCTATGTAAGCTTTGCTCCACACGTTGCCTTCTCTAGTGTCTCTATACAATGTGGCTCGGCAACTAACACACATTTTTTAATATGATTCAACCCGGAATATGATCTGATAGCTATAAATAGGAATAGATTGTACCCAGGTGGACTCTGACCCTCCTGCCACAGCCCCCAGTGTTCCCCTATCTAACATGACTTATATGAATGGGTGTTTCTTTCGGAAATTAGCAAAAAAAGCAAACACTGATGACGAACATATACAGTCCATATCATCACCGGAACAAGCGAGACCTCGGCCAGGACTTTATCTGGGTTTGTCTAGCCAACATGATGGCAATTAATGGCACGTCCACGGTAATTAATCAGGATTTTTCCTGCCCAGTATAAATCAGCTCAGGACCGTAGCCAAATATTCCTCGCCTTTGATCATGAAATGCTTGTGCACATTCACCCCACAATTGGCATTGGGCTGGTGGAGCTTCCATCGAGCAGACAATTATGGAGGGATGAGCGGTTGAGGGGCATTTAGCGTGGAATCGCTAATGTGAACCTTTAAAGCTGTTAAAAGAGGTAACGGCGTCTATGATCAGCAAATGATGACCAAAAAATCTTTAGAAACATTTATAGCAAAAAGGAACAAATAAGAAGAAAAACGGAACAATGCACAGATAAGTCCTCCCTCTTGTGGCTCATGGATGATGGCTTCCCAACAAACAAACTTATGACATTTGGGTACATGGAAAGGGTTGTCTATTGTACACTAAGGCTATCTATAGTATACTAATCTATGACCCTGGAGCAGACCACTACATTAATTTCAGACCTCAGATGAGACTGCTAAAAGAATTTAAGTCCGTAAACCAAACCCCTATTTTAATATCAGAACTCAAAACAGACCCCAATAGTGACATCTGAGCCAGCGCCTGTCTCCTTTACTTCCGCATCGGTCGTTGAGGGACTATACGGTAGCTCTACGTAACTACTGGGACTTGTCACAACCTCAGCTCACCCGAGGCCCCAGAATGAAACATTATTTCTCCTGCCACATCGGATTTTGTATACAAGTCGCAGCCATCCCTGAATCATGACGATACAAAGAACAAAAAATGCAACAAAAAAAAAATATAAAAAAATAAAAATGCAATTATTAGCAAAGTAGTTACTATGACGACGCCTCTGAAGTTACAATTTATCAATTTGCATATATTGCACAGAGGAGCGCGCCTTTGTCGACCATTTTATTTCCTTGCGCGTCTCTTTCTCACATACATTGATACTGAAAGAAGGTCTAACAAAGCGGAAGGAAATGTCTATACTTTTACATCTAAAGGGGAACTAAAAAAAAAAAGAAAAAAGGATGAACCAAGTTTTATGATGCATAAATCATGCAGATACTATAAGGGCGCACAGACTTTTATTTTTCCCACGTATACCTTAATAATGCAGAAACTGGTAAAAAGTTTGTAGACTTGCAGCACCCTACAAAGTGGACCCAATGCCAGAAACAGGGTAGCCATTAATGAACCGATAGCCTACCTTTTCCACCCGTGCGTCATAGGCCGTTATCACAGGAGAAAATCCTCCACATAGAAACATATTCGGGTCACAGGGGTGAAACCGGACAGCGCTAATCCTGCAGTCATTCTTGGCAGTGAACAGGTCTTTCCCTTTGACAAAAAAAAAAAAATGCAAATGACTAAATAACTTAAGGACTTCTTTAATTAACCCATTATTAAAATAGTAAGTGTATGAATTCAGGTTCATTCTGTTTTTTTCCATCCATGCATCAAATGAAGTGCAAATTGCATTCAATCCCGAGTTTTAATGTATAAAACTAAACGTGTGAACGGACTCACTTGATTTCCCCAAGGAAAATTGCATTGCGATATTAAAGAAAGGGGGGGGGGCACCGTTACCATGCCGACGCTGCTTGAGATGTAATTATGTATGGAATTATGAGTGCAGTTCGATACAAAAAGTTTATTAACAAAACCTTTGGCAAAACGTCTGACAGCTGAGGAAGACTGCGCCATATAAACGATGGCGTACGACTCGGCGCCCACTGTAATTTACAACCGCATTCGAGCCTAATTACAGCTTGTGTTCGCAGTGACATGTTCTGATGTCACAATCCGCCCTCCTGGCAATTATATTAACTGCTTCCAACATCAGATGTACACCCTATACAGAGCTCCAAATCTCCTGCACAGACAGAGCGAACACATACTCTTGTAGCTTGTAGCCACCACTAGAGGGAGCTCATCATGGGTCCATGTGTAATCATCACATCAGACACCACTAGAGGGAGCTCATCATGGGTCCAGGTGTCATCATCACATCAGACACTACTAGAGGGAGCTCATTATGGGTCCATGTGTCATCACAATATCAGACACTACTAGAGGGAGCTTATTATGCATCCATGTGACATCACCACATCAGACACCACTAGAGGGAGCTCATCACGGGTCCATGTGTCATCATCACATCAGACACCACTAGAGGGAGCTCATCATGGGTCCATGTGTCATCATCACATCAGACACCACTAGAGGGAGCTCATCATGGGTCCAGGTGTCATCATCACATCAGACACTACTAGAGGGAGCTCATTATGGGTCCATGTGTCATCACAATATCAGACACTACTAGAGGGAGCTTATTATGCATCCATGTGACATCACCACATCAGACACCACTAGAGGGAGCTCATCACGGGTCCATGTGTCATCATCACATCAGACACCACTAGAGGGAGCTCATCATGGGTCCATGTGTCATCATCACATCAGACACCACTAGAGGGAGCTCATCATGGGTCCAGGTGTCATCATCACATCAGACACTACTAGAGGGAGCTTATTATGCGTCCATGTGACATCACCACATCAGACACCACTAGAGGGAGCTCATCATGGGTCCATGTCATATCACCACATCAGGCACCAATAGAGGGAGCTCATCATGGGTCCATGTCATATCACCACATCAGGCACCAATAGAGGGAGCTCATCATGGGTCCATGTCATATCACCACATCAGGCACCAATAGAGGGAGCTCATCATGGGTCCATGTCATATCACAATATCAGACACCACTAGAGGGATCTCATCATGTGATGCTCATCATGTCCATGTGTCATCACCATATCAGACACTACTAGAGGGAGCTTATTATGCATCCATGTGACATCACCACATCAGACACAACTAGAGGGAGCTCATCATGGGTCCATGTCATATCACCACATCAGACACCACTAGAGGGAGCTCATCATGGGTCCATGTCATATCACATCAGACACCACTAGAGGGAGCTCATCATGTGATGCTCATCATGTCCATGTGTGATCACCACATCAGACACCACTAGAGGGATCTCATCATGTGATGCTCATCATGTTCATGTGTGATCACATCAGACACCACTAGAGGGAGCTTATTATGCATCCATGTGACATCACCACATCAGACACAACTAGAGGGAGCTCATCATGGGCCCATGTCATATCACCACATCAGACAGCACTAGAGGGAGCTCATCATGGGTCCATATGACCCCATCACATGAGACGTTGGCACTGAAAAAATGCAAGAAAGTTGAGCCCCATAAACTAACAACCTCGTATAGGTGCCAACATCGGTGCTTTTCAGATAAACCTTGACAAATGCCAGAAAGACTGATACGTTGGATATTCATTTATTCCATTGTCAGGAGAGTACTAAACACTATTTGAGCAATCAAACTTTCTTGCATTTTTTTCAGTGCCAAAGTGACCTAATGTCTCAAGTTCTTTTGGGCACATATAATTTCCAGTTGAGCAGACCATTTCTTTCTCTAAGGCTGATGTAAAGACTGAGAAGGAGGCTAGTATAGATAACCAAATGAGCTAGGACCAGTTCCCTTCATCGTGTCACCACCACAATGTGGCTACATTCATTAGCCAAGCCAGCTCCCTTCTGTTTTTTTTTTTTACTCCAGGCATGACAGAAAAAGATGATGGATTGTTTTTTGGGCCAAGATTAATTTCTGAGCCAGAACACAATATCAATTGAGACAGAAAAGGGGGATGGCTTAGCACTGCAACTACAGTCATGGCCAAAAGTTTTGAGAATGACACAAATATTATATTTTCACATGATCTGCTGCCCTCTGGTTTTTATGTGTGTTTGACAGATGTTTTTATCACAGACAGAAATATAATTGCAAACATATGAGTAACAAAAGCTTATATTGACAGTTAAGGGTATGCCACACTAAACAACATCGCTAACGGGATCGCTAAAAAACGTCACTATTTAGCGATCCCGTTAGCGATGTTGTTGTGTGCGGCAGCTGCCAGCGACGAGCTTCCTGCTGTGATCTCGCTCGTCGCTGGAATCGTTCCGGACCCTATTTTATCGCCGGCGCTCCCGCTGGGTAAGTATAATCGCTTAGTGTAGCACCTTTTCTTAGCGATTTAGCGGTACTTTTGTACCGCTAAAGTCGTTAAGGAGATCGCTAACCGCGATAGCGTCCTTAACGACATCGCTAAGTTAGGTAGCTACTAGCGATATAGAAACAATCCCGCTAGCGATCTCATTAGTATGCGACGCTAACGAGATCGCTAGCGGGATTGTGTAGTGTGGCAGTACCTTTAGAATGAGTTAATGCAGCAAGTCAATATTTGCAGTGTTGACCCTTCTTCTTCAGGACCTCTGCAATTCTCCCTGGCATGCTCTCAATCAACTTCTGGACCAAATCCTGACTGATAGCAGTCCATTCTTGCACAATCAATGCTTTCATTTTGTCAGAATTTTTAGGTTTTTGTTTGTCCACCCGTCTCTTGATGATTGACCACAAGTTCTCAATGGGATTAAGATCTGGGGAGTTTCCAGGCCATGGACCCAAAATCTCTATGTTTTGTTCCCTGAGCCATTTAGTTATCACCTTTGCTTTATGGCAAGGTGCTCCATCATGCTGGAAAAGGCATTGTTGATCGCCAAACTGCTCTTGGAGGGTTGGGAGAAGTTGCTCTTGGAGGACATTCTGGTACCATTCTTTATTCATGGCTGTGTTTTTAGGCAAGACTGTGAGAGAGCCGATTCCCTTGGCTGAGAAGCAACCCCACACATGAATGGTTTCAGGATGCTTAACAGTTGGCATGAGACAAGACTGGTGGTAGTGCTCACCTTGTCTTCTCCGAATGAGGCGTTTTCCTGATGTCCCAAACAATCGAAAAGGGGATTCATCAGAGAAAATAACTTTACCCCAGTCCTCAGCAGTCCACTGCCTGTACCTTTTGCAGAATATCAGTCTGTCCATGATGTTTTTCTGGAGAGAAGTGGCTTCTTTGCTGCCCTCCTTGAGACCAGGCCTTGCTCCAAGAGTCTCCGCCTTACAGTGCATGCAGATGCACTCACACATGCCTGCTGCCATTCCTGAGCAAGCTCTGCACTGCTGGTAGCCCGATCCCGCAGCTGAAACACTTTTAAGAGACGGTCCTGGCACTTGCTGGTCTTTCTTGGGCGCCCTGGAGCCTTTTTGGCAACAATGGAACCTCTCTCCTTGAAGTTCTTGATGATGCGATAGATTGTTGACTGAGGTGCAATCTTTCTAGCTGCGATATTCCTCCCTGTTAGGCCATTTTTGTGCATTGCAATGATGACTGCACGTGTTTCTTTAGAGATAACCATGGTTAACAGAAGAGAAACAATGATGCCAAGCACCAGCCTCCTTTTAAAGTGTCCAGTGGTGTCATTCTTACTTAATCATGACAGATTGATCTCCAGCCATGTCCTCATCAACACCCACACCTGTGTTAATGGAGCAATCACTGAAAAGAGGTTAGCTGGTCCTTTTAAGGCAGGGCTGCAATGATGTTGAAATGTGTTTTGGGGGATAAAGTTCATTTTCTAGCCAAATATTGACTTTGCAAGTAATTGCTGTTAAGCTGATCACTCTTTATAACATTCTGGAGTATATGCAAATTGCCATTAGAAAAAGTGAAGCAGTAGACTTTGTAAAAATTAATATTTGTGTCATTCTCAAAACTTTTGGCCATGACTGTTCACAAACTGGAAAAGAAAGCTCTTTGCCTGGATCTGGATGTTGGCTGATCTGGAGATTCCGGGACTACAGAAGGGGCAATGAAATTGGGTCAATGGTGCAGTATTCAGAATTTAGCATATTACAGTTGGTAAATGAAGAACTTTAATGTCAGAGCTTTACCTCTAAAAGTGCATAGGGGAGTTTAATATTACAACCCGACTGAGCATAGATGCATTGCTAAATAAACATGAAGAGCTAATGTCTGGTTAATAACTGGTCTGTATCGCCACAGGGGATAAAAGTAAAAAATAAGGCTCTGTTTATATAGGATACAGCGGCATTTCATCTTCTGACTTGTTCTGGAAGTGGGGACAGAGCGGTGTCCTCCACAGCCGGGTGCAGATCTGCTCAGAAATCACAGATTGAGGACTATTGGGTAAATTAAACACTCGCGTAGATTACATTTGTTTGTTTTTCTCTATACATGGCATATATTTGGTATTGAGCACTTCCGATGCCACTGACATGATCACTGTGCATTGCTGTGTATGAAATACATTTCGGCAGCATAAGTCAGTATCGCTGGTGGAGTTGTCACACGTCCTGATGTCCTCTCATGTTTCCACACCCGGCATTGTACTGACAGCATGTAACAATTGCACCTGACTTAGTAATTAGCCTACCAGTGCCGCCACGCAGTAAAGCGAGGCAGCGAAATGGGGAAAGTAATTGTGTGCACAAAATCAGATGAGATCACAGTCATGTAGAAATCACGGTAACGTCACAGAGCTAAATGCCTCGGTGTTATATTAAAAAGGACAATGGGCCATAAATGACTGAGTCACCAAGAACCAAGGGTGAAAAGCAACAAGTGACCACTGATAAAGTGATCACTGACTGCGTCACGGAGCTTAACTAGAAAACGTTATATTCCCGAACACCTACTGTTGTGTGTCAGTGATTACTGCATTTAGTATTATATTCATAAAACCTGCAAGGTCATACATGCAGGATTCTCTGAGAAACAGAGGAAGATTTTTACCTCAATACCATGAATATATATCTAGAAACCAAAAAACATTCTGATCGATTGTCACATTAAATTTAACTAACCTGTTTCTACATCTGTTAAATGCAAGAAGGAGTCAAAGCCCCCAGTAAGGATTTTCCTTCCGCAGAGTGACCACTGTGCATCTCGTACTGCGGCCCGGTGGCAGGAGACTGTACATAAAGATTTACCAGAGTCCACTGATCCCACCCTGAAATACAAGATAGTCACCATAAAGAAACAACTCAATGAGATATGGTGTAACAAGAATATAACTACTATAATTTCTGCCCCTATGTACAAGAATATAACTACTATAATA
>JARQOD010000001.1:377029254-377094292 GCA_033576555.1 Oophaga sylvatica | reverse complement strand
GTGTAAAAAATATAATACTATATACTGCCCCTATGTACAAATATAATTAAATAATACTGCTCCTATGTCAAGAATAACTACTATAATACTGCCCCCTATGTACAAGAATATAATATAAAAATATGCTCCAATGTACAAGATATAACTACTATAATCTGCCCCTATGTACAAAATTTATAACTACTATAATATGCCCCTATGTACAAGAATGTAAACACTATAATACTGCCCCTATGTACAAGAATATAAACTTAAAATCTGTCCTTTTGTACAAGAATAAACTATATAAACTGCTCCATTACAAAAATTTAAAATACTATAATACTGCCCTTGTACAAGAATGTAACTACTATAATACTGCTCCTATGTACAAGAATATAACTATTAAAATACTACTCCCTATATACAAGAATATAACTACTATAATACTGTCCCTATGTCAAGAATTTAACTACTATAATACTGCCCCCTATGTACAAGAATTAACTACTATAATATGCTCCTATGTACAGAATTAACTACTATAATACTGCCCCTATGTACAAGAATGTAACTACTATAATACTGCCCTATGTACAAGAATATAACTACTATAATACTGCCCTATGTACAAGAATGTAACTACTATAATATGCTCCTATGTACAAGAATATAACTATTTAATATACTCCCTATATACAAGAATATAACTACTATAATACTGTCCCCTATGTACAAGAATATAACACTGTAATATTGCTCCTATGTACAATATATAATTACTATAATACTGCCCCTATGTACAAGATATAACTACTATAGTACTGCCCCTATATACAGAATATAAACTTACTATATACTGCCCCCCTATGTACAAGAATATACTACTAAAATACTGCCCTATGTACAAGAATATAACTACTATAATACTGCTCCTATGTACAAGAATGTAACTAATATAACACTGCTCCTATCTACAAAAATATAACTATTTAATACTGACCCTCTGTACAAGAATATAATTACTATAATACTGCTCCCTATGTACAAGAATATAACTACTATAATACTGCTCCTATGTACAAGAAATATAACTACTATAATACTGCTCCCTTGTACAAAAATATAATATATAATACTGCTCCCTATGTACAAGAATATAACTCTGTAATATGTTCCTATGTACAAGAATATAACTACTATATACTGCCACTATGTCCAGGAATATAATACTATATTACTGTCCTCTATGTACAAGAATAGATTACTATAATACTGTCCCTATGTGCAAGAATATAAACTCGGTACTATAATACTGCTCCTATGTACAAGAATACTGTATAACTGCTTAAAACTGCTCCCTATGTACAAGAAAATTAACCACTATAATACTGCCCATTTGTACAAGAATATAACTATAATATGCTCATATGCACAAGAATATAACTACTAGAATACTGCTCCTATGCACAAGAATATAACTACTATTAATACTGCTCCTATGTACAAGAATATACTACTATAATACTGCTCTATGTACAAGAATATAATACTATAATATGCTCCTATGTGCAAGATATAACTACTATAATACTGCTCCTATGTGCAAGAATATAACTACTATGATACTGCTCCCTATGTACAATTAATATATTAATTGCCCTTATACAAGAATATTAAACTACTATTATACTGCCCCTATGTACAAGAATATAACTACTATAATACTGCTCCTATGTACAAGAATATAGCTACTATAATACTGCCCTATGTACAAGAAATAACTACTATAATACTGCTCCTATGTACAAGATATGTATAACTGCTATAAACTGCTCCCTTGTACAAGAAAATACCCTATAATACTGCCCATTGTACAAGAATATAACTATAATACTGCCCCATTGCACAAGAATATAACTACTATAATACTGCTCCTATGTGCAAGAATATAAATACTAAGATACTGCTCCTATTGTACAATATAAATACTATAATACTGCCTTATATACAAGAATATAACTACTATTATATGCCCTATGTACAAGAATATAACTACTATAATACTGCCCCTATGTATAAGAATATAACTACTATATAATGCCTCCTATGTATAAACAATATAATTACTATAATACTGCCCCTTTGTACAAGAATATATATGCTCTATGCACAAGAATATAATTACTATACTACGTGTCTTATACAAGAATATAACTACTATAATACTGCCTCTGTGTACAAGAAAATAACTATATAATATGCTCCCTATGTACAGAATGTAACTATTATAATACTGTTTGCTATGTGTAAGATATATCTATATATACTGCTCCAATGTGCAAGGTATAAGTTTGATAATACTGCTCCTATGTACAAGACTATAACCACTATAATACTGCCTCTTGTACAAGAATATACCTACTATAATATGCCCTATGTACAAGAATATAATACTATAATACTGCTCCCTGTGTACAAGAATATAACTACTATAATACTGTCCTATGTACAAGAATATAACTACTTAATACTGCCCCTATGTACAAGAATATAACTACTATATACTGCTCCTGTGTACAAGAATATAAACCACTGTAATACTCCCCCTTAGTTACAAGATGATGATTAGCATTAGTTTGTATACAGCAGTATGACCATATATTATGGGGCATAATAAGTTTTGATGAATGAACATAGGATATTTGTCTTTATTCCACATGACCGCGTCTGCTATCTGTGGCTTGCGTGCAGTGCAGGACTGCAACCGTTCTTGCGTGACATAAATAATGTAAACACTTATTTAGTTTCTGCGGCTGTGTCAAGTACAGAGTGTTCTGCAAGACAATAAAAAATTCTTAACAGACTAAAATTAAATTATTTGGCGCTCCGCTCAGAGGGGATGCCGCTGGAATATCAACGTTCAGTCGCCAGCTTCCTCTGGAGCACAGAAATAAAGCATTGGGTCTGATGCGCCGGTCCATGATGGCTTGACATTTTTGTGAATTATTTTTATTCCTTATCAAAACTGAATGAAACACAGAAGGATTCCACAAATTGGCATTTTCCGAAGGCTTGTAGCAGCAGGTGACAGATCCTTTGTAGATACTGGATAAATTCTGCACAAGGTAACATGAAATGCACAAGGCAGGATGCGTCGCTCTATTATTCTACATTATTACAAATCTCACATAATTTTGTAAATATTTTGCTGATATTTTGTTTTACTCTGGTCACATCCAAAGCTGCATTCAGCATTCTTTCAACATTTAGACAAAGATATCATATCTCACAGCAGCTCATGCAGTACAATGTCTTGCTATAAAATACAGCTTCTGTTATGCAACTGCTAATCCCACTTGCTGCATGCCGTCCCCTGCAGACATTATGTGAGGACATTAGGGATAAAATAGCATCATGAAAACCAAGGAGCACCTCAGACAGGTCAGGGATAAGGTTATGGAGAAGAGTAAAAAAGGGTTATAAAATATAGTCCAAGCTCTGAACATCTCACGGCGCACTGATCAATCCATTATACACAGCTCAGGTATGATTTGCCTATGACATGCGTATGCAAACCATATGCAGTGCGTTTTTAACATCAGCTTTTACATACAGTAATTCTCTATTTCTTTTAAACTTAAAGCTTCTTGGTAATGTCGATAGGAAAATTTAATAATGAGAGATAGGATAGATAGATAGATAGATAGAGTAGATAGATAGCATAAATAGGATAGATGTCCGGTAGATAATTAACGCCACAAACCCTACAATATAATAAACTAGCACCCTTTAGTGTGTTTCATGTGGCACTAAAAGGTGTTTTCCTTTTTAAACCTATTAAATCAATAACTAATACAAAAAATGGTGTGGGTATCCTCCTTACTTTTAATAACCAGCTGAGGGAAAGTTGACAGCAGAGAGTGGGTGTTATTATTCTGGGAAGGGGGCAATAAACATGGATCTTCCCATGTTACTAATATCAGCTCACAGCTGTCTACTTTATCTTTATTAGTTATTAAAAAGGGGGGCTGACACCCTGTAGCAACGCTCACGATTGATGCTAGCATCGATCACGGACGTTTAACCGCTCTGATGCAGCTGTTAATAGTGACAGCGACATCGAGGAGTATCACACAGGAAGTGAACTCCTTGTGTGCTCCCATCAGCACCATGTGATGCGATAGAATTATGGTTATGTTCTCCATGGTGACCCTCGGTCACAAGATGGCTGTGGGATCCTTCAGGTAAGGGGGGCCTGTGAGCGCCTGCTAAGAACAGGAGCTGACATGCCTCCACCCCTGCCTGTCATTGCAGAATATCAGATCAGCGATCTGTCAGTATAAGGATGATGTAAAAAAGTTTAAGTTATTAAAAAGTGTAAAAAAAAATTCCCAATAAAGAGAAAATATTAACACAATAAAATACATTTTATGTAAAAAATAAAACTAAACAAAAAAGTACACATATTTGGTATCGCCGCATCTGAAACGACCCACTCTATAAAACTGTCCACTAGTTAACCCCTTCAGTGAACACCTTAAAAAAAAAATCAAATAAAAAACAAGGCAAAAAAACAATGCTTTATCATTTATACCCCTGAACAAAAAGTGGAATAAAACATGATCAAAAAGACAAATGTCAATAAAAACGGTACGCTGAAAATGTAATCTTGTCCCGCAGAAAAGAAGCTGCCATACATCTACATTAGCAGAAAAAAAAAAAAGTTATAGCTCTCAGAATAAAGTGATGCAAAATATTTTTTTTCTATAAAATAGTTTCTTATTGTGTAAAAGTGTCCAAATATAAAAAACTATATAAATGGAGTATCACTGTAATCATATTGACCCCAAGAATAAAGCAGCTTTGTCAAATTTTTACCAACAAAAAAAAACACAATTCCTGGATTGCTGATTTTGTTCATTCTACCTCCCAAAAATCGGAATGGAAAGCGATCAAAAAACGTCATATGCCCAATAATGGTATCAATAAAAACATCAGCTCGTCCCAAAAAACAAGCCCTCACCTGACTCTGTGGGCCAAAATATGGAAAAATTATAGCTCTCAAAATATGGAAATGCACAACAAAAAGCATCTTTTCGTGTGTGACAGCAGCCAAGCATAAAACACGATATAAATCTGTTATTGCTGTAATACAACCGACCCAAACAATAAAGTCGCCTAAAACCTTATACCGCACAAGGAATGATGTAAAAACTAAATAAAACCAATTCTTTACCTGCTGTTGATTTTTTCATTCTGCGTCCTAAAGATCACAGTAAGGCTCGGCGCACATTTATCCTGTGCTCTGCGCTGAGCGCTTACAAAGGGGTATCCGTGTAGGTCTCTGAAATACGCCATTCAGACGAAACCCCAGGCGGAATGAGGCAGATGGGGCACTGCGGACGCCATAGGACCTGTGATCCGGCAGTGTCCGTCCTTTTAGGATTGCATAAAAGTGTCATCAACCACAGTTTTATATACTTTTTAAAAGGACACCATTGAACAGAGGCCAGATGGAGTCCAGAGTAACTCTGCTGCCTCATTATAGTGAATGGATCCCTCGGGGGTCTCATCTAAATCGCGTCACTCAGAGATTTAGCTGGAACCCCTGATATACGTGCTCAATGTAGAGAGCAAGATAAATGTGATCCTAAATATTATGTAAAATGTTCCAAATAAAAGCCTCATCTCAATCCACAAAAAAAGAAGGCCCTCACTCAGGTCCGTCATCTGTTAACGGAAATAAAGGGGGCTTCCACATTACTGGTAGCACAAAAGCTCTGGAAAAGCCAAATGGCGCCCTGCCCCTCAAAAGAAATTCAGCAAATTCCACACTCCCAAATCCAAATTGCCCCCCCCTTCTGAGCCCCAGTGTACCTAAACCACATATAGCGCCCACGTTTGTCATTTCTGTAATGATGAGAGCCCACCTGATTTACAGGTGCGTGTCTCCAGAAGCGCGAGCTGGGCATAATGTACTAGACACTACAATGGCAGTTTGCAATTTTCACACAGCAACATCCACTGCTGCTTGTTTCTGGAAAACACCCATGGAGTCAAAATGGTCCCTACACCTGTAGATAAACTTCCAAAAGGGTATAATTTCCAAAATGGGGTTCACTTGAGGGGGATTCTGCTTTTTTGTATTTAGGGGCTCTGTATATGGAGTCCACAAACTATTATAGGAAAATCTCCGCTCCAGAGGCAAATAGCGTTCAGTCCCTCCAGAGTGTCTCTGTATGGCTAATCAGTACTGTACAGCCACATATGGGGTATTCCTACATTCAGCAGAAATTGTGGGACAAATTTTGGTGCCATTTATACCCATTTCCCAGTTTGAAAATGTAAATTTTGGGGCCAACACATAATCATGGTCGTAAAAATGTAAATTATTTTTTCTTCACTGCCCAATGGTATGAAATTCTGTGACAAACCTGTGGTGTCAATATGATCACTGCACCCCTAGATGAATTCATTGAGAGGTTTAGTTTGTAAAACAGGGTCACTTATGGGGGTTTCTGCAGTTCTGGCACCTCAGGGGCTCTGCCAATGTGACATGGCTCGCTCAAATCAGTAGAGCAAAATCTAAACTGTAATATGGCGCTCCTTCCCTTCTGAGCTTTGCACTGTGCCTCAAAAGTAGTTTTTGACCACATATGGGGTATCTGTGAAATGAGGAAAAATTGCACAACAAATTTTGAGTCCATTATCGCCTGTTACCCTTGTGAAAACACAAAATTTTGGGCAATAAAAAAAAACATTTGTGGGAACAATGATTTTTTTTTTATTTTTACATCTCAACATTATAAACTTTTGTGAAGCACCTAGGATTTCAAGGTGCGCAATAAACATCTAGATAAGTTCCCGAGGGGTCTAGTTTCCAAAATGATGTCACTTGTGGGGAGATTCCATTGTTTAGGCACATCAGGGCCTCTCCAAACACGACGTGGAGTCCGCTAATGCCAGCAAATTTTACATTTAAAAAGTGTAATGGAGCTCCTTCCCTTCCGAGCCCTGCTGTGACCTAAACAGTGGTTTTCCTCAACATATGGGGTATCGGCATACTCAGGAGAAATTGCACAATACATTTTATGGCAATTTTCTCCTGTTACCCTTGTGAAAGTAACAAAAAATTTGGTTTAAAGGAAATTTTTTTGTGAAAAAAAGTTTTATTTTTTCCTTCCACATTTAATTAATTCCAGTGAAGCACCTGAAGGATTAATAAACTTCTTGAATGTGATTTTGAGCACCTTGAGAGGTGCATTTGTTAGAATGGTGTCACTTTGGGGTATTTTCTGTTATATGGGCCCCTCAAAGTCACTTCAAATGTGATGTGGTCCCTAAAAAATGTTTTTGAAAATGTTGTTGTAAAACTTTCAAACTTTCATAAGGAGAATATGGACTTCTTGTACACCCTAGTCATACACCGATTACATTTTCGAGTTCTCAGGAATGGAAAGAATGTCTTCTAGGATCTGTTCTAGCAGCACAGGGTATGAAGCCATGTAGCATGGCTAGAAGGAACCAGATAGCGAAGATGTGTTTAGTCTCAATGCATAGCAGGGGCCCGGCCAGATCCGATGGGGCCAAAACTGCCTCCCTAAGACCGTCAATTAATGATTTATGACGCATCTTAAGTTTTGGAGTTTTTAGCTGCTAGAGCCAAGGGGAGGGGATTTAGATTCAGCCCAGAGGGCAGGAGGAGAGTGAGTGAAAGGTGATATAGGCATGTGTAAGGCCATGTAATCCCTCTCTCCATAATTCGTGGGGTCAACTTCGAAAGGTGGGTAATGTCGAGTAACGTTCTGTGAAAGACCTAGGAACCAGCTGGCAGCCCATGCCCCCCTGCAGCCCAGAGCACACATGCTTGAACATCAACCTGATAATTGACATGATCCATCTGCTTATATCTTTTGTCCTATCAGCATCTGTATTTGCAGATCTGATCATTGTGTGTATTGTCTAGTGTGCCCTTGCGGTGATTAAATCTATAATTTTACCTTGGGCTGCTCTTCTATCTTGATCCACGAATCCAAACGTCCGTATTCTCGACTTAACTTTCCTTGCTGCCGGGGCTGGTTTCTGGCCTGATACAACTCCATTATATAGCTAAAGAGGAACTGGTGGCAGTTATACAGGGCTCACCAGGCGCTGTTTCACTGGTGCTAGTGAAAGGGGCCTATCAGCCTGTCAGAGTCGAGTGTGGTGCCATGTCAGTGACTGCATCGGCCACATCCTCTCACTCCCCGGGCCTCCCTGGGCCAATGGGGATAGTGGGTGTCTGTGTAAAACTGTACCAGCTGACCTTACGTGTCCCCAGGGAGTACGGAACGTCACGTTGGTGAAAGTGGGGAGACCACATGACGTGATCTGTCTGATGTGATAGTGACATCAGGAGTAGTGGCGAGGTGCCTGGTTCATCACAAGTGGTGGCAGCGGTGGGATTCTGTGTGATCTCTCTATTGCCATTCTTCACAGTTGGATTTTACATTTGCTGACCAGAATAGTGGAGGTCCTCTTTAAATATGAAATGAAATACTCGGAGAAAAAAATTATATTTCTGCAAAACTAAGAGAACAAGTGTGACACTCCAGAAAGTTAGACTGTCTGCAAAAGTTTAATTAGAAAAAGTGGATGTCACTAGTGAAAACCTAAAATATGGTTCTCCCTGGAAATAAAAATGCCAGTATCGACATCCGCTCGTGAGTGACAACTTGCAGGAAGGTCGTTATGCATAAAATAGCGATTCTTAAATTTACAGGCGGCTGCCACATTGGACGGGCAGTGAAGGTCGCAGATTGGAGAGAAAGAACATTGTCATCCAACGATTATGCATTAAAATAAAGAACTTTAGGGAAAAAAAAGATAAAATCATGTAAAAAAAAATTTGGAACAAACAAAGATGACATAAGAATCACACTGTGCACTCATGACATCTCAACAGAACTGCACTTTTTTTTTCTCCCCTCAAACGTAAATGCCAAGTTTACATTTTCGTTTTTTGCTCCCCTTCTTCCCATGGTCATAACATTTTTTTTTAATTTTGTTAAAAACAAAAGGATTAGTTTGAGTCACCGTTTTCTGGAACCCTTAACTATTTTTATACTCAATCTATGTTTTTATTTTGCATGGAAAGTTGACGATTTTATGGATTTCATTTTAAGGTGGCTATGTCATTGTGAATTTTAATTGCATTTTTGGAGGAAGAGGAAGGCAGAAAAAAATCATTCAATACTGGCATTTTATTGTTTGCCTTTATGGTGTTTAGCATACATTTAAAAAAAAATACATAGAAAGATTGGACACGTATGAAGGTAGCAATATTGAATGTTTTTTTTTTTTTATGTACATCTTAAAAAGGGGGAAATAGGGGTGATTCCAGTTTTTGTTATTTTAATATTTAACCATTTTATTTTTGTCCACTTAGGGATTTGAACCTGCAATCACTTATACTATAACTAAAATGACAGACTTTTACGTCCAACTGGCACCTTGCGATCATTATGTGGTCGAAGAGTGCTGGAAACTGCATGGCCCCGGGATTGCACCTTAAGTGACGCTGAGCTTGACAATGGCATTTAACTGGCTCAACAGCAGCGGTCGGAGCTAGCTCTGGTCACTGCTGTTACTGGCATAAGCCAGCTGTATAATACAGCCAGCATCTGCTGAGAATTGCGTAGGTTCAGCCTGAGTCAGCTCCATAAATCCACACCAAGTATGCGCAGTACACAGAAGGGGTATGTTAGGAAGGGTGAAAAGAGCTCAAACTTTTGCATTTTTTCATGAGCATAGGCTTGTTTCTTTTTGTAGAAAAAAAGTTGCAGAATGTTTTAATGGAACAATTTTGGGCTACAAAAAAAAATATTGCCTGGAAACTCTCCACGGTGAGAGGGATGGGAAGAAACACCTATGAATAAAACCAGAAACAAGTAGGGAGCCTCTTGGTGACTATGAGATAGCATAGTCAGTCATGTTGGCTATTAGAAAACTATATCCAGTCCTAGAAGCAGAGGGTAGGAGCATAAACATCTCAGCTTACATAATAAATAAAGTACATTCAGATATGTGTTATGTTATGGTAGCTGAGGAGGCAGGAGCAAAAAACCGCATAGGCAGCCTAACACCAGAGAGGTTGGAAACTAATAGGTTGCAGACCCCTAAATTAACCGCACAACTAGAAGCAGCCGTGGAGCGTACCTACGGTGGTCCTAGACGCCTCGGCACAGCCGGAGAGATAGCTATCCCTGAAGATGGAAAGAGGAAAGCTAACTGCCCCGGAGTAGACCCCAAAAGAGTAGGAAGCCCCCAAACATATAATGGCGGTTAGACAAGATGAAAATACGAACACAGACAGAAAATAGATTGAGCAAACGCTGAGGCCCAAAACTGTCTCGATAGGACAGAACAGGAGAGAATACTGTCTACAACCCAGAAAAACCCTAGGAAAAACTCCAACACTTCTGAATCCAAAAACACTGAGACCACACGGTCTCGACCACCTACAGTACAGAACAAAAGTTTGGACACACCTTCTCATTCAAAGATTTTTCTGTATTTTCATGACTATGAAAATTGTAGAATCACACTGAAGGCATCAAAACTATGAATTAACACATGTGGAATTATACATTACACTTTACAAAAAAGTGTGAAACAACTGAAAATATAAATTTAATTTCTTTGTGACATTGCAACTTTTTCACTTTTAGGCTAAAGGGTATGCCACACTAAGAGAGATCGCTGGCGAGATCGCTAATGAGATCGCTACTGCGTCACCATTTATGACGCAGTAGCGATCTCGTTAGCGACTTAGCTGTGTGTGACATGTAGCAGCGATGTGGCCCCTGCTGAGATGTCGCTGATCGCTTATGAACGTTCTGAGCCGTTTTTTGGTCGTGGTGTTCCCGCTGGTGAGCCTGAATCGCTGAGTGTGACACCCTTTATGAACGACTTTACCAGCATCGCAGGCGGGACTAGGTTTTCCCAACGACCGCAGAGGTCGTTATACAGATCGCTGATGAGTTGTGTTTGGAATCTAACTAGCGATCACATAGCAATCGCACTAGCGATCTCGCCAGGTCGTGTCGTTGTCGTGATCGCTTGTGCGATCGCTAAGTGTGGCAGTGCCTTTAGTGCACACGTTCAGGAATGTGTGCAGAATTTTCCTAAGCAAAACCAAACTTTTTTCGCGGTAAAAACGCATGCGTTTTTACCGCGTTTTTGGTGCGGATTTTGCGCCGATTACCGCGATTTTTTCCTGAACTTTCTAGGTCAATAATATAGCGGGAAAAACGCTAGAATTCCACGACAAAATTAATGAACATGCTGCTTTTTTTTCCGCGATGCGTTTTTTTTGCGGAAAAAAATGCACCATGTGCACAAAATTTGCGGAATTCATTCTAAATAATAGGATGCTTCATTCATGCGTTTTTTACGCGTTTTTTTACCACTAAAAAACGCAAAAAAAAAACGCAAATAATCCTGAACGTGTGCATTTAGCCTTAGGGTACCTGGTGCTAATATTTTCAAAAGGCAAAATACGCATCTGATATGAGGTTTTTCATATTTTAACCTTTAATAGATTTATTCTGCATTTCTTTACCTTGACTTTCTATAATATAAGACCCGGACTGGAGGGAGCGAACTGCCCCACTTCCATCCTGTAGTTCCCTCCAAAAATAAAAGCCCATGCCGGGTTTTCTTAAATCAGCCTTGGGCCAATAACTTGCCCAAGATCAAACTTACTTTTTATTTTGCACAGCTATGCCTGTGACTACAATGTACTCCAGCGGTCTTAATATGTTCCTATACGCATCCTGGGGGACACATAGCGACCTCCATATAGCACCTGTCACTGCCTCACAGATCGCAGCGCTGATTGGGCGCAGGGCTCACGTGACATAACTTCACGTGAGCCCCGGGTACGCGAGTGTCGACATGGGAGTTGTATAGGTGTTTTTATTTTAACAGGGCCGAAGAAGAAGAATGACAAAGGGGTCGTCCTAATAGAGGACATCAGTTTTAACAATATATACAAAACATGTAATGTGTAGCTTTCAGCTTTTCAGCTTCAAGACACAATCTTCAACTTTTTCCCCTACAGCGATCTTAGTAAACACAAGCCAGCGTAAAGAAGAAACATGGGTCGCTGCTCTTAATATCGTTGGAGTGGTTACATACTATGTAATGATCATTTACTTTTTCGTTGTGAATTACAGCGACAAAAACAATCCTGCCCATTGTAAGCCACCATTCTCTATAATAGGAAAAATAGCTGAGACTTAACGGCCGTTGACAAGTCTCAAAATAGCTGGAAATAATAGAAGCTCTACACCATGCAATAGAAGCACCTATTAATTTAAGATACTGCCTTCTTCTCTGGGGAAAGAGGAGTTTTTGCACCACTCTGGCATAAGGGTCAGGGGTATGACTGCTCATTCTGCACCCCTATACCTTTACATGGGTGCGTATCATGTTCCAAACCATTCTTATTTCATATTGCACTTAATGCCCACAATCCTTTAATCTATTACTCAATTTTTCCATATTCTTGGCACAAACCAATTTCACCCTCTTAATATTTGCCAATGTTAGAGATTCCTTTCGCAGGTAGCTATGGCACAAGACAAAAGAGACCTAATATTTGGCATGACTTCATTGCCAAATGTTATAATTATATTTTTTGCAAGTTTTCCCACCAACAAAGAATGGAGAGGTCGGTAATATTTATCGTAGGTACACTTCACTTTTGAGATACAGAATTTTGAAAGAAAATCACATTGTAGGATTTTTACATAATTAATTTCATTTTATTAAATGAAATAGGTATTTGATACAAAAGAAAGATAGAACTTATTATTTGGTACAGAAACCTTTGTTTGCAGTTACAGAGGTCAGATGTTTCCTGTAGTTCTTGACCAGGTTTGCACACACTGCAGCAGGGATTTTGGCCCACTCCTCCATACAGATCTTCTCCAGATCTTTCAGGTTTCGGGGCTATTGCAGGACAACATTGAGTTTCAGCTCCTCCTATTTCCTATTGGGTTCAGGTCTGAAGACTGACTAGGTCACTCCAGGACCTTGAAATGCTTCTTACAGAGTCACTCCTTAGTTGCCCTGGCTGTGTGTTTCCGATCATTCACATGCTGGAAGATCCAACCATAACCCATCTTCAATGCTCTTACTGAGGGAAGGACATTGTTGGCCAAAATCTTGTGATACATGACCCCATACATCCTCCCTTCAATACAGTGCAGTTGTCAGGGCCGGCTCCAGACTTTTGTGGGCCCCGGGCGAAAGAGTCTCAGTGGGCCCCTTTAACAGATACCACAATTCATGATGCACAAATACGGCAGTGAGGTATAGCACAATGCCAAAGATTTCACTTACGTCTTACACTACATGAGTGATATCAATGGCTCAGAAACCAGACAGTATAGTCCTCCATACAGTATTATGGGCACCACACAGAACTCCATTCAGAATAATGTGCCCCATATAATGCACCATACAGTATAATAAGCCCCATATAATACTCCATACAGTATAGTGAGCCCCATATAATGCTCCATACAGTATAATGAGCTCCATATAATGCTGAATACAATATAATGGACCCCACATAATACTCCATACACAATAATGGACCCCATATATTGCTCCATACAGTATTAAGGGCACCACATAGTGCTTCATACAAAATAATGAGCCCCATATATTGCATGATACAGAATAATGGACCCATATAATGCTCTATGCAGTATAATGAGCTCCATATAATGCTGCATAACATATAATGGACCCCATATAATACTGAATAATGGACTCCATATTTTGCTCTATACATAATGGGCCCCATACAAGGCTCCATACATAATGGACCCCATATAATGCTCCATACAGTATATGATGGACACTATATAATGCTCTATACATAATGGGTCCCATATAATGATCCATACAGTATATGATGGGCTCTGTTATGTTTCGGTAGCTGAGGAGAGCAGGTAAAAAGGCAATACACCAGAGCAGTTGGAATCTATGAGATTGCAGTACGCTGACTAACCACCACAACTAGAGGCAGCCGTGGAGCGTTCCTACGTTGGTCCTAGACGCCTCATCACAGCCTGAGAAACTAACTACACCTAAAGATAGAAAGAGGAAAGCTATCTGCCCCGGAGCAGATCCCCAAAGAACATAGAAAGCCCCAAACATGTAATGGCGGTTAGACAAGATGAAATACTGACACAGACAGAAAATAGTATGAGCAAACGTTGGGGCCCAAACTACCTAAATAGAAAAGGATAGGAAGGGCACTTACTGCAATCCCAAAAAACCCTGAAAAGCACCAACTCTACTAATTTCAAAATCACCTGAGATCACACGACCCTACCACCTAAATTAGTTCTCTGGTGTAACAAAATCAAAACAGCAGCCATGAAAAAACTGGAAAAAGCAAAAGTACAAACATCAGTGGCTGAACTAAACTGAGAGGGCAAAAGCCCCCGGAGGGGCCCTGTAGGCCCCCACAAAGTGAAGGACAAAATGCAAAAATCAAGCACAAAAACAAAAAGAAGAAAATGTCTTATCTGTTAGCAGGAGATGCAGACACGACACAGCAGGCTACAAAGGAAACAGGACTCAAGGATTGAGACCAGAACAATTGATCACCGGCAACCCTAATGGGAAGGCGACTCGCTTATATAAGACCAGTCAGTAACACCTGATTCCCACTCCTCACAATCTTCACTGGACAGTCCAGCACCGCTTGTAACCACCAGAGGGAGCCTCTGCTCAGAACTCATTTCAATCCATTCACAACAGTACCCCCCCCTTGAGGAGGGGTCACCGAACCCTCACTTGAGCAACCAGGTCGGTCAGGATGAGTTCTATGATACGCACGGATGAGTCTCCTAGCATGGATGTCCGAAGCAAACACCCAAGAATTGTCTTCCTGACCATAACCTCTCCACTTAACCAAATACTGGAGTTTCCGTCTAGAAAAACGAGAATTCAATATTTTCTCAACCACAAACTCCATATTGCCCTCAACCAGAACAGGGTCAGGAGGCAAAGCAGTAGGAACCACTGGCTCAACAAACCTCTTCAACAAGGACTTGTGGAACACGTTATGGATCTTAAATGTCCCTGGAAGAAGCAAACGAAAAGAAACAGGATTAAGAATCTCCATGATCTTATAAGGTCCAATGAACCTAGGCTTAAATTTAGGAGATGCCACTCTCATAGGAATATTTCTTGAGGACAACCAGACCAAGTCCCCCACTTTAAACCGAGGACCATCAGTCCTATGCCGGTTAGCAAACCGCTGGGCCTCTCCTGAGAGATGGACAACCTCTCCACTACCTGGTCCCAAATCTGTTGCATACGCTCCACAACAGAGTCAACACCTGGACAGACAGAAGCCTCCGTCTGTCCTGAAGAAAATCGAGGGTGAAACCCAGAATTACAGAAAAATGGAGACATCAAAGTGGCAGAGCTAGCCCTATTATTAAGAGCAAAACTCAGCCAAAGGCAAAAAAGAGACCCAGTCATCCTGATCAGCAGACACAAAGCATCTTAGATAAGTCTCCAATGTCTGGTTTGTTCTCTCAGTTTGACCATTGGTCTGAGGATGAAACGCCGAGGAGAAAGACAATTGAACACCAAGTTTAGAACAAAAGGTCCTCCAAAATCTGGAAACAAACTGGACTCCTCTGTCAGACACAATGTTCTCAGGAATGCCGTGTAAACGAACCACGTGCTGAAGGAACAAAGGCACCAATTCAGAGGAGGAAGGCAACTTAGGTAATGGCACAAGATGTATCATCTTGGAAAACCTATCACAAATCACCCAGATGACGGTCATTCTCTGAGAAACAGGGAGGTCAGAAATGAAATCCATAGAGATATGGGTCCATGGTCTCTTGGGCACAGGCAATGGCATCAACAAACCACTAGAGCGAGAGCAAGGCTTGGAGCGAGAGCAAGTCCCGCAGGACTGCACAAATTCCCTGACATCACGAGACAAGGTAGGCCATCAAAAGGACCGACTAACCAAGTCTCTGGTACCAAAAATTCCGGGATGCCCAGCCAACGCGGAACAATGAATCTCAGACATCACACTCTTTTTCCACTGGTCCGGGACAAACAATTTTCCAACAGGGCAGCGCTCGGGCCTATCCTCCTGACACCCCTCCAGAGCAAGTCTCAAATTGGGTGAGATGGCGGAAAGAACTACACCCTCTTTCAAAATAACAGAAGGATCAGATAACTCAGGAGAGTCCGCAAGGAAACTCCTCGAGAGGGCATCCGCCTTAACATTCTTAGTGCCAGGAAGAAAGGAAACCACAAAATTAAAACGTGTGAAAAACAAGGCCCACCTGGCCTGTCTAGGATTGAGTCGCTGCAGATTCCAGATAAACCAGATTCTTATGGTCCGTAAGGACCACCACCTGATGTTTGGCTCCCTCCAGCCAATGTCTCCACTCTTCAAAAGCCCACTTCATGGCCAGTAACTCCCGATTACCCACGTCATAATTACGTTCAGTAGGAGAAAATTTTCGAGAGAAAAAGGCACAAGGGTTACTTTTAGAGGTCTCTGGATCTTTTTGGGACAAAACGGCACCTGCCCCAATTTCAGAGGCATCAACCTCCACCTGAAATGGCAGAGAAACATCAGGCTGCCGTAGAACAGGAGCAGAAGTGAATCTCTGCTTAAGTTCCTGAAATGCAGAGACTGCCTCAGGAGGCCAATTCACCACATCAGAACCCTTTCTGGTCAAATCAGTCAATGGTTTAACAATAACCGAGAAATTACCAATAAATTTACGATAAAAATTGGCAAAACCCAAAAATCTTTGAAGAGCCTTTAATGAAGTAGGTTGGACCCAATCACAGATGGCCTGAACCTTGACCGGGTCCATTTCAATAACAATGGGGACAAAATGAATCCAGAAATGAGATCCTCTGTACGCCAAAAAGACACTTTGATCCCTTCACATACAGAGCATTCTCTCTCAAAATCTGGAATACAGTTCGAACATGTTTCACATGAGAGTCCCAGTCATTAGAAAAAATCAAGATATCATCCAAATAAACAATCAGAAATTTATCCACAAAATCCCTGAAAATGTCATTCATGAAGGACTGGAAGACAGAAGGAGCATTAGTGAGCCCAAGGGGCATCACAAGGTACTCAAAATGCCCCTCAGGGGTATTGAATGCCGTCTTCCATTCATCCCCGTGCTTAATGCGAATAAGGTTATATGCCCCCTGAGGTCAAGCTTGGTAAACCAAGTAGCGTTTTTCACCCTGGAAAACAGGTCAGAAATCAAAGGTAACGGGTATTGATATTTTACAGTAATATTGTTCAAAAGACGATAATCAATACACGGCCTTAATGAACCATCCTTTTTGGCCACAAAGAAAAAAACGGCACCTAAGGGTGAAGAGGATGGTCTGATATGACCTTTCTCCAATGATTCCTTGATATAAGACCGCATAGCGTCATGTTCAGGTACAGACAAGTTAAAAAGGCGACCTTTAGGGAATTTACTACCAGGCACTAATTCAATAGCGCAGTCATAGCTCCTATGGGGAGGCAAGGATGCAGATTTACTTTCGCTAAACACATCAGAAAAATCAATCAAAAAGTCAGGAACATCCTGAGCCTGGGGGGAGGCAGAAAAAACAGGAGTGTTGGTATTAACACATTGGCAGCCCCAACTGGTTACAGACACAGATTTCCAATCCAAAACAGGATTATGAGACTGCAACCAAGGGAAGCCCAGTACGATAATATCATGCAGATTATACAGAACCAAAAATTTACAGCACTCCTGATGATCAGGTTCAACCCTCATTATCACCTGAGTAGAGAACTGAGGTTTATTCTCAGCCAAAGGGGTAGAATCGATCCCCAGTAGGGGAATAGTCTTCTGTAGGGGTATCAAGGGAAACCCACAACGTTTAGCAAAATCATAATCCATCAGGTTAATAGCTGCTCCAGAATCAACGAAAGCCTGAGCAGAAAATGAGGACAGAGAGCATATCAGAGTGACAGTTAATAAAAACTTAGTCTGAACACTACCAAGACAACTGAGCGTGCAAAACGTCTTCCCCGCTTAGGGCAGACTGAAATAGCATGAGAGGCATCACCACAGTAGAAACATAACCCATTGCGCTTTCGAAACTCATGACGCTGTGCCCCAGACACCACTCTATCACACTGCATGGGTTCAGAAGCAGGTTCACAAGGCAACACCATTCCACGCATACTTCTCCGCTCACGCAAACGTCTGTCAATTTGAATCGCTAATGACATAGAATCATTGAGACCAGAGGGGACAGAGAATCCCACCATAACATCCTTTACATTATCTGACAGACCCTTCCGAAAAAGGGCCGCCAAAGCGTCGTCATTCCACTTGGTCAGGACTGCCCACCTACGGAATCTCTGACAGTATAACTCAGCGTCATCAAGACCCTGATTTAATGCCAACAAGGCTTTTTCAGCTTGATCAGTGACATTAGGCTCATCGTACAATAACCCCAAAGCCTGAAAAAATGCATCAACATCACTCAAAACAGGATCCCCAGGTGTCAGGGAAAAAGCCCAATCCTGAGGATCGCCGCGCAGGAGAGAGATGACAATTTGAACCTGCTGCGCTGCGTTCCCTGAGGACTTAGATTTTAAGGCAAACAACAATTTACAATTATTTTTGAAATTCTGAAACTTAGCTCGATCCCCTAAAAACAAATCTGGCATGGGAATCCTAGGTTCCACAACAGGCAACCTAGCAAATAGGCAGCAATACTCCGAACCTCAGTGGCAAGCTGATCCACACGGCCAGACAACTGTGCAAACTCCATTGAGAGAAAAAAAAAAATCCTCCCCAGCACCCAGAGATACAGAGGGAAAAAAAAATGCAACAAACAGAAAAATATCTCTGACAACTCTGACAACCTTTTTTCTTTCACAATATTTTTTCCCTTCTGTGAGTACCATACAATTTTCAATTTTTAGGCCGGTGATACTGTTATGTTTCGGTAGCTGAGGAGAGCAGGTAAAAAAGGCAATACACCAGAGCAGTTGGAATCTATGAGATTGCAGTACCCTGACTAACCACCACAACTAGAGGCAGCCGTGGAGCGTTCCTACGTTGGTCCTAGACGCCTCGTCACAGCCTGAGAAACTAACTACACCTAAAGATAGAAAGAGGAAAGCTATCTGCCCCGGAGCAGATCCCCAAAGAACATAGAAAGCCCCCAAACATGTAATGGCGGTTAGACAAGATGAAATACTGACACAGACAGAAAATAGTATGAGCAAACGTTGGGGCCCAAACTACCTAAATAGAAAAGGATAGGAAGGGCACTTACTGCAATCCCAAAAAAACCTGAAAAGCACCAACTCTACTAATTTCAAAATCACCTGAGATCACACGACCTCTACCACCTAAATTATTCTCTGGTGTAACAAAATCAAAACAGCAGCCACTGAAAAAACTGGAAAAAGCAAAAGTACAAACATCAGTGGCTGAACTAAACTGAGAGGGCAAAAGCCCCCGGAGGGGACCCTGAAGGCCCCCACAGAAGTGCAGGACAAAATGCAAAAATCAAGCACAAAAACAAAAAGAAGAAAATGTCTTATCTGTTAGCAGGAGATGCAGACACGACACAGCAGGCTACAAAGGAAACAGGACTCAAGGATTGAGACCAGAACAATTGATCACCGGCAACCCTGATGGGAAGGCGACTCCCTTATATAAGACCAGTCAGTAACACCTGATTCCCACTCCTCACAATCTTCACTGGACAGTCCAGTACCGCTTGTAACCACCAGAGGGAGCCTCTGCTCAGAACTCATTTCAAGTCCATTCACAACAGGGCTCCATATATTGCTCCATACATAATCAGCCCCATATAATGCTCCATACAGTATATGATGGGCTCAATATAATGCTCCAGTATATGATGGACTCCATATAATGCTCCAGTATATGATGGGACCCATTTGATGCTCCAGTATATGATGGGTCCCAAATGATGCTCCAGTATATAATGGGTCCCATATGATGCACCAGTATATGATGGGCCCCATTTGATGCTCCAGTATATGATGGGTCCCATATGATGCTCCAGTATATGATGGGTCCCATATGATGCTCCAGTATATGATGGGTCCCATATGATGCTCCAGTATATGATGGGTCCCATATGATGTACCAGTATATAATGGGCCTCATAGGATGCTCCAGTATATCCCAAACGACTGCCGATTCGCCTTTTAATGGCGGCAGTTAAGGGTACTTACGTCTCAGCGCCGATTTTTAACGAAGCTGAGAAATAAGTGTATAGTGCCCCCCAGAGTCGAAATTTCTCTGGGGTCTCAGCTATTTTTTGCCAAATGTTCGAGTTTTTTTCATAAATAAACACAAGCTATATCGAAGAAATTGTTACCACTAATATGAAGTACAATAAATTACAAAAAAAATTCTCAGAATCAGTGGGGTAAATTGAAGCGTTCTAGAGCCATAACCTCATGAAGTGACTGGGGGTCAGAATTGTAAAAATTGACCTGGTCATTTAGTACCAAATTGGCTCTGTCACTAAGGAGATATAATGGCCCCATATAATGCTTCCAGCATAAAAAAAATAAAATTAAATACTCACCTATCCTCGCTGGCCGCTGCTCTGCTACGGACTCCTCAGCAATGCTTTCTTCCGGCTCTCTGCACTGACTGTTTAGGCAGAGGGCGCACACACGTGATGTCATCGTGCCCTCTGACCTGAAACATCAGATGACGCTGCAGTGAAGGAACGAGGAGAGGTAAGTATTGCAAGACCTGCGGCCCTTACCAAGTGGTGCGGGGGAGCACCGGGCTCACATAGTGCGCCGGTGTAACCCGATGGTGAGTGGGCCCCTGCCTGCTCAGGGGTCTGTCACTTGCCCGGGTGAGCCGGTTGCTGATGCTGGCTCTGGGAGTTATCCAGTCCCCTTTGCACAAAAGCACCCCCAAAGTATGATGTTTCCCCCATCATGCTTCACGGATTGGACTGTGTTCTTGGGGTTGTACACATCCTCCTTCTTCCTCCAAATATGGCGAGTGGAGTTGATACCAAAAAGTTCTATTTTGGTCTTATCTGACTACATGACCTAAACCTATGCCACCTCTGGATCATCCAGATGGTCATTGGCGAACTTCAAACAGGCCTGGACATGTGCAGGCATGAGCAGGAGGTCCACGCGTGCCTTGCAAGATTTTAATCCTTGACGGCGTAGTGTTACTAATGGTAATGTTTGAGACTGTGGTCCCAGCTCTCTTCAGCTCATTGACCAGGTCCTCCTGTGTAGTTCTGTGCTGATTCCTCACCTTTCTCAGAATCCCCTTACCCCACGAGGTGAGAACTTTCATGGAGCCCCAGACCAAGGAAGACTGACAGTCATCTTGTGTTTCTTCCATTTTCTAATAATTGTGCCAACAGTTGTTGCCTTCTCACCAAGCTGCTTGCCTATTGTCCTGTAGCCATCCCAGACTTGTGCAGGTCTACAATTTGGTCCCTGGTGTCCTTAGACAGTTCTTTGGTGTTGGCCATGGTGGAGAGTTTGGAGTGTGATTAAGTGTGTGGACAGGTGTCTCATTCAGGTAATGAGTTCAAACAGGTCAAATTAACACAGGTAATCAGTACAGGGCTTCTTAAAAAAAAAAAAAACTAACAGGTCCATGAGCCAGAATTCTTGCTGGTTGGTTGGTGATCAAATACTTATTTCATGCAATAAAATGCAATTTAATTATTTAAAAATCATACAATTTAATTTTGTTTTTTATTTTTAGATTCTGTCTCTGACAGGTGAAGTGTACCTACGATAAAAATGACAGACCTCTCCATTCTTTGTGGGTGGGAAAACTTGCAAAATTGGCAGTGGATCAAATACTTATTCTCCCCACTGTCTATTATATATATAATATATATATATATATATATATATATATATATATATATATATAATTGTGAGGCAGTGGGGGGAATCATAAACGAGGGCCGGCATGTGTTCCCCACGATGCGCATAGAGACATACTAAACCCGCTCAAGCGCATTGTGATTACAGCAAAACATCTGTGATTACAAGGCAAAGTAAAAGTGAGTGTGGATTTGGTCAAAGTAGTTGACCAAATAAGATTTTTAGGAAAACCTGACATGGGCTTTTATTTTTGAGGGATTTGCAGGTTTGGTAGTGGGGCGAATCCCTATCTCCACTCTGGGTTTTGGAAGTGGCTCTATGGCCACGATTCCATTTACGGTAATCTCTCATTTTGGCCTTGGGTGTGTCAGTTTGGAGTTTGCAAGCTGCAGAGCAGGAGGTTCTCTACAACCCAGGTCTGTGTGAAGCTAACACAGAGCAGGCGACTTCAAAAGCTGCTGATGCCCCATGCCCATGGCAATGAGTTTGGGCATGGAATGTTTGGAGGACACAGCTGCAAACCAAAGGATATCGTTTACCTGTTTATGTAAGTTTTCTGGAATAAAAACATTTTATATTGAACAGTTTCTGTGGTTTTTGCCTATCTGTTGAACTATGTGAACACCCCCACACTACATATGGTGGAGAACGCGGGCAGCGTGAATTGAGGAATACCCCAAAGCAAGTTGCATGTCGGTGGTCAAGCCTGCAACGCTACAGCTCAGACCTGCCGATAAAATGGAGGAAATACTCCAGCAGTTGGCCCTCACTCAGAGGCTGCAGCAACTGTATCAGCAGCAACAACAGCAGCACAATCAGTAACAGCAGCAGAAGACTAAAGACCTCATTCTGCAACAGATTGTGGCTCTGCGAGAGACGCCCTCACCAGCGACCCCGATCCATTCTAAGGCCCGGGACAAAGTCAGGTCAGCACTGAAAAAAATGAGTCCTGAGGACGACAGGACTGAGCTTTCCTCTCCGTGTTTGAGCGTACAGAGGAGCAGGAAAGCCTGCCAATTTCCCAGTGGTCTGAAGTGGTGGCCCGGTTCCTGATGGGAGATTCCCAGAAGTGAGATCCTTGCACGACTGGGGGTTGTACTGCAGCGGTGGCACACTTACGCAGTGATGAGGCCGTGACCCACAAAGTTCAAACACAAAGTCTCTTTAATGTGTTTCTTCACAGCATTAAAGTTCAATTAACACAAGTGCACATAATATTAGTGCATAATATCAGTGTCCATTTCACAGTACTACGTACTACATGGCATCTTTCCATTTACACATTCACTAAACACGCTGGACCTCCCTTTGTCTAATTTCCGTGGGCGACTGCAGCGCCGTGTTAAAGTCTCTTTACTCACACTCACAGCTGTACACAGTCCATGATATCCTCCTGTTTGCAATCGTTACACACGCCAGTCCACCTTGGACCAGTTACCATGGACGACAGCACCGATCCTCCGGATCGCAGCCAAGAACTATATACTCCTTTTTGCAGTTGTTACTCACGCCAGTCCTGCTTTGACCAGTCACCGTGGAAGACAGCACTGCTGTGTACGCTGTGGGTGCCAGACTGTTCAGCTGCCTTGGCTGATGGCTCAGACGGCCTGTTGCCTCACACAGGTATAGCTCTGCAAAGCAGACTGCTCTGCACAGTAGCACACACCAGACTGACACTGACATTAGACCTGACACACCTGGACCCTTTCCATCAGGGCTTTTAACAAAGAAACCTGTGGCCTTCAGCCACAAAGAAAACCCGAGCCTGGAATGAAACGGACTGCACGGCTACCACCCTGCAGTCCGCCCCACAACACATCATCCCAGGGCAGGTTTTCTCTACATCTGCCTTGGACACTAGCATGTCCAAGGCTAGCACTTATTTTTATTATTTTTAGTCTGCATTGCAGTCACAGCAATGCCCGTGACTGCCATGCACTTCTATGGCCTCCATACGCCTCCGTGCACATCCTGGGAAGAACAAGCAGCGACCCCTACAGGTAACACCTGTCACTGCCTCACAGGGTTAAAACTTATGTACGGGCACAATGGGTGTTTCAGTGGTCCCTTGTGGAGGCCCGACCCACCAAGTCTCGGGCGTATGATTTGCTGCAGCTAGTAAAAAAAATGGCTCCAGCCGAGACCTTGACTCCATCCTAGATGGTAGAGAGGATCGTGGTCGACTGGCTTGTGAGAACTCTGCCAGCAGCTATACAGCGTTGGGTGCGGCAAGGGGATCCGGAAACCCTAGACCAGGTGGTTAGCCTGATCGAGCGGTATATGGCTGACCCACTGCCAAACCGGTCATGCTGAAGGATGACCGTTTTGGCAGTGGGTCCACTCAGCACGTGACAGACGTGACAGAGTCTGGAGACGTCGTGGAGAGCGATCTGCTGCCTGCAACATCCTTCAGCATGACCAGTTTGGCAGTGGGTCAGTAATGGTGTGGGGTGGCATTTCTTTGGAGGGCCTCACAGCCCTCCATGTGCTCGCCAGAGGTAGCCTGACTGCCATTAGATACCGAGATGAGATCCTCAGACCCCTTGTGAGACCATATGCTGATGCGGTTGGCCCCGGATTCTCCTAATGCAGGACAATGCCAGACCTCATGTGGCTGGAGGGTGTCAGCAGTTCCTACAAGATGAAGGCATTGAAGCTATGGACTGGCCTGCCCGTTCCCCAGACCTGAATCCGATTGAGCACATCTGGGACAGAATGTCTCGCTCCATCCACCAACGTCACGTTGCACCACAGACTGTCCAGGAGTTGACGGATGCTTTAGTTCAGGTCTGGGAGGAGATCCCTCAGAACATCCGCAACCTTATCAGGAGCATGCCCAGGCGTTCTAGGGAGGTCATACAGGCACGTGGAGGCCACACACAATACTGAGCATCATTTTGACTTGTTTCCACTTTAACCCCTTCACCCCCAAGGGTGGTTTGCATGTTAATGACCGGGCCAATTTTTACAATTCTGACCACTGTCTCTTTATGAGGTTATAACTCTGGAACGCTTCAACGGATCTTCGCGATTCTGAGACTGTTTTCTCGTGACATATTGTACTTCATGTTAGTGGTAAAATTTCTTCGATATAACTTGCGTTTATTTTTAAAAAAAACGCAAATATGGCGAAAATTTTTAAAATTTTGCAATTTTCAAACTTTGAATTTTTATTCCCTTAAAACAGAGAAATATATCACACAAAATAGTTAAGAAATAACATTTCCCACATGTCTACTTTACATCAGCACAATTTTGGAACCAAAATTTTTTTTTGTTAGGAAGTTATAAGGGTTAAAAGTTGACCAGCGATTTCTCATTTTTACAACAAATTTACAAAGCCATTTTTTTAGGGACCACCTCACATTTGAAGTCACTTTGAGGGGTCTATATGGCAGAAAATACCCAAAAGTGACACCATTCTAAAAACTGCACCCCTCAAGGTACTCAAAACCACATTCAATAAGTTTATTAACCCTTCAGGTGCTTCACAGTAACTAAAGCAACGTGGAAGGAAAAAATGAATATTTTACTTTTTAGCCACAAAAATGATCTTTTACAAACTTTTTTTTTATTTTCACAAGGGTAAAAGGAGAAAATGGACAGATAAGGTTGTTCTGCAATTTCTCCTGAGTACGCCAATACCCATATGTGGGGGAAAACCACTGTTTGGGCACACGGCAGAGCTCGTAAGGGAAGGAGCGACGTTTGACTTTTTCAAACTAAAATTGGCTGGAATTTAGATTGGATGCCATGTCGCGTTTGGAGAGCCCCTGATGCGCCTAAACAGTGGAAACCCCCACAAGTGACACCATTTTGGAAACTATACCCCCTAAGGAACTTATCTAGATCTGTTGTGAGCACTTTGAACCCTCAAGTGTTTCACAAAAGTTTATAAAGCCTGGGTGTGAAAAAAAAAAAAATCAATTTTCCACAAAAATGATTTTTTAGTCCCAAATTATTGAATTTTCCCAAGGAAATTGGACCCCAAAATTTGTTGTCCAATTTGTCCTGAGTACGCTGATACCCCATATGTGGGGGGGGAGAAACTGTTTGGGCGCACGGCAGGGCTTGGAAAGGAAGTAGTAACGTTTTGGAATGCAGACGTTAATGGGGGTCATGTTCCGTTTGCAGTGCCCCAGATGAGCCTAAACAGTGGAAACCCCCACAAATGACCCCATTTGGGAAACTAGACCCCTAAGGAACTTATCTAGATTTTTGATGAGCAATTTGAACCCCAAGTGCTTCACACAAGTTTATAACGTAGAGCCGTAAAATTTAAAAATCATATTTTTTCCACAAAAATGATCTTTTCACCCAATTTTTATTTTTCCAAGGGTAACAAGACTCCAAAAGTTATTGTGCAATTTGTCCTGAGTGCGCTGATACCCCATATGTGGGGGTAAACCACTGTTTGGGTGCATGGCAGAGTTTGGAAGGGAAGGAGCGCCGTCTGACTTTTTCAACTCAGAATTGGCTGGACGCCATGTCGTGTTTGGAGAGCTCCTGATCTGCCTAAACAGTGGAAACCCCCATAAATGACACCATTTTGGAAACTAGACCCCTCAAGGAACTTATCTAGATGTGTGGTGAGAACTTTGAACCCCCAGGTGTTTCACTAAAGTTTATAACGTACAGCCGTAAAATAAAAAATCTTTTTTTTTTTTTACAAAAATGATTTTTTCGCCCCAATATTTTATTTTCACAAGGGTAACAGGAGAAATTGGACCCCAAAAGTTGTTGTCCAATTTGTCCTGAGTACGCTGATACCCAATATGTGGGAGAAAACTACTGTATGGGCGCACGTCAGGGCTCGGAAGGGAAGTAGTGACGTTTTGGATTGCAGACTTTGATGGAATGGTCTGGGTGCGTCATGTCGCATTTGGAGAGCCCCTGATGCGCCTAAACAGTGGAAACCCCCCACAAGTGACCCCATTTTGGAAAATAGACCCCACAAGGAACTTATCTAGATGTGTGGTGAGCACTTTGAACCCCGAAGTGCTTCACAGAAGTTTATAACGCACAGCCGTAAAAATAAAAAATCTTTTTTTTTTTTGCAAAAATGATTTTTTTCGCCCCAATATTTTATTTTTACAAGGGTAACAGGAGAAATTGGACCCCAAAAGTTGTTGCCCAATTTGTCCTGAGTACGCTGATACCCAATATGTGGGAGAAAACTACTGTATGGGTACACGTTGGGGCTCGGAAGGGAAGTAGTGACGTTTTGGATTGCAGACTTTGATGGAATGGTCTGGGGCGTCATGTCGCATTTGGAGAGCCCCTGATGCGCCTAAACAGTGGAAATCCCGAACAAGTGACCCCATTTTGGAAAATAGACCCCACAAGGAACTTATCTAGGTGTGTGGTGAGCGCTATGAAGCCCAAGTGCTTCACAGAAGTTTATAATGTACAGCCGTAAAAACAAAAAAATAATTTTTTTTTGTACAAAAATGATATTTTCGCCCCCAGTTTTTTATTTTCCCAAGGGTAACAGAAGAAATAGGACAAATTGCACAATAACTCTTGGGGTCCAGAGTACGCTGATACCCCATATGTGGGGATAAACTACTATTTGGACGCATGACAGAGCTCAGAAGTGAAGGAGCACCGTTTGACTTTTTCAACGCAGAATTGGCTGGAATTGAGATCAGACGCCATGTCACATTTGGAGAGCCCTGATGTGCCTAAACAGCGGAAACCCCCAATTCTAACTCCAACCCTAACCCCAACACACCCCTAACCCTAGTCCCAACCCTAACCACAAACCTAACCCTAACACACCCCTAATCCCAACCCTAACCCTAATCCTAACTTTAGCGCCAACCCTAACCCTAACTTTAGCCGCAACCCTAACCTAATGGGAAAATGGAAATAAATACATTTTTTAATTTTATTATTTTTCCCTAACTAAGGGGGTGATAAAGGGGGGTTTGATTTACTATTTATAGCGGGTTTTTGTGATTGGCAGCTGTCACGCTAAAAGACGCTTTTTATTGCAAAAATAGTTTTTTTGCATCGCCACATTTTGAGAGCTATAATTTTTGCATATTTTGGCCCACAGAGTCATGTGAGGTCTTATTTTTTGCGGTACGAGTTGACGTTTTTATTTGTACCATTTTTGAGCAGGTGACATTTTTTTGATCGCTTTTTATTTCGATTTTTGGGAGGTTAGAATGAACAAAAATCAGCAATTCATGAATTTCTTTTGGGGGAGGCGTTTTTATTGTTCCGCGTGTGGTAAAATTGATAAAGCAGTTTTATTCTTCGGGTCAGTACGATTATGGCGATACCTCATTTATATCATTTTTTTATGTTTTGGCGCTTTTATAGAATAAAAACAATTTTATATAAAAAATAATTATTTTTGCATCGCTTTAATTCTGCGAGCTATAACTTTTTTATTTTTTCGCTGATGATGCTGTATGGCGGCTCGTTTTTTTGCGGGACAAGATGACGTTTTCAGCGGTACCATGTTTATTTATATCGGTCTTTTTGATCGCGCGTTATTCCACTTTTTGTTCGGCGGTATGATGATAAAGCATTGATTTTTTGCTTCGTTTTTTTTTTTAAGGGGTTCACTAAAGGGGTTAACTAGTGGGACAGTTTTATAGGGGGGGTCGTTACGGACGCGGCGATACCAAATATGTGTACTTTTATTGTTTTGGTTTTTTTTATTTACAGGAAGAAATGAATTTATTGGGGAATATTTTTTTTTTTTTTTTTATTTTGGATTTTTTTTTATAACATGTTTATTTTTATTTTTTTAACTTTTTTACTTTGTCCCAGGGTGGGACATCACTGTATTTTATCAAATCGCTGGTGTGACAGTGTGCACAGCACTCTGTCACACCAGCGATCGCTCAGGCATAGCTGCAGGCTTCTCAGTGCCTGCTCTCAGCAGGCACTGAGGAAGCTGCCTCCCTCCAGGACCCCGGCGCCATCTTGGATCCGGGTCCTGGGAGGGAGGAAGCCCTCAGAACAGCGCGATCACATCGCGCTGGTCTGAGGGTCTCAGGGGGGCGCGCGCAGGGAGCCCCCACCCTGCGCGATCCTCCCCTGTGCCCCCAGTACACCGCGATCATGTTTGATCGCGGTGTGCTAGGGGTTAATGTGCCGGGAGCGGTCCGTGACCGCTCCTGACACACAGTCACGGGTGTCAGCTGTGATAATCAGCTGACACCCGGCGGCGATTAGCTGCGCTCCCCTCAGGAGCGCAGCTGATCGCCTATGACGTACTATCCCATCCATGGGCAGAATGGCACGGGTTTTATGGACGGGATAGTACGTCTAATGTCAGAGAGGGGTTAATTTTGTCTTGTTTTGATTTTCATTTAGACTTGTTTCCACTTTCATTTTGGGGGTCACTCCAAATCCAGGCCTCCATTGGTTCAAAAATTTGATTTCCATTGTGATTTTTGTGTGGTTATGTAGACAGCACATTCAACTTTGTACAGAACAAAGTATTCAATGAAAATATTTCATTCATTTAGATCTAGGATGTGTTATTTGAGTGTTCACTTTATTTTTTTGAGCAGTGTATAAATTTATTCACACAGGCCTGGATTATGAAGAATGGCAATTTCCGTTAACAAAGTGGCAGACTGAGGACTCGTTTTCCAGAAATGAGACTGAAAATCTGCCATAGATCTTATTTGACCCCACAAAAGGGTCACAGAGTGGGGCTGTAATCTTTATTTTTATAATAATCTTTATTTTTATATAGCGCTAACATATTCCGCAGAGCTTTACAGTTTGCACACATTATCGTCACTGTCCCCGAAGGGGCTCACAATCTAGATTCCCTATCTGTATGTTTTTGGAGTGTGGGAGGAAACCGGAGAACCCAGGGGAAACCCACGCAAACACGGGGAGAACATACTAACTCCTTGCAGATGTTGTCCTTGGTGGTATTCGAACCCAGGACTCCAGCGCTGCAAGGCTGCAGTGCTATCCACTGAGCCACCCTGCTGTACACAACTTCCAGGTGTTTTAAATGTCAATCCTCGGAATCCAACTTGTTTCATTGCTGTAACGCTCGTTCCCTGACTGGTAGGCGTGAGCGTGGGATTGTGGCCCCACTGTGCCACAAACCAGACTACATTAGGAGCGGCGTGACTAAGCAACTACCTTGGTGTTCACTGGAGCCTCTGATGGTAAGGTCAAACTTGTGCGGCAGGTAGCTGCCAGGTACCAGGTAGTAGTTGGTCCCACTGAGGAACTGAACCCTAATAGCAGGTGCGGGCAAGTACCGACGAACACGACTGGCACTCTGGCGGGCAGGGCTGGCACTCTCGGCAGGCAGGCAGGCACGGCTGGCACTGGAGGGACAGGAACTGATTCGGGAGGGACAGGAACACGGACAGGTATGAGTGGTATATGGGAACAGGAAGGGGCCTGTCCAGCCTGGAGGTGCAGGAACTAATTCGGGAAGGACAGGAACACGGACAGGTATGAGTGGTTTATTGGAACAGGAGGGGACCTGTTCAGACTGGAGTTGCAGGAACTAATTCGGGAAGGACAGGAACACGGACAGATATGAGTGGTATATGGGAACAGGTGGGGACCTGTTCAGACTGGGGGAACAGGAGCTGTTAGGAACCAGTTCAGACAGGGCGAAAGGGGGGGGAGGGGACAAAGACCCGCAGGATGCGGAACGGAAGCAGAGCAGAGCAAAGCCACAGGTTGCGGAGCAAAGAGTAGAGCAAAGCCGAAGGTTGCGGAGCAAAGAGCAGAGCAAAGCCGCAGGTTGCGGAGCAAAGATCAGAGCAAAGCCGCAGGTTGCGGAGCAAAGAGCAAAGCAGAACAGCAGGGTGCGTAGTAGAGTGCAGAGCAAAGTCGCAGGAGTAAACACAAGGATACACACAGCAGGGTAGGGAAAGCTACAGACAAGGATACAAATAGGTACAGGTATAGCTCAGTACAGACAGGGTCAGGTACATGTACAGGTATAGGATCAAGGATTCAGGCCAGGGTATGCAGCCCCCTGGGAGGCAGAAATGAGAGATACAGAATACAGGCACGGGCCAGGGTATGCAGCCCCCTGGGAGGCAGAGACAGAGAAAATAGCAGGACAGGACCTGCAACTCAGTAGCCAAAGACAGACTAAAAGAGTCTGTTGCTCAGGCGTCCCCCTATGGGTGGGGATGCCTTAGGTACCTGGTAACTCTTGGCAATAGGCTGGGGACATATTAGGAGAGTGCACACAGTCTCTGTAAGACTCAGGAAGTGCTGGGGCCGCCGCCCTAAGCATACAGCCAGGAAGTATGCAGCAAGCAAGGACATGAGGTTCACAGCAAGGAGCTGGCAGAGGACAGAACTCACAGCATGGCCCGGAGTGGTGGGTAAGATGGGAAATAGGAAGCCATGCAGTGATGCCAGCAGGGATGTTACAATTGCCTGTGGGCATGCCCAATTATTAGGCCATTTTGGGAGAGAATACAACAATTCACCACAACATATCTGACAAATTTTGCTCCAGACGAACACTTATGGGCCATATTTGGACAGCTAAACCCAGATACATACACCTGCTCTCCAGGGGCCCGTAAACTACTGCACTTAGAGGCGGAAGCTGGTACTAAAGCTATCTTACAGACATGGATCCACGACCATGCCGCTCCCTTTAGAACCTTCTTAGAAAAAACTATTGTTTCTGTTCCAAATGGATTGGGTCGAGGCCTCTTTGCATAAGGAGGGAAGGGTACAAGCTTTTTTGAAACTTGGATAAGCTTCATCTCTATGCTTCCACAATACACCCGGAGTGACATTGAGACATGTTTTCGGCCGACAGGCTGGTATCAGGAACAACTACTACTTGGGGGAGACACCTATATAGCGATGTCCTTGGGTAATCTGCTACGGAGAGACATTGCTGGGTGTTGGGGATGTACTTTGGTGTTGGTGGGTCCTCAGTTTAACGTCAGGCACATATGCTGAGTGCCTAATAGGTAAAAAAAAAGTACTTGTTTCTGTCATGTTTGCCTTTCCCCATCCCTCTTTTCCCCTCCCCTGGTTTTGTGTTCGTTTTGTCTTATTGCTCCATGTACCAACGCATCCTCCATTATAGAGGTTTCAATGTATATGCTTTGAATTACATCTGCATTGTTGTATATATGCAAGACAATTTTTTTTTTAATTCAATAAAAAGAAAGTTAAAAAAAAATGGAACGACTTCTAAAATATACAATAAATTGGGTACAGCAGTTAAGTGCAGTTTGTGGGGAATATTTTTTTCATAAGAATTTGGCAAAGTTATGAAATGTCCTATAAATGTCTGTCCTATTCCTAATTTAAGGTCTAGACTTTTAGCGGAGATGAATCTGTGCTGCAGTTTATGTTCATGATAAGTAGTGAAGCTCCTCCTCTACAGATAAGGGGAAAAAATAACAAAACACACAGGGAAGGAATGCCTGCATTCATCTCAGAATTCCTGGAGTGAACAGGAACGCAGGATTAAGGTAATTCTTAAAACATATCTAAACTTTCAATAAACTGCATAAATCAATAGTCCAGTATATGTTGTCTTTGTATGCTTGATGTTTTAGTTTGTTTTTCCTATTAGCTAATTTTTGGAGAAATTAGTTGCTCTGATGACTTATATACACTTTACATAGAATATAAGGGGAAAAACTTTTCTAACATCTCAAATTCGGAAATACAGTAACAGGATCGATGAGGACATATATATTTGTGTGTGTGTGTGTTCTGGAAAATGATTCAACATAAACATGCTCCCTCCCTCCTCCCCTCTTCATAGACTGTGAAGAAATATGATATGAAGCATTTAGTGAGCTGTACCCTGAGAAAAGCCTGACATTGAAAGTTCAGAGTAAAGCTGTCCAACAACATATTTTGAAAACTTTGTACTTATTTGTCATATTGATTTAGGCAAAGATTGTTTTATTTCTATCATAAGTTATACAGTGAATGATTCCATATTCTTGCAAGAATTAAATATACCATTTTTTTTACAGGACAAAATTTTGAGAGCGAATTTACATAATTACAAAATGTCTAAGAAGCATCTTATGAAGTCAGCTGTATTTGAGCATTTCACGGTGACTCAAGATAAAAAACATTTTGTGTGTCAGTGTGTAAGTGACCCAGATGAAAACAAATGCTGTGATGCCAAAATCAGTGCATACTCAGGCAGTGATAAAAATGCTCCTTCAAGAGCTTCCAATCTAAAAAGACATTTACAGTGCTGCTACCCAGAAGTTTACAATGCTGTGGTTGAAAAAGATCACAGCAGCACCAAGAAACCAGAGCCCAGCACTTCCCGCCAAAGGAGGAGGAAAGAGCGTCTCAAACATCAGTTACAAGATATTTTGTAAGTGACAAAGTTACTAAAGTTACTTACTATAACAATGACACCAGATGTGTTTAAAAGACAGCTAATTGAGCTTGTTGTGAAGGACAGTGTACCATCATCATTATTTGCACGACCAGCTTTTAAAGCTGTAAATAGAAAAATGGCCCGCAAACTTGATGTTTCTTGGAAAGAGAAAGTATTAGAAAATTAGTGATTGAAGAAGCCCCTAACCAAAAGGAAGATCTTAATAAGACTCTAAAGAGACGCTTTGTGTTTCTTAAAATGAATGCCTGCACACGTCACAGAGTGAACTATTTTGCTATCAATGTTCGATATGTTTGTGACAACAAAAAAATTGTTACTAAGACACTGGCAGTAAAAGATACTAAAGCTCATCACAGCAGACAGTTTCTCCAGACCTTAGTGGAAAAAGTTCTGCAAGATTATGAACTCAAAAAAGAACAGGTTTTTGTTATTGTAACTGATAATGCTTCAAACATGATAAGTACAACTGAAGAATGAGAATAATGAAGGTGAACAGTAGCTAGAAGAACATTTCACATTCAGTATGCAGGAGATGGAAGGCCACAGTCCTGTTACAATGACGGACGAACAAACATATATTACTACAGAAGAACAGCAAAATGATTCTTTACAATTAGATTATCTTGTTGAAGCTGCTTCACACCTGTTTCCTATTCATCACATGCACTGTATTGTGCACATGCTGCAGCTGGCAATAAGAGATAGTCTGCAAGAGGGACATGCTGGAACTCTGATAAGCAAAGTGAGGAAATTGGCTATTACTGCTAGAACCCCTAAAATTGATTTCATCTTGAAGAGACCTGCTGGAAAAGGGGCATTTGTGGATCAAGCTACGCGGTGGGGCAGCACCTATTAAATGATTGAGCGATTGCTTGAGCTGAAACCTTTCCTTGTAGATATGGCCAACCCTCAGGTAACACTACATGAAGGTCAATGGACACAGGTGGCTGAGTTGAAGGAATTGTTTCATCACCCATTTTACAGTGATTAAAAAGTTACAAGCTGAGGATTTAACTCCTGGCATTTTTAATAAAGGAGTGGAAGAACTTGTTGTTTTGTCCGTCACAAAGAGGAGGTTTAATCGCAGATGGCATTGCTGCTTCAATGAAACGGAGAGAGACACTGCTATTAGAAAATAAAATTCTTCTGGCGGCTGTTTATGTGGACCCGAGTCATCGTATATTGCTGGATCATCAACAGCTTACTTAAGGAAAAGAAGGTCTGATTGAGGTAGCAGTTAGGATGAGTGTGCTACAGGTCGGCCAAGAGCAAGAGGACTCGGGTCCTGCCAGTGCAGCTGCTGCCGTTTCTTCATCCTCATCAGATGAGGAGTTTGATTTCGAAAAGTATTTGGACGACATGGAGCAGGCAAAGCATTGCCGCAGGGAAAAAGATTCCACTCCCATAGAAAACAGATTGACCACATTTCAGCCAAATTTTTCACTTGCTCTCAAAGAAGTAGAAGAGTTCAATCGTTCATCAAAACTGACTGCGAATGAGGCAATTCTTTTATACCCTGAAATTGTTAAGGTACTGTCACACTAAACGAGATCGCTAACAAGATCGCTAATGCGTCACCGATTTTATGACGCAGTAGCGATCTCGTTAGCGACGTAGCTGTGTGTGACATGTAGCGGCGATGTGGCCCCGCTGCGATGTCGCTTATCGCTCATGAACGTTCTGAGCCGTTTTTTGGTCGTTGGTGTCCCGCTGGTGAGCCTGAATCGCTGAGTGTGACACCCTTTATGAACAACTTCACCAGTGTCGCAGGTGGGACTAGGTTTTCCCAACGACCGCAGAGGTCGTTATACAGATCGCTGATGAGTTGCGTTTGGAATCTAACTAGCGATCACATAGCGATCGCACTAGCGATCTCGCCAGGTCGTGTCGTTGTCGTGATCGCTGGTGCGATCGCTAAGTGTGACAGTGCCTTTAGAGATGTTGCCCATGTGGTTACTGTTTTGCCACCAACCCAAGTTAGTGTAGAGAGGTTGTTCTCTAGCCTTAAAATAATTAGGTCGGATTTGAGGTCATTTATGAAGGAGGATCTGATGGAGGCCATACCATTTCTCAGAACAAATTCATAGACTGCACAAATGCTATTCAGTACGTTTTTGTTGAAAACTTTTTTCTCCACTTAATGCATAGTGTATAATAAATTGTAAATATGCAAAAGTTTTTTTGTTCTAAAGTTGTATTCCAATAAAAATATTTTATGTTCTATCTAAATGGTTTGATTATTATATCATAATAATGATTAAAAGTCTGATGCTACCATTTTACTACAGTAAATTTATCACTTAAACGTGGAGTCAGAGTCAGTGTAATGGAAATTTGTGAGTCGGAGTCGGAGGTTTGGCTTACCAACTCCACAGCCCTGGTCACGAGCACCCTGTAAAGTGACAGGTGTTCAACCTCACAAGTTAGAACAGAGGGGGGATATGTGAGTCAGTGGGGGGGGGATCATATGTGTCCCCCAAGATGCGTATATAGAGATATTAAACCCGCTGGAGCGCATTGTGATTACAGCAAAACATCTGTGATTACAAGGCAAAGTAAAAGTGTATGTAGATTTGGTCGAAGTAGTTGACAAAGTCAGATTTTTAGGAAAACCTGACATGAGCTTTTAATTTTAGAGGGATTTGCAGGTTTGGTAGTGGGGCGAATCCCTCCCTCCACTCCGGGTTTTGGGAGTGGCTCTATATTCACAATTTGTATTTTAACTCTCAGTTTTGTCTTGGGTGTATCAGTTTTGTTTTGCAGGAAGCAGAGCAGGAGGCTCTGTGCAACTCAGGCTTGTGTGAAGCTAACACAGAGCCAGGGACTTCAAAGCTGGTGACGCCCCCAAGAGATACAGAGGTGCAATTTCCCATTGCAATGGATTTGAACAAGGACTGTTTGAAGGACCCGGATACGAACCGGAGGATATCGTTTACCTGTTTATAAGTTTTCTGGAATAAAGAAATTTTATGTTGAACTTTCAGTGGTCACTGGCTGTCGCACTGTGTCAACACTGCTGCACTACAATATATAATTTTTTTCTCTGAGATACCGAAGGTTGTGCAGATAAAAAGATTTTTATTACATAAATGCAAGCTTTTTTTTGCAGAAGCCATGTACGATCCATGCTATATTCCCATCCCTTGAAAGTCCATTTACTGTAGACCCCCTTGGGCAGAGTGATGACAGACCTTCCCGTCCTCATGGTAAAGGAAACATTGGAGGAACATCGCTTTGCGGTTGTGGAAGTTTGGTCGGCGCCTGGGAGCCTTGTGTCAGGAACACCACACTACACTGCCTCACTGAGCCAGTGCGTGTGTCCAGAGCAAAACAAACTGTGCTCAAAGATACAAGTGGAGCGGGGTAGCAGCGGTGAAGACGCGTGCTTCAGACAAACAGGACCTGAAGCACGTGACTGCTGAGGGCGTGGCCTAAGCTCCACAGAGCTAGGAGCTGAAGGAAAACTCCTAGAAGAGTAACTACGGGACAAAGTTACCAAGGGGCATAGACAGGGACATAAACCAGATCAGGCCAGGGTCAAAGTACGAAATAAACCGGATTACTTGCCGGTAATGCTCTTTTATAGAGCCCACGACAGCACCCACTGAGAGAGGGGATCCGCCCCTAGGAACAGGAAACCTACAGAGAGATAAAAGGGGCGGCCCCCCTCGCTCCTCAGTTGGTTTACAGAGAATGAGAGGAACCGCCACACAAGTTTCAGTTAATTTGCACCATAACATGTTTAAACATATATATACCTATTTACACTGCTGGACTATATATAGTCAATATAATCAATCCTTCACCATACAGAATGCACCGTGTATACTACAGCTAGGGGGGGGGGGAGTGAGTGGGTGCTGTCGTGGGCTCTATAAAAGAGCATTACCGGTAAGTAATCCGGTTTTTTCTCTTCGCCACGACAGCACCCACTGAGAGATTTTCAGAGACAATTACTGGGAGGGATCAACGTGTCAAGGATTGATCTACCAAACACTAGGTCTGATGAGGAGGATAGATCTAATCTATAGTGATCATAGAAGGTAGAAGGTGAAGCCCAGGTTGCGGCCTTACATATAAGGTCTATCGGAACATCTGCTCTTTCTGCCCAAGAGGATGATATGGCCCGTGCGGAATGTGCCTTCACGCCTTGTGGTGGAACTTTCTCTTTTGCCACATACGCCAGTGCTATTGCGTCTCTAATCCATCGAGATAGCGTGCTTTTCGTTACTCCTGTACCTTTGCGGCTGCCCTGGAAAGAGACAGAGAGCCCTGCTCTTCCTCCAGAGGCTAGTCCTATCTAGATATGCCAAAACTGTTCTTCTAACATCTAGAGTGTGGAATTTCTCTTCCTGTGGTGATGAGGGATTATCATAAAAGGAAGGAAGATAAATTTCTTGAGATCTATGAAATTTAGTCGGCACTTTAGGAAGATAAGACGGGTCAGTTTTTAACACTATCTTGTCAGGATATATAGACAAGAAAGGAGGATCTATTGACAAGGCGTGGAGATCACTCACTCTTCTCGCTGAGGTCAAGGCTACTAATAAAATGGTTTTTAATGAAGCATATTTTATTTGAACTGAATGAAAGGGCTCAAATGGACTTTCTGTTAAGGCGTCTAGGGCTAGGTTTAAGTCCCAAGGTGGCATTTGTGGTATATGGACTGGTTCTGCTCGATGGCATGCTGAGATAAACTGAGCTACCCATTTATTGCCTGCTATGTCACAACTATATAAGGCACCTAGAGCCGATACCTGGACTTTAAGTGTATTTACTGATAGGCCTAATTCATGCCCTTTTTGCAAAAATTCTAGAATAGCTGGGATAGGTACTTCACTAAATAGGCATACTGAATGAAAAGTTAGAAATTTCCTCCAGACTCTGGCATATATATTAGTAGTGGTCTCCTTCCTGCTATGTAGGAGCGTATTAATCAGTCCGTTCGAAAATCCTCTTAGTTTTAATAGCTGCCTTTCAAATTCCAGGCCGTGAGGCGCAATCCTTTGACCTGAGGGTGATAGAAGGGCCCCTGTGAGAGAAGGTCCCGGTCCCAAGGGAGGATCCATGGATCCGAAATCGACATGGCTCTCAGCCACGAGAACCACGGCCTCTTGGGCCAGAACGGGGCTATTAGGATTACTCTCGCTCTTTCCTCTCTTATCTTCCGGATGACAATCGGTAACAGAATCATTGGAGGAAAGGCATAGGCCAAGTGGAATGTCCACGGGATCTGCAAGGCGTCGAGAATGTCCGGATTGTCCTGCTTGAATAAGGAGGCGAACTTTTTTACCTGCCTGTTGTTTCGTGTGGCAAACAGGTCTATATCTGGTGTGCCCCATTTGAACGTTATCCTTTTGAAGATGTGATGATTGAGTATCCATTCCCCTTGGTGTAGGGTATGACGACTGAGAAAATCTGCCTTGACATTGTCTATTCCTCTGACGTGCAGGGCCGACAGGGATAGGAGATGACTTTCTGCCAATGTTAAAATTTTTTCTGCAATAGACATGAGTGGCATTGATCGTGTACCTCCTTGGTGGTTTAGGTACGCTACTGAGGTGCTGTTGTCCGACAAGATCCTTGTATGAGTCCCTTGCAGCTGCGGAAGGAAATTACATATGGCATGATATATAGCTTTTAGCTCTCTCATGTTTGACGAATCCTCTGACTCTGACCTAGACCACTGTCCCTGCGCCACATTATCCTCCCAATGAGCCCCCCACCCTAAAGGGCTGGCATCTGTGGTTACTATATTTGAGGGAACCACTATCCACGGAACACCTCCCGACAGATTATCTGAATCTAGCCACCAGGTTAGGGAACTGATTACCTCCGGGGTCAGGGATATTTTATTTTCTAACTGTCCCTGTAACCTCTCTTCTTGCTGTAGGATTAATCTTTGCAGTTTTCTGGTATGAAACTGGGCCCACCGAACTGCCGGGATACATGAGGTCAAAGAGCCCAGCAAAGACATGCCTTCTCTTAGAGATAGTATAGGATCATGTATTACCGTTTGTACCTTATTAATTACAGTTAATCTCTTTGCCTCCGGTAGCCGACATTTCTGACTTACTGAGTCCAGATGAAGGCCTAGGAACGTCTGACAGGTTACCGGCCGTAGCCTTGATTTTTCCCAGTTGATCAGCCAACCTAAGTTCTGTAGGGATGAAATTACGTCAGACAGCCTGAGCTCACATTGTTGGAATGAATTTCCTACTATTAGCAGATCATCCAGGTACGGGATTACCAGTGTGTCTTTTACTCGTAAATACGACATCACCTCCAGCATCAGTTTTGTGAAGACGCGTGGTGCCATAGATAGCCCGAATGGCATTGCCGCAAACTGCAGATGACGGATTTGGCCTTCTAATGTGACCGCCACTCGGAGAAAGCGTTGATGCGAGACATGTATTGGTAGATGATAATATGCATCTTTGAGATCCACGACCACCATGTAGCATCTGGGAAATAAGAGTTTTATCGCTGATCTTATAGACTCCATTTTAAAGGTTCGGGTTTTCAAAAAGGTATTCTGTTGTGAATGGGTTTGAGATGAGTTCTGAGCAGAGGCTCCCTCTGGTGGTTACAAGCGGTACTAGTGAGGATTGTGAAGACTGGGAATCAGGTGTTACTGATTGGTCTTATTTAAGGGAATCATTTTCCCATCAGGGTTGCCGGTGATCAATTGTTCTGGTCTGAATCCTTCTTTCCAGTTTCCCTTGTAGCCTGCTGTGTCGTGTCTGCATCTCCTGCTATCAGATAAGACAATTTCTTATTTTGTGTTTTTGCTATATTTTTGCATTTGGTCCTGCACTTCTGTGGGGGCCTTTTGGGTCCCCTCCGGGGGCTTTTGCCCTCTCAGTTTAGTTCAGCCACTGTGTTTTGTACTTTTGCTTTTTCCAGTTTTTTCAGTGGCTGCTGTTTTTGTTACACCAGAGCAATTAATTTAGGTGGTAGAGGTCGTGTGATCTCAGGTGATTTTGAAATTAGTAGAGTTGGTGTTTTTCAGGGTTTTCTGGGATTGCAGTAAGTACCCTTCCTATCCTTTTCTATTTAGTTAGTTTGGGCCCCAGCGTTTGCTCATACTATTTTCTTTCTGTGTCAGTATTTCCTCTTGTCTAACCGCCATTACATGTTTGGGGGCTTTCTATTATCTTTGGGGATCTGCTCCGGGGCAGATAGCTTTCCTATTTCTATCTTTAGGTGTAGTTAGTTTCTCAGGCTGTGACGAGGCGTCTAGGACCAACGTAGGAACGCTCCACGGCTGCCTCTAGTTGCGGTGGTTAGTCAGGGTACTGCAATCTCATAGATTCCAACTGCTCTGGTGTATTTCCTTTTTTGCCTGCACTCCTCAGCTACCGTAACATAACAGTATCACCGGCCATAAAAATTGTATGGTACTCACAGAAGGGAAAAAATATTTTGAAGGAAGAAAAGTTGTCAGAGATATTTTTCTGTTTGTTGCATTTTTTTTTTTTTTTCCCCTCTGTATCTCTGGGTGCTGGGGAGGATCTTTTCTCCCAATGGAGTTTGCACAGTTGTCTGGCCGTGTGGATCAGCTTGCCACTGAGGTTCAGAGTATTGCTGCATATCTTGCTAGGTTGCCTGTTGTGGAACCTAGGATCCCCATGCCAGATTTGTTTTTAGGGGATCGAGCTAAGTTTCAGAATTTCAAAAATAATTGTAAATTGTTTCTTGCCTTAAAATCTAAGTCCTCAGGAAACGCAGCGCAGCAGGTTCAAATTATCATCTCTCTCCTGCGCGGCGATCCTCAGGATTGGGCTTTTTCCCTGATACCTGGGGATCCTGTTTTGAGTGATGTTGATGCATTTTTTCAGGCTTTGGGGTTATTGTACGATGAGCCTAATGTCACTGATCAAGCTGAAAAAGCCTTGTTGGCATTAAATCAGGGGCTTGATGACGCTGAGTTATACTGTCAGAGATTCCGTAGGTGGGCAGTCCTGACCAAATGGAATGACGACGCTTTGGCGGCCCTTTTCCGGAAGGGTCTGTCGGATAATGTAAAGGATGTTATGGTGGGATTCCCTGTCCCCTCTGGTCTCAATGATTCTATGTCATTGGCGATTCAAATTGACAGACGTTTGCGTGAGCGGAGAAGTATGCGTGGAGTGGTGTTGCCTTGTGAGCCAGCTGCTGAACCCATGCAGTGTGATGGAGTGGTGTCTGGGGCACAGCGTCATGAGTTTCGAAAGCGCAATAGGTTATGTTTCTACTGTGGTGATGCCTCTCATGCTATTTCAGTCTGCCCTAAGCGGGGAAGACATTTTGCACGCTCAGTTGTCTTGGGTAGTGTTCAGACTAAGTTTTTATTAACTGTCACTCTGATATGCTCTCTGTCCTCATTTTCTGCTCAGGCTTTCGTTGATTCTGGAGCAGCTATTAACCTGATGGATTATGATTTTGCTAAACGTTGTGGGTTTTCCTTGATACCCCTACAGAAGTCTATTCCTTTACTGGGGATCGATTCTACCCCTTTGGCTGAGAATAAACCCCAGTTTTCTACTCAGGTGATAATGAGGGTTGAACCTGATCACCAGGAGTGCTGCAAATTTTTGGTTCTATATAATCTGCATGACATTATAGTGCTGGGTTTCCCTTGGTTACAGTCTCATAATCCTGTTTTGGGATTGGAAATCTGTGTCTGTAACCAGTTGGGGCTGCCAATGTGTTAGTGCCAACACTCCTGTTTTTTCTGCCTCCCCCCAGGCTGAGGATGTTCCTGACTTTTTGTTTGATTTTTCTGATGTGTTTAGCGAAAGTAAATCTGCATCCTTACCTCCCCATAGGAGCTATGACTGCGCTATTGAATTAGTGCCAGGTAGTAAATTCCCTAAGGGTCGCCTTTTTAACTTGTATGTACCTGAACATGACGCTATGCGGTCTTATATCAAGGAATCATTGGAGAAGGGTCATATCAGACCATCCTCTTCACCCTTAGGTGCCGGTTTTTTCTTTGTGGCCAAAAAAGATGGTTCATTAAGGCCGTGTATTGATTATCGTCTCTTGAACAATATTACTGTGAAATATCAATACCCGTTACCCTTGATTTCTGACCTGTTTTCCAGGGTGAAAAACGCTACTTGGTTTACCAAGCTTGACCTCAGGGGGGCGTATAACCTTATTCGCATTAAGCACGGGGATGAATGGAAGACGGCATTTAACACCCCTGAAGGGCATTTTGAGTACCTTGTGATGCCCTTTGGGCTCACTAATGCTCCTTCCGTCTTCCAGTCCTTCATGAATGACATTTTCAGGGATTTTGTGGACAAGTTTCTGATTGTTTATTTGGATGATATCTTGATTTTTTCTAATGACTGGGACTCTCATGTGAAACATGTTCGAACTGTATTCCAGATTTTGAGAGAGAATGCTCTGTATGTGAAGGGATCAAAGTGTCTTTTTGGCGTACAGAAGATCTCATTTCTGGGATTCATTTTGTCCCCATCTGTTATTGAAATGGACCCGGTCAAGGTTCAGGCCATCTGTGATTGGGTCCAACCTACTTCATTAAAGGCTCTTCAGAGATTTTTGGGTTTTGCCAATTTTTATCGTAAATTTATTGGTAATTTCTCTGTTATTGTTAAACCATTAACTGATTTGACCAGAAAGGGTTCTGATGTGGTGAATTGGCCTCCTGAGGCAGTCTCTGCGTTTCAGGAACTTAAGCAGAGATTCACTTCTGCTTCTGTTCTACGGCAGCCTGATGTTTCTCTGCCATTTCAGGTGGAGGTTGATGCCTCTGAAATTGGGGCAGGTGCCGTTTTGTCCCAAAAAGATCCAGAGACCTCTAAAAGTAACCCTTGTGCCTTTTTCTCTCGAAAATTTTCTCCTACTGAACGTAATTATGACGTGGGTAATCGGGAGTTATTGGCCATGAAGTGGGCTTTTGAAGAGTGGAGACATTGGCTGGAGGGAGCCAAACATCAGGTGGTGGTCCTTACGGACCATAAGAATCTGGTCTATCTGGAATCTGCCAAGCGACTCAATCCTAGACAGGCCAGGTGGGCCTTGTTTTTCACACGTTTTAATTTTGTGGTTTCCTTTCTTCCTGGCACTAAGAATGTTAAGGCGGATGCCCTCTCGAGGAGTTTCCTTGCGGACTCTCCTGAGCTATCTGATCCCTCTGTTATTTTGAAGGAGGGTGTAGTTCTTTCCGCCATCTCGCCCAATTTGAGACTTGCTCTGGAGGGGTGTCAGGAGGATAGGCCCGAGCGCTGCCCTGTTGGAAAATTGTTTGTCCCGGACCAATGGAAAAAGAGTGTGATGTCTGAGATTCATTGTTCCGCATTGGCTGGGCATCCCGGAATTTTTGGTACCAGAGACTTGGTTAGTCGGTCCTTTTGGTGGCCTACCTTGTCTCGCGATGTCAGGGAATTTGTGCAGTCCTGCGGGACTTGCTCTCGCTCCAAGCCTTGCTCTCGCTCTAGTGGTTTGTTGATGCCATTGCCTGTGCCCAAGAGACCATGGACCCATATCTCTATGGATTTCATTTCCGATCTTCCTGTTTCTCAGAGAATGACCACCATCTGGGTAATTTGTGATAGATTTTCCAAAATGATACATCTTGTGCCATTACCTAAGTTGCGTTCCTCCTCTGAATTGGTGCCGTTGTTCCTTCAGCACGTGGTTCGTTTACACGGCATTCCTGAGAACATTGTGTCTGACAGAGGAGTCCAGTTTGTTTCCAGATTTTGGAGGACTTTTTGTTCTAAACTGGGTGTTCAATTGTCTTTCTCCTCGGCATTTCATCCTCAGACCAATGGTCAAACTGAGAGAACAAACCAGACATTGGAGACTTATCTAAGATGCTTTGTGTCTGCTGATCAGGATGACTGGGTCTCTTTTTTGCCTTTGGCTGAGTTTGCTCTTAATAATAGGGCTAGCTCTGCCACTTTGATGTCTCCGTTTTTCTGTAATTCTGGGTTTCACCCTCGATTTTCTTCAGGACAGACGGAGGCTTCTGTCTGTCCAGGTGTTGACTCTGTTGTTGAGCGTATGCAGCAGATTTGGGACCAGGTAGTGGAGAGGTTGTCCCTCTCTCAGGAGAAGGCCCAGCGGTTTGCTAACCGGCATAGGACTGATGGTCCTCGGTTTAAAGTGGGGGACTTGGTCTGGTTGTCCTCAAAGAATATTCCTATGAGAGTAGCATCTCCTAAATTTAAGCCTAGGTTCATTGGACCTTATAAGATCATGGAGATTATTAATCCTGTTTCTTTTCGTTTGCTTCTTCCAGGGACATTTAAGATCCATAACGTGTTCCACAAGTCCTTGTTGAAGAGGTTTGTTGAGCCAATGGTTCCTGCTGCTGTGCCTCCTGACCCTGTTTTGGTTGAGGGCAATCTGGAGTATGTGGTTGAGAAAATATTGGATTCTCGTTTTTCTAGACGAAGACTCCAGTATTTGGTTAAATGGAGAGGTTATGGTCAGGAAGATAATTCTTGGGTGTTTGCTTCGGACATCCATGCTAGGAGACTTATCCGTGCGTATCATAGAACTCATCCTGACCGACCTGGTTGCTCAAATGAGGGTTCGGTGACCCCTCCTCAAGGGGGGGGGGTACTGTTGTGAATGGGTTTGAGATGAGTTCTGAGCAGAGGCTCCCTCTGGTGGTTACAAGAGGTACTAGTGAGGATTGTGAAGACTGGGAATCAGGTGTTACTGATTGGTCTTATTTAAGGGAATCATTTTCCCATCAGGGTTGCCGGTGATCAATTGTTCTGGTCTGAATCCTTCTTTCCAGTTTCCCTTGTAGCCTGCTGTGTCGTGTCTGCATCTCCTGCTATCAGATAAGACAATTTCTTATTTTGTGTTTTTGCTATATTTTTGCATTTGGTCCTGCACTTCTGTGGGGGCCTTTTGGGTCCCCTCCGGGGGCTTTTGCCCTCTCAGTTTAGTTCAGCCACTGTGTTTTGTACTTTTGCTTTTTCCAGTTTTTTCAGTGGCTGCTGTTTTTGTTACACCAGAGAACTAATTTAGGTGGTAGAGGTCGTGTGATCTCAGGTGATTTTGAAATTAGTAGAGTTGGTGTTTTTCAGGGTTTTCTGGGATTGCAGTAAGTACCCTTCCTATCCTTTTCTATTTAGTTAGTTTGGGCCCCAGCGTTTGCTCATACTATTTTCTTTCTGTGTCAGTATTTCCTCTTGTCTAACCGCCATTACATGTTTGGGGGCTTTCTATTATCTTTGGGGATCTGCTCCGGGGCAGATAGCTTTCCTATTTCTATCTTTAGGTGTAGTTAGTTTCTCAGGCTGTGACGAGGCGTCTAGGACCAACGTAGGAACGCTCCACGGCTGCCTCTAGTTGCGGTGGTTAGTCAGGGTACTGTAATCTCATAGATTCCAACTGCTCTGGTGTATTTCCTTTTTTGCCTGCACTCCTCAGCTACCGTAACATAACAGTATTCAGTTTTTTTAGATTAACTATGGTTCTAAATGAACCATCTGGCTTAGTTACCAGAAATAAAGGAGAGTAAAAGCCTTTCTCTTTTTGATTTACCGGAACCTCTATTAACACTTTCTTGGATAGTAGGCCTTTAATTTCTAATTCTAACGCCTCTTGTTGAGCCTGGGATTTTAGAGAAGTCAATAGAAAGGAGTCCGGAGGATTCCGGACAAATTCTAATGTTAGGCCTGATTTTACGATGTTAATGGCCCAGGGGTTAGTTGTAATTTGTTCCCACTGATAATCGAAGTATAATAGTCTGCCACCCACCGGTAAGTTGGTACTAACGGAACTTATCTCCCGATCTGAAGGGACGTTTACCGAATAGGTTTCCCTTTTGTTTGAAATCCCTGTTATTCCAAGAATTCTGGGACTTATAATCCTTCCTTCTGCTAAACGATGGCCTCCTGAATGCCCTCCTGTAGGATGGAACGTATGGATTAGGGAAGCCTTTTTTCCTTTCTCCTGCTTTGGTTAAGATATCATCCAATACTGCACCAAACAGGTACTCACCCTGACAGGGTATAGCGCAGAGTTTTGATTTAGCTTGCGTATCCCCCTTCCAACCTTTCAACCATAACGCCCTTCGGGCTGCATTGGTTAGTCCTGCTGTTCTTGCCGCCAGGCGGAGAGAGTCTACTGAGGAGTCTGAAAGAAATGCAGCTGCACCTCTAATTAAAGGGATGGAAGACCGTAGCTTGTCTCTGGAGAGGCCCTTCTTTATATTTTCCTCCAACTGATCTAACCATACTAACATTGCCCTGCCTGTACAAGTGGCCGATATTGCGGGTTTAAATGCCCCTATACACGACTCCCAGGACCTTTTAAGAAGTGCATCTGCTTTCCGGTCTAGGGGTTCTGACAAAATTCCAGCATCCTCTACTGGCAAGGATGACTTGCGGGAGGTTGACGCTACAGCAGCATCCACCTTGGGTGCTTTCTCCCAGGAGGCCAGGTCCTTGTCATCAAAGGGGTATCGTCGTTTTGACGCGGCTGGCATATAACCTTTCTGCCCTTGTTTTTCCCACTCTTTCTTTACTAATTCCTTAATAGCCGGATCTATTGGGAACACTCGCCGTTTGCGCTGGGAGATACCCGCGAACATGATCTCCTGAGGAGTTTTAGGGTCTTTTGTATCAGATAATCCCATAGTGTTCCGAACTGACTTAATCAGATTATTAATACTATCCGTCGGAAAACAGGTATGCTCCTCCTCCTCTGATGAACCTGATTCACGTGAAGGTCTGAATTGAGTTCCCCGCTGTCCGTGGAGGATCCCACCTTAGGTGGGGTTATCTCACTAAGGGATTTCCTTCCCGTAATACTACTGGCTCCCCCTAGGGCCTGTAACTCCTCTCTGATCATCAGGCGGATATCTTCTGCTCTCACAGAACTTTCCTCCTGTAGCATATGGCTAATACAATCCTGACATAATCTTTTGGGATAAGTGTCCGGAAGAAGTTGGGAGCATAAGGCACATTCTTTATGTTTGGTCTTTTCCGTTTTTTTGGCCTAGGAACACACAAACCAGGGGGGAGGGGAAAGGGCCATCAGCTTGACAGGTGTGACTTATAACACTCACCTAGTGAAGCTTTTTATCAAGATGGTACCGGTCTTAAGGATGGAGGGTCCGGCTGCGGTATGGAGCGACTTGATTTCCCTCCAGATCTGCTTGTGGAACCACTCTGCTTAGAGTGTCCACTTCCACTTTTTCTGCCGCTGCTGCTGCCGCTGTGATGTGGCACCACCAGTTCCTCAGGTGGGCGCAACGCAGGATCGCTTGGGGACGACATTGCTGCGCACCGCTATGCCATATGATCGGTGCTTTTATGCAGCTTCCCTATTTTTTTTTTTTTTCCAGCGCCGACCCGGAAGTGCTAGGTTCACTTCCGGGTTCTCTGCCTCCCTGCGCCTGCGCGGCCGCTCCTCTAGCAGCGCTCCATGATTTTTTCAAAATGCAACTTGCCGGGACCGCTCCTGACCACGCGCACGTTCCTGACTGCTGCGGTCCCGTCCCTACCCGGAAAGAGAGGCGATGGGACCTTTCCTCTTGACCTGCCGAGGCTCCCAGCGTTATCAGGTAGGGCAGCCTCGGCTCAGTATGTGACACCCGTATTATATGCGAGCCAGAGCAATCCTGCTCCTGGCCTCGCACCTGGGAATCTCTTCCTGTGACGGTGGGCTGCAACCCCTGCCCTGCCTCCTCAGACTCACGGTCCGTTACCTCCAGGCATGTGTGGTGTCTTTCTCGTCCCAGCTGAGGAGGGATAAACCCCCGATGCTGCTTCTGGTGCTGGAGCCCCTGCCGCTCCAAAAGAAACCGCACAGGCGGCGATCCAGCCCAGGAATTCCTCTTCTCAGGTAGGTTCCTCTCCTAGGAACAGGAAACAACTGAGGAGCGAGGGGGGCCGCCCCTTTTATCTCTCTGTAGGTTTCCTGTTCCTAGGGGCGGATCCCCTCTCTCAGTGGGTGCTGTCGTGGCGAAGAGAAAAACACGATAGTTCAAAAGGATTAGACAGAACGGATAGTCAGGACGTAGCAAGAGATCAGTAAACCAGAACGGGCAATAGACAGTACAATAGGGACAAACTGTAACCGAGTAACAATAGCCAAGCCAGGAGGTCAGAACCGGAGAAGACAATAGTACCAAAACATGAGACAGAAACAGAGTGAGCAGACAGACCAGGTCATACAGGGAGGCAAACAAGCAATACAGTATACATGCACACCAGGGGGTAAGCCACACAGTCAGAACAACAGTATAACTAATAGGGAATCCTAGTCTGGAGTGAGTATAAATAGCCCTCCCAGATCCAAAGGGAGGCCTGCAAAAGTTAATTCTGACACTTGTCAACATTTCTGGGAGATTTTCTGTAAGGTTTTTTTCAACCTGCTCTACATAGATGTGGTTGCATTAAAGCACGGAAAGACGCAATGTTGCACAGGCTTTACATGCACTATACTATTCCATGTCAGCAATATGAAACCTTGTGGTCCAATTGCAACATCCTTGTCCTGCTACACCAATGGTGCAGTATAACATTTGATGCATGGAGCAACAATAAGATGGCAAAATAATAGACACCATTTTTGGAGACTCCTGTAGGGGTGCTCAACCAATTCCAACCTTCACCCTTCCTTTCAAAGGCCCTTGCCCAAAATATGCCTTTGACAACATTGGTGTTGTTTTATGTTGCAGAAGAGGTCTTGCACACCCTAAGGCACCGGATCCTAGGTGCACATGCTATATCTGGACATCCTCAGTGCTACCTACCAGAAAGCTACGGTAGTCAACACATTAGCGTTGTGAATGATTTTTATTATTATTATAAACATTTATATAGCGCCATTTATTCCATGGCGCTTTACATATGAAAAGGGGAAAAATATAGACAGGTACAATAAACATGTGCTGGACAAGGGACACACAAGTACAGAAGGAGAGAGGACCCTGCCCGCGAGGGCTCACAGACTGCAGGGATGGGTGAGAATACACTAGGAAAGGGTAGAGCTGGTCGTACGATGGTTCAGTACACTGAGGATCATTGCAGGTTGTAGGCTTGTCGGAACAGGTGGGTCTTCAGGTTTTTCTTGAAGGTCTCCGTTGATGATGGCAACTGTAGCTCTCTTTCTTCTCTTTTGTGAACGATACTTTACAATAGCAACTTTCCGGTGGCACAAGTTATGAGCGGGCGATTTATAAGCAATTTAAAATGGGACATTTAAAGAGGAATAAACGGTTCCTGCCAATGAAAATATATTGAATTGCTGTCAAACACAAAAAGAAATTAGCCTAACGTTTCCCAAGAGATGAAAGAAGCCGAAGCCATTTAAACTTGAAGCTTTCAGATTAGGAATAAATTCCCCTCAGCATTGTGATGCCAACCTTATATAACCGACTGACAATACAAAAACCCCCTCCCAACCGCGCTCCCAGTTATCGGACGCCGCTTCTTATACAGTCAATCGGCATTAATTGTTGAGCGGCTTAACATCATCTTCAAAAGTATCAACTCCTGTTAGAAAATAATTACCGCTACCTTGTTTAAAGGGTTCGACTATGTGATAATGTAAAAATGCTCTGCAAGTTTCTTAAAGGAATACGATGTAATATCTTAGTTAAAACAAAATAAGAAAATTGGATAAATTCCTTCATTATAATCAATAATCTAAACAGATCCAAATTCTGAGTGGACTACTTACTCTTTATATATCTTTATTGGGGTACAATGTACAGACTCATATCCCCTGTGTAGCCACAGATTTAAAGCGCATCTGTCATTTCAGAATAAGCTGCTGTGTGTGCATGAGAAACAACACTATCTCTGGCCATTAGGACTTGCATCTTGCATTTTTTTTACCAGTTTTCGCCTCTGTAGAGTTAGTACCTTCAATTTTAGCTCTCTGAGCTAGTGGGTGAAGACCAGCTGCTAAGTTGTCTCCCATATAAAGCACACACCAACATGAGGGATCCCTTGTCTCCTCTCTCTATGTAGCACACAGACATGAGGGATCCCTTGTCTCCTCTCTCTATGTAACACAGCGACATAAGAGATCCCTTGTCTCCTCTATGTAGCACACAGACATGAGGAAGTCCTTGTCTTCTATATGTAGCACCCAGACATGAGGGATCCCTTGTCTCCTCTATATAGCACACAGACATGAGGGAACATTGTCTCCTCTATGTAGCACACAGACATGAGGGATCCCTTGTCTCCTCTATGTAGCACACAGACATGAGGGATCCCTTGTCTCCTCTATGTAGCACACAGACATGAGGGAACCCTTGTCTACTTTATGTAGCACACAGACATGAGGGATCCCCTTGTCTCCTCTATGTAGCACACAGACAAGAGGGATTCCTTGTCTCATCTATGTAGCACACAGACATGAGGGATCCCTTGTCTCCTCTCTCCGTGTAGCACACAGACATGAGGGATCCCTTGTCTCCTCTCTCTATGTAACACAGCGACATGAGGGATCCCTTGTCTCCTCTCTCTATGTAGCACAGACATGAGGAAGTCCTTGTCTTCTCTATGCAGCACACAGATATGAGGGATCCTTGTTTCCTCTCTCTATGTAACACAGACATGAGGGATTCATTGCTTCCTCTCTCTATGTAGAACACATACATGAGGGATCCCTTGTCTCCTCTCTCTCTCTCTCCTCTCTCTCTACATAGCACAGACATGAGGGGTCCCTTGTCTCCTCTTCTCTATGAAGCACACAGACATGAAGGATAAATTGTTTCCTTTATGTAGCACAAAGACATGAAGGATCCCTTGTCTCCTCTCTCTATGTAACACAGCGCCATGAGGGATCCCTTGTCTCATCTCTCTATGTAGCACAGACATGAGGAAGTCCTTGTCTTCTCTATGTAGCACACAGACATGAGGGATCCTTGTTTCCTCTCTCTATGTAGAACACATACATGAGGGATCCCTTGTCTCCTCTCTCTATGTAGCACACAGACATGAGGGATCCCTTGTCTCCTCTCTATATGTAGCACAGACATGAGGGATTCCTTGTCTCTCTTATAGCAACAGACATGAGGATTCCTTGTCTCCTCTCTCTATGTAGCACACAGACATGAGGGATCCTTGTTTCCTCTCTCTATGTAGAACACATACATGAGGGATCCCTTGTCTCCTCTCTCTAGTAGCACACAGACATGAGGGATCCCTTGTCTCCTCTCTCTATGTAACACAGCGCCATGAGGGATCCCTTGTCTCATCTCTCTATGTAGCACAGACATGAGGAAGTCCTTGTCTTCTCTATGTAGCACACAGACATGAGGGATCCTTGTTTCCTCTCTCTATGTAGAACACATACATGAGGGATCCCTTGTCTCCTCTCTCTATGTAGCACACAGACATGAGGGATCCCTTGTCTCCTCTCTATATGTAGCACAGACATGAGGGATTCCTTGTCTCCTCTATATAGCACACAGACATGAGGGATTCCTTGTCTCCTCTCTCTATGTAGCACAGACATGAGGGATTCCTTGTCTCCTCTCACTATGTGGCACACAGACATGAAGATCCCTTGTCTCCTCTCTGTGTAGCACACATACATGAGGGATCCCTTGTCTCCTCTCTCTATGTAACACAGCGCCATGAGGGATCCCTTGTCTCATCTCTCTATGTAGCACAGACATGAGGAAGTCCTTGTCTTCTCTATGTAGCACACAGACATGAGGGATCCTTGTTTCCTCTCTCTATGTAGAACACATACATGAGGGATCCCTTGTCTCCTCTCTCTATGTAGCACACAGACATGAGGGATCCCTTGTCTCCTCTCTATATGTAGCACAGACATGAGGGATTCCTTGTCTCCTCTATATAGCACTACAGACATGAGGGATTCCTTGTCTCCTCTCTCTATGTAGCACAGACATGAAGGATCCCTTGTCTCCTCTCTGTGTAGCACACATACATGAGGGTTCCCTTGTCTCCTCTCTCTATGTAACACAGCGCCATGAGGGATCCCTTGTCTCATCTCTCTATGTAGCACAGACATGAGGAAGTCCTTGTCTTCTCTATGTAGCACACAGACATGAGGGATCCTTGTTTCCTCTCTCTATGTAGAACACATACATGAGGGATCCCTTGTCTCCTCTCTCTATGTAGCACACAGCCATGAGGGATCCCTTGTCTCCTTTCTCTATGTAGCACACAGAGATGAGGGCTCTCTAATCTCCTCTCTCTGTGTAGCACACAGACATAAGGGAGTCCTTGTCTTCTCTATGAAGCACACAGACATGAAGATAAATTGTTTCCTCTATATAGCACACAGACATGAAGGATCCCTTGTCTCCTCTCTCTATGTAACACAGCGACATGAGGGATCCCTAGTCTCCTCTCTCTATGTAGCACAGACATGAGGAAGTCCTTGTCTTCTCTATATAGCACACAAATATGAGGGATCCTTGTTTCCTCTCTCTCTATGTAGCACACATACGAGGGATCCCTTGTCTCCTCTCTCTATGTAACACAGCGACATGAGGGATCCCTTGTCTCCTCTCTCTATGTAGCACAGACATGAGGGGTCACTTGTCTCCTCTTTACAACACAGACATGAGGGGTCACTTGTCTCCTCTCTCTACATAGCACAGGACATGAGGGGTCCCTTGTCTCCTCTCTCTCTATGTAGCACAGACATGAGGGATCCCTTGTCTCCTCTCTATATGTAGCACAGACATGAGGGATCCTTGTCTCCTTTTATGTAGCACACAGACATGAGGGCTCCTTGTCTCCTCTCTCTATGTAACCGCGACATGAGGACCTGTCTCTTCTATTACATAGAAGGAGTCCCTTGTCTTCTCTCTATGAGCACACATACATGAGGGATCCCTTGTCTCCTTCTCTATGTACACACGTGAGATGAGGGCTCTCTTTTCCTCTCTTTGCACATAGACATAGGAGTCCTTGTTCTCTAGCAGCACACAGACATGAGGGATCCTTGTTCTCTCTATGTAACACAGGACATTAGGGATCCTTTGTCTCTCTCCCTATGTAGCACACAGACATGAGGGATCTCTTGTTTCCTCTATGTAGCACACAGACATGAGGGATCCATTGTCTCCTCTCCTATATAGAAACACAGACATGAGGGATCCCTTGTTTCCTCTAGTAGCACAAGACATGAGGGATCCTTGTCTTTCTCTATGTAGCACAGAATGAGGAAGTCCTTGTCCTTCTCTATGTAGCACAAGATATGAGGATCCTTGTTTCCTCTCTCTATGTAGCACAGACATGAGGCATCCATTGTTTCCTCTCTCTATGTAGAACACATACATGAGGGATCCTGTTATGAATGTGCTAGAGATGGTTTCTGAGCAGAGGCTCCCTCTGGTGGTTACAGACAGTACTGAACCTTTCAGCGAGGAGTGGCAATCTGGAATCACGGACTAGTCTGATATAAGGGAGGTTCCCTCCCATGATGGTTGCCGATGATCAATTGATCTTGTCTCAATTGTGGTTCCTGGTTCATTTGGAAGTTTGCTGGAGTCTTGCCTGCATCTCCTGCTTTCAGATAAGATATTTTTTGCTTTTCTTTTTGTGCTTGCTTTTTGCATTGTTTTCTGCACTTTTGTGGAGGTCAGCCAGGTCCCCTCCTGGGGCCTGAGCTCCTCACAGTTTTTCTGCAGCCACTGTTATTTGCTCATTTGCTTTTTCCTGTTTTTTCAGCGGCTGCGGCTTGGTTTTTGTTCACACTGATATCTGATTTAGTGGGTGGCGAGATCGTGTGATCTCAGTATTTTTGTAATCAGAATTGTTGGATTTTTGTAGGGTTTTCTGGGTTGCAGAAAGTAATCTCTCCTGTCCTATCCTATTTAGTCAGCTTGTGGCCCCAGCGTTTGCTCAGTCTATTTTCTGCCTGTGTTTGTGTTTTCATCTTGTCTAACCGCCATTATATGTTTGGGAGCTTCCTATTTTCTTTGGGGATCTGCTCCGGGGCAGATAGCTTTAATCTTTCTGCCTTTAGGTGTAGTTATCTCTCAGGCTGTGACGAGGCGTCTAGGATCAACGTAGGAACACTCTACGGCTACCTCTAGTTGTGTCGTTAGTTTAGGAATCTGCAACCAATCAGTTACCAACATCTCAGGTGTTCGGCTGCCCTGATGTTGTTGCTGTCCTCCTCAGCTACCGAAACATAACAGTATCACCGGCCATAACTGAAATTTATATTGTACTCACAGAAGGGAAAAATAGTGTGGAAAGAAAAAAGTTGTCAGAGATTTTTTTTTTTTTTTTTCTGTCTGTGGCATTTTTTACCTCTTTTTCTCTGGGTGCTGAGGAGGATTTTTTTTTTCTCTCAATGGAGTTTGCACAGTTGTCTGGCCGTGTGGATCAGCTTGCCACTGAGGTTCGGAGTATTGCTACCTATCTTGCTGGGTTGCCGGTTGTGGAACCTAGGATTCCCATGCCAGATTTGTTTTTGGGGATTGGGCTAAATTTCTGAATTTCAAAAATAACTGTAAGTTGTTTTTTGCCTTAAAGCCTAAGTCTTCTAGTAACGCAGCACAGCAGGTTCAAATTGTCATCTCTCTCCTGCGCGGCGATCCTCAGGATTGGGCTTTTTCCCTGACACCTGGGAATCCTGTTTTGAATGATATTGATGCATTTTTTCTTGCTCTGGGGTTATTGTACGATGAACCTAATGTCACTGATCAAGCTGAAAAAACCTTGTTGGCATTAAATCAGGGTCTTGAAGACGCTGAGTTGTACTGTCAGAAATTCCGAAAGTGGGCAGTCCTGACCAAATGGAATGATGATGCTTTGGCAGCCCTTTTTCAGAAGGGGCTGTCAGAGAATGTAAAGGATGTTATGCTGGGATTCCCTGCTCCCTCTGGTCTCAATGATTCTATGTCATTGGCTATTCAAATTGACAGACGATTGCGTGAGCGCAGAGGTATGCGTGAGATAGTTTGCCTTGTGAGCCAGCTTCTGAGCCCATGCAGTGTGATAGTGACTTCTGGGGCTCAGCGTCATGAGTTTCGAAAGCGCAATGGGTTATGTTTCTACTGTGATGATGCCTCTCATGCTATTTCAGTCTGCCCTAAGCGGGGAAGACGTTTTGCACGCTCAGTTGTCTTGGGTAGTGTTCAGACTAAATTTCTGTTGACTGTTACCCTGATTTGCTCCCTGTCCACATTTTCTGCTCAGGCTTTTGTTGATTCAGGAGCAGCTATTAACCTGATGGATTTTGACTTTGCCAAACGTTGTGGGTTTCCCATGATACCCCTGCGGAAGTCTATTCCCCTACTGGGCATTGATTCTACACCTTTGGCGGAGAATAAACCCCAGTTTTCTACTCAGGTGATAATGAGGGTTGAACCAGATCAGGAGAGTTGCAAATTTCTGGTGCTGTATAATCTGCATGACATTATTGTACTAGGTTTCCCTTGGTTACAGTCTCATAATCCTGTTTTGGATTGGAAATCTGTGTCTGTGACCAGTTGGGGCTGCCAATGTGTTAATGCCGACACTCCTGTTTTTTCTGCCTCCCCCCAGGCTCAGGATGTTCCTGACTTTTTGATTGATTTTTCTGATGTGTTTAGCGAAAGTAAATCTGCATCCTTGCCTCCCCATAGGAGCTATGACTGCGCTATTGAATTAGTGCCGGGTAGTAAATTCCCTAAAGGTCGCCTTTTTAACTTGTCTGTACCTGAACACGATGCTATGCGATCTTATATCAAGGAGTCATTGGAGAAGGGTCATATCAGACCATCCTCTTCACCCTTGGGTGCCGTTTTTTTCTTTGTGGCCAAAAAGGATGGTTCATTGAGGCCGTGTATTGATTATCGTCTCTTGAATAAGATCACTGTGAAGTATCAATATCCGTTACCCTTGATTTCTGACCTATTTTCCAGGGTGAAAAGTGCTAGTTGGTTTACCAAGCTTGACCTCAGGGGGGCGTATAACCTTATTCGCATTAAGCACGGGGATGAATGGAAGACGGCGTTTAATACCCCAGAGGGGCATTTTGAGTACCTAGTGATGCCCTTTGGGCTCACTAATGCTCCTTCCGTCTTCCAATCCTTCATGAATGATATTTTCAGGGATTTTGTGGATAAATTTATGATTGTTTATTTGGATGATATCTTGATTTTTTCCAATGACTGGGACTCTCATGTGAAACATGTTCGAACTGTGTTCCAGATTTTGAGAGAGAATGCACTGTATGTGAAGGGATCAAAGTGTCTTTTTGGCATACAGAAGGTCTCATTTCTGGGATTCATTTTGTCTCCGTCTGTTATTGAAATGGACCCGGTCAAGGTTCAAGCCATCTGTGATTGGGTCCAACCAGTCACAAGATTGACAATTTTTATCATAAATTTATTGGTAATTTCTCCGGTATTGTTAAACCATTGACTGATTTGACCAAAAAGGGTTCTGATGTGGTGAATTGGCCTCCTGAGGCAGTCTCTGCGTTTCAGGAACTTAAGCAGAGATTCACTTCTGCTCCTGTTCTACGGCAGCCTGATGTTTCTCTACCATTTCAGGTGGAGGTTGATGCCTCTGAAATTGGGGCAGGTGTCGTTTTGTCCCAAAGAGATCCAGAGAGCTCAAAGAGTAACCCTTGTGCCTTTTTCTCTCGAAAATTTTCTCCAACAGAACGTAATTATGACGTGGGTAATTGGGAGTTATTGGCCAAGAAGTGGACCTTTGAAGAGTGGAGACATTGGCTGGAAGGAGCCAAACATCAGGTGGTGGTCCTCACGGACCATAAAAATCTGGTTTATCTCGAATCAGCCAAGCGACTTAATCCTAGACAGGCCAGGTGGGCCTTGTTTTTCACACGTTTTAATTTTGTGGTTTCTTTTCTTCCTGGCACTAAGAATGTTAAGGCGGATGCCCTCTCGAGGAGTTTCTTTGCGGACTCTCCTGAGTTATCTGATCCTACTGTTATTTTGAAAGAGGGTGTAGTTCTTTCCGCCATCTCGCCCAATTTGAGACTGGCCTTGGAAGGGTGTCAGGAGGATAAACCTGAGCGCTGCCCTATTGGGAAATTGTTTGTCCCAGACAAGTGGAAGAAGAGTGTGATGTCTGAGATTCATTGTTCCGCGTTGGCTGGTTATCCCGGGATTTTTGGTACCAGAGACTTGGTGAGTCGGTCCTTTTGGTGGCCTACTTTGTCTCGTGACGTCAGGGAATTTGTGCAGTCCTGTGGGACTTGCTCTCGCTCCAGGGGTTGCTCTCGCTCTAGTGGTTTGTTAATGCCATTACCTGTGCCCAAGAGGCCATGGACCCATATCTCTATGGATTTTATTTCCGACCTCCCTGTTTCTCAGAGAATGACCGTTATCTGGGTAATCTGTGATAGGTTTTCCAAGATGATACATCTTGTGCCATTACCTAAGTTACCTTCCTCCTCCGAATTGGTGCCTTTGTTCCTTCAACACGTGGTCTGGTTACATGGCATTCCGGAGAACATTGTGTCTGACAGAGAAGTCCAGTTTGTTTCCAGATTTTGGAGGACATTTTGTTCTAAACTTGGTGTTCAATTATCTTTCTCCTCTGCTTTTCATCCTCAGACCAATGGACAAACCGAGAGAACAAACCAGACCTTGGAGACTTATTTGAGATGTTTTGTGTCTGCTGATCAAGATGACTGGGTCTCTTTTTTGCCTTTGGCTGAGTTTGCTCTTAATAATAGGGCAAGCTCTGCCACCTTGATGTCTCCATTTTTCTGCAATTTTGGATTTCACCCTCGATTTTCTTCGGGACAGGCGGAGGCTTCTGTCTGTCCGGGTGTTGTGGAGCGAATGCAGCAGATTTGGGACCAGGTAGTGGAGAGGTTGTCTCTCTCTCTCAGGAAAAGGCCCAACGGTTTGCCAATCGGCATAGGACTGATGGTCCTCGGTTTAAAGTGGGGGACTTGGTTTGGTTGTCCTCAAGAAATATCCCTATGAGGGTTGCATCTCCAAAGTTTAAGCCCAGGTTCATTGGACCTTATAAGATCATAGAGATTCTTAATCCTGTTTCCTTCCGTTTGCTTCTTCCAGGGACATTTAAGATCCATAACGTGTTCCACAAGTCCTTATTGAAGAGGTTTGTCGAGCCAGTGGTTCCTATGGCTGCACCTCCTGACCCTGTTTTGGTTGAGGGCAATCTGTAGTATGTGGTTGAGAAAATATTGGATTCTCGTTTTTCTAGACAGAAACTCCAGTATTTGGTTAAGTGGAGAGGTTATGGTCAGGAGGACAATTCTTGGGTGTTTGCTTCGGACATCCATGCTAGGAGACTGATCCGTGCCTATCACCGAGCTCATCCTGATCGGCCTGGTTGCACAAGTGAGGGTTCGGTGACCCCTCCTCAAGGGGGGGTACTGTTATGAATGTGCTAGAGATGGTTTCTGAGCAGAGGCTCCCTCTGGTGGTTACAGACAGTACTGAACCTTTCAGCGAGGAGTGGCAATCTGGAATCACGGACTGTTCTGATATAAGGGAGGTTCCCTCCCATGATGGTTGCCGTGATCAATTGTTCTTGTCTCAATTGTGGTTCCTGGTTCATTTGGAAGTTTGCTGGAGTCTTGCCTGCATCTCCTGCTTTCAGATAAGATATTTTTTGCTTTTCTTTTTGTGCTTGCTTTTTGCATTGTTTTCTGCACTTTTGTGGAGGTCAGCCAGGTCCCCTCCTGGGGCCTGAGCTCCTCACAGTTTTTCTGCAGCCACTGTTATTTGCTCATTTGCTTTTTCCTGTTTTTGGGTGGCGAGATCGTGTGATCTCAGTATTTTTGTAATCAGAATTGTTGGATTTTTGTAGGGTTTTCTGGGTTGCAGAAAGTAATCTCTCCTGTCCTATCCTATTTAGTCAGCTTGTGGCCCCAGCGTTTGCTCAGTCTATTTTCTGCCTGTGTTTGTGTTTTCATCTTGTCTAACCGCCATTATATGTTTGGGGGCTTCCTATTTTCTTTGGGGATCTGCTCCGGGGCAGATAGCTTTCATCTTTCTGCCTTTAGGTGTAGTTATCTCTCAGGCTGTGACGAGGCGTCTAGGATCAACGTAAGAACGCTCCACGGCTACCTCTAGTTGTGTCGTTAGTTTAGGAATCTGCAACCCATCAGTTACCAACATCTCAGGTGTTCGGCTGCCCTGCTGTTGTTCCTGTCCTCCTCAGCTACCGAAACATAACAGGATCCCTTGTCTCCTCTCTCTCTACATAGCACAGACATGAGGGGTCCCTTGTCTCCTCTCTATGTAGCACACAGACAGGAGGGATCCCTTTTCTCCTCTCTATATGTAGCACAGACATGAGGGATTCCTTGTCTCCTCTATGTAGCACACAGACATGAGGGACTCCTTGTCTCCTCTCTCTATGTAGCACACAGACATGAAGGATCCCTTGTCTCCTCTCTCTGTGTAGCACACATACATGAGGGATCCATTGTCTCCTCTATCTATGTAACACAGTGCCATGAGGGATCCCTTGTCTCATCTCTCTATGTAGCACAGACATGAGGAAGTCCTTGTCTTCTCTATGTAGCACACAGATCCTCTCTCTATGTAGAACACATACATGAGGGATCCCTTGTCTCCTCTCTCTATGTAGCACACAGACATGAGGGATCCCATGTCTCCTCTCTCTATGTAGCACACATACATGAGGGATCCCTTGTCTCCTTTCTCTACATAGCACAGACATTAGGGGTCCCTTGTCTCCTCTCTCTATGTAGCACACATACATGAGGGATCCCTTGTCTCCTCTCTCTACATAGCACAGACATGAGGGGTCCCTTGTCTCCTCTCTCTATGTAGCAGACATGAGGAAGTCCTTGTCTTCTCTTTGTAGCACACAGATATGAGGGATCATCGTTTCCTCTCTCTATGTATCACAGACATGAGGGATCCATTGTTTCCTCTCTCTATGTAGAACACATACATGAGGGATCCCTTGTCTCCTCTCTCTATGTAACACACAGACATGAGGGATCCCTTGTCTCCTCTCTATGTAGCACACAGACATGAGGGATTCCTTGTCTCCTCTCTCTATGTAGAACACAGACATGAGGGATTCCTTGCCTCCTCTCTATGTAGCACACAGACATGAAGGATCCCTTGTTTCCTCTCTCTATGTAGCACACAGACATGAAGGATCCCTTGTTTTCTCTATGTAGAACACATAAATGAGGGATCCCTTGTCTCCTCTCTCTATGTAGCACACAGACATGAGGGATTCCTTGTCTCCTCTATCTATGTAGCACACAGGCATGAGGGATCCCTTGTCTCCTTTCTCTATGTAGCTCACAGACATGAGGGATCCCTCGTCTCCTCTCTGTATGTAGCACACAGACATGAGGGAGTCCTTGTCTTCTCTCTCTATATAGAACACATACATGAGGGATCCCTTATTTCCTCTCTCTATGTAGCACACAAACATGAGGGATTCTTTGTCTCCTCTCTATGTAGCACACAGACATTAGGGGTCCCTTGTCTCCTCTCTATGTAGCACACAGGCATGAGGGATCCCTTATCTCCTCTCTCTATGTAGCACACAGACATGAGGGATTTCTGCTCTCTTGTCTTTATGTAGGTTATTTTCATAAGCAATAGCATGAAGGTTAAGAGTTGGCAGGAATCTGGCGTTGCCTGGGAGATGGCTAGGCGCCGGCCATCCCTAGATGACGTCAGAACACACTGGATCAGCTTACAGGAGGCAGTTTCCCCTATCCGCAACACATATGCGCCACCACTCTCATTTAATTGGTCTATTCAAGCATGTGACTGGATTCAGCCGGATACCTAATCAGGTAGGTTAGTTTACATCTTTAGCCACGCCCCACGAGGAAGCGGCGAAACGCGCGTTGGGGTATCCAGACCAACGTACCTTTTTGACTACGCCATGATGGGTATGTTTTTGTAGTGATCTTTCTATTATTCTCTCGTGGGCACTGCATAATACATATATAACATGTATACTCATTTTGTGGAGTTCCCTTTTTCTGACATGCTGCCGTGTGGTCCTTATTTTACATAACGATTACTTTTTTCTGGCTCTGCGGTGGAGCTCAAAGCTGTGGTGGGCAGGACAAAATTAATAAAGGCTACCTCATATGATGTTATTCCATGCCTGCTGTAGCTGCTTCTCTCCACTGCAGCTTCAGTGATTTATGGTGTATTTGGCAAAGTGCAATAGGTCACACACCTGTGTAAACTGCTACAATAGTTAGCCAAGGGAACTCCTTGTGAGATAATTTTGTTCTAGTGTCTATTGTACATTTACAGGGACATTTACCCTTCATGAAGCAGTGCCATTTGGCTTTATGTAAATTATATAGGTTGCTGGTCTGTCCTTCTTGTATTTCTGGGCTATTAACCCATTGAAAGCCTTGACAATTATACTTGTCCTGTTTTTTTATGTGTGTCTTTTTGTACTAATAAAATTGACATTTAAATAGTTTTGGACTCTAGCTTTCTTCTGCTTTTTCAGTATCATTGAGAGTCGTCTCTATTGACTACTTTTTTGAGGCATAACTAATATATTGATATGTTATGGATTAAAAATGTTTGGAGGTTTTTCTTCATATTTATCTCCTCTCTCTATGTAGCACACAGACATGAGGGATTTCTGCTGTGTTGTCTTTATGTAGGTTATTTTCATAAGCAATAGCATGAAGGTTAAGAGTTGGCAGGAATCTGATCTGCAAACTACATTTTCCTTGGGAAAAAAAACAGCCATGCAGCAACAGCTGGGTAGAGCAGCACACCTGGCAGCAACCTCATGAATTGTAGACACTAGAATACAATATACCAGTACTGACCTATATGTGTTTAGTGGGATGTTTGCTTGAAGTTTGTGCAGTATTTCCCAGCCAGTGATCCTTCAGCCCTGATTCAGATTTTCTTAGAACATGGCAACACGATCTGTCACATTACAGCCTGCTCAAAGATGCTTTTCAAAGTAGTAAATATATCTAAGATGAATTATCAATGCTGGGCATAAATTATAGAAGGCTTTGGCCACCCATATACCAAGCTTCTCCAAAATAGGGGCTGGCATTGGGACTTCATAGGAGTAGAAAACTTGTTTCAGGATTTCCATGCAGTTAGAAAGTTAGCAATCATAAAGTTAGTGGATAAAATAGTTCTATAGACCACCATCATTGTCCAGACATAAATTGTATACGGTAATATCTATGATCTTAGATTTGGGACAGCACCTGTTTACATAACACACATAAAGCGTAGAATTATACCTAGATCTGCATTTGATGATGAAATGAACACCTCCATAATAAATGGATTCAAATCAGCCAAAGACCAAAGTAAAGAACACCCCTTTAGGCCTATCCACAATGTGCATGTATGCAGTTTTTTTTAATAAAGTGAATTAAAAAAACAATAGTAGAAGATAAGATTTCGGTCAGGAGGGGTTTTAATCTCTAAATGGAAAAAAAAAAGTTTCCATTCACTTACAGCAATCAGAGACCTTGAGCAATTCTTCATCAACTTTCAATAACTTTTTTTAGTGTAAGATGGAGAATCTTTGTGGAAGAAGTGAAAACCGACCTCAACATTCATGGCCACTGCTGGAGATGGAAAATAAGGCAAAAGTGACCTGAGGACCCCCAATATCAACACTTTAATAGGGTTTCCAATGAGATTTCTATAACTGATTCACAGCCACATTTCCAACCTGGCAAAACAGCATCATAGAAGATTTTTTTCCATTAATGGCCCCTAATTCAGTATTTAATCCGACGTTATAAATAGATTTTTCTTCTCTCTGTACGAGAGGGGAGTTGCGATACCAGCACGGCAGCTATTATAAACTTGCCACTAAGTTTCCTATAGATTCAGTACCAGTGTGTGTTACACAAGTCTCTATTATTCGCAGGCTTAATTTTCGACCATGGGTCAAAAGCCGCAGAGAAAAGAGAATGTATCCGTGAGAAAGAATAATGGATTACCACCGTCGGATCCCAAGTCCAAGGCTAATAAAAAGAGAAAATAAAGCCATTCCTGCTGCGTCCTTGTGTGTTACAGGCTCGGTTTTCCCGTCCACCTGTGACCTTCCTACACATGTACCTGACAGTATCCCCCATTGTTTCTGCTCCTAGACTTGCTACACATTTGTCCCGAGATATTATTGCAATTTTTTTTTCCTACATTTTCTCAGCTTAGCCCCAAACCCAATGTTTCTGCGTGGGCTGCTGAATTCATTATTCATATTGCTCTTAGACATTCACCTCTCTCCCCAGGTGCTTGAATAATGGTGTATGTCAAGTTGTCTTCACCTTTGCAGCCAATGCTAAAAATAAAAAAACTAAAAAAAAACTAAATGGTCTTCATGATAAGTTCTGCTATTCTGTGTCTATAGCACACTAGTGCATCTTCATGGTAACAGACCTTTGTAGTCTGATCCTGCAGTCATATAGCCCACATCTTACATTACTACATTTGCAGAAAGAATGAAGTATGACTGCAGGATTGTTGACTGTTACCATGGAGCTGCATAGTTTTGCAAAGTACTGTGGACACAAAACGGTAGGTAATTTTTACTATTTGCATAGTAGCATGATCTTTCAAAGGTAAACAAATATAATATGGATGGCCGGGCAAAGAGGGACTGCACCAAGTTGTGCACTTTGGGTGATGGGGTAACAGCTATCTATGGAGGTTTATTGGCAAAGCTCCATCAGGGTGTATTGATTTAAATCACGCCGATTTAAATCAACGATTTAAATCATGATTTAAATCAAATGATTTTTTTCTATTTAAATCAGATAGATTTAAATCGTGATTTTAATCATGATTTAAATCACTGATTTAAATCAAAAGATTTTTTTTAATATAAATCACGATTAAAATCTAAAACTTTCAATCATTGTTCAATTAACTCCACACTTCTAGCTTGGTTTCACTTTCTGTAGCTTGGTTTCAGTTTCTTTTTCCATTCAGTTGACATGCCCAAACTTGTTGGATAGTCAGTCAGCAGTACTTGGCTGTAGTAACAATCAAACTTCAGAAGTGATCTGCGTGAGCCATGGCAGGTCGTAAGAGAGACCCTATTTGGGTTCATTTTGTTGAGATGCCAGCAGAGCTTGGAAAGAAAGGTGGGAGAGCAAAGTGCAAATACTGTCAAAAGGATATCCAAGGACTTGTTTGCTGTTTGAAATCACATTATGAAAACTGCAACCAGAAGGGAAATGAAGATGTTGATAGTGATACAACTAATGTCAATGAACCCCCACAGCTTCTTATGCACCAGGACCCTAGCACTAGTGGTAAGTCTGGCAATTACAACCTATTTTAACAGATGTTTTACTGGGATGGTTAAAGTCTATGAAAAGAAAAATTTCTAGCACTAGTTCTGGAGTATAGAATTTAAATTTATGTTAAGGCAATATTTCACAGAAGATTAACGTTAAGTAAAAATAAAAGTGTGTATACGCCTATTTTTTTTTTTTTATTGTAGGCTACAATTCACTTTTGAAGTCTGCCAAATTGACCATTTTTTTAAAAAAACATTTTTAAAACTTTTGTGACATAATTTTTTTCAGTTGCTCTGATATTACTAGTATTACAGCAACTTCACCGGAATCTTGAGTAGCATAACTTTTGAGACAGCCCTTATAGGACGAGGACCATTACATTGTTCAAAAAGTTTGTTTCAAAATATTTTTGTTATATTTCTTCAAATACGCAGTCGAATTATATTTTTAATTACTGTGCTTTCAGGGTCAAATATGGCTTGTGCTGCACGTGACAATCAATATCTGGATACAACTTCAACAAAGCAACCCAACAAAAAACTCTGCGTGCA
>JARQOD010000001.1:376929372-377024372 GCA_033576555.1 Oophaga sylvatica | reverse complement strand
CTACCCCCTCCTTATATACAGACGGCAGGCTTCTCCCCCTCCTTATATACAGACGACAGGTTTCTCCCCCCTCCTTATATACAGACGGCAGGTTTCTCCCCCTCTTTATATACAGACAGCAGGCTTCTCCCCCTCCTTATATACAGACAGCAGGCTTCTCCCCCTTCCTTATATATATACAGACAACAGGCTTCTCCCCTTCCTTATATATATATTGTGACAGTGTCACTGGTTTTATATGTGAGGGGAGGTATGTGTCACACAGGATGCTCTCCTGTGTGAACTAAAACCTACTTTATTTATCTGCCAGCATGTTATATGCTGGTAGGTTACTCTGTTAAAGGAGGTGCGGTTTTATGGGAATGTCAAAGAGGGCGGGAGGCATTCCCCCTACCTCCCCTCAGGGTGTGGCTGAGCAATGGATAAAAGCTCAGTCCTGTTTTTTTTTCTCTGGAGTGTGGTCTGGAGAGGAAAGTCTCCAGACAGTATAGTGGAAGCTGCAGAGCTTTCCACAAGGACTTTAGCTGTGCAGTTTATGCTACAGAGAGCGGGTGGAACCCACTCATCTATGGACTGAGTTATTGTTTGTTTTTTTTATGTTTTTCCCGTTTAACCCAGAGGGGTCATGTTTACTTTTCCTGCGAAACCTGCATGAGTTTATGGCTGATAATAAACCAGCAGAAGGAAAACCTGAGAACGTGTGTCCTGAGTCTACCTCCTGGAGAGCCGAGCGAGTCGTCTTACCACAGTTGGTGGAGAATGCGGGCAGGATTCCAGGAACACGTGTACCTGCTACAAAGACTGGTGGATGTCCTGGGTGAAGGCTGCCAGCCAGCCAGAGAAGTCCGGCAGCATGGAGGAGCTCGTTAAGCACCTGGTCCAGGCCCAGCAGAGCATACAGCAGCAACACCTACAGAGCCAGCAGAGCATACAGCAGAGCATACAGCAGGCCCAGCAGAGCATGCAGCAGCAGCACCAGGAAATGACCAAACTGTTGCTTCAGCAGATCCAGTTGCAGCAAAAGTCGCAGCAGCAGCACCAGCAGGAGGCGCAACAGCAGATACAGCTTTTGGCGGATGCCATCCAGAGCAGGGCGGCCAACCCAGCCCCAGGGCCGACTGATGATTCTCACGTCAGGAAGGCGGTAAGGCGGGCCATGCAGAAGATGACCCCTGGGGATGATGTAGAAGCATTTCTGACTGTTTTTGAGAGGGTGGCTGATCGGGAGAGACTTCCACCAGCACAGTGGGCAGAGGTTCTGGCGCCATATTTATCGGGTGAACCCCAAAAAGCGTATTTTGACTTGGCGCTGCAAGATGCTAAGGAGTATCCCAAACTAAAGACAGAGATCTTAGCACGTCTGGGAGTAAATATGGCAGTAAGAGCCCAGCGAGTTCATCACTGGGCGTATGCTAGCAACAAACCCCTCGTTCGCAGATGTTTGACCTACTGCATCTTGTTCAGAAGTGGCTACAACCGGACTCCTCCACTCCGGCCCAGATGGTTGAGCGGGTGGTGATTGACAGATTCATGCATTCCCTCCCCAAGTCAGTACAGACCTGGGTTGCCCAGGGTGATCCCCAGAACGCAGATGACTTTATCGGCCTGGTAGAGAGGTACCAGGTAGTTGAGAGATCTCTTGGGAAACCGGATGCAGTCATTTCTCCCTACTGGGATACCCAAAAGGGGGTGGGTTCACCACGGAAGGGGTCTAGAACCACCACTGGGGGGCGTCCCACTCCTATTGAAGGTGCCTTTAGAACAGTTGGGAAAGAGATAGTTTGCTGGCGATGTCACAACCCTGGACATGTAGCCGCCAGGTGTCAAATATCCCCTGAGCCCATGGACTGCAGCCTAGGCCGACGGGTCTCCTATTATGCCTATCCAGCCTGTAGCGTGAACTGTCGACCCGGCGAGGGTCCGCAGGCGTGTACAGTATCCATTAATGGAATAAAAGTGCTTGGACTGTTGGACTCCGGGAGTCTGGTGACCTTGATCAGAGCATCCCTTCCCCACCAGTTGATCCCTTCCAAAACCCTGGGTGTTCGGTGCATCCATGGTGACGCCAAGGACTATCCCGTGGCCACAGTAACAGTGGGGACAGACTGTGGTGCCCAGTCCCAGGAAGTCGGGGTGGTAAAGGACCTGATACATCCCTTATATTGGGCCGTGATTTTCCCTTATTCTGGGACTTGTGGGGGAAGGGAACTGGACTAAGTAGCATGGGGAAAAGTGAGATCCTTGAAGAAGAACCCCCGACAGAGTCTCAGAGAGAGGAGTTCCCACTGTGCGTCCTTGTCGGTGATGAGGGTGAGACGGTGACCGAGCAGGCCGACCTACCTGCGTTAGATATGTCCAGAGAGAACTTTGGGACTGCTCAAGTTCGAGACCTGACTTTAAAAGGGGCGTTCGACCAGGTTACTGTATGTAATGGGGTTGCCCAAGAGCCGGGGGCCGACACCAGATTTTCCCACTTTGCAGTACAGGGGGAGTTGCTATATCGGGTGGCCAAACTGAGGGGCGGTGAGATAGTGGAACAGCTGTTAGTGCCGGGGCCATACAGACGACGGGTGCTAGATATGGCCCATTCACATGTTCTGGGGGGACACCTAGGGGTCGAGAAAACTCAGGAGAGGATACTGAGGAGGTTTTATTGGCCAGGGTGTTATCGAGAAATTCAAAACTTTTGTAGGTCCTGCCCCACCTGCCAAATAACCGCTCCCTCCTCCCACTTCCGTAGCCCCTTAGTTCCACTACCTGTGATAGAGGTTCCCTTTGAGAGGATTGCCATGGACCTCGTGGGCCCCATAGTCAAATCAGCTCGGGGACACCAATATATCCTGGTCGTCATGGACTATGCGACTCGGTATCCAGAAGCGGTTCCCCTAAGGAACATGTCCAGTAAAAGTATAGCCCGAGAGTTGGTCCATATTTTTGCTCGGACAGGTCTACCAAAAGAGATTCTAACAGACCAAGGAACCCCCTTCATGAGCAAGGTGATGAAGGAGCTTTGCAGAGTCCTTCAGATAACTCAGCTGCGGACCTCGGTTTATCATCCACAAACGGACGGCCTAGTGGAACGCTTCAACAAGACCTTAAAGGCGATGCTCAAGAAGGTCGTTGAAAAGGATGGGAGAGACTGGGACTACCTGCTCCCATTTCTGCTTTTCTCGGTCAGAGAAGTTCCTCAAGCCTCCACTGGCTTCTCTCCATTTGAGCTATATATGGGCGGCATCCAAGAGGTCTCCTAGACATCGCCAAGGAAACTTGGGAGGCTGAAGTCACGCCACACCGGAGCATCATCGAACATGTCGCCCAGTTACAGGGAGAGAATGTCAAAGGTGATGCCCATTGTAAAGGAACATCTCCTGCAGGCGCAGGAAGCCCAGGCGAGGGTCTATAACGGTCGGCGAGACTAAGACAGTTCCAGCCCGGAGACCGTGTTTTGGTGCTGATCCCTACCGTCGAGAGCAAGTTCCTCGCCAAATGGCAAGGTCCATACGAGGTGGTGGAGAAAGTCAGCGAGGTTAATTATAAAGTCCACCAGCCTGGCCGAAGGAAGGCACATCAAATATATCATGTAAACTTGCTCAAGCCGTGGCGGGACCGTGAACCTGTGGAAACTCCTTGCCTGGGAGCCGCACCAGAAGACAAGGAACCTTGGGAGGAGGTCACTATTGCAGAGACTCTAAGTAAAAGAAAACTGATATTTCACATTGACTTGCTTTGGCACGATAGAGTGCAACCTTTTTTTGTATATTGTCTATGGAGGTAGCTGCTCCTGGTTTGCACCTAATTCACACTGGTTTGGATGTGCCAGTCAGTTTTCTTTTACTTCTATGTTAGCTTACTGACCGAGCACTCCGCCCATCACCATGTGGTGATTTTAATTATAGCAGGTTCCTGCTCACCCAGAAAAGGCAAGCTTTACTGACAGAGGTGTCCACATTCACCCAGGAATTCAGATATCAGCCTAATAGAGGTATGTTCACATAGACAGGGACCCATACGTTCTGAGACCACCTTGACGTTGGTGTATGGGCAGGCATTATTTGGCCAAATTTTGTGCAAAGCGTCTCATTCATTTTTTTCTAATATTCAAAAGCATATTGCTATTCATGTTTCATATTTCACATTGACTTGCTTTGGCACGATAGAGTGCAACCTTTTTTTGTATATTGTCTATGGAGGTAGCTGCTCCTGGTTTGCACCTAATTCACACTGGTTTGGATGTGCCAGTCAGTTTTCTTTTACTTCTATGTTAGCTTACTGACCGAGCACTCCGCCCATCACCATGTGGTGATTTTAATTATAGCAGGTTCCTGCTCACCCAGAAAAGGCAAGCTTTACTGACAAAGGTGTCCACATTCACCCAGGAATTCAGATATCAGCCTAATAGAGGTATGTTCACATAGACAGGGACCCATACGTTCTGAGACCACCTTGACGTTGGTGTATGGGCAGGCATTATTTGGCCAAATTTTGTGCAAAGCGTCTCATTCATTTTTTTCTGATATTCAAAAACCATATTGCTATTCATGTTTCATATTTCACATTGACTTGCTTTGGCACGATAGAGTGCAACCTTTTTTTGTATATTGCAGAGACTCTATCACCGGCCCAGAAGCAACAGTGTCGAGAATTACTACATCAGAATCGGGAGCTGTTCTCAGAGTTGCCAGGGCAGACACAAGTGGTAGAGCATGACGTGCTGACAGAACCGCATGTACGAGTGAATTTGAAGCCATATCGGATTCCGGAAGCACGCCGGGAGGTGATCTCGGCTGAGGTGAAGAGGATGTTAGAGCTCGGGGTAATAGAGGAGTCAAAGAGTGGGTGGTCGAGCCCAATCGTCCTCGTGCCGAAACCCAATGGAGAGTGGAGGTTTTGTAATGACTACCGTCGGCTAAATGAGGTATCCAAGTGTGACGCGTACCCGATGCCCCGCATCGGAGAACTCATCGAGAGGCTTGGACCGGCGAGGTACATCACCACTCTTGACCTGACGAAGGGCTACTGGCAGATCCCCATGTCCCAGATGGCTAAAGAGAAGACGGCTTTCTCAACACCTGATGGCTGTTTTCAATACAAGCGGATGCCGTTCGGACTACAGGGGGCCCCAGCCACTTTCCAGAGGGCTATGGATCGGATCCTAGCCCCACATAAGAAGTATGCCGCAGCCTACCTCGACGACATTGTGGTCTTTAGCCCAGACTGGGCTAGTCACCTACCCAAACTACAGGCCGTTTTGGACGCGCTAAGGAAAGCAGGATTTACCATAAATCCGAGAAAGTGTGCCATCGGAAAAGAGGAGGCCAAGTACCTGGGCTATGTTGTTGGGAGAGGCGAAATAAAGCCGCAAATCAAGAAAGTGGAGGCAATTCAAACCTGGCCGCAACCGCTCTCAAAGAAGCAGGTGAAAGCATTCCTGGGAATGGTGGGATACTACCGGCGGTTTATCCCGAATTTCGCCACGATGGCCGCCCCACTAACAGATCTTCTAAAAGGCACCAAATCAACCATGGTGAAATGGACGGAAGAAACGGAGACCGCATTTCAAAAGCTGAAGCTAACACTGTGCAAGCAGCCTGTCCTGGTCGCGCCAGACTTTAAAAAAGAATTTGTGGTCCAGACTGACGCATCAGAGGTTGGTCTAGGGGCCGTACTCTCCCAAGAAATAAATGGGGAAGAACGTCCCATTCTCTATCTAAGCCGAAAGCTGTCCTCCTGCGAGAAGAACTACGCCATAGTAGAAAAAAAGTGTTTAGCCATAAAATGGGCCGTAGATACAGTGAAATATTACCTACTAGGCCGGAAGTTTAAATTAGTATCAGACCATGCCCCGTTGAGATGGTTGAGGGAAAAGAGGGGAAAAAATGCTAGGGTAACTAGATGGTTCCTAGAGCTTCAAGATTTTAACTTTCACGTGGAGCATAGGCCAGGGAAGTTACATGGGAATGCAGATGCCCTCTCTAGGATTCCCTGTCTGGTGTCAGAAGGTGCCCAAACCCCCGGCTTTGGGCAGAGGGGGGGAATATGTGACAGTGTCACTGGTTTTATATGTGAGGGGAGGTATGTGTCACACAGGATGCTCTCCTGTGTGAACTAAGACCTACTTCATTTATCTGCCAGCATGTTATATGCTGGTAGGTTTACTCTGTTAAAGGGTGTGCGGTTTTATGGGAATGGAAAAGAGGGCGGGAGGCATTCCCCTACCTCCCCTCAGGGTGTGGCTGAGCAATGGATAAAAGCTCAGTCCTGTTTTTTTTTCTCTGGAGTGTGGTCTGGAGAGGAAAGTCTCCAGACAGTATAGTGGAAGCTGCAGAGCTTTCCACAAGGACTTTAGCCGTGCAGTTTATGCTACAAAGAGCGGGTGGAACCCACTCATCTATGGACTGAGTTATTGTTTTTTTTTTTATGTTTTTCCCGTTTAACCCAGAGGGGTCATGTTTACTTTTCCTGCGAAACCTGCATGAGTTTATGGCTGATAATAAACCAGCAGAAGGAAAACCTGAGAACGTGTGTCCTGAGTCTACCTCCTGGAGAGCCGAGCGAGTCGTCTTACCACAATATATGTATTATATTATATATATATATATATATATATATATATATATATTATATATATTATACAGATGGCAAGCTTCTCCCCCTCCTTATATACAGACAGCAGGCTTCTCCCCCTCCTTATATACAGACGGCAGGCTTCTCCCCTTCCTTTTATATTATATATATATATATATATATATATATATATATATTAATATAATATATATACACACACACAATTATATATATATATATATATATATATATATATATATACTGTATATACACACACAGACAGCATGCTTCTCCCCCCTCCTTATATATACAGACGGCAGGCTTCTCCCCCTCCTTATATACAGACAGCAGGCTTCTCCCCCCTCCTTATATACAGACAGCAGGCTTCTCCCCTCCTTATATACAGATGGCAGGTTTGTCAAATAACTATCTCTTGAATTGTTGGTTGGATATAAGGTTATATATAAGGCCATGTGCAGACGGAGTGTTTTTTATTTTGGGGGGTCCTCTTTGGGGAAATAAAAACCCAAAAATAATGCTTAAAATATCTTCCCACTGTATAACGACTTGCTGTTCTTATGTTACTTGCTTTTACTTAGCTTCAGTCATACAAAGACGTGAAGTCAGCGGTGCAGGAAGTCAGCGGACCATTCATTCTCCTGCCATTTTCTGCTATGAACTTGCTCAATACCTTACATCAATATTATCTCCCCCATTTTTTTAAGCCTAATAAAGAACATCACACTTGGCTACATTATGCTGGATTTTGTAAATGCGGTTCTACTAAATGTAGGACAAGCACTCACTCAATTACAACCTCTGTTTTTTCTGACAGTGAGGATAAGTAATAATATAAAATTCAGCAATATATTAATTGTAATACCAGAAATGTGGTGTATCTGATTGTCTGTACAGAATGTCATTTGATATACCGTATGTGGGTTTTACTATCTGACATTTAAAAACCAAAATCTCTGAGCATATTACCAATATTATCTCTACCAGTACCAATAGGACGATGTCATTTGCATCCAAACATTTTGTGACCTGTCACCAGAGGAATATATTGCAGCACTTAAAGTTATTGGGATCGAGATAGTTACCAATGTCATCACGGGGACGAGATGAAAGGAAACAGCTGATGACTCGAGAAGCATTTTGGATTTTTCGCCTGGGGACATGTCATCCCGCCGGTCTAAATGAGCGCAGGGAAATTATGCATCATTATTGATTTTGTATGTGTAATTATTCAATACATTGTACGTATTTTATGATTGTTTTTATAGGTAAATGGTAGGTTTGATTTTTGTGTTGTGTTTCTGTTGTTTTTCACTATATGTGTTTAATTATGTCTGATCACAATCACAATTCACTATATTCATGTTTTTAATTATGTCTGATCACAATCACAATCACATGATTGTTTGAGCAAATTCTATTGCTTTGGTTTGTTTAAATACACGCTATATCCGTCACAGTGTAGCTTTTGAGAAAGAATGCCTGAGTGCGTTCGAAATGCGTAGCTCCTGAGGGTCATGTGAACTTGTACATCAATGCTTTATGTTTTTATCCATGAATGAATAAAATATTTTGGATTGTTTGGAAGCTGGAACGATTTTTCCTTTTCGTCGGCTTAAGAATACTTCCATCAGCCGCCACCTGCTGTCGCTGTTATTAGCAACAGCAGGCGTCGGCGATGGGAGTAGTAGTCCCATCAGAAAATGCCATTGACTAGAGGTAAACCTTTTACCTCTAATCACAGCTGCGCGCTCACGTTGCCATTTGTCAGTGAGGGAACCGCGGCTGTCTGACAGGCGGTAATCATTTTACCGCCGATCAGAGGTAGTGTTTGCCACGCTGTCATCATGACACCACAACAAACATCAGGTGTTCGGGGGAGGGGTCAAACCCAAACAGTAACACGGAATTCCTCGTGAAGACCGTTTTTAGTGTCCCGAGCCTGAAAAGTAGGTGTTTGGTACGGACGCCGAACTTTACAGTTCAGGTTCGCCCTTCTCTACTCTAAACTATGTAAAGCAGTCAATACAAGATAGTATTCTGCTACAGATGGATCAGGATAAGTTGGAAACTTGGGCCGAAAGGTGGAAGATGTGGTTTAACAATGATAAATGTAAGGTTATACACATGGGAAGAAGGAATCAATATCACCATTACACACTGAATGGGAAACCACTGGGTAAATCTGACATGGAGAAGGACTTGAGGATCCTAGTTAATGATAAACTTACCTGGAGCAGTCAGTGCCAGGCAGCGGCTGCCAAGGCAAACAGGATCATGGGGTGCATTAAAAGAGGTCTGGATACACATGATGAGAGCATTATACTGCCTCTGTACAAATCACTGGTTAGACCGCACATGGAGTACTGTGTACAGTTTTGGCCACCGGTGCTCAGGAAGGATATAATGGAACTAGAGCGAGTACAAAGGAGGGCAACAAAATTATTAAAGGGGATGGGGGAACTACAATACCCAGAGAGATTAGCAAAATTAGGATTATTTAGTCTAGAAAAAAAGACGACTGAGGGGCGATCAAATAACCATGTATAAGTATATAAGGGAACAATACAAATATCTCTCTGAAGATCTGCTTATACCAAGGAAGGTGACTGTTACAAGGGGGCATTCTCTGTGTCTGGAGGGGAGAAGGTTTTTCCACCAACATAGAAGAGGATTCTTTACTGTTAGGGCAGTGAGAATCTGGAATTCCTTGCCTGAGGAGGTGGTGATGGCGAACTCAGTTGAGGGGTTCAAGAGAGGCCTGCATGTCTTCCTGGAGCGTAACAATATTGTATCTTACAGTTATTGGGTTCTTTAGAAGGACGTAGATCTGGCGATTTATTCTGAGGGAATATAGGCTGAACTGGATGGACAAATGTCTTTTTTCGGCCTTGCTAACTATGTTACTCCTAATCCACCATGAGCATCTGAAAAGTGGCGTGCGCCTCCATGTGTACTTTGCCACAAATCTTACTCTCTTTGGGGACTGGAGTAAGATTTGTTGTGCAGCAAACACTGACACTCATCATAAATTTGACGAGCAGTGGTTGCCATACCCGTTTTGCCTACTTTGTTAGAGTCGAGCGGAAATGGCGCGAGAAAGCCAATATTTGCAAAATTTTATAGCAGCCTCGCATTGTGCCCAAACTTTGTGATTTTTCAAAACTTTTTACATTAGAATTATGGCGCATGTAAAAGCTTTGATGAATCGGGCCCTTTATCTCTAAAAGCTGGTAACAACCACCATTCAAGTAGATCATCATGTACATAAATAAGGATAAAAATAATAATACGTTATAATTAGAAAATAATAAGATACTATATGTGACACATGCAGCATTGGAAAATGGCCATAACTTGTGTAACCTCCAGCTTCTGCAGTAAAGAACTTATCCGATGGGGATCTCGTGCGTTGCATACTATGAGATCGCTAGGATTGTTCTAATCGCTAATGCTGCCGCATTAGCGTATAGTTAGCGACGCTATCCGTTACGATCTCTTAACGACTTTAGCGGTACAAAGTACCGCTAAATCGCTAAGAAAAGTGCCCCACAGCGATTAGTACTTACCAGCGGAGCGCCAGCGATGAATAGGTCCGGACGTTCAGCGACGAGCGAGATCACAGCAGGAAGCTCGTCGCTGGAAGCTGCCGCCTGACAACATCGCTAACGGATCGCTAATAGTGACGTTTTAGCGATCCGTTAGCGATATTGTTAGTGTGGATACCTTTACCCAGCTAAGACAGGCCATGTTATCCATATATTCGGCACACTCACACTCTTGTGATTCTCAGCTCGGCTTTAACATTGGATTGCTAATTGCAGAATTATAGCTTCATTGTCAATTCATAAACAAGCGGAAGATTTGCATATGTCTGCTAACAAAGTCATCAAATGTGACAGTGACTGGCAGGCAGCAATCCTCCCTGGCACGACATAAGGGCATAATTGAGCCTCCTCCGAGAGTTATAATAATGGTCTGTTTTAATTACGCTTGGAAATCCTGCGCTATCATTTCGACACTATAGAGCTGAAAATTAATGAAGTCTGCCCTTGTTTGTTAAACTGGCGAGGGATCCCCACTACCAAAAACAGATTTTTAACCCCTCGCATTTCGGGAGCAATTACACGGCAGCAAGGATGCTCGGGGGGGGCATAAAAAAAAAGCGCGGCCATTGCAACTCTCACCTTGCCAGAGTGATGAGAAGTTTATAGAATAATGGCGTGTTACTTGCCTCTCCAATCCCCATCGGTCTAGTCCTAACACTCCAGCGGTCTCCACTGATCGTACGTGGTGAAGTCTCATCTGTTCAGTCACCTGACAGCTGAAACTGCACATTGCCTACAGGGTCAGCTGACAGATGAATGGGGTGTCCCCCCACCTTACCCTGCAGTCAATCAGTAGCCTTAGAGGTTTCTAAAAGGATATGATTAAAGGGAAATTCCACTTTGAAGCAAACGTAAAAGATGATTTCCACCTGATCTGACCTAATGTTACTGGTTCCAGTGCTGGGCAATGCACCTTCCTGTCATGGTTGGCTTCCAATGCTCTTCTATGTGTCAGGTGGCAATGGCAACCTTGCACACTCATGTGACATCACTTTTACAGACCATACAACCGAGCTTGCCAGTTGGTGCGAACATCACTTCTCTGTGCCAGTTCTGCATAACAAACTCTGCTATATATCTTGGTACCTTCACTTGCCAATACTGCATTGCATTTTGTGACAAACCCAGCTCTGCACTGGACTCTGTGATAAACCCAGCTCTGCACTGGACTCTGGGGATAAACCCAGCTCTGCATTTAGTCCATTCCAACCTCTTCTCTGCTACATTGAAGAGTCAACCATGTGTCACGGCGGTAATGTGTAAGAGTTGAGGGCCGTGTGGTACTCACGACTTTTACCGCTCTGCTCCTCCCCGTGTCAGGCCGCCGCACTGAGTCCTCATTCTGGACTTCCAACTCGGTTTCATATCCCTGCTGTCTCCACCTGGCTATAGGCAGGAGTGGCAAGAATGTAACCCTGCTGTATCCTGCAGGCTTTGCCTTCCCTAGTCTATCCCCTGCCAGCAGTGGATATGTTGGGCTGCTCCTCTTCCTATTCCAGGCGTGAACTTAGGATCTTATCCATCTCCAGCGTTTGGTCTGTGTGTTTTCTTGTCTCGCCTTACCCGTTTCTGACCCAGCTGGTTTAGGCTATGTGCAGACGGTGCGGATTCTGCTGTGAAATTTTCACGCAGATTTTGGTAAATCCGCAGGTAAAACAACCTGAGTTTTACCTGCGGATTTAGTGCGGATTTGATGCGGATTTTCCAAGTTTTTTGTGTGGATTTCCCCTGCGTTTTGAGACTGCGGATTCCCGTTTAGAGCAGGTCTCACAACGCTTCGGAACTGCACAAAAGAAGTGACATGCTGCGGATTTAAATCCGCGCGGAAAAACCGCAGCATGTGCACTGCGTTTTTTTTTTTCATTGATTCTAATGCCACTATACATCACTTGCAGTTCTGCTGCAGATCTGCAGCGGCAAATCCGCTGCGGATCCGCAGCAGATTCCGCACCGTGTGCACAGACCCTTACACGTTCTGCTTGACCTCTCCATTCAAGACCCCAGCTTAGTTTAGAGAACCCGCACTGCCTGCCCGAACACTGGACAATCTACTCTTCTGTCTCGCTCTTCTGTACCTCGCATACCTGCTCTAACCTGAGGGTCAGTTGCTTCAGGTCCCAGGACAGTCGTGGAGTGACGCCTGGCGATTACCTGTGGCCAAGCATATATTTGTCTGGGATGTTTTGGGCACTTCTATAGGAGAGAGAAATTACGCTACAGAACCTGATCTCCATATTTATATCAAGCAAATACTTCAGAAGAAAAGTAACGATTATTCTGTTGTAAACAAGCAGAATAAACAGCCGGCAATTCAGCCATCATTAAGACTAAGTGTCCTGCAAGCGAAAATAAACAGTAGATAAATTATTTGGATGGCTTAAATTCCTTCTATACCAGCGATCCGCACAACACGCAAGTCAGGGAACAAGGTACTAAATGGCTGCTTAAAGGGGATGTCCAACCACAACCAACCCCACGTCCTCCCAAATAGTGTCAGCTCTCCTATGCCGGGACTGATCGATGGCGGATCAGGTGCTGAAATATATACTAAAGGCTCTTGGACTTTGGGAATAGCGGAAAAATAAGGGTCAATTATCAGAAGGACTGCAATCAGGTCTTGTTTTAGGTCTGCATTAGTTTAGGGGGAGTCTGTTCTGAGGTTTATTAGAGGGTCTCGTAAGTGGTCTGTGGTTTTAGGGGATTTTGTTTGTGTTCTGTACTAGGGGGTCTGGTCTGAGGTTGTACTTTTTTATTTTAGGGAGACTGGTCTGGGGTCTATACTTTTCAATGGGTCTGTATTTTTACAGTCGTGATCTGATCTGTCTTCTCTTAGTTTGGGGTTCTGGTCTGAGGAGGATTTTTAGGGTGGGCCGATATGGAGTGTGTAATTTTAGGAAGTCTTGTCTTTGTTTTCTCAGTTTAGGGATTTGGTCTGAGGTAACAGTTTAATGGGATCAGGTCTGTAATTATTTATGGGACTGTATTTGTTTACGGCGTCCGGTCTGGGGACTGTGTTTCTTCAGTAGGGACGGATACCGGGCCTACGCTATTAGGGGGCTTTGGGTGTGTAATTTAGAGTCTGGATCTGTCTCTTGGATTTATTTTGCGAGTCTGTTTTTAGTGACTTATTTTTAGAGGGTGAAGTCAGGAGTTCGTATTTATTAGGGGATCTGTTCTTGGGTCTGTATCTAGGGGGTCCGGTCACAGTTGTCAGGAGAACTCTATTCCCTGTACAGTATTTATTTAAGGGGGTCCGTTTGTGTTTACAACATCTATTCATTTTTTTGATGTGCTGAATGAGGTCATATGTAACATGAGACGTGCCCTATACAAATAGGTAGGAAATATAGCCTTATTTCACCCTGTGGAACCTCTCAGATGTCCCCTTTATAATCTGACTTCAAAGAATACAGTTCCCTGCCATTATCTGCACAGGGCCTCATGTACAGAGAGATCGCAGGCCTGGTCACCCATAGCAACCAATCAGAGCGCACATTTCATTTTACAGATGCAAAGTGCAAAATGAAAGCTGCAATCTCATTGGCTGCCACTAGCAACATTGTCCCAGCTTCTCTGAGGCAGTTTAATGACACTAGACCCAAGATATAGGCGGCCAGGTAGACGTAACTAAACGTCACCATGCTGCGGCCGATTAATAAGAACCCACATAACACTTTCCGGAGAAACGTGCGACATTAACATTTTTCATGCGTGGAAGGAAATGGGACACTGGCCAAAGTTTGACCATGGTGCGCTGTCAGGGTCACTAATACACAACGGTAAAAAATGCCATTTATTTTAATCAAATGGCGCCCTCCGGAGGTAAAAGATAAACTCTCCAAATTCATCATAATTTATACCATAAAAGTGATGTAAATTCCATCAAAAGTGTTCTCCGGTCCGTACATTCCTTCCGCTGACGCACCAGAGCTGGGTGATGAGACAAATTCATTAAAAGGCGCCCTTCTTCTAAAGAATTTGGGGTATCTTACTCCAGCACACTTGATGAATCGGGAGCAAAAGTTTTTTAAAGGGAATCTGTCACCCTAAATTGGCGGGATATTTAAATGATGGCAGTCAGGTCAGATGGGCGGTGTTTTGGGTACTTGCCTTAACATGTTGTTTGCCGCTGTCTCCATTATTTCTGGGAATTGTAGTCGTTGCCCTCCATATAATGGCCTGCGCATTGCAATCTGCGGGCAAAGCATACTGCACGTGCGCAATTCAAGATTGCAATGCGCAGGCGCGTTATATGGAGGGCAACGACTACAATTCCCAGAAATAATGGAGACAGCGGCGAACAACATGTTAAGGCAAGTACCCAAAACACCGCCCATCTGACCTGACTGACATCATTTAAATATCCCGCCAATTTAGGGTGACAGATTCCCTTTAACATGTACAAATCCAAACTTGCTAGAAATCGGCATCAGAATACCATGTGGCTTTTTAACGCAGATTTCAAAGGTTTTTGGGGGGTTTTCACGTTTTTGGTCTGTTTTTTTGCAGCCTTTGACCTAAATGGAAAGTTTGTATGTTATATGGAATCTGAATAGTTGTGACATTATGTATTTTTTTTTCACGGAAATTTTTAAAACTTTGTCAGAAAAAAAAACAGCGATGTGGTTTTCTCTTTGGGATGAATAGGAAAGATATTAAAGACTGTTTAAACTGGATTTTATGTAGAATTTGGGACAGAATTCACTTCTAAATCCAAGTGAAAAAAATCATTTTAGCATGGTAATTGATACTGTGGATTTCAATCAGCACCACGGGTTGGTTTCTGGTAAAAGGGGGTAAGCTGCTGTTAGATAACTCTGTCGGCAGATTATCTCACCTGAGGGTAAAGAAATATAAAAAAGGGTCAAGCATGTTGAAATTGAACATGCCCAATCCTTCTTTCCATAGACACTTGCCATTAAGGATGAATTGGGAGGATCCCCACATACATTAGATGGCTGGCCGGCCTCTGCACTCTAGGTGGGTGCTGCCAACATTTAGGCGCACACGAGACAGCCCTAAGGATTGTTCCATGCTTATGCAAATCCTGACGGTTATGCCATCAAGAATGACGACTACCACTACAAGGAGAGCTTATTCAAGAGTACAGCGCTGCAATCATGTTTTTTAGCATTAGGGGTGGTGCAGAAAAGCAGACATTAGTCATCTGTAAGAGGCGGAATGATCTCTCCAAATGAAACACCAACATTTAATTGTGCTGCTGCTGCTTAGCCATGAGTTTTGTAATTTATTCTCCAATTTATGGCATATTGCAAAATTATCGGGGTGGAGCTACCTGTAATCTTACACCCCGCCTCTTAATTAGGACTGCACCTTACACAGCCGCCAGAACTCACTACACTGCGATTGGTTAATATGGGCACCAAGAACCGTTTGGAATGAATATAGCCGTGTAAATTTAAGGGTTAATTCCATTTTAGGCAAGAATAGAAATGACCACCGATGAGGGTACAGGGGCAGGTCGGATAGCACTGTTGCCTGATCCACAATTCGTATTTGAAGCTTCTATAAAGTGCATCACTATGTTAGCAAGGCTCCAGTGACCATGCGGGTGCAGAGACGCTGATTACATATCTTGATTGACAACGCTGAATTAGGCTCTGCACCACCGCAGGACACTGGAGCCACACTCACGCAGCGTCACTGCAGACTCTCACCGCTGGCTCCTGTCTGTGGCCATCGCTCGGCACAGTATACAGGCAGCACTAACACTATGTCAGCGCGGCTAGAGAGTTCAGGCATCGGCAATCAAGATAGGACAGTGCTCAGCATTATAACTGAGGGGGTGTAATGGTGCACTGAACTCTTGGCCACATCAAGGGTGCACCAACATGTACATTATAACACAGGTTATTCGTCAGCATTTTGGGTGTGACACACTCCCTTTAAATAAGTCAATATCACTTAAAAACAGTATTCTCATTTCAAAGTAACAGCACATTCTAGAAATCTAGTGTTTATGATCGGAGGGGTCTAACCTCACCAATCCTGAAAATGAAGGGGTGACACTACTTTATCAGGACTGCAGTCCCTTGGCTCTAAGGATCAGATGGGTCACAGCTGTCAAACCATCACCATATCCTACTGATATGCCGTCCCTTTGTAAGATGGGAATACACCATTAAAAATATATATAATGTATTTAGAAGGAGTTAGATTGTTACCTTGCATGTTCCGTCCATGGATGCAGAGAGCAGTAAATGACTGGATGATTTTACCGGACACCACTGGACCCGGTTCACCGGACCCGTATGCCCCTTCATCTGGAAAATCACCTTTTTAGGAATTCCACTGCTGCTGTACTTTAGAGGTAAATGAGGTCCAAGATAGTCAGACACTCTGTAGATATTCCTAGCAGAGCGGCTTATGTGGTCATGAGACCCTGTGGATGCATCACTTTCAACCTCTGCAGCCATATTGGATTGTTCTGATCTCAGTCTTTTAGGAACGTAAGGCTTCACCACCCCTCCACCGCTGGTCAGAGGTCTCTTCTGAGAGGACAGAACGGAGGTCTTCATTGCAGAATTACTCGGTCCCTTCTTATATGTAGGATTAAAATTTGAGTTGTGCGCAGAGTTCTGATGTGTCAGGATGAAGTCTGTGCCATAAGACGAGGAGTTGATCAACCTAGCAAAGCTTGTGGGGTGCACAGAAGGGTCACCTTGTGTCCGGTGATGCAAAACATGCACGGGAGCAGCTTCAGTGACTTGGGGCGTATGGGGGCGTCCGTCATCTTCTGTCTCCGAATCAGAGTCGTCATAAGCCACTAATGAGTTCATTCTTGGAAACAAGAAGAAAAGACCCTGATGATACAAAGATACAGAGAAACATGAGTATATATACACACATATACATAAATACACGCATATACACTGGATACATCATCACATGTAACGACATTAGTATAGTTCAGCATCAGGGGCCCGATAGTTGCAGGGTTACCAAATATTAAATCCTACTGCAGCTTTCTAATAGACTTCCTCTCCATTATCAAGATCCATGCTTGCAGTCAGTGAATGACATAAGTTTACATCATTCTTGCCAACTTCGACAAGACTCGATTCACAAATGGTATACATGACCACCTTCATCACAAAAAGAAATTACTACAGACCCCAAGCTGGCGCAAACCTTCCCCTCTGCCCTAAACAAATACAGAACAAAGACCAGTCCCCCTAACACAATGCAGACCCAGGTAAGCCCCCTAAACAAAAAGACATTATTATTATTATAGACATTGAGTCAGACCCTGCACAAACACCACTAAACATATACAGACCCCCATGTCAGCCCCTTAAACATACAGGGGGGGGGGAAGAAGTATTTGATCCCTTGCTGATTTTGTAAGTTTGTCCACTGACAAAGACATGAACAGTCTATTATTTTAAGGGCAGGTTAATTTTAACATTGAGAGATAGAAGATCAAAAATAAAATCCAGAAAATTACATTGTATAAATTATATAAATTTATTTGTATTTTGCAGTGAGAAATAAGTATTTTATCCCTCTGGCAAACAAGAGTTAATACTTAGTGGCAAAACTCTTGTTGGCAAGCACAGCAGTCAGACATTTTTTGTAGTTGATGAGGTTTGAGCACATGTCAGGAGGAATTTTGGTCCACTCTCTTTGCAGATCATCACTAAATCATTAAGATTTTGAAGCTGTCACTTAGCAACTCGGAGCTTCAACTCCCTCCATAAATTTTCTATGGGATTAAGGTCTGGAGACTGGCTAGGCCACTCAATGAGCTTAATGTGCTTCTTTTTGAGCCACTCCTTTGTTGCCTTGGCTGTATGTTTTGGGTCACTGTCTTGCTGAAAGACTAAGTCATGACCCATTTTTAATGTCCTTGCAGAGAGAAGGAGGTTGTCACTCAAGATTTCACGGTACATGGCTCCATCCATTCTCCCATTGATGCGGTGAAGTAGTCCTGTGCCGTTGGAATAGAAACACCCCTAAAACATAATGTTTCCACCTCCATGCTTGACAGTGGGGATGGTGTTCTTTGAGTCAAAGGCAGCATTTCTCTTCCTCCAAACATGGCGAGTTGAGTTAATACCAAAGCGCTCAATTTTTGTCTCATCTGACCACAGTACTTTTTCCCAATCACTCACAGAATCATCCAGGTGTTCATTGGAAAACTTCAGATGGGCCTGCACTTGTGCCTTCTTGAGTAGGGGCACCTTGCGGGCACTGCAGGCTTGTAAACCTTTACGGCGCAATGTGTTACCAAAGTTTTTCTTGGTGACTGTGGTCCCAGCTGCCATGAGAGCAATAACAAATTCCCCCGTGTACTTTTAGGCTGATCTCTCACCTTCCTCATAATCAAGGATACCCCAAGAGGTGAGATTTTGCATGCTGCCCCAGATCGATGTCGATTGACAGTCAATTTGTATTTCTTCCATTTTCTTACTATTGCACCAACAGTTGTCTCCTTGTCACCCAGTGTCTTATTTATGGTTTTGTAGCCCATTCCAGCTTTGTGCAGGTCTATGATCTTGTCCGTGACATCCTTATAAAGCTCTTTGGTCTTGCCCATGTTATAGAGGTCAGAGTCTGACTGATTAATTGAGTCTGTTGACAGAAGTCTTTTATAAAGGTGACTATGTAAGACAGCTGTCTTTAATGCAGGTAATGAGTTGATTAGGAGCATCTACCTGGTCTGTAGGAGCCAGAACTCTTAATGGTTGGTAGGGGATCAAATACTTATTTCTCACTGCAAAATGCAAATAAATTTATAGAATTTATACCATGTCATTTTCCGGATTTTATTTTTGATATTCTATCTCTCAATGTTAAAATTAACCTACCCTTAAAATTATAGACTGTTCATGTCTGTCAGTGGGCAAACTTACAAAATCAGCAAGGGATCAAATCCCACAAGGACACAGCCTATCTTAAAAAAAATGTGAGAAAACTCTCTTTAACAGATGTAGAGGCAAAGTCTTCCCCACCGCTGCAAAGGTTTGTTCTTTCCAGGCCCCAGCTGTTTGAGACCACCACTCCGCCGGCACCTGTAATGAGAGACCACCACTCTGTCAGCAATTCAATGAGAAACCACCACTCTGCCAGCAATGTAATGAGACCACCACTCTGCCAGCAATGTAATGAGAGACCACCACTCTGCCAGCAATGTAATGAGAGACCACTACTCTGGCAGGCATCTGTAATGAGAGACCACTACTCTGCCGGCATCTGTAATGAGAGACCACTACTCTGCCAGCACTGTAATGAGAGACCACCACTCTGCCAGCAATGTAATGAGAGACCACCACATTGCCAGCAATGTAATGAGACCACCACTCTGCCAGCAATTCAATGAGAAACCACCACTCTGCCAGCAATGTAATGAGACCACCACTCTGCCAGCAATGTAATGAGAGACCACCACTCTACCAGCAATGTAATGAGAGACCACCACTCTTCCAGCAATGTATTGAGAGACCACCACTCTGCCAGCAATGTAATGAGAGACCACCACTCTGCCAGCAATCTAATGAGACCACCACTCTGCCAGCAATGTAATGACAGACCACAACTCTGCCAGCAATGTAATGAGAGACCACCACTCTGCCAACAATGTAATGAGAAACTACCACTCTGCCAGCACTGTAATGAGAGACCACCACTCTGCCAGCAATGTATGAGAGACAACCACATTGCCAGCAATGTATTGAGAGACCACAACTCAGCCGGAAATGTAATGAGAGACCACCACTCTGCCAGCAATGTATGAGAGACAACCACATTGCCAGCAATGTATTGAGAGACCACAACTCTGCCGGAAATGTAATGAGAGACCACCACTCTACCGGCACTGTAATGAGAGACCACCACCCTACCAACACCTGTAATGAGAGACCACCACTCTGCCAGCAATGTAATGACAGACCACAACTCTGCCAGCAATGTAAAGAGAGACCACCACTCTGCCGGCAATGTAATGAGAGACCACCACTCTGCCAACAATGTAATGAGAAACTACCACTCTGCCAGCACTGTAATGAGAGACCACCACTCTGCCAGCAATGTAATGAGAGACCACTCTACCGGCAATGTAAAGAGAGACCACCACTCTGCCGACAATGTAATGAGAGACCACCACTCTGCCGACAATGTAATGAGAGACCGCCACCACACCTGTAATAAGAGACCACCACTCTGCCAGCACTGTAATGAGACTACCACTCTGCCAGCACCTGTAATGAGACTACCACTCTGCCAGCACCTGTAATGAGACTACCACTCTGCCAGCACCTGTAATGAGAGACCACCACTCTGCCAGCACCTGTAATGAGAGAACACCACTCTGCCAGCACCTGTAATGAGAGACCACAACTCTGCCAGGCTTGTAGTGAGAGACCACCACTCTGCCGACACCTGTAATGAGAGGCCACCACTCTGCCGACACCTGTAATGAGAGACCACCACTCTGCCAACACCCGTAATGAGAGTCCACCACATTTCCAGTACTTGTAATGAGAGACCACCACTCTTCCTGCAATATAATGAGAGACCACCACACTGCCAGCACCTGTAATGAGAGACCACCACACTGCCGGCATCTGTAATGAGAGACCACCACTCTGCCAACACCTGTAATGAGAGTCCACCACTCTGCCAGCACTGTAATGAGAGACCACCACACTGCCAGCACCTGTAATGAGAGAACACCATTCTGCCAGCACCTGTAATGAGAGACCACCACTCTGCCAGGCTTGTAGTGAGAGACCACCACTCTGCCGACACCTGGAATGAGAGACCACCACTCTGCCAACACCCGTAATGAGAGTCCACCACATTGCCAGTACTTGTAATGAGAGACCACCACTCTTCTGAGAGACCACCACTCTTCCAGCACTGTAATGAGAGACCACCACACTGCCAGCACCTGTAATGAGAGACCACCACACTGCTGGCAACTATAATGAGACCACCACTCTTCCAGCACTGTAATGAGAGACCACCACTCTGCCAACACCTGTAATGAGAGTCCACCACACTGCCAGTACTTGTAATGAGAGACCACCACACTGCCAGCACCTGTAATGAGTAACCACCAGTCTGCCACCACCTGTAATGAGAGACCACCATTCTGTCGGCAACTATAGTGAGACCACCACTCTGCCAGCACTGTAAATAAAGACCACCACTCTGCTGGCATCTGTAATGAGACACCAACACTCTGCCACCACTCTAATGAGAGACCACCACTCTGCCAGCAATGTAATGAGAGATCACCACTCTGCCAGCACTGTAATGAGAGATCACCACTCTGCCAGCACTGTAATGAGAGACCACCACTCTGCCAGCACTGTAATGAGAGACCACCACTCTGCCAGCACCTGTAATGAGACCACCACACTGCCAGCAATATAATGAGAGATCACTACTCTGCCAGCACTGTAATGAGAGACCACCACTTTGCCGGCACCTATAATGAGACCACCACTCTGCCAGCAATGTAATGAGACCACCACTCTGCCAGCACTGTAATGAGAGACCACCACTCTGCCAGCACTGTAATGAGAGACCACCACTCTGCCAGCACCTGTAATGAGAGACCACCACTCTGCCGGCACCTATAACGAGACCACCACTCTGCCAGCACTGTAATGAGAGATCACCACTCGGCTGACACCTATAATGAGACCACCACTCTGCCAGCAATGTAATGAGAGACCACCACTCTGCCAGAACCTGTAATGAGACCACCACTCTGCCAGAACCTGTAATGAGACCACCACTCTGCCAGCACTGTAATGGGAGACCACCACTCTGCCGGCACTGTAATGGGAGACCACCACTCTGCCAGCACTGTAATGAGAGACCACCACTCTGCCGGCACCTATAATGAGACCACCACTCTGCCAGCAATGTAATGAGAGACCACCACTCTGCCAGAACCTGTAATGAGACCACCACTCTGCCAGAACCTGTAATGAGACCACCACTCTGCCAGCACTGTAATGGGAGACCACCACTCTGCCGGCACTGTAATGGGAGACCACCACTCTGCCAGCACTGTATGAGAGACCACACTCTGCCGGCACCTATAATGAGACCACCACTCTGCCAGCAATGTAATGAGAGACCACCACTCTGCCAGCACTGTAATGAGAGACCACCACTCTGCCAGCACTGTAATGAGAGACCACCACTCTGCCGGCACTGTAATGAGAGACCACCACTCTGCGGCACTGTAATGAGAGACCATAACTCTGCCAGCACTACAATGAGAGACCACCACTCTGCCAGAACTGTAATGAGAGACCAACACACTGCCAGAAATGTAATGAGAGACCACCACTCTGCCGCACTGTAATGAGAGACCACCACTCTGCGGGCACTGTACTGAGAGACCACCACTCTGCCAACACCAGTAATGAGAGACCACCACACTGCCGGCACCTGTAATGAGAGACCACCACTCTGCCAGCACTGTAATGAGAGACCATCACTCTGCCAGCAATGTAATGAGAGACCACCACTCTGCCGGCACTGTAATGAGACCACCACCCTGCCGGCACTGTAATGAGAGACCACCAATCTGCTGGCACTGTAATGAGAGACCACCTGAGAGACCACCACTCTGTCGGCACTGTAATGAAAGACACCACTCTGTCGGCACTGTAATGAGAGACCACCACTCTGCGGCACTGTAATGAGAGACCATCACTCTGCCGGCAATGTAATGAGACACCACTCTGCCGGCACTGTAATGAGAGACCACCACTCTGCCGGCAATGTAATGAGAGACCACCACTCTGCCAGCAATGTAATGAGAGACCACCACTCTGCCAGCACTGTAATGAGAGACCACCACTCTGCCAGCAATATAATGAGAGACCACCACTCTGCCAGCAATGTAATGAGAGACCACCACTCTGTCAGCACTGTAATGAGAGACCACCACCCTGCCAGCACTGTAATGAGAGACCACCACTCTGCAAACACCTGTAATGAGACCACCACTCTGCCAACACCAGTAAGGAGAGACCACCACTCTGCCTGCACCTGTTGTGAATATGCTGGAAATGAGTTCTGAGCAGAAGCTCCCTCTGGTGGTTACAAACGGTACTGGACTGTCCAGTGAAGATTGTGAGGATTGGGAATCAGGTGTTACTGACTGGTCTTATTAAGGGAGTCACCTTCCCATCAGGGTTGTCGGTGATCAATTGTTCTGGTCTCAATCCTTGATTCCTGTTTCCTTGGTAGCCTGCTGTGTCGTGTCTGAATCTCCTGCTAACAGATAAGACATTTTCTTCTTTTTGTTTTTGTGCTTGATTTTTGCATTTTGTCCTGCACTTCTGTGGGGCTTCAGGGTCCCCTCTGGGGGCTTTTGCCTCTCAGTTCAGTTCAGCCACTGATGTTTGTACTTTTGGGCTTTTTCCAGTTTTTTCAGTGGCTGCTGTTTTATTTTTGGTTACACCAGAGAACTAATTTAGGTGGTAGAGGTCGTGTGATCTCAGGTGTTTTTGAAATTAGTAGAGTTGGTGCTTTTCAGGGTTTTTTGGGATTGCAGTAAGTGCCCTTCCTATCCTTTTCTATTTAGTAAGTTTGGGCCCAACGTTTGCTCATACTATTTTCTGTCTGTGTCAGTATTTCTTCTTGTCTAACCGCCATTACATGTTTGGGGGCTTTCTATGTTCTTTGGGGATCTGCTCCGGGGCAGATAGCTTTCCTCTTTCTATCTTTAGGTGTAGTTAGTTTCTCAGGCTGTGACGAGGCGTCTAGGACCAACGTAGGAACGCTCCACGGCTGCCTCTAGTTGTGGTGGTTAGTCAGGGTACTGCAATCTCATAGTTTCCAACTGCTCTGGTGTATTTCCTTTTTTGCCTGCTCTCCTCAGCTACCAAATCATAACAGGCACCTGTAATGAGAGACCACCACTCTGCCAGCACTGTAATGAGAGACCACTACTCTGCCGGCACCTATAATGAGACCATCACTCTGCCAGCAATGTAATGAGAGACCACCACTCTGCCAACACCAGTAATGAGAGACCACACTCTGCCAGCAATGTAATGAGAGACACCACTCTGCCAGCAATGTAATGAGAGACCACTACTTGTCGGCACTGTAATGAGAGACCACCACTCTGCCAGCACTGTAATGGAGACCACCACTCTGTCAGCACTGTAATGAGAGACCACCACTCTGCCAGCAATGTAATGAGAGACCACCACTCTGCCAGCATGTAATGAGAGACCACCACTCTGCCGGCACTGTAATGAGAGACCACCACTCTGCCGGCACTGTAATGAGAGACCACCTCTCTGCGGCACTGTAATGAGAGACCACCACTCTGCCGGCACTGTAATGACAGACCACCACTCTGCCGGCACTGTAATGAGAGACCACCACTCTGCTGGCAATGTAATGAGAGACCACCACTCTGTCAGCACTGTAATGAGAGACCACCACTCTGCCAACACCAGTAATGAGAGACCACCACTCTGCCGGCACCTGTAATGAGAGAGCACCACTCTGCCAGCACTGTAATGAGAGACCACCACTCTGCCGGCACCTATAATGAGACCATCACTCTGCCAGCAATGTAATGAGAGACCACCACTCTGCCAACACCAGTAATGAGAGACCACCACTCTGCCGGCACCTGTAATGAGAGACCACCACTCTGCCAGCACTGTAATGAGAGACCACCACTCTGCCAGCAATGTAATGAGACCACCACTCTGCCGGCACTGTAATGAGAGACCACCACTCTGCAGCAATGTAATGAGAGACCACCACTCTGCCAGCACTGTAATGAGACCACCACTCTGCCAACACCAGTAATGAGAGACCACCACTCTGCCGGCACTGTAATGAGACCACCACTCTGCCGGCACTGTAATGAGAGACCACCACTCTGCCAGCAATGTAATGAGAGACCACCACTCTGCCGGCACTGTAATGAGAGACCACCACTCTGCCGGCACTGTAATGAAGACCACCACTCTGCGGCACTGTAATGAGAGACGACCACTCTGCCGGCACTGTAATGAGACCACACTCTGCCAACACCAGTAATGAGAGACCACCACTCTGCCGGCACTGTAATGAGACCACCACTTTGCCGGCACTGTAATGAGAGCCACCACTCTGCCAGCAATGTAATGAGAGACCACCATCTGCCGGCACTGTAATGACAGACCACCACTCTGCCGGCACTGTAATGAGAGACCACCACTCTGCTGGCAATGTAATGAGAGACCACCACTCTGTCAGCACTGTAATGAGAGACCACCACTCTGCCAACACCAGTAATGAGAGACCACCACTCTGCCGGCACCTGTAATGAGAGAGCACCACTCTGCCAGCACTGTAATGAGAGACCACCACTCTGCCGGCACCTATAATGAGACCATCACTCTGCCAGCAATGTAATGAGAGACCACCACTCTGCCAACACCAGTAATGAGAGACCACCACTCTGCCGGCACCTGTAATGAGAGACCACCACTCTGCCAGCACTGTAATGAGAGACCACCACTCTGCCAGCAATGTAATGAGACCACCACTCTGCCGGCACTGTAATGAGAGACCACCACTCTGCCAGCAATGTAATGAGAGACCACCACTCTGCCAGCACTGTAATGAGACCACCACTCTGCCACACATAATGAACCACCACATTGCGGCACTGTAATGAGACCACCACTCTGCCGCACTGTAATGAGAGACCACACTCTGCCGCAATGTAATGAGGACCACACTCTGCCGGCACTGTAATGAGAGACCACCACTCTGCCGGCACTGTAATGAGAGACCACCACTCTGCCGCACTGTAATGAGAGACCACCACTCTGCCGCACTGTAATGAGACCACCACTCTGCCACACTGTAATGAGAGACCACCACTCTGCCGCACTGTAATGAGGACCACCACTTTGCCGCACTGTAATGAGAGACCACCACTCTGCCAGCAATGTAATGAGAGACCACCACTCTGCCGGCACTGTAATGAGAGACCACCACTCTGCCGGCACTGTAATGAGAGACCACCACTCTGCCAGCAATGTAATGAGAGACCACCACTCTGCCGGCACTGTAATGAGAGACCACCACTCTGCTGGCACTGTAATGAGAGACCACCACTCTGCCGGCACTGTAATGAGGACCACCACTCTGCCACACCGTAATGAGAGACCACACTCTGCCGCACTGTAATGAGACCACCACTCTGCCGCACTGTAATGAGAGACCACCACTCTGCCGGCACTGTAATGAGAGACACCACTCTGCCGGCACTGTAATGAGAGACCACCACTCTGCCGGCACTGTAATGAGAGACCACCACTCTGCCGGCACTGTAATGAGAACCACCACTCTGCCGCTCTGTAATGAGAGACCACCACTCTGCCGGCACTGTAATGAGACCACCACTCTGCCACACCAGTAATGAGAGACCACCACGCTGCCGCACTGTAATGAGACCACCACTCTGCCGGAACTGTAATGAGAGACCACCACTCTGCCAGCAATGTAATGAGAGACCACCACTCTGCCGGCACTGTAATGAGAGACCACACTATGCCGGCATTGTAATGAGAGACCACCACTCTGCCGGCACTGTAATGAGAGACCACCACTCTGCCGCACTGTAATGAGAGACCACCACTCTGCCGAACTGTAAGAGAGACCATCACTCTGCCAGCAATGTAATGAGAGACCACCACTCTGCACCCGGTAATGAGAGACCACCACTTTGCCGGCACCTGTAATGAGAGACCACCACTCTGCCAGCACTGTAATGAGAGACCACCACTCTGCCAACACAGTAATGAGAGACCACCACTTTGCCGGCACCTGTAATGAGAGACGACCACTCTGCCAGCACTGTAATGAGAGACCATCACTCTGCCAGCAATGTAATGAGAGACCACCACTCTGCCGGCACTGTAATGAGAGACCATCACTCTGCCGGCACTGTAATGAGAGACCACCACTCTGCAGCAATGTAATGAGAGACCACCACTCTGTAATGAGAGACCACCACTCTGGCAGCAATGTAATGAGAGACCACCACTCTGGCAGCAACTGTAATGAGAGACCACCACTCTGTCAGCACTGTAATGAGAGACCACCACTCTGCCGGCACTGTAATGAGACACCACTCTGCCGCACTGTAATGAGAGATCACCACTCTGCCAGCAATGTAATGAGAGACCACCACTCTGCCGGCACTGTAATGAGAGACCACCACTCTGCCGCACTGTAATGAGAGACCACCACTCTGCAGCAATGTAATAGAGACCACCACTCTGCAGCACTGTAATGAGAGACCACCACTCTGCCCAATGTAATGAGAGACCACCACTCTGCCGCACTGTAATGAGACCACCACTCTGCCGAACTGTAATGAGAGACCACCACTCTGCCGGCACTGTAATGAGACCACCACTCTGGCACTGTAATAGAGACCACCACTCTGCAGCACTGTAATGAGAGACCACCACTCTGCCGGCACTGTAATGAGACCACCACTCTGCCGGAACTGTAATGAGAGACCACCACTCGCCGCAATGTAATGAGAGACCACCACTCTGCCGGCACTGTAATGAGACCACCACTCTGCGCACTGTAATGAGAGACCACCACTCTGCCGGCACTGTAATGAGACCACCACTCTGCCGGCACTGTAATGAGAGACCACCACTCTGCGGCACTGTAATGAAGACCACCACTCTGCCAGCAATGTAATGAGAGACCACCACTCTGCCGGCACTGTAATGAGACCACCACTCTGCTGGCACTGTAATGAGAGACCACCACTCTGCCAGCAATGTAATGAGAGACCACCACTCTGCCAGCAATGTAATGAGAGACCACCACTCTGCCAGCACTGTACATTACATATCCAGCCAGCACAGACACCATCGCCCCTCACTGTACACACAGGACCCCCACTCACTCAATGACAGCTGCACTGCATGCTGGGAACCGCTCTAATCCATAACACTGCACTGATCATGTCCAGATACAAATCCATCCCCCGGAAAAGAGAGCTTTGCGCACAGAGTTCCGATCTGCGACTACCACCCCAGTGCGCTGGGAACTTCTTCCGTTCTACCGCTCGGTTCTCTATAACGCGGTGTATGCTTTCCTTCTATCAGCCGCTGTTCCGCTATGAGGGCTTCCTGGGAGAGATTAGGAACCTTTGTCATCGTCATGTTTCCGCGGGGACGTATCGCAGGTTGCACGGTGGGCGGAACTTGAGATTGCAGCATCCAGAGACCGGCTGCTTGTGTCACACGGGGAAGGCGAGGTGGCGGCTGATGAGAGGTAAAGCGGAGTCTGTGGGGGGTCGCCTGCCCGGGACCGCGTGTTCTACGGGGGTCACTGCTCTGGTCCTGTGCACACGCCAGAATATTCTCACAGGATAAAACAGCGTTTATTCCATGTCTGCAAACATCTGGACAAAGTACAAAAATGAGGCAGATGATGGGACCCAATCCAGGAGGAGAGGTGTCATAGAAACGTCACCACTGCTGTATTATCCCCCTCCGGTAACCAATACTGATGGTGTGAACGAGGCCTCAGACAGACCGCCGTGTAACTCGTGTGAGGGTCACATCGCAATGCTCGGACTGGCTATCGGCTCTCCTGACCTGAGCGTGATGTATTTCTCTGCAGCTGTCGTGCTCAGGTCAGGAGAGCCGACAGCCAGTCCGAGCATTGCGATGTGACCCTCACATTAGTTATATGGCTGTCTGCGGCCATAAGTGGTCCGTCATGTCAGCACAACTCCCATATGGCAGCGATGAGTCACAGGTCATCATCCACATCCTGCAGTACTGTAATCATTGGGAAGGAAAAGTCGTAGGATGGAAATCACAGGATGCAGACGTCTCTTATCCGCAAACGGTGAAAAAAATAAACAATAATTCATTATTTAATATATAGTATGAGCCATGTGCAGAAATCTCAGCACCTCCAGCCTCGGCTGCTGGTATTGAGGTCATTAATGGGCGTCTGAGGAAGGTTCTGCCACTGAATGCACTTGGGCAAATCATCAAGATCTGCTGCTGGCAGCTCCAATGACTGACCAGATGTTCTCTATGGGAGACGCTGCAGCCATGGGAGCATGTTTAGGCCACGCAGGCTGCTCACAGTAGCACCCACAACATGCAGCTTTGGGGTTATCCTCTTGGAAAACGGCTCCTGGGACACTAGAGAAATATCCACATCTCTGGTTCTGCCAACACATCATTGTAACACTGAGCTGTTTGTGCACCTGGAAAAAAGGCCGTACATTATGCCCCCCAGACCATAATACTGTGAGTAGAACCTTTGTGACTATCCCTCATGAAGGTTTTTTCATGGTGTTGACACATGGTCTCCAGACCAATTGCCGGCTGTCATTGCATCCAATACAACAGTTGGATTCGTCACTGAACGGGGCCGACCTCCATTCCACTTCTTGTGGTCATTCCAGTTCATCATTGTTCTCCCAAACACTGTGACGCTGAACATTGTGGCCTCCGTGCGTGGTATGTGATAAACCAAGGGGTCTCTGTACAGGAATTCTGTCCCTCTCAGTTTGTAGTAAGTGGCGGTAACTGTCACTGAGGCATCTCACAATCCTCCTGCAAGACTTGATCTGAAATTTGAGATTTCATGTGACCAATAATAATTTGTGTTTAGTCTGGCCTTTCTGTCACAGATTAGAGTGGGTGCACACATGTATGGCTGTGAAGCATGTACAAGAAAATGTGTAATCATTTTTCATTGGGGGAGGTGTGGGGGTCGGTTATTGATAATTCTACAGAGGTATAGAATGTTAGAGTTGGAAGGGACCCCCCGGGGTCATCATGTCCAACCCCCTTCTCAATGCAGGAGTCACTAAACCATCTCAGACAGATGTGTGTCCAGCCTCTGTTTGAAGACTTCCATTGAAGGAGAACTCACCTCCTCTCATGGCAGCCTGTTCCACTCACTGATCACCCTCACTGTCAAAAAGGTTTTTTTTCTAATATCTAATCTGTACCTGCTCCCTTTCAGTTTCATCCCATTGCTACTCGTGTTTCCATGTGCAAATGAGAATAATGATAATCCCTCTACACTGTGACAGCCCTTCAGATATTTGTAGACAGCTATTAAGTCTCCTCTTAGCCTTTTTTGCAGCTAAATATTCTCAAATCTTATAACAGTTCCTTGTAGGACATACTTTGCAGTCCGCTCACCATCCCGGTCGCTCTTCTCTGAACTTGCTCCAGATTTTCAATGTCTTTTTTTAAAATGTGATGCCCCAAACTAGACAAGTATCCAGATGAGGCCTGACCAAGGAGGGGTAGAGGGGGATAATTACTTCACGTAATCTAGATATATATCGTACTATAATAGATGACAGATCATTATAAAAGCTGAAATGTGATTTATTTATTTTTCTTTTGTTTAGGATTTTCAGAAATCTCCCGTGTTGCTGATTTATTTGGCATTTGAGCAGATTCTCGCATCACCCCATCATGGCCGACCCTGGATCAGGTGGCATGATCCCACCCCTGGAACTGTATAACCGGGTGTCAGAACAAGGGGGAGAAAGTCCGAGTATTGAAAACAGAAAAGGCTACAAAAGCAAGTATTGTGTGTCTATAAGTTCTGTATGTGTGTACTGCATCTGTCTATAGGCTCTGAATATACAGTGAAGGAAATAAGTATTTAATCCCTTGCTGATTTTGTAAGTTTTCCCACTGACAAAGACATGAACAGTCTATAATTTTAAGGGTTGGTTAATTTTAAAGGGAATCTGTCACCCTAAATTGGCGGGATATTTAAATGATGGCAGTCAGGTCAGATGGGCGGTGTTTTGGGTACTTGCCTTAACATGTTGTTCGCCGCTGTCTCCATTATTTCTGGGAATTGTAGTCGTTGCCCTCCATATAACGCGCCTGCGCATTGCAATCTTGAATTGCGCACGCGCAGTATGCTTTGCCCGCAGATTGCAATGTGCAGGCGCGTTATATGCAGGGCAACGACTACAATTCCCAGAAATAATGGAGGCAGCGGCGAACAACATGTTAAGGCAAGTACCCAAAACACCGCCCATCTGACCTGACTGCCATCATTTAAATATCCCGCCAATTTAGGGTGACAGATTCCCTTTAACATTGAGACATAGAATATCAAAAATAAAATCCAGAAAATCACATTGTATAAATTATATAAATTTATTTGCATTTTGCAGTGAGAAATGAGTATTTGATCTCCTACCAACCATTGAGAGTTCTGGCTCCTACAGACCAGTTTAACGCTCCTAATCAACTCATTACCTGCATTAAAGACAGCTGTCTTACATAGTCACCTTTATAAAAGATTCCTGTCCACAGACTCAATTAATCAGTCAGACTCTGACCTCTACAACATGAGCACAGGACTACTTCACCGCATCAATGGGAGAATGGATGGAGCCATGTACCGTAAAATCCTGAGTGACAACCTCCTTCCCTCCACCAGGACATTAAAAATGGGTCATGACTGGGTCTTCCAGCAAGACAATGACCCAAAACATACAGCCAAGGCAACAAAGAGAGTGGCTCAAAAAGAAGCACATTAAGCTCATTGAGTGGCCTAATCAGTCTCCAGACCCTAATCCCATAGAAAACGTATTGAGGGAGTTGAAACTCTCGAGTTGCCAAGCGACAGCCTCAAAATCTTAATGATTTATAGATGATCTGCAAAGAGGAGTGGACCAAAATTCCTCCTGACATGTGCTCAAACCTTAACAACTACGAAAAACATCTGACTGCTGTGCTTACCAACAAGGGTTTTGCCACCAACTATTAAGTCTTGTTTGCCAGAGGGATCAAACAATTATTTCTCACTGCAAAATGCAAATAAATTTATATAATTTATACAATGTGATTTTTCTGGATTTTATATTTGATATTCTACCTCTCAATGTTAAAATTAACCTACCCTTAAAATTATAGACTGTTCATGTCTTTGTCAGTGGACAAACTTACAAAATCAGCAAGAGATCAAATACTTATAGTAAATACAGTGAAGGAAATATGTCTTTAGATTCTGTATGTGTGTAGTGCATCTGCGTCTGTCTATAGGTTCTGCATGTATGTGCTGCGTTCATCCCATTTTACTGGGTGTGATGTAATACCACATCTCTCCTCTCTCCTGTAGTGGGCACTAGTGGCCCTTAGTACAGTTTCATCATTGTGATCGTTTTGACTGTAAGATTCACTCCTTGTCACTGGGGATCGTCTCTGCCTGCCCCGCTCCCCTCCCTCCATCTCTCCTATCTGAGCCAGAGGGGCTTATTAGATAACCTACGTTGTTTTCTCTCTGAAGGCCGAAATTGATGCTGCGGTGAAGCTTCTCCTGGCTCTGAAAGTTGAATATAAGAATGCAACAGGAGAGGACTACAAGCCGGGCTCCCCACCCACCAGTGACACCCCCAATACCTACAACGGGCTGCCTGCTGCAAGTGACGAGAACGACTTTGTGGATCCCTGGACTGTGCAAACTGGCAGCGCAAAAGGGGTGGACTATGATAAACTTATAGGTAAGTGAGATTCGATACACAATACACGTCATGTGCAAGAACTGTCCTTATTCTCCTGCTCTGTAACTTGCCATCCATCCTTATTCAGGAGTAGGTTCCTGTTTATCAGCATTCTGCCAGCACTATAGGTGCTGGACCTTCCCAACATTCATTTCTCCTTACAATGACCAGTGGTTTACCGGAGCTGAACTCAAAGCTACCTCTGTGTATGACTCTGACAGGAGAGAAGGAGGCAAGAGTCAGAGGCTTGATGACAGGCAGTGGGCAACAAGTTACTGTAGATAAAAAAGAGCCACCTAGTTGCCGACTCTTTGGGGGTAACGCAGTGATTTGCCGATTGCCTATTTATCACGTTACCTATGAGATGAGGACAAGTTGTATTAAAGTACACAACCCATTTAATGTGGCATCAGCAGGGGCTGACCGGTGCTGGATTATCAGATTCTGCATTGTGAAATGATCATAGAAAATGTAATTGGATGCCGGATTACAGGAATTTCAGTTTTTTTTTCTCATGAGCTTTATCACGAACACCACACTGCACTTGATCACTGAGCCAGTGCGCGTGTCCTGAGTAAGACAGACTGTACTCATACCTGTGGAGCGGGACGGCAGCGGTGAAGGTGCGTGCTTCAGACTAACAGGACTTGAAGCACGTGACTGCCAAGGGGCGGCGCCGGCCCAGGTCTCTCAGAGGAAGCAGGAACAGAGAAAGATTGTTTCAGGCCAAATAGGACCTGAAGCACCTGACTGCTGGGGGCATGGCCTAAGCTCCAAAACCTAGGAGCAGAAGGAAAACTCCTAGAAGGGTAACTACGGGACAAAGTTACCAAGAGATTAGACAAAACAGATAGTCAAGACGTAGCCAAGGGGTCATACACAGAGAGAGCGGCGCAATACAAGAGAAGCAGGCAGAGGGTAGTCAGAACGTAGCCAAGGGATCAGGAAACCAGAACGGCAAATACACAGTATCAAGACAGTAGACAAACTCACAACGAAGAGACGGACCGGGTCAAAACCAAACAAGCAACAAGATCAGGCACACAGGAGGTCAATTAACTCATCCGAGGGCAGGAGTATAACTGACACCAGACCTAGGTCAATTAGCAACTAAATAGCCGCTCTCTGCCAGAGAGAGGCCGAAACAATTAACCACTGTTTGACCAGGACGGGACAGTGACAAAACCCCGTCCTGAATCATGACAAGCTTCATGCTTTTTCGGTACTTTACACCCTCTACTACATAGTTTTAACTTTCCTGCAGTTCGGTTTGGAAGCAGCAAAATCGACAATGATCTGATTGATCGAATCGAGCGTGTTACCGGGAACAAGGCGCACCATTTCCTACGGAGAGGAACCTTCTTTTCACACAGGTACGGTAACCACCTTGGTATTAGGGGTTTACCTCTGGGGTCCCCATTGATCCTGAGAATTGGGCGGCCTTCAGTGCTTGAGGTTTTTCTGCACAGCGGCATTTGTGGCCGAGGTCTGCCGTCCTCCTCCCTCACCTGTATGGAGCCGATCTGCAATTTCTTTCACACCGTGTTTGCAGGAGCGCTGCTCTGCAGAGGAGCAGCCCTTAAGGGGGTCCAGCACTAATCCTGCGCTTCTGCCCCTTCACTCTCAAGGAGATAAAAGTGATGGCAAATTCTAGTCTTCTATATCATCTATGTGTCAGATAAGAATACTTCATTGGCAGACTATAGGCTTCTGTCAGCGCCAGCCTGTATTCTGCTTACAGCTCTGAAGGAAAGGTGGCAAACATGTTATTTGCGCATTATATTATGGGACAGCTCCACAATTAGGATTCACTTTAAACTTTGCATAGAGTTTTACAACAGTTTAGTGAAGCGACTTTGTAAATTATCCTATTAAAATAAAAAACCTGCAGAGTTTTGTGTATACAGCTCTAGTGCAGACTATTTGTATCTACGGTTACAGACAAAGCTTGTAAAGTCTGATCCTGTGTAGTCACACTGATACTGCGCCACTTCTGAAAGAGCGTAGTCAGAAACACGTGACTGGAGGATCAGACTGCATAGTGTTTGTTTGTAGTCTGTCACCATGGAGACACATATGTCTGCCTAGGAGCTCGGTACCTAAAACAACTGGGGATTTTTACTGGCGACTGGTTATAGAGTTTCTGAATTTGTTATCTATGGATCGCCTGAAGCAAAAATGAAATAATTGCAAAAGTCTACACACCCATCACACTTAGTAATAATTACGTATACGATTATTTTTTTTTACATCAGGGACATGCACCAGATTCTGGATGCTGTTGAGAAGAAGAAGCCGTTTTACCTCTACACAGGGAGAGGCCCGTCTTCAGACTCTATGCACGTCGGTCACCTCGTTCCATTCATCTTCACCAAGTAGGTAGCGGATCCTTAATATTAACCTGTAATGTAAGATCCGGACAGTGGCAGAGATTTTATACAGACTCCAACTTACAGTTAAACTCTGCAGGTAATGGTAAGCTATTCTCTGTTTTCATCCAGTTCGTCATTGTAATAAGAGCCATCATTGTTCTAAATGTGTTTAGTGTCCCTTTAACCCCTTACTGCCATCCGACGTACTATCCCGTCCATGGTACCTGGCCCGTATGACCATGGACGGGATAGTACGTCCCAGCGATCGGACGCGCTCCCGGGGGAGCGCAGCCGATCGCGGCCGGGTGTCAGCTGATTATCACAGCTGACACCCGGCACTATGTGTCAGGAGCGGTCACGGACCGCTCCCGGCACATTAACCCCTGGCACACCGCGATCAAACATGATCGCGGTGTACCGAGGTCACAGGGGAGGATCGCGCAGGGAGGGGGCTCCCTGCGCGCCCCCCTGAGACCCTCAGAGCAGCGCGATGTGTCGCGCTGTTCCGAGGGTGCGTCCTCCCTCCAGGTCCCCGGATCCAAGATGGCGCCGGGGTCCTGCAGGGAGGCGGCTTCCTCAGTGCCTGCTGTGAGCAGGCACTGAGAAGCCTGCAGCGATGCCAGAGCGATCGCTGGTGTGACAGAGTGCTGTGCACACTGTCACACCAGCGATCTGACCCTATACAGTGATGTCCCACCCGGGGACAAAGTAAAAAAGTTAAAAAAAATCATAAAAAAAAAATATTCCCCAATAAATTCATTTTTTCCTGTAAATAAAACAACAAAAACAATAAAAGTACACATATTTGGTATCGCCGCGTCTGTAACAACCCCCCCTATAAAACTGTCCCACTATTTAACCCCTTTAGTGAACCTCTTAAAAAAAATTAAAAAAAAACAAAGCAAAAAATCAATGCTTTATCATCATACCGCCGAACAAAAAGTGGAATAACACGCGATCAAAAAGACGGATATAAATAAACATGGTACCGCTGAAAACGTCATCTTGTCCCGCAAAAAACGAGCCGCCATACAGCATCATCAGCGAAAAAATAAAAAAGTTATAGCTCGCAGAATAAAGCGATGCAAAAATAATAATTTTTTATATAAAATTGGTTTTCTATAAAAGTGGCAAAACATAAAAAAATGATATAAATGAGGTATCGCCGTAATCGTACTGACCCGAAGAATAAAACCGCTTTATCAATTTTACCACACGCGGAACGGTATAAACGCCTCCCCCAAAAGAAATTCATGAATTGCTGATTTTTGTTCATTCTAACCTCCCAAAAATCGAAATAAAAAGCGATCAAAAAACGTCACATGCTCAAAAATGGTATCAATAAAAACGTCACCTCGTCCCGCAAAAAATAAGACCTCACAGGACTCTGTGGGCCAAAATATGCAAAAATTATAGCTCTCAAAATGTGATGATGCAAAAACTTTTTTGCAATAAAAAGCGTCTTTTAGCGTGACAGCTGCCAATCACAAAAACCCGCTATAAATAGTAAATCAAACCCCCCTTTATCACCCCCTTAGTTAGGGAAAAATAATAAAATTAAAAAAAAGTATTTATTTCCATTTTCCCATTAGGGTTAGGGTTGCGGCTAAAGTTAGGGTTAGGGTTGGTGCTAAAGTTAGGGTTAGGGTTGGGATTAGGGTTATGGGTGTGTTAGGGTTGGGACTAGGGTTAGGCGTGTGTTGGGGTTAGGGTTGGAGTTAGAATTGGGGGGTTTCCGCTGTTTAAGCACATCAGGGGCTCTCCAAATGTGACATGGCGTCTGATCTCAATTCCAGCCAATTCTGCATTGAAAAAGTCAAACGGTGCTCCTTCACTTCTGAGCTCTGCCATGCGCCCAAACAGTAGTTTACCCCCACATATGGGGTATCAGTGTACTCTGGACCCCAAGAGTTATTGTGCAATTTGTCCTATTTCTTCTGTTACCCTTGGGAAAATAAAAAACTGGGGGTAAAAATATCATTTTTTTAAAAAAAAAAATGATTTTTTTGTTTTTACGACTGTACGTTATAAACTTCTGTGAAGCACTCGGGGCTTCATAGCGCTCACCACACATCTAGATAAGTTCCTTGTGGGGTCTATTTTCCAAAATGGGGTCACTTGGGGGGTTTCCACTGTTTAGGCGCATCAGGGGCTCTCCAAATGCGACATGACGCCCCCAGACCATTCCATCAAAGTCTGCAATCCAAAACGTCACTACTTCCCTTCCGAGCCCCAACGTGTAACCCATACAGTAGTTTTCTCCCACATATTGGGTATCAGCGTACTCATGACAAATTGGACAACAACTTTTGGGGTCCAATTTCTCCTGTTACCCTTGTGAAAATAAAATATTGGGGGCGAAAAAATCATTTTTGTAAAAAAAAAAAAAAAAAGATTTTTATTTTACAGCTGTACGTTATAAACTTCTGTGAAGCACTTCGGGGTTCAAAGTGCTCACCACACATCTAGATAAGTTCCTTGAGGGGTCTAGTTTCCAAAATGGTGTCATTTGTTGGGGGTTTCCACTGTTTAGGCAGATCAGGAGCTCTCCAAACACGACATGGCATCCAGCCAATTCTGTGTTGAAAAAGTCGAACGGCGCTCCTTCCCTTCCAAACTCTGCCATGCACCTAAACAGTGGTTTACCCCCACATATGGGGTATCAGCGTACTCAGGACAAATTGCACAATAACCTTTGGAGTCTTGTTACCCTTGGGAAAATAAAAATTGGGGTGAAAAGATCATTTTTGTGGAAAAAATATGATTTTTTAATTTTACGGCTCTACGTTATAAACTTGTGTGAAGCACTTTGGGGTTCAAATTGCTCACCAAAGATCTAGATAAGTTCCTTAGGGGGTCTAGTTTCCCAAATGGGGTCACTTGTGGGGGGTTTCCACTGTTTAGGCACATCAGGGGCTCTCCAAATGCAACATGGCGTCCAATCTCAATTCCAGCCAATTTTGTTTGGAAAAAGTCAAATGGTGCTCCTTCCATTCCGAGCTCTGCTGTGCGCCCAAACAGTGGTTCCCCCCCACATATGGGGTATCAGCGTACTCAGGACAAATTGGACATCAACTTTTATGGTCCAATTTCTCCTGTTACTCTTGGTCTTGGGAAAATAAAAAATTAGTGACTAAAAGATAATTTTTGTGGGAAAAAAATAGGATTTTTTATTTTCATGCTCGGGCATTATAAACTTGTGTGAAGCACTTGGGGGTTCAAAGTGCTCACCAAAGATCTAGATAAGCTCCTTAGGGGGTCTAGTTTCCAAAATGGGGTCACTTGTGGGGGGTTTCCACTGTTTAGGCACATCTGGGGCACTGCAAACGGAACATGACCCCCATCAACGTCTGCATTCCAAAACGTTACTACTTCCTTTCCAAGCCCTGTCGTGCGCCCAAACAATTTCTCCCTCCCCCCCCCCCCCCCCCCCCCCCCACATATGGGGTATCAGCGTACTCCGGACAAATTGGACAACAACTTTTGGGGTCCAATTTCCTTGGGAAAAATCAAAAATTTGGGACTAAAAAATCATTTTTGTGGAAAATTGTTTTTTTTATTTTTCAGACCCAGGCATTATAAACTTTTGTGAAACACTTGGGGTTCAATGTGCTCACAACAGATCTAGATAAGTTCCTTAGGGGGTCTAGTTTCCAAAATGGTGTCACTTGTGGGGGTTTCCACTGTTTAGGCACATCAGGGGCTCTCCAAACACGACATGGCGTCCAATCTCAATTCCAGCCAATTTTAGTTTGAAAAAGTCAAACGGCGCTCCTTCCCTTACGAGCTCTGCCGTGTGCCCAAACAGTGGTTTTCCTCCACATATTGGCTATTGGCGTACTCAGGAGAAATTGCACAACAACTTTATCTGTCCATTTGCTTCTTTTACCCTTGTGAAAATAAAAAAAAAGTTTGTAATAGATCATTTTTGTGGCTAAAAAGTTAAATATTAATTTTTTCCTTCCACATTGCTTCAGCTCCTGTGAAGCACCTGAAGGGTTAATAAACTTCTTGAATGTGGTTTTGAGTACCTTGAGGGGTGCAGTTTTTAGAATGGTGTCACTTTTGGGTATTTTCTGCTATATAGACCCCTCAAAGTGACTTCAAATATGAGGTGATCCCTAAAAAAAATGGCTTTGTAAATTTTGTTGTAAAAATGAGAAATCGCTGGTCAACTTTTAACCCTTATAATTTCCTAAGAAAAAAAAAAATTGGTTCCAAAATTGTGCTGATGTAAATTAGACATGTGGGAAATGTTATTTCTTAACTATTTTGTGTGACATATTTCTCTGTTTTAAGGGAATAAAAATTCAAAGTTTGAAAATTGCAAAATTTTCAAAATTTTCGCCATATTTGCGTTTTTTTTCAAAAATAAATGCAAGTTATATGGAAGAAATTTTACCACTAACGTGAAGTACAATATGTCACGAGAAAACAATCTCAGAATCGCGAAGATCCGTTGAAGCGTTCCAGAGTTATAACCTCATAAAGAGACAGTGGTCAGAATTGTAAAAATTGGCCCGGTCATTAATGTGCAAACCACCCTTGGGGGTTAAGGGTTAAGAGGGGGTTCCAGGCATATGTTAGGTTTAAGGTCTTGTTTGGGGGTACCAAGCTTTTTCTTTTTCCAGGTGGTTACAGGACGTCTTTAATGTCCCTCTGGTTGTCCAGATGACCGATGATGAGAAGTATCTGTGGAAGGACTTGGCCTTAGAGAAAGCCTATCAGTACACTATAGAAAACGCCAAAGACATTATTGCATGCGGCTTCGATGTTAATAAAACCTTCATCTTCTCCGACCTGGAATATATGGGGTGAGTCCTTAGAATAAAAACTTAAAAGGATATTAACCCTTCAACCTTATAATCAAGGAGGGACTGCAGTCACCACTAGGGGGAGCTCCCTGTACACAGATACATAACATCCTGTCTGCTGCCACCACTAGAAGGAGCTCCCTGTATACAGAGATACATAAGATCCTGTCTGCAGCCACCACTAGGGGGAGCTCCCTGTATACAGAGATACATAAGATCCTGTCTGCAGTCATCACTAGGGGGAGCTCGCTATATATAGAGATACATAAGATCCTGTCTGCAGCCACCACTAGGGGGAGCTCACTGAGTACTGAATTATTATTGAGTAGAATGAAAAATCTGTATGCAGGAAGCTCCCCCTAGTGGTGGCTGCAGGCAGATAGAACTGTATTTAATCCCTTCTGAACATCCTCTCTACAGGTGGTTTATTTTTTCATAGAATCATAGAATGGTAGAGTTGGAAGGGACCTCCTGGGCCTTCTGGTCCAACCCCCTGCTCAAAGCAGGATTCTCTAAATCATCCCAGACAGATGTCTATCCAGCCTCTGTTGAAGACTTCCATTGAAGGAGAACTCACCACCTCTTGTGGCAGCCTGTTCCACTCATTGATCACCCTAACTGTCAAAAAGTTTTTTCTAATATCTAATCTGTGTCTCCTCCCATTCAGTTTCATCCCATTGCTTCTAGTCTTTCCTTGTGCAAATGAGAATAAAGATGATCCTTCTACAATGTGACAGCCCTTGAGATATTTGTAGACAGCTATTAAGTCTCCTCTCAGTCTTCTTTTTTGCAAGCTAAACATTCCCAAATCCTGCAACCGTTCCTCATAGGACATGGTTTGCAGACCGGTCACCATTCTGGTGGCTCTTCTCTGAACTTGCTCCAGTTTGTTGATGTCTTTTTTAAAATGTGGTGCCCAAAACTGGACACAGTATTCCAGATGAGGTCTGACCAAAGAGGAGTAGAGGGCAATAATGACCTCACGTGATCTAGACTGTATGCTTCTGTTGATACATCCTAGAATTGCATTTGCCTTTTTTGCTGCTGCATCACACTGTTGACTCATGTTAAGTCTGTGATCAATTAGTATACCCAAGTCTTTTTCACATGTGCTGTTACTTAGCCCTATTCCTCCCATTTTGTATATGCTTTTTTCATTTTTATTGCCCAGATGTAGTACTTTGCATTTTTCCCTGTTAAAATCCATTCTGTTAGTTGCTGCCCACTGCTCCAGTTTATGTATATCTTTTTGAATCCTCTCTCTCTCTTCTCTAGTATTAGCTACCCCTCCTAGCTTTGTGTCATCAGCAAATTTGATCAGTTTACCCTCAATTCCTTCATCTAAATCATTGATAAAGATGTTGAACAATACAGGGCCCAAAACAGAGCCTTGTGGTACCCCCACTTGAGACATTCTTCCAACTGGATGTGCAGCCAATTACAACCACTCTTTGGGTCCGATCACTAAGCCAGTTATGAATCCACCTAACAGTTGCCTTGTCCATTCCATACTTAGTCATTTTTTCAATAAGGATTGTGTGAGATACTTTGTCAAATGCTTTGCTGAAGTCAAGATATACTATATCTACAGCATTTCCCTGATCCACCCAGTCAGTGATTCTGTCATAGAAGGAAATTAAGTTAGTCTGACATGACTTATTAGTTACAAACCCATGCTGACTCTGTTTAATCACTTCATTCTTATCCAGGTACTTGCATACATGTTCTTTAATAATTTGTTCAAAGATCTTTCCTGGTATAGAAGTCAGACTCACCGGCCTGTAGTTCCCTGGGTCCACCGTCTTCCCCTTTTTGAAGATAGGAACAACATTTGCTCTTCTCCAGTCTTCTGGGACTTCTCCTGTTCTCCAAGAATTTTCAAAGATTATGGACAGTGGTTCAAGAATTTCTTCTGCTATCTCCTTCAGAACCCTGGGGTGTAATTCATCTGGACCTGGAGACTTGAATTCATTTATGTTAGCTAAGTGTTTCCTCACTGTCTTTCTGTTTATAGATATCCTGGATTCTTCTATTCCTTTAATAGGACAGTGAAGATCAGTTGATGTTACATTTCCTTTCTGAGAGAAAACAGATGCAAAATAGGAATTTAAAAGTTCAGCCTTCTCAACATCCTGACTTACCATTTCATCATTTTCATCCTGTAAAAATCCTATAGCATTTTTGACTTTTCTTTTACTTTTGACGTATCCCCAAAATCCTTTTTTGTTGCTTTTGACGTCACTTGCAAGCCTTAATTCATTGTCAGCTTTAGATAATCTGATTTGTGCCCTGCAGGTTCTGCAGACGGCATTATATTCTTCTTTAGATATGCCTCCCTCTTTCCATTTGATAAACATTTCTTTCTTCCTTTTTAGCATGTGTTTAAGTTCTATGTTCATCCATCCTGGTTTCCTTAAATGCTTCCCATTCTTCCCTCTTTTCGGAATTGTTAACGATTGTGCTTTGAGAATCTCATTTTTCAAGATTTTCCATCCTTCCTGGACATTTTTGTCCTTAAGGATATCCAGCCATTGGATCCCTCCAATTCTCTTTCTGAGTTCCTTAAAATCTGCCTTTCTGAAATCTAACCTTGACGTCTGAGTCTTCACAGGTCTTCCTCCTCTTGTTATCCAAAATTCTAAAATAGCATGGTCACTACCTCCTAGAGTCCCAGCCACTCTTACCTCCTCCACCATTTCCTCCCTGTTTATGAGGATTAGATCCAAGGTAGCAGATCCCCTTGTTTTCTCCATTACCTTTTGGAAGATAAAGTTGTCAGCAAGAGAGGATAAGAATTTCCTGGACCTGTTAGTTTTGCCTGAGAGAGATTCCCAACAAATGTCTGGATAGTTGAAATCTCCCATGACCACTATGTCATATTTTTTGGAGAACTTGGCCATTTGATGCATAAAGAGTTCATCCATATCTTCAGCTTGCACAGGCGGCCTGTAGTAAATGCCTACAATGGTGTCCTTTCCATTGTTCTGTCCTTGTATTCTTACCCAAACAGTTTCCACAGAACTCCCAGTCTTTGAAGCGTCAATCTCTGTGCAGATATACGCTTTTCTAACATACAATGCAACACCTCCTCCTCGTTTTCAAGTCTGTTTCTTGCAAATAAGTTGTATCCTTCTAGCCTTGTATTCCAATCATGTGTATCGTCCCACCAAGTCTCAGTGATTCCAATGACATCATATTTCTTCTCCTGCGTTAGTAGCTCCAGTTCTCCTTGTTTGTTGCCCATGCTTTGTGCATTCGTATAGAAACACTTTAGTTTGTGATTGGTTTCTCTTCCTTCAATATTTTTATTATGTAAATTTTTTTGTCTTTGTTCTTCCCCTTCACTTCTAATAGCAGAAATCTCAATAGTATTTGTCAGGTGTATGGCTTTTGCTGGCGTTTTGCTTCCCTTCCCACATTGTTCTAGTTTAAAGCTCTTCTGATGACTGTAGCAAGGGACTTCCAAATACATGTTTTCCAGTCTTCGTAAGGTGCACCCCATCTCTAGCAAGTAGTCCATCGTATAGGTAATTCACTCCGTGATCCAGAAATCCAAATCCTTGCTGACGGCACCATCGACGTAGCCAGTTGTCCACCTGCAGAATCTTATTCCACCTCCTTGTTCCATGGCCATCCACTGGAAGGATGGAGGAGAAGACCACCTGCGCTCCCAGTTCTTTCACTTTCTTACCTAAGTTTTCAAAGTCACTTCAGATGGTTTCCAGGTCGTTTCTAGCGGTGTCATTTGTCCCCACATGTATTAGCAGGAATGGGTAGTCATCTTTAGGTCTGAAGAGTCCTGATATCCTGTCAGACACATCTTTAATTTTTGCACCTGGAAGACAGCACATTTCTCTTGAGGTTATATCCGGTCTGCAGATAGCGGCCTCTGTTCCTCTCAACAGGTAATCGCCCATGACAACAACTCTCCGTTTCTTCTTCACAACAGTTTTCTTTCTCCATTCAGGAGGACTCTGAGGGCGTACAAGGTTGTTTGTGGGCAAAGTCTTATCCTGATGTATTTCTTCATCGTTCTCCTGTGTAAGAGCCTGGTATTGGTTCCTGAGCAGAATTGGTGCTGACTGCCTCCTGATCCTCCTGCTTCTCTGGGTCACATGCTTCCATTCCTCTGTTTCTTCAGTTGCACTTCGAATTTCTTCTCTTTCTGTACCATGAAGAGATAATTCTGCTCTGTCTAAGAACTCTTCACCTTCCTTAATGGTCTTCAATGTAGATAACCTCTCTTCCAGATTTTGCAACTTTTCCTCCAACAGGGACACAAGCTTGCATTTCTGGCATGTGAAGTTTGGCTTTTCCACTGGTAAGTCTATGAACATGTAGCAAGAAATGCAGCTCACCACGTGGCTCCTAGCCTCTTCCATGTTCTTATTGTTCAAGAGATAATCAAGCAGTGAAATATAAGCCAAGACTCCTCCCCTGGTTTACTGATGTTTCCATCGTTTCTCCTTTAACCTAGAAAAAATAATAAGCGCAACAGAGTATGGATAGAGGTGGAGGAGTCATGGAGAGTTATCCGACGGCTCGTGAACACTTTATAACATTCTGCACTCATTGGTTCAACAGGATGAGTTCAGGTTTCTACAAAAATGTTGTCCGAGTCCAGAAACACGTGACGTTCAACCAGGTTAAAGGGATATTCGGCTTCACAGACAGCGACTGCATTGGTAAGTGAAAGTGTGAACACCCCAGATCTGACCTGTCTGGTGGGAGTAGTTGTCCTGGCCTGCAGTGCCCGGTAATTTGTTCATTGTCTTTCAGGGAAAATCAGTTTCCCAGCCATTCAGGCCGCTCCGTCCTTCAGCAGCTCCTTCCCACAGATATTCAATGGCAGAAAGGATATTCAGTGTCTCATCCCCTGTGCCATCGATCAGGTAGTGCGCTAGTTCAAAAAGGGTAAAATGCTCAGGTCTTAGCCCATAAGAGCGACACCTATTATTGGTGTGCAGTGGTTTGTTCCTCTATTGCCTTGTATAGTGTGGAACAGCCTATTGTGCACACATAATGGGGGTGTGGATTCTGTGAAAAAGAATATTAAAAAGAAAAACTTATCTAAAATTGTACTACAAAATAGGATCAATCTGCAAAAAAAAAAACTAAGCCTTAAAATACTGTTTTTTTTTCTTCCAGGATCCATACTTCAGAATGACCAGGGATGTGGCGCCCAGGATCAATTACCTTAAACCAGCTCTGCTGCATTCAACCTTCTTTCCTGCGCTGCAAGGGCACAGACAAAAATGAGCGCCAGCGATGCCAATTCATCCATATTTCTCACAGACACTCCCAAGCAGATCAAGAGTAAGGTACAGCTCAGAGAATGGGGCAAATTATATGTTTAGTTAAAGGGGGTCGGTGACGTTGAAGCAAATATTACCAAGTAGAAGCGATTTAATGACGTGATCACTGTGCCATTATCGTCATTTCTGGAACCATGTCCCCTCTATTGGCTATGTGACCAGACATGTCCCTCTGACATTGAAATGCACTGCGCCTGCACTAGATTGCAAGCAGCGTGAATCTTAGGTGCGGCGCGAGAAAAAGCCGCTGGTAAAATCCTCCAGCGCGAGCTGCTTTGTGCCACTTTTCTCAGCCATGTGGCATCAACTGATCGAGGCACGCCATGACCCCATCCATCACTTGCAGATAGCGTGGAGGAGCCAGATTTATGCCCGATTATATCATTAACCCCTTTTCCTCCCTTTTACAGATCAATAAACACGCATTCTCTGGGGGCAAAGATACAATCGAGGACCATCGGAAATATGGCGGCAACTGCGAAGTTGACGTCTGTTATATGTACCTGACCTTCTTCCTTGAAGATGATGAGAAGCTGGAAAAAATCAAGCAGGTGAGAAGAAAGCAGATTATATGTATCAGTAGCCAGAGACCTGTCACCAAAACAGACCCCACTAAAACACGTAACCCCTCCTCCCACAACAGTGGTTTACAATAAGCAGTTTCCCAGCTGGAACTACATTTCTCAGCATGCATTGACTACACCTGTCAGTACTGCATGGGACTTGTGGTTTCCAGCAGAGGTGTATCTAGGTTTTCTGGCACCAGGGGCAAGAATTCAGTTTGGTGCACCCCCCTCCCCCAACACATAAGCGATTTGCACAGTCAGGTGCCAACGAGCTGCTCACCCTAATTCAATGTTGAATGTGAAACTGAGAGATGCAGGAGAGAAGCTTGTTGTGACTGTAAGTATGAAAGTAAGTATGACGCTGCTATGTGATATTACACGCTGTTAGGATTGGCTAGTGGGTTTCATATTATAATTAATTAAAGGGTGCGTCCATGTTTGATGTGAAGGTCTTCAGTCACTATAGGGGCTGCAGGCTTCTGAATTCTCACAGCCCATACACTGCACACTTTTAGGATTCTTCCTTGCACAAGCTTGCGATTTATATACTTCTGGCCACATTCCAACTAGACGTGCACGGCCTCGCTCAGTTCACTCTCATTGAAGCCACACATGTCTAGTCAGCACATGTCAGAACATAAATAAAAGCATGTGAATTAGTCAGTATTACAAATAACATTTGCATCCAAGTACCTGACAGATAACGTCGTCTCTGGAGTCTTCATCTTGTCCAGATCCCATGATGAGTTTTCTCATCCACAGCTCGTCTCTGCAGACTTCCATCTTCTCTGGTCTTCTGCAGAAAATCTCCACATGATGCCCTTAAAGATAGCAGTGTCATAATGCTACTGAATAAAAATATCTGCCCTACGCTGAGCCCCTGAATAAATAATTACCCCTCACTATATTCCCTGCACAAAATATTGATCACACACTGTCCCTCTCATGGTATGTGCCCTCCACACTGCCCTCTCCTTTCCATACTAAGCCCTTTCTTCACACATGGGTCTCTCCTATGGAATGCAGTCTCTGTACTCTGCCCCCTCACCACACTTCTCCCTCCTTGGTATACTGTCCCCTCCTGGCTGTGCCTTTACACTGCCCCCCGCCCTTACACTGCCCTCTCCATGCTACTCCCCCCACACTACTCAGGCTCTATTCTGTGCCCACTCACACTTTTCTTCCCTCATACTGTCTCCTGACACTATTCCCCTCAATAGTCTCCTCACACATTTCCCAATCCCTCCATACATTTACCCTCTCACTTTCCATACTGCCTCCTCACACATCCCTCTGACTTCCCATACTGTGTTGACCCATCCCATCACCCTTGCTTCCCATACTTTGTCCACATACATTTTCCCTTTGTTCCTCATACTGTGTCCGCACCCATACCGCCATTCGCCATACTGTTTACCTCCATCTCACACCTTCCTTCTTATATTGTCTTCAAATTTCTCCCACTCCCCATATTGTGTCCTCAAATCATCCCCCTCATTACACTAAATCTCCCGTAGCCCCATTACACTGAATACCCCCATCACAGTAAATCTCCCACACACAGTAAATACCCCTCCCAGGCAGTAAATATTCCCCCAAGCAGTGAATATACTAAATCCACCCTTCCCCCCATCTTTGGTGTTTTCAGCTCCACTAACGGAGCACTTACCACCAATGCTCTCCGCGCCAATGAGTGACGTCAGCAGTGTGATCACATTACCTGATCACGCTGCTGATGTCGCTCTAACCCAGCGGTCAGCGCTTCAGTTGTACGTCTGAAAGACACAAGTACAATTGTTCTCTGGGGGCTGACACTGCAGCTTCTCTTAGACGCTTGTCAGCTTTACAGCCGGCACAGAGAACGGCTGTCTCCCAGTCTGGGTGGGCAGCAGAATGCAGTCGCTGTGGGAGACTCTTTGGACTGCCACATTTGATGACCCAACTGTGTCCCCATACCCACTGCACCCAGGGCCCATGCCCCCCCCAGATATGCCTCTGATTTCTAACCTGCAGCATTTATCACTATTTATGAGTGAGCATGCTCGAGTGCGATTAGCGTGTCTCCGGTGTGCCCTAATACTGTGTTCGATTTGCTGTGGCTGCATGTCTCGCGCCTGTTAGACAGCTGCAGCACATGCAGGGATTGCCTGACAAACAGGCGCAAGAGATACAGCCACGGCAACTCGAACGTAGTATTAGAGCACACCGGAGATACTCTAATCGCACTTGGCCATGCTCAGATAACGCCTTATCCAAGCATGCTTGCTCCTCACTGCTTCTCACCTACCCGCTGGGATATTGCTGATTGCCTGTAATGAATTACTTGTCACACCGGTCCCTCCCTGTGATCTGTTCCTCAGGATTACACCAGTGGAGCTTTACTCACCGGAGAACTGAAGAAAATCCTGATCGAAACCTTACAGCCGATAATCGCAACGCACCAGGAGCGGAGGAAAGGGCTGACAGAGGAAGCGGTCAAACAGTTCATGACTCCCAGGAAACTGGCCTTCGATTTTTAGTGACTTTTCCAATCTCTGTGATGGTGCAGATGCAGTCTTCAAAGTTCTGTTCTCTCAATATCCATTACTGGACTCCATGTAGTTACATTGTAAATTCCTGTAATAAATCTGCTACACTGAGACCTAGAGGTCTGGATAAAGGGGAACGTTGCTGAAGAGCAGCCGGTAGCCAGTGTAATTATTAATTCAGGTGTCCGCAGCATCTACAACATTAGTCTCCAGACCGCGTCACTCCGACTGTTGTGAGGCTACTATTCCTATAGACAGACAGCCCTGAACCACTTCATGTAGCGCAGCAAACCCCTGCCCATTACTCAAAAAAACAAGAACCCACTCTGTAAATACAAATCCCACTTACTGTAAAAGAGACAAGGACCCTTCATTTCTGGAGCGATGGATCTAAGCCCCCACTTTTTTGGAAAGTGATACTTTCAGCCCTGCCCGCTTCCTGCAGATGCACCAAGCTCCCCTCTCTGCTCTGCCTGCAGATGCGTCCAAGTCCTCCTCTCTGCTCTGCAGATGCGCCAAGCCCCCCTCTCTGCTCTGCCTGCAGATGCTCCAAGCCCCTCTGTTGTGAGTGGGCTTGGGATGAGTTTTGAGCGGAGGCTCCCTCTGGTGGTTACAGGCGGTGCTGGTCTGTCCAGTGAAGATTGTGATGATTGTGAGGATTGGGAATCAGGTGTTACTGACTGGTCTTATATAAGGGAGTCACCTTCCCATCAGGGTTGCCGGTGATCAATTGTTCTGGTCTCTATCCTTGATTCCTGTTTCTCTTGTAGCCTGCTGTGTGTGTCTGCATCTCCTGCTAACAGATAAGACATTTTCTCCTTCGCCTCATTGGGGGACACACAGACCGTGGGTGTTATGCTGCTGCCACTAGGAGGACACTAAGCAATACATTAAGCACAAAAGATTAACTCCTCCTCCTGCAGTATACACCTCCTGTTGGCTCAATCCTGAACCAGTTCTTGCTTAGTGTCTGTAGGAGGCACTAGGGTCTGCTATCAGACCCCACTTTTTTTCTGATTTTTTTAAACTTTTTGTTATTTTACTTTCTTCACGCACGGATGGGCGACGGGACTTGTGCGAAAAGTCACGATCTCCCAAAAACCAACAACAGGCGGCATCGTGCGAGTGTCGCCTCCACGTATCCCTCCTGCCACGCTACCATGGGGCGACAGATCCCTGACACGGGCCGCTCTCCCCATGAGAGATCCCACGAGGTGGATGACGGATTAGCGTGGCACCTTTGATTGAATATCCCGCTCACCTCTCCTGAAGCGGTGGCGGTTTGATGCATGAAAAATCCCTCTCCACCCCCCTAATGAAAGGGGATGGTGGATTGAGGAGGTACGGTCCATAAATGCTGTAGTCCTGCGGTCTCCATCTTCGGCCCCCCGCAGTGAGTATATCAGCAGGGCGATTTAACCTCATGTCGCCGCTACCGCTTTGGCGTCACATCGCGGCCGCAGCGGTGTTACGCCGCCGCGTCTTTGCGCCGCGCCGCTAGCGCTACAATCGCGCCGCTAGCACTATATTCGCGCCACGGCCTTAAATATACTCCCCGGCTTTGGCTCCGGGTAGGCCGCAAAAAAATTTAGGCCCCGGCTTCGGGCCGGCATAGGCCGCATTTTCTAAATTTAGTCCCCGGCTTCAGGCCGGGATAGGCCTCAAGGGAAGGGGCGGGCCGAACGGCTCCGCCCATCTCTAACGCTATTGGCCAGCGTTAGATCACATGGGTCTCCTGGGTCCTCCCCCTCTCCTCCCACTGCCTCTGGCGCTTCTCGTACCACACGAGAAGCGCTGCTATAATCTCGGGCGCCATCTTTTTTGTGGAGCAGCGCTGGCAGACGCTGTTCTCCTTCTTCCCTACACAGGACCTGGGTAAGTGCACGCTGCGACTAGGTCGGCACAGCGATTAACCCTTCTACTGCAGCAGGCTCCAAAAATTGCAGAAAATATGTCGCAATCAAAGGACGCTAAAAAGGCTAAAAGCTACACTGTAGTATATGCCGCCTGCATTGCATGCAACGCTTCACTGCCGTCAAAGCATGGTTCCCAATTCTGTACATCATGTGCCCAAGAACCCACTGCTTCTGCCGCTCAGGAGTCCCCTACTACCGTTCAGGAGTATCTGCCTATTCCTGATCCCATTGAGCCAGGTCTTTCAGGATGGCCAGAATTTCTAGCGCATTCCATGGATTCTCTGACTAGGGCCTTGGATACTTTCCGCGGCTCCTCTTCCCGGGGCGTCCCTTTTCCAGAAAGGGGTCCGTTAGCCTTCAGAGAGACCTCATCCGACAGGGGCCGAACCTCGGCGTCCGCAAAGCGGTCGTCCAGAAAACGCCGCCATAATGCGTCTCCCAATCCATCCAGCGGTTCGGCATCGGCGAGCTCAGGCTCTCGCTCCCCCTCGCCCAGATATCGTAGTGATCATGGTTCGGAATACGAGTCGGACATTGGTGATGACCCCAACTCGCCAGAATTTCAGGAATCGTTAGATTCTCTCATTGAGGCAATTAATAAAATCCTCAAACTAGATGAAGAAACCGGGTCTCAACCAAATCACCCTATCTCGTTCAAAAGAGCTAAACGTACTCACAAGGTGTTTAGTAATCACCCTGAATTTACGGAAATTGTCCAGGGACAGAGGGAGCGTCCAGACAAACGTTTTTCAGGGCTGAAGTCTCTGAAAACTCGTTACCCATTTTCAGCAACTGTAGCGAAAGAGTGGACTGAATCTCCAGTGGTAGATCCTCCAGTATCTCGCTTAGCTTCAAAAACCCTGCTCTCTGTGTCAGATAGTTCATCCATTAGGAACCCGTCTGACAAACAAATTGACAACCTCGCAAAATCAATTTTTAAGGCGGCTGGAGCCTCTCTCTCTCCCTCCTTTGCGGCCACCTGGGTAGCAAGGGCCATGGTGGCTTGGGTTGAGGACCTAGTTAAAACAACTAGCGATATCTCCCTTTCACCTGAGGCACGTAATCTGGCCTATCAGATTACTCGGGCAGGTGATTACATGGTTCATGCGTCCCTAGATGCAGCTAATTGCGCTGCACTCACAGCAGCCAATGCTATCGCTATTCGGAGGTCCCTCTGGCTCCGAGAGTGGCGTGCAGATGCTGCTTCAAAGAGAACTTTGACTTCGCTGCCTTATCTTTCAGGACGTCTTTTTGGAGACCGTCTTGATCAAATTATTTCTGACGCCACTGGGGGCAAGAGCAAATTTCTTCCGCAGCGCAGAATCAATCGACCTTTTCGGTATCAATACCAAGGTCGTTCCCGACCATTTCGTAGCTCCTTTAATTGGTCCTCCACCTCGACCTCGTCTCGAGTACCCCGTCCATCTCGCAGAGATAGGGGCTCGCAACCATCGTCCAGGTCCTCTCAGCCCTGGAGAAACAGATTTTCTCAGGCGGGAAATAGGAGCTCCTCTTCTCGCAAACAGTCTTCCCAATGACTCCTTACCAAGGACGGGGGGCCCAAACAAGGTAGGCGGCCGCCTACTCTTGTTTCGCGAGGTCTGGGGGTCGGTCATTCAGGACCGGTGGGTCCTCGATCTTGTTCACTCCGGCTACAAGATCGAATTCTTGTCCCTCCCCCCAACACGTTTCTTTCAGTCACGTCCCCCCAAGTCCAAGGATCTCATAGTTCCCTTCCTTCAGGCTCTGGATATACTTCGTTCCAGCGGCGTCATCGTCCCAGTCCCTCACAGGGAAAGATTCAAAGGGTTTTACTCAAACCTCTTTGTAGTTTCCAAGAAGGACGGCTCCTTGCGTCCTATTCTAGACCTAAAATTACTAAACAAGTTCATCAGAATCCGCCATTTCAGGATGGAATCCCTCCGTTCTGTGGTCGCATCTCTAGAAAGGAAAGAATACTTGGCGTCTATAGACATCAAGGATGCGTATCTACACATTCCAATTTTCAGAGGTCATCAAAAGTTTCTGCGTTTTGCTGTCGGAGAGGATCATTTTCAATTTGCCGCTCTGCCTTTCGGTCTCGCAACCGCCCCCAGAGTGTTCACAAAGGTCATGGCGGCCGCCATGTCAATTTTACACTCTCGGGGTGTGGTAGTCCTCCCGTATCTGGACGACCTCATCAAAGGTCCGTCTTTTCAGGCCTGCGCAGAAAGTGTCGAGATCACTATCGACACCCTTTCTCGCTTAGGCTGGCTAATCAATTTGGACAAGTCTCTTCCCATTCCGTCTCAGAAGATTCCTTTTCTGGGAATGATTCTGGACACCTTCCAAGGGTTGGTATCTCTCCCTCCAGAGAAGATCAATTCTCTGAGACGGGGAGTACTCCTGTTGTTTCTAGGCCACTCGCACTCTCTGCGGAGCGCGATGCAGGTCCTGGGGAAAATGGTAGCATCCATCGAGGCAGTACCATTCGCTCAGTTCCACCTTCGTCCTCTTCAACAGGAGCTAATATCACTTTGGGACAGGAACCCTGCGTCTTTAGGTCGCCGCTTCCGTCTGTCTCCCACAGTCAGAAGCTCCTTAAAATGGTGGACAAAGGCTTCATCTCTGAATCAGGGAAAATCCTTTCTGCCGATCCATTGGCTGGTGATGACCACCGATGCCAGTCTCCTCGGATGGGGAGCAGTGTTCCTCCATCACACGGCTCAAGGCCGATGGTCTCTATCAGAGACCCGTCTTCCGATCAACATCCTGGAGATCAGAGCTATCAAGTTAGCTCTCGTGCAGTTCCATCATCTACTGGCCGGACGTCCCATCCGGATTCAGTCAGACAACGCCACAGCCGTGGCGTATATCAACCGCCAGGGGGGCACTCGGAGCAGAACAGCTATGCTCGAGGTATCGCACATCCTGCGCTGGGCCGAGGCAAACCGCTCGCCCATCTCCGCGGTTCACATCCCGGGAGTGGACAATTGGGAGGCCGACTTCCTCAGTCGCCAAGGCTTAGACTCAGGGGAATGGTCCCTTCACCCGGAAATGTTTCAACTCATTTGCCAGCGTTGGGGAATTCCGGATGTGGATCTCATGGCATCCAGATTGAATGCCAAAGTTCAGACTTTCATAAGTCGATCACGCGATCCATTAGCCATCGGCTCGGATGCGCTAGTTCTCCCTTGGAGTCAATTTCGCCTTCCTTACATCTTCCCACCTCTTCCGTTAATCCCCAGGGTGATTCGGAAGATCAAAGCGGAAGGCGTTCCTCTCATTCTGGTCGCTCCGGACTGGCCTCGACGTCCGTGGTATGCGGAACTAGTGCGTCTAGTCACAGACGTTCCCTGGAGATTACCAGATCGTCCGGATCTTCTTTCACAGGGTCCAATTTACCATCACAATTCGAAAGCGCTGAATTTGACGGTATGGCCATTGAAGCCTGGATCTTAAGTCAGGCTGGTTTCTCTAACAACGTGGTTTCAACAATGATCAATGCCAGGAAGCCGGCTTCCGCACGCATTTATCATCGAGTCTGGAAGACATTTTTTTCCTGGTGTAAAGACAAGGGTCGTTCCCCTTTGGTTTTTTCTATCCCTTCCATTCTAGAGTTTCTTCAAACAGGAATGGATTCAGGGTTAGCTCTCTCCTCTCTCAAGGGACAGATTTCTGCATTGTCCGTCCTTTTCCAACGGCGGATCGCATCTAAGTCTCAGGTCAGGACCTTTATCCAGGGAGTGTCACATCTTGTTCCGCCCTACAACAGGCCTTTAGAGCCTTGGGACCTTAATTTGGTCCTCAGTGCCTTACAGGAATCACCCTTCGAACCTTTGTCTGAAGTGTCCTTATCGCTTCTTTCCTGGAAGGTTGTCTTCCTAGTGGCGATTACCTCTATCAGACGGGTATCGGAGTTGGCAGCCTTATCTTGTAAATCTCCTTTCCTTATTTTTCACCAGGACAAGGTTGTTCTTAGAACGTCTCCTTCTTTCACGCCTAAAGTCGTTTCGGATTTTCACATCAATGAGGAGATAGTTTTGCCTTCGTTCTGTCCGGCGCCGATTCACCGTACTGAAAAAGCTCTTCACACCCTGGATTTGGTGAGAGCTCTCCGAAGGTATATTTCAAGAACGGCGCCTTTCCGAAAATCGGACGCTCTGTTTGTGCTTCCGGAAGGACGCAGACAGGGTCTTCATGCTTCCAAGGCCACGTTAGCCAGATGGATTCGCTCTGCGATCCAAGAGGCGTATTGTGTTAAAGGTCAGCCTATCCCAGTTGGGATTAAGGCACACTCCACTCGATCTGTGGGGGCCTCCTGGGCCATTCGGCACCAGGCTTCGGCACAGCAAGTGTGCAAGGCTGCGACTTGGTCCAGTCTTCATACTTTCGTCAAGCATTATCAAATTCATGCTCAGGTTTCTTCAGATGCGGCACTTGGCAGGCAAATTCTGCAATCAGCTGTTGCGCATCTGTAAGTTGACGTTAACCAGTTAAGCGTTTTGTAAGCATAAGTTTTCACGAGGCTCCATCTGTTGATGGTTTCCCACCCAGGGACTGCTTTGGGACGTCCCACGGTCTGTGTGTCCCCCAATGAGGCAAAGGAGAAAAGGATATTTTTGTGTACTCACCGTAAAATCCTTTTCTCCGAGACGCTCATTGGGGGACACAGCTCCCACCCTTGTTTAATTTGAAGCCTCGTTGTATATTTGTAAGTAGTTATTTGATTTGTGACATATTGCACTCTGTTATGAGCTCCTACTGCTTTGGCACCGAACTGGTTCAGGATTGAGCCAACAGGTGTATACTGCAGGAGGAGGAGTTAATCTTTTGTGCTTAATGTATTGCTTAGTGTCCTCCTAGTGGCAGCAGCATAACACCCACGGTCTGTGTGTCCCCCAATGAGCGTCTCGGAGAAAAGGATTTTACGGTGAGTACACAAAAATCTCCTTTTCTTCTTTTTGTTTTTGTGCTTTATTTTTGCATTTTGTCCTGCACTTCTGTGGGGGCCTTCAGGGTCCCCTCCGGGGGCTTTTGCCCTCTCAGTTTAGTTCAGCCACTGATGTTTGTACTTTTGCTTTTTCCAGCTTTTTCAGTGGCTGCTGTTTTGATTTTGTTACACCAGAGAACTAATTTAGGTGGTAGAGGTCATGTGATCTCAGGTGTTTTTGAAATTAGTAGAGTTGGTGCTTTTCAGGGTTTTCGGGGATTGCAGTAAGTACCCTTCCTATCCTTTTCTATTTAGTTAGTTTGGGCCCCAACGTTTGCTCATGCTATTTTCTGTCTGTGTCAGTATTTCCTCTTGTCTAACCGCCATTACATGTTTGGGGGCTTTCTATTATCTTTGGGGTTCTGCTCCGGGGCAGATAGCTTTCCTATATCTATCTTTAGGTGTAGTTAGTTTCTCAGGCTGTGACGAGGCGTCTAGGACCAACGTAGGAACGCTCCACGGCTGCCTCTAGTTGTTGTGGTTAGTCAGGGTACTGCAATCTCATAGATTCCAACTGCTCTGGTGTATTGCCTTTTTTGCCTGCACTCCTCAGCTACCGAAACATAACAGTATCACCGGCCTAAAATTTAAAATTGTATGGTACTCACAGAAGGGAAAAAATTTGTGAAAGAAAAAACGGTTGTCAGAGTTGTCAGAGATATTTTTCTGTTTGTTGCATTTTTTTTTTTTTTCCCTCTGTATCTCTGGGTGCTGGGGAGGATTTTTTCTCTCAATGGAGTTTGCACAGTTGTCTGGCCGTGTGGATCAGCTTGCCACTGAGGTTCGGAGTATTGCTGCATATCTTGCTAGGTTGCCTGTTGTGGAACCTAGGATTCCCATGCCAGATTTGTTTTTAGGGGATCGAGCTAAGTTTCAGAACTTCAAAAATAATTGTAAATTGTTTTTTGCCTTAAAATCTAAGTCCTCAGGGAACGCAGCGCAGCAGGTTCAAATTGTCATCTCTCTCCTGCGCGGCGATCCTCAGGATTGGGCTTTTTCCCTGACACCTGGGGATCCTGTTTTGAGTGATGTTGATGCATTTTTTCAGGCTTTGGGGTTATTGTACGATGAGCCTAATGTCACTGATCAAGCTGAAAAAGCCTTGTTGGCATTAAATCAGGGGCTTGATGACGCTGAGTTATACTGTCAGAGATTCCGTAGGTGGGCAGTCCTGACCAAGTGGAATGACAACGCTTTGGCGGCCCTTTTTCGGAAGGGTCTGTCAGATAATGTAAAGGATGTTATGGTGGGATTCCCTGTCCCCTCTGGTCTCAATGATTCTATGTCATTAGCGATTCAAATTGACAGACGTTTGCGTGAGCGGAGAAGTATGCGTGGAATAGTGTTGCCTTGTGAACCTGCTTCTGAATCCATGCAGTGTGATAGAGTGGTGTCTGGGGCACAGCGTCATGAGTTTCGAAAGCGCAATGGGTTATGTTTCTACTGTGGTGATGCCTCTCATGCTATTTCAGTCTGCCCTAAGCGGGGAAGACGTTTTGCACGCTCAGTTGTCTTGGGTAGTGTTCAGACTAAGTTTTTATTAACTGTCACTCTGATATGCTCTCTGTCCTCATTTTTTGCTCAGGCTTTCGTTGATTCTGGAGCAGCTATTAACCTGATGGATTATGATTTTGCTAAACGTTGTGGGTTTCCCTTGATACCCCTACAGAAGTCTATTCCCCTACTGGGGATCGATTCTACCCCTTTGGCTGAGAATAAACCTCAGTTCTCTACTCAGGTGATAATGAGGGTTGAACCTGATCATCAAGAGTGCTGCAAATTTTTGGTTCTGTATAATCTGCATGATATTATCGTACTGGGTTTCCCTTGGTTACAGTCTCATAATCCTGTTTTGGATTGGAAATCTGTGTCTGTAACCAGTTGGGGCTGCCAATGTGTTAATACCAACACTCCTGTTTTTTCTGCCTCCCCCCAGGCTCAGGATGTTCCTGACTTTTTGATTGATTTTTCTGATGTATTTAGCGAAAGTAAATCTGCATCCTTGCCTCCCCATAGAAGCTATGACTGCGCTATTGAATTAGTGCCTGGTAGTAAATTCTCTAAAGGTCGCCTTTTTAACTTGTCTGTACCTGAACATGACGCTATGCGGTCTTATATCAAGGAGTCATTGGAGAAGGGTCATATCAGACCATCCTCTTCACCCTTAGGTGCCGGTTTTTTCTTTGTGGCCAAAAAGGATGGTTCATTAAGGCCGTGTATTGATTATCGTCTTTTGAACAATATTACTGTGAAATATCAATACCCGTTACCCTTGATTTCTGACCTGTTTTCCAGGGTGAAAAATGCTACTTGGTTTACCAAGCTTGACCTCAGGGGGGCATATAACCTTATTCGCATTAAGCACGGGGATGAATGGAAGACGGCATTCAATACCCCGGAGGGGCATTTTGAGTACCTTGTGATGCCCTTTGGGCTCACTAATGCTCCTTCTGTCTTCCAGTCCTTCATGAATGACATTTTCAGGGATTTTGTGGATAAATTTCTGATTGTTTATTTGGATGATATCTTGATTTTTTTCTAATGACTGGGACTCTCATGTGAAACATGTTCGAACTGTGTTCCAGATTTTGAGAGAGAATGCTCTGTATGTGAAGGGATCAAAGTGTCTTTTTGGCGTACAGAGGATCTCATTTCTGGGATTCATTTTGTCCCCATCTGTTATTGAAATGGACCCGGTCAAGGTTCAGGCCATCTGTGATTGGGTCCAACCTACTTCATTAACCCCTTCATGACCCAGCCTATTTTGACCTTAAAGACCTTGCCATTTTTTGCAATTCTGACCAGTGTCCCTTTATGAGGTAATAACTCAGGAACGCTTCAACGTATCCTAGCGATTCTGAGATTGTTTTTTTCGTGACATATTGGGCTTCATGTTAGTGGTAAATTAAGGTCGATAATTTTTGCTTTTATTTGTGAAAAAAATGGAAATTTGGCAAAAATTCTGAAAATTTTGTAATTTTCAAATTTTTAATTTTTATTCTGTTAAACCAGAGAGTTATGTGGCACAAAATAGTTAATAAATAACATTTCCCACATGTCTACTTTACATCAGCACAATTTTTGGGAACAACATTTTTTTTTGTTAGGAAGTTATAAGGGTTAAAAGTTGACCAGCGATTTCTCCTTTTTACATCAAAATTTACAAAACCATTTTTTTTAGGGACCACCTCACATTTGAAGTCACTTTGAGGGGTCTATATGGCAGAAAATACCCAAAAGTGACACCTTTATAAAAAATGCACCACTCAAGCTGCTCAAAACTACATTCAAGAAGATTATTAACCCTTCAGGTGCGACACAGGAACTAAAGCAACGTGGAAGGAAAAAATGGACATTTTAATTTTTCCAACAAAAATTTTCTTTTAGCATCAACTTTTTCATTTTTACATGGGCATCAGGATAAAATGGATCCTAAAATTTGTTGGGCAATTTCTCCTGAGTACATAGATACCTCATATGTGGTCATAAACCACTGTATGGGCGCACAGCAGGGCTCAGAAGGGAAGGAGCGCCATTTGACTTTTTGAATAGAAAATATGCTGGAATATTTAGCGGTTGCCATGTCACATTTGGAGAGTCCCTGTGTGCCTAAACATTGGAGCTCCCCCACAAGTGACCCCATTTTGGAAACTAGACCTCCTAAGGAACTTATCTAGATGCATAGTGATCACTTTGAACCCCAAGGTGCTTCACAAATTGATCCGTAAAAAAAAGAAAGTACTTTTTTTTCACAAAAATTTTCTTTTAGCCTCAGTTTTTTTCATTTTCACATGGGCAACAGTATAAATTGGATCCTAAAACTTGTTGGGCAATTTCTCCTGAGTACACAGATACCTCATATGTGGTCATAAACCACTGTTTGGGCGCACGGCAGGGCTCAGAAGGGAAGGAGCGCCATTTGACTTTTTGAATGGAAAATATGCTGGAATATTTAGCGGTTGCCATGTCGCATTTGGAGAGTCCCTGTGTGCCTAAACATTGGAGCTCCCCCACAAGTGACCCATTTTGGAAACTAGACCCCTAAGGAACTTATCTAGATGCATAGTGAGCACTTTGAACCTCCAGGTGCTTCACAAATTGATCCGTAAAAAAAAGAAAGTACTTTTTTTTCACAAAAATTTTCTTTTAGCCTCAGTTTTTTTCATTTTCACATGGGCAACAGTATAAATTGGATCCTAAAATTGTTGGGCAATTTCTCCTGAGTACACAGATACCTCATATGTAGTCATAAACCACTGTTTGGGCGCACGGCAGGGCTCAGAAGGGAAGGAGCGCCATTTGACTTTTTGAATGGAAAATATGCTGGAATATTTAGCGATTGCCATGTCGCATTTGGAGAGTCCCTGTGTGCCTAAACATTGGAGCTCCCCCACAAGTGACCCCATTTTGGAAACTAGACGCCCTAAGGAACTTATCTAGATGCATAGTGAGCACTTTGAACCCCCAGGTGCTTCACAGAAGTTTATAACGCAGAGCCGTGAAAATGAAAAAAATCATTTTTTTTCTCAAAAAATGATTTTTTAGCCCACTATTTTTTTTTTTTCACAATGGTTACAGGAGAAATTGGACCCCAAAAGTTGTTGTCCAGTTTGTCCTGAGTACGCTAGTACCCCATATGTGGGGGGGGAACCACTGTTTGGGCACACGTCAGGGCTCGGAAGGGATGTGGTGACGCTTTGAAATGCCGACTTGATGGAATGGTCTGCGGGCATCTTGTTACGTTTGCAGAGCCCCTGATGTGCCTAAACAGTAGAAACTCCCCACAAGTGACCCCATTTAGGAAACTAGACCCCGCAAAGAACTTATCTAGATGTGTGGTGAGCACTTTGAACCCCCAAGGGCTACACAGAAGTTTATAACGCCCGGGCATGAAAATAAAAAAATCATATTTTTTCCACAATCAGGATCTTTTAGTCCCCAATTTTTTTATTTTCCCAAGGGTAACATGAGAAATTAAACCCCAAAAGTTGTTGTCCAATTTGTCCTGAGTACGCTGATACCCCATATGTGGGAGAAAACTACTGTATGGGCACACGTCGGGGCTCGGATGGGAAGTAGTGACGTTTTGAAATGCCCACTTGATGGAATGGTCTTCGGGCGTCATGTTACGTTTGAAGAGTCCCTGATGTGCCTAAACAGTAGAAACTCCCCACAAGTGACCCCATTTTGGAAACTAGATCCCCCAAGGAACTCCTATAGATGTGTGATAAGCACTTTGAATCTCCAAGTCCTTCACAGAAGTTTATAACGCAGAGCCGTGAAAATATAAAATCATTTTTTTTCCACAAAAATAATTTTTAGTCCCCAATTTTTTTTCCCAATGTTAACAGGAGAAATTAGAACCCCCAAAGTTGTTGTGCAATTTTTCCCGAGTACGCTGATACCTCATATGTGGGGATAAACCACTGTTTGGGCATACGTCGGGGCTTGGAATAAAGGGAGCACTGTTTGACTTTTTGAACGCAAAATTTGCAGGAATCAATGGTGGCGCCATGTCGCGTATGGAGACCCCCTGATGTGCCTAAATAGTGGAAACCCCTCAATTCTAACTCCAACACTAACCCCAACCCTAACCCCTACACACACCTAACCCTAATACAAACCCTAATCATAACCCTAACCCCAACACACCCCTAACCCTAATCCCAACTCTAACCATAAACCTAACTACAAGCCTAACCCTAATTCCAACCCTAACCCTAATTCCAACCCTAACTCAAATTCCAACCCTAACCATAATTCTAACCTTAACCCTAATGCTAACCCTAACCCTAGTTCTAACCCTAAGGCTGGGTTCATATTGCGTTTTACCAGCCGTTCAACACGTAGCGTTGACCGGCTGGTAACGGTATAGCATAACGCGATCGCGTTATGCTATACCCGCTAGCGCAGATGAATCAGCAGATAATCAGCCGCGGATCCGCAGCAAATCAGTCACGGATCAGCAACAAAATCCGCCGCGATCAGCAGCGAAATCCGCCGCGGATCAGCAGCGAAATCCGCCGCGGATCAGCAGCGAAATCCGCCGCGGATCAGCAGCGAAATCCGCCGCGGATCAGCAGCGAAATCCGCCGCGGATCAGCAGCGAAATCAGTCGGGATCCGCAGCGAAATCAGTCGGATCCGCAGGAATCCAGCGATCGCCCGGATCGCAGCGAAATCCGCCGCGGATCAGCAGCGAAATCCGCGGGATCAGCAGCGAAATCCGCCGCGGATCAGCAGCGAAATCCGCGCGGGATCAGCAGCGAAATCCGCCGCGGATCAGCAGCGAAATCCGCCGCGGATCAGCAGCGAAATCGTCGCGGATCCAGCAGCGAAATCAGTCGCGGATCCGCAGCGAAATCCGCCGCGGATCAGCAGCGAATCCGCGGGATCAGCAGCGAAATCGCCGCGGATCAGCAGCGAAATCCGCCGCGGATCAGCAGCGAAATCCGCCGCGGATCAGCAGCGAATCCGCAGCAAAATCCGCCGCGGATCAGCAGCGAAATCCGCCGCGGATCAGCAGCGAATCAGCCGCGGATCAGCAGCGAAATCCGCCGCGGATCAGCAGCGAAACCCAGCGTCCGCGGATCCGCAGCGAAATCAGTCGCGGATCAGCAGCGAAATCCGCCGCGGATCAGCAGCGAAATCCGCCGCGGATCCGCAGCGAAATCATCGCGGATCCGCAGCGAAATCAGTCGCGGATCGCAGCGAAATCAGTCGCGGATCCGCAGCGAAATCAGTCGCGGATCCGCAGCGAAATCAGTCGCGGATCCGCAGCGAAATCAGCGCGGATCGCAGCGAATCAGCGCGGATCCGCAGCGAAATCAGTCGCGGATCCGCAGCGAAATCAGTCGCGGATCCGCAGCGAAATCAGTCGCGGATCGCAGCGAAATCAGTCGCGGATCCGCAGCGAAATCAGTCGCGGATCCGCAGCGAAATCAGTCGCGGATCCGCAGCGAAATCAGTCGCGGATCCGCAGCGAAATCAGTCGCGGATCCGCAGCGAAATCAGTCGCGGATCCGCAGCGAAATCGCGCGGATCGCAGCGAAATCAGCGCGGATCCGCAGCGAAATCCGCCGCGGATCAGCAGCGAAATCCGCCGCGGATCAGCAGCGAATCAGCAGCAAAATCCGCAGCGGATCAGCAGCGAAATCCGCCGCGGATCAGCAGCGAAAAAATTCTTTTTTTATTATTTGTCCCTACCTATGACAGGGGGGGGTTCATTTACTTTTTTTTTATTTTGATCACTGTGACAGTTTATCACAGTGATCAAAATAAATTTTTTTTACAATGGAGGGCGCACTGCGCATGCGCCGGCCGGCGGGCGCACTGCGCATGCGCCCGCCATTTTCCAAGATGGCGGCGCCCATGAAGAATCCCGGGCAGCCGCCGGGACGGATCTACGGACATCGGTGGACCGGGAGAGGTGAGTAGGGGACGTCGGAAGGTGAGGGGGGGGATCGGAAGGTGAGGGTGGGTGATCGCAGGAGCAGGGGAGCAGACAGCGACGGCGGTGACCGATCGCTGCCATCTTTCGATGGCGGCGGCCGATCACCGCCGTGACATGGTGTGGGGGGGGGTCTGATCGCGGTCTCCAGCCATGGCAGATGCTATTGCAGCATCGGCCATGGCTGGATTGTAATATTTCACCAGTTTCATTGGTGAAATATTACAAATCGCTCTGATTGGCAGTTTCACTTTTAACAGCCAATCAGAGCGATCGTGGCCACGTGGGGGTTAAGCCAACCCCCCTGTGGTGATGCAGTAAGGGTCCTGTTACTGCGGGTCGGGTGACCTTTCAGTGACCCCGGACCCCCGACCCGCAGTAACATGATTTATAGCATGACGCCGACGGTGGCGTCATGGGTCGGGATGGCACAGGTTTTCATGACGCCAACGTCGGCGTCATGGGTCGGGAAGGGGTTAAAGGCTCTTCAAAGATTTTTGGGTTTTGCCAATTTTTATCGTAAATTTATTGGTAATTTCTCGGTTATTGTTAAACCATTAACTGATTTGACCAGAAAGGGTTCTGATGTGGTGAATTGGCCTCCTGAGGCAGTCTCTGCATTTCAGGAACTTAAGCAGAGATTCACTTCTGCTCCTGTTCTACGGCAGCCTGATGTTTCTCTGCCATTTCAGGTGGAGGTTGATGCCTCTGAAATTGGGGCAGGTGCCGTTTTGTCCCAAAAAGATCCAGAGACCTCTAAAAGTAACCCTTGTGCCTTTTTCTCTCGAAAATTTTCTCCTACTGAACGTAATTATGACGTGGGTAATCGGGAGTTATTGGCCATGAAGTGGGCTTTTGAAGAGTGGAGACATTGGCTGGAGGGAGCCAAACATCAGGTGGTGGTCCTTATGGACCATAAAATCTGGTTTATCTGGAATCTGCCAAGCGACTCAATCCTAGACAGGCCAGGTGGGCCTTGTTTTTCACACGTTTTAATTTTGTGGTTTCCTTTCTTCCTGGCACTAAGAATGTTAAGGCGGATGCCCTCTCGAGGAGCTTCCTTGCGGACTCTCCTGAGTTATCTGATCCTTCTGTTATTTTGAAAGAGGGTGTAGTTCTTTCCGCCATCTCACCTAATTTGAGACTTGCTCTGGAGGGGTGTCAGGAAGATAGGCCCGAGCGCTGCCCTGTTGGAAAATTGTTTGTCCCGGACCAGTGGAAAAAGAGTGTGATGTCTGAGATTCATTGTTCCGCGTTGGCTGGGCATCCCGGAATTTTTGGTACCAGAGACTTGGTTAGTCGGTCCTTTTGGTGGCCTACCTTGTCTCGTGATGTCAGGGAATTTGTGCAGTCCTGCGGGACTTGCTCTCGCTCCAAGCCTTGCTCTCGCTCTAGTGGTTTGTTGATGCCATTGCCTGTGCCCAAGAGACCATGGACCCATATCTCTATGGATTTCATTTCCGACCTTCCTGTTTCTCAGAGAATGACCGCCATCTGGGTGATTTGTGATAGGTTTTCCAAGATGATACATCTTGTGCCATTACCTAAGTTGCCTTCCTCCTCTGAATTGGTGCCGTTGTTCCTTCAGCACGTGGTTCGTTTACACGGCATTTCTGAGAACATAGTGTCTGACAGAGGAGTCCAGTTTGTTTCCAGATTTTGGAGGATTTTTTGTTCTAAACTGGGTGTTCAATTGTCTTTCTCCTCGGCATTTCATCCTCAGACCAATGGTCAAACTGAGAGAACAAACCAGACATTGGAGACTTATCTAAGATGCTTTGTGTCTGCTGATCAGGATGACTGGGTCTCTTTTTTGCCTTTGGCTGAGTTTGCTCTTAATAATAGGGCTAGCTCTGCCACTTTGATGTCTCCGTTTTTCTGTAATTCTGGGTTTCACCCTCGATTTTCTTCAGGACAGACGGAGGCTTCTGTCTGTCCAGGTGTTGACTCTGTTGTGGAGCGTATGCAACAGATTTTGGACCAGGTAGTGGAGAGGTTGTCCCTCTCTCAGGAGAGGGCCCAGCGGTTTGCTAACCGGCATAGGACTGATGGTCCTCGGTTTAAAGTAGGGGACTTGGTCTGGTTGTCCTCAAAAAATATTCCTATGAGAGTAGCATCTCCTAAATTTAAGCCTAGGTTCATTGGACCTTATAAGATCATGGAGATTCTTAATCCTGTTTCTTTTCGTTTGCTTCTTCCAGGGACATTTAAGATCCATAACGTGTTCCACAAGTCCTTGTTGAAGAGGTTTGTTGAGCCAGTGGTTCCTGCTGCTGTGCCTCCTGACCCTGTTTTGGTTGAGGGCAATCTGGAGTATGTGGTTGAGAAAATATTGGATTCTTGTTTTTCTAGACGGAAACTCCAGTATTTGGTTAAGTGGAGAGGTTATGGTCAGGAGGACAATTCTTGGGTGTTTGCTTCGGACATCCATGCTGGGAGACTCATCTGTGCCTACCATAGAGCTCATCCTGACCGACCTGGTTGCTCAAGTGAGGGTTCGGTGACCCCTCCTCAAGGGGGCGTACTGTTGTGAGTGGGCTTGGGATGAGTTCTGAGCGGAGGCTCCCTCTGGTGGTTACAGGCGGTGCTGGTCTGTCCAGTGAAGATTGTGAAGATTGTGAGGATTGGGAATCAGGTGTTACTGACTGGCCTATATATAAGGGAGTCACCTTCCCATCAGGGTTGCCGGTGATCAATTGTTCTGGTCTCTATCCTTGATTCCTGTTTCCCTTGTAGCCTGCTGTGTCGTGTCTGCATCTCTTGCTAACAGATAAGACATTTTCTTCTTTTTGTTTTTGTGCTTTATTTTTGCATTTTGTCCTGCATTTCTGTGGGGGCCTTCAGGGTCCCCTCCGGGGGCTTTTGCCCTCTCAGTTTAGTTCAGCCACTGATGTTTGTACTTTTGCTTTTTCCAGTTTTTTCAGTGGCTGCTGTTTTGATTTTGTTACACCAGAGAACTAATTTAGGTGGTAGAGGTCGTGTGATCTCAGGTGTTTTTGAAATTAGTAGAGTTGGTGCTTTTCAGGGTTTTCTGGGATTGCAGTAAGTACCCTTCCTATCCTTTTCTATTTAGTTAGTTTGGGCCCCAACGTTTGCTCATACTATTTTCTGTCTGTGTCAGTATTTCTTCTTGTCTAACTGCCATTACATGTTTGGGGGCTTTCTATTATCTTTGGGGTTCTGCTCCGGGGCAGATAGCTTTCCTATATCTATCTTTAGGTGTAGTTAGTTTCTCAGGCTGTGACGAGGCGTCTAGGACCAACGTAGGAACGCTCCACGGCTGCCTCTAGTTGTTGTGGTTAGTCAGGGTACTGCAATCTTATAGATTCCAACTGCTCTGGTGTATTGCCTTTTTTGCCTGCACTCCTCAGCTACCGAAACATAACACCCCTCTGCTGTGCCTGTAGATGCGCCAAGCCACAACCTCTCTTCCTTGCCTCCATATGCTCCAAGCCCCACCCTCTCTTCCTGCAGATCTGCTAAGCCCCGCCCTTGCTTCATATTGGCTCACTACGCTCTGCCCCACTTCCTGTTATCCATCCTACCTGCTAGCTATAGATATCACTCGACAAAAAGAAGGCAGACTCCATGATTAATGCCATTGTCTCTTTATCACACTATTAAAGGTTGAGTTGTGTGAAAGCACAGGGTTCACTTAATTCTTGGTACTTCGTGGCCACAGCCGGCACATGACTCCATCTTTTGGCCGCAGGGTCCCGCTGTCTACCATGTTGAAGCTTTGCCCGTCCGTCAGCTGGAATTCAAATCTTTGCAAAAGTTTTGCCATCACTACTTTCGCTTCCATCTATTAGAAGAAAAAAAGCCTCTTTAGCCTTCTCTTCCCAGCAATCCCTGACTGAGACTAGCCGACTACAGTGTCGCAGTGGGAGACAGTCAGCATGTCTACGGCCTGGACTCACAGTATACACAATACAGCTGTGTCCTTACCTGTGAGAACACCTGTCCTATACACGACCGGGCCCCAAGGAAAACGGGAAATAGGTGAAGTGCGTCCTGGAAGCAATGAGACACATCAATACGGGGTCTAATTATATGCTGGGGGTTGTAGTTGGAGATCCCCGTACACGGGGATAATGACAAGGATATGTCGAGTATGTGTATGCAGGGTGCACTCACCTCTCAGATTCAGGAGCAAATCGATCTGGGTCAAAGTTGAGAGGATCCTTAAAATGCTGCTCCATTCTCCCATAGACATAGGAGTTAAACAGTGGAACGTATGACACCAGAAATCAATAACGGGAATGCCAGTTAGTTTTCTATCATATATATCAGGCGTGTATCTATGGGGGATGTGGAGGTAGAAGTTGCACAGGACCCCTACACCTGTGGGGCTCTCCCACTATATACACTTCTCAAAAAAATAAAGGGAACACTTAAACAACAGAATGTAACTCCAAGTAAATCAAACGTCTGTGAAATCAAACTGTCCACTTAGGAAACAACACTGATTGACAATTTCACATGCTGTTGTGCAAATGGAATAGACAACAGATGGAAATTAGTGGCAATTATCAAGACACACTCAATAAAGGAGTGGTTCTGCAGGTGGGGACCACAGACCACATCTCAGTACCAATGCTTTCTGGCTGATGTTTTGGTCACTTTTGAATGTTGGTTGTGCTTTCACACTCGTGGTAGCAAGAGATGGATTGCAGGTAGTGCAGCTCATCCAGGATGGCACATCAATGCGAGCTGTGGCAAGAAGGTTTGCTGTGTCTGTCAGTGTAGTGTCCAGAGGCTGGAGGCGCTACCAGGAGACAGGCCAGTATACCAAGAGATGTGGAGGGGGCCGTAGGAGGGCAACAACCCAGCAGCAGGACTGCTATCTCCGCCTTTGTGCAAGGAGGAACAGGAGGAGCACTGCCAGAGCCCTGCAAAATCATCTCCAGCAGGCCACAAATGCGCATGTGTCTGCATAAACGGTTAGAAACCAACTCCATGAGGATGGTCTGAGTGCCCGACGTCCACAGATGGGGTTGTGCTAACAGTCCAACACCGTGCAGGACGCTTGGCATTTGCCACAGAACACCAGGACTGGCAAATTTGCCACTGGCGCCCTGTGCCCTTCATAGATAAAGGAGGTTCACATTGAGCACGTGACAGAGTCTGGAGCCGCCATGGAGAGCGATCTGCCTGCAACATCCTTCAGCATGACCGGTTTGGCAGTGGGTCAGTAATAGTGTGGGGTGACATTTCTTTGGAGGGCTGCACAGCCCTCCATGTGCTCGCCAGAGGTAGCCTGACTGCCATTAGGTGCTGACATGAGATCCTCAGACCCCTTGTGAGACCATATGCTGGTGCGGTTGGCCCTGGGTTCCTCCTAATGCAGGACAATGCCAGACCTCATGTGGCTGGAGTGTGTCAGCAGTTCCTGCAAGATGAAGGCATTGAAGCTATGGACCGGCCCGCCCGTTCCCCAGACCTGAATCCGATTTAGCACATCTGGGACATCATGTCTCGCTCCATCCACCAACGTCACATTGCACCACAGACTGTCCAGGAGTTGTCGGATGCTTTAGTCCAGGTCTGGGAGGATATCCCTCAGGAGACCATCGGCCGCCTCATCAGGAGCATGCCCAGGCGTTGTAGGGAGGTCATACAGGCACAGGGAGGTCAATCAGGCACGTGGAGGCCACACACACTACTGAGCATCATTTTGACTTGTTTTAAGGACATTACATACCACTTTAATTATGCGTGTGACTCCAAATCCAGGCCTCCATTGGTTAATAAATTTGATTTCCATTGATGATTTTTGTGTGATTTTGTTGTCAGCACATTCAACTTTGTACAGAACAAAGAATTCAATGACAATATTTCACTCATTCAGATCTAGGATGTGTTATTTGAGTGTTCCCTTTATTTTTTTGAGCTGTGTACAACATTACACGTGGGAGGCCGGAGGGCCTTATTTTGCAGCCGCTGTTTGGGGGCCATGAAATTCTGCAATCGGAAAATTATCTGATACTGTTGACCCAGAAGATAACCCCTAAACAGCGTACCTGGATGTGTGACAGGAGAATGGGTGGAGTAGTCTGCCCACTTACCACTAAGGGAACATTAGGTGGGATGCGGAGCCCATCAATCACTAATTCTTTATCCAGAAGACGTGACGTTCCTGGGGCCATGTGATATAACCGGAGGGTCTCTTTAAGAACTTATGACAAAATTAGAAAGAGGCTAGAAATAGAAATGATTAATTAGATAGAAGCCGCAATTCACATTGACCTAGGACAGGTACTGCAGCTTGTTCAGGTCGTTATATGTAATGTACCTATGTGATCCAAACACGTTGTCTATTTCACTGAGGACCCTAATTATAAGATATAAGAAAGGAAATTATATCATTAGGATCAGTAATGTATGTACATACACAGTGACTTTACCAGCAGAATAGTGAGTGCAGCTCTGGAGCATAATACAGGATGTAACTCAGGATCAGTAATGTATGTACACAGTGACTGCACCAGCAGAATAGTGAGTGCAGCTCCGGAGTATAATACAGGATGTAACTCAGGATCAGTACAGGATCAGTAATGTAATGTATGTACACAGTGACTGCACCAGCAGAATAGCGAGTGCAGCTCTGTAGTATAATACAGGATGTGACTCAGGATAAAGAATGTGATGTATGTACACAGTGACTGCACCAGCAGAATAGTGAGTGCAGCTCTGGGGCATAATACAGGATGTAACTCAGGATCAGTAATGTAATGTATGTACACAGTGACTGCACCAGCAGAATAGTGAGTGCAGATCTGGAGTATAATACAGGATGTATGAGGTACGGTTGCAGGATTTGGGAATGTTTAGCTTGCAAAAAAGAAGACTGAGAGGAGACTTAATAGCTGTCTACAAATATCTCAAGGGCTGTCACATTGTAGAAGGATCATCTTTATTCTCATTTGCACAAGGAAAGACTAGAAGCAATGGGATGAAACTGAATGGGAGGAGACACAGATTAGATATTAGAAAAAACTTTTTGACAGTTAGGGTGATCAAGGAGTGGAACAGGCTGCCACGAGAGGTGGTGAGTTCTCCTTCAATGGAAGTCTTCAAACAGAGGCTGGACAGACATCTGTCGGGGATGATTTAGAGAATCCTGCTTTGAGCAGGGGTTGGACCAGATGGCCCAGGAGGTCCCTTCCAACTCTACCATTCTATGATTCTAATGTATGTACACAGTGACTGCACCAGCAGAATAGTGAGTGCAGCTCTGGAGTATAATACAGGAGTTAACTCAGTATCTGTAATGTATGTACACAGTGACTGCACCAGCAGAATAGTGAGTGCAGCTCTGGAGTATAATACAGGATGTAACTCAGGATCAGTAATGTATGTACACAGTGACTGCACCAGCAGAATAGTGAGTGCAGCTCTGGGGTATAATACAGGATATAACTCAGGATCAGTAATGTATGTACACAGTGACTGCACCAGCAGAATAGTGAGTGCAGCTCTGGGGTATAATACAGGATATAACTCAGGATCAGTAATGTATGTACACAGTGACTGCGCCAGCAGAATAGTGAGTGCAGCTCTAGGGTATAGTACAGGATGTAACTCAGGATCAGTAATGTATGTACACAGTGACTGCACCAGCAGAATAGTGAGTGCAGATGTGGAAGATAATACAGGATGTAACTCAGGATCAGTAATGTAATGTATGTACACAGTGACTGCACCAGCAGAATAGTGAGTGCAGCTCTGGAGTATAATACAGGGTGTAACTCAGGATCAGTAATGTATGTTCACAGTGACTGTACCAGCAGAATAGTGAGTGCAGCTCTGGAGTATAAGCCCGGAGTCACACTGGCGACAAAATCGGACGACTGCAATACGATGAAATATTGCATTGCAGTCGGACCTATGTTAATCTATGGAGCAGCTCCTAGTATCCGATTTTTTGTGGTCCGTTTTAAAACGTGCGAGTACAATCGCAGCATGCTGCGATTGTCACCGATTGTGGGTCGACTATCGCCAATGCAAGTCTATGGGAGCGATGAAAAATCGGATTACAAACGGACCGCACGTGTGACTTGCGATGAAATCGCAACACTATTCCAGGTGACAGGAAATTGCATCAGTAATTGTCAGGAAGGCTTCACATGCTAATTAGGCTACCATAAATCAAATCCAAACAGGAAACCGCCTCCACGGAGTCCAGAACCATGGGCACACACATTAACGTAGAAATGTTGATAGTTTGGTCCAGGAGAGACCAGAACTTTGGGACCAGCGCGATCCAAATTATTCTAACAGGTCGCGGAAGGAGGCTGCTTGGCGGAGAATATGCTCCCAGATGTTCCTGGATTTTGGCGACAGGTCTAGGGAGAACCAAGATCGCATCAGTATCGCATCACCACCCCAACCACTCCATATACCAGACCTCTGTCCTTCCCTACTAACCTCCCTCTCCAACATCACTGAAGGAGAGCTTACTCACCTCCTTTTCAAATCTCACCTCACCACCTGTGCACTTGACCCCATCCCTTCCCACCTGCTCCCCAACCTCACTAACACGCTCATCCCAGCCCTAACCCATCTCTTCAACCTATCGCTATCTTCTGGTACCTTTCCCTCTGCCTTCAAACATGCCACCATCACACCCATCCTCAAAAAACATACCATGACCCAACTGCTATGCCCAGCTATCGCCCAATATCATTGCTCCCGTTTGCTTCCAAACTCCTTGAGCAGCATGTCCACGCTCAACTTTCCTCCCACCTCTCATCTAACTCTCTCCTTGACAACCTCCAATCTGGCTTCCGCCCCCACCACTGCACTGAAACTGCCCTGACCAAAATTACTAATGACTTACTCACAGCTAAAGCTAACAGACAGTTCTCCATCCTCCTCCTCCTTGACCTGCCATCTGCCTTTGACACAGTCGACCACTGCCTACTGCTACAGATTCTTTCTTCCCTTGGCATCAAAGACCTTGCCCTGTCCTGGATAGCCTCTTACCTTTCCGACCGCACATTTAGCGTCTCCCACTCCCACACTACCTCCTCATCCCGCCCTCTCTCTGTTGGAGTCCCTCAAGGCTCTGTCCTGGGGCCCCTACTTTTTTCCATCTATACCCTTGGCCTAGGACAACTCATAAAGTCCCATGGCTTCCAGTACCACCTGTATGCGGACGACACTCAGATCTACCTCTCTGGCCCAGATGTCACCTCTCTGCTGTCCAGAATCCCGGAGTGTCTATCAGCCATATCCTCCTTCTTCACCTCTCGCTTCCTAAAACTCAATGTTGACAAAACCGAACTCATCATCTTTCCTCCATCTCGTGTATCTTCCCTACCCGATCTATCTATTATGGTAAATGGCATCACGATCTCTCCTGCACCTGAAATCCGCTGCCTCGGAGTAACTCTCGACTCTGCCCTGTCCTTTAAACCACACATCCAAACTCTTTCCACCTCCTGTCGCCTCCAACTTAAAAACATTTCCAGAATCCGTCCCTTCCTCAGCCCTCAATCTACTAAAACTCTTGTGCATGCCCTCATCATCTCCCACCTCGATTACTGCAACATCCTCCTCTGTGGCCTCCCCGTAAACTCTCTTGCACCACTCCAGTCTGTCCTCAACTCTGCTGCCCGACTAATCCTCCTCTCCCCTCGCTACTCCCCTGCTTCTCCCCTCTGCAAATCCCTCCACTGGCTCCCAAATCCCCAACGAATCCAGTTCAAACTACTAACACTGACTTACAAAGCCGTCCACAACCTGTCCCCTCCCTATATCTCAGAACTAATCTCCCAATATCTTCCTTCACGTAATCTTCGATCCTCCCAAGACCTCCTACTATCCTCCACACTTATTCGTTCCTCACACAACCGCCTCCAAGATTTCTCCCGAATATCCCCCATCCTCTGGAATTCCACGCCTCAACATGTACGATTATCCACCACCCTTGGATCCTTCAAACGGAACCTGAAAACCCATCTCTTCAGGAAAGCCTACAGCCTGCAATAACCATTCCGCCTCGCCGCCACCACCCGAGCTTCCGCCTCGCTGCCACCTCGCCGCCACCACCCGAGCTGCCGCCTCGCTGCCACCACCAGAGCTGCCGCCTCGCCGCCACCACTACCAGAGCTGCCGCCACCACCAGAGCCGCCGCCTCACCACCACCAGAGATGCCTTACCCCCCGACCTTCTGTTTCTCCCCCATTATCCCATAGAATGTAAGTCCACAAAGACAGGGTCCTCTCCCCTCTGTACCAGTCTGTCATTGTAAATTTGTTTACTGTAAATGATATCTATAACTTTGTATGTAAACTCTCTCATGTACAGCACCATGGAATTAATGGCGCTATATAAATAAATAATAATAATAATAATCAGTAAGTAACATAATTAAAACGCATAAAATAATGTATGACTACTCTGTATGTACCAACACCAATGTCATATAATGTCCCTCTACCCTTACATAGTCCAAAAATATATTGGCAATACAACAGTTATCAATGTTGAAACCCCCAGTGCTATGTGACTACACAAACCACATTCTAATATTTACATCCAACTGTAATGGTCGCCTACTTAAGCTTTAAAATGTTTGCATACACAATAAATGTGTAGGTGAAGTACTTAATGTCTTTCCCTTTTGTTAATGCCATAGCTCTGTCAGAAATTAATGTTAATTATTGGGATACATAGCTCATACACCTTTGTTTCTATGTATGAACCCTTCTACTATGATGTTGTTAGGTTATCTACATAAATTTTTTTAGTGGTGTTGTGTACACATAACATGCCAAACAAATAGAATATTGCTGGTGAAAGGTAGTAATGTTTTCACAAAATTACAAGGGCATATAACTATAATATTTTTTGTTTCCGCTTAATTTTTCAGTGGCAGATGTCACAAGGCGGTGGCGCAGCTGTATAGACAGCTACCAGAGAGATAGACAGCTGAGGGGGCGCAGTGGGGCAGCAGCAAGCAGTAAAAGAAAATATGTCTATTTTGACAGACTGCATTTTCTCGCCCCAGCTATGGATCTGCGACCGTAAGTTAATGTCCGTAGAAAGTCTATTACTGTTTTATATATAAAATATAAAATTTTTATTTTTTTCCTCTATAGCACGGAGTCAAACCTTACGGAGAGAGAGACAGCTTCTGAGTCTGAGGCAGTCATTGACCCCGTGGGGGATGTTGAGGAGGCTGGACCGTCCTCGTCAGCCAGCGCAGCAGCATCACCACCACCACCAGCAGCAGAGGAGTCTGAGAGGTTGCCTCAAGAGGCACAAGACCCTCCCCTCAGCAGCAGCCCTGGTAGACCACAGGATGTGGCTTCGCCTCCTGCCTTAGTGACACGGCGAGCCAGGCGCAGAAGAGAAGGAGTTGGTTCTGGCACAAGGAGGCAGGTGGACAGAGGAGTTCTGGACTACTTATCCAATGTTGCCCATGATGATGGGGAGGAGGCATTTGGACGCAGTCTTGCTCGGTACCTGAGGGCTATTCCCCGTGAGCACAGACTGCGGATCAGAGCTGGAGTACAAATCGTTCTTGATGCAGGAACCCCACCAAATGATCCCAACAACGTACTAGATTTGCTGGAAAGGTGGCAACGTTCTAATGAAAATCTACTACGTTTGTTGGGAAGCCAGCGAGGGGAGTCTGCATCAGCCTCTGATCCTCCTCCTCATCATCATGCTCCACCTCCTCCTTGTGTATCACAGAGACCAACTCCTCCTCCTCAAAGTCCATCCTATCAAACTGTACCACAACAGGTACAACATATGGGACAGAGTGGCCATTCCCAATATGCTCACTCGACCATACCCAATGTTCAATGCTGGCCACAACATGGGTATGGTCGACATGGGCATTTTGGGGGCTACAGTCTAAGTGGGCAGTCATATTCTTATGACTACCCACAACAGTTCCCAAGCTTCCCTTACCCAAACCCCAATCAAGATCCACCAAGAAGCAGCCAGCAAACAGCACATTCAGCCAGCACTCATGGTGACACAGTGGCTGGAGAGCAGTCTAGGCAGCCCTCACAAGCTGGCCCTCCACCTTCACCACCCCACACCTACCATCAGTTATAGGTGTAATGCATGTAACGTTAATTTTTGTTATGTTCGTAACATTTTAGTTTGTGCTACTGCTGCCAATTTTGCAGCAAAGATGTTAAACAAATCTTAGGACACATTAGGCCTCTTTCACACATCCTGACGGCGCCCCCGGCATTTAGCCGCAGCGCCGCATCAGAAAACCTGATGCGCCGCTTGCGTTTTTTTTTGCATTGACTTGCATTAGCGCCGGATGGCGCCGCATGTCAATGCGTCGTATGCGATTTTGTCCGGATGCGGCGGAAATGTACATTCCGGCGGCCGGACAAAACGCAGCATGTAACTTTTTTTTTGCCGGATTCCCCTGATGTCTCCGGGCATCAGAAACCATCCGGCAAAAAAAACGCATGCGGCGCATCAGGTTTTCTGATGCGGCGCTGCGGCTAAATGCCGGGGGCGCCGTCAGGCGCACACCGGATGTGTGAAAGAGGCCTTAGTCCTTTAGCATTATTTTGACAGCGACTAAAGATTAGCTAATACATAAAAAAAAGTGTTGAAGTCGCATTGATTGTATGTGATTATTTCAATACCTGATGGCCTGCGTTACTTATACACAACATGAGACAAAAAAACAACACAACATAAACAATGAGGTGAAGCAAAGTGTGTTTATGGCAGATCAAAATAGCCACACTACATGTGTAATAATGCCTCCTCTTGCCAGGCAGTAGCACCCTCAGGGACACAAAATATTGAGTCAACACATCACGTACTTTTATGCCTGAAGGTGGACGACGGGGATGGATGTGTGGTGGCATAGGCATAGACACATTAACAGAGGCAATGTCAGCCACATGTTGTGAGGAGCATTCATGGATTCTACAGAAATTCGGTAGGACCACACATGCTTTGAGGACCACATTAACATTCGCTTCACTGAGTTGAATTGCAGATTGAAGTACCCGCCATTTAGCACAAAGAATGGCAAATGTGCACTCCACCAGGCGTCGTCCACGTGACAGGCGACAATTAAATATTCTCCGCCGATGGGTGAGATAGCGATGGGGATATGGCCTCATAACATTACGGGTTAATTGAAATGCCTCATCCGCTACTATAACATAAGGCACACATTGTGGAATAGAGTCTGTAAGTTGATTTGCTGGTGGTAGGTCCAGTTGGTTCAGGGCCGGCTCCAGGTTTTTATGGGCCCCGGGCGAAAGAGCCTCAGTGGGCCCCTTTAACACAGACCACGATTCATGATGCACAGATACAGCAGAGAAATATGGGTACAGTACAGTGCCAAACACTTCACTTCTTCCATTAATGACTGATGCCTATTGTAAATTGTACAATAGCTCAAAAACCGCCAAATCCTCACAGCGCACAGAACAGACTGGACAGTACAGTCCTCCATACAATATTATGGGCACCACATAGTCTCCCCCTCATCACCCATATAATACCCCATGCAGGATGTCACCCCCCCATATAATGCTCCATACAGAATACTGGACCCAAAATAATGCTCCATACAGAATACTGGACCCAATATAATGCTCCATACAGGATACTGGTCCCCATATAATGCTCCATACAGGATACTGGTCCCCATATAATGCTCCATACAAAATATGGAGCTCTCCTCTGCGCTGTACTGCGTTCTGCACTGTTACGGCTCAGGAAAGGGCGCTGTGGAAAGACTCCCCATTATCATCATGATTTCCTCCTCATCATCATCATTGCCTCCTTATCATCATCATTGTCTCCCCATCATCATCATGGCCTCCCCATTATCATCAATGCCTGCCCATCATAATCATCTCCTCCCCATCATCATCAATGCCTGCCCATCATCATCATCTCCTCCCCATCATCCATGCCTGCCCATTATCATCATGGCCTCCCCATCATCATCATGGCCTCCCCATTATCATCATGGCCTCCCCATTATCATCAATGCCTGCCCATTATCATCATCTTCTCCCCATCATCATCAATGCCTCCCCATTATCAGCAATGCCTGCCCATCATCACACACAGACAGCACACAAGCACTCTCTCAGATACACACACACACACAAAGCACCGCACTACAGCACACAGAGACACACACACACACGTCTCACCCGTCCAGCGTCCGCGCTCTCTGCCACAGCCGGCCGCTGAATGATGACGTCATTCAGCGGCGCTGCTGTGAGAGGAAGCGCCGGCGCCCCCTGGAGCCTGGAGCTGCGGCAGCGGAGGCACGGAAGAGGTAAGTATTGTGCCAGCTGATGCCGGGGCCCTGAGCAAGCGGGGGGGGCCCAGTGGCGGCGTTGACACCGCTCTCCTCCGCTAACGGGCGCGGGGGTGCCAGACGGCGAGTGGGCCCCCCCGCCTGCTCAGGGCCCCGGCACTTGCCGGGTGTGCCGGGTGCTGACGCCGGCCCTGAGTTGGTTATTACGTATCCGCATACCCATTATGGAAGTATTGAAGACTCTGGAGTCTCCAGTCCTTCCATAGGCCCCAATGTCTACAATTATAAACCTGTAGTTTGTGTCGACCAAGGCCAACAATACTACTGAAAAATATTGTTTATAATTGAAGAATTGGGAGCCTGAGTTAGGAGGTTTACGAACACGTATGTGCTTGCCGTCCAGGGCTCCTATTCAGTGTGGAAACTGGCAAGTTTCTTCAAATCCCTGTGCAACCCTCAACCAGTCCCTCATTTTTGGCTCAGGCATGACGTCTTGATGTAGTCTGCTCCAAATTTCCACACAAGTTGACCGCACAATGCCTGAAATTGTTGATCGCCCTATTAACCCCTTCCCGACCTTTGACACAGCGTATGCGTCATGAAAGTCGGTGCCAATCCGACCTATGACGCATACCCTGCGTCATGAAAGGATCGCGTTCCTGCGGGCCGGGAGACCGGGGTCACTCAAAGGTCACCCGACCCGCAGTTACAGGACCCTTTGTGCTTCACCACAGGGGGTTGGCTTAACCCCCCCGTGGCCACGATCGCTCTGATTGGCTGTTAAAAGTGAAACAGCCAATCAGAGCAATCTGTAATATTTCACCAATTTAATTGGTGAAATATTACAATCCAGCCATGGCCGATGCTGCAATAGCATCTGCCATGGCTGGACACCGAGACCTGACCCCCCCACACCGAGTCACGGCGGCGATCGGCCGCCGCCACCGAAAGATGGCAGCGATCGGTCACCGCCGTCACTAACAGCTCCCCTCCTCCTTTGCTCCGGTGCCCCCACCTTCCGATCCCCCCCCCTAACCTTCCGACCACCCTACTCACCTCTCCCGATCCACCGATGTCCCTGGATCGGTCCCGGCGTCCGCCCGGGCCTCTTCATGGGCGCCGCCATCTTGGAAAATGGCGGGCGCATGCGCAGTGCGGCCGGCGCATGCGCAGTGCGCCCCCCAGTGTCCAAAAATTTATTTTGATCACTGTGATAAACTGTCACAGTGATCAAAATAAAAAAAGTAAATGAACCCCCCCTTTATCATAGGTAGGGACAAATAAAAAAAATAATTTTTTTTTTTTTTTTTTTCCTATTAGGCCCTGTGCACACGTTGCGGATTTTGCTGCGGATCCACGGCGTATTTTGCTGCGGATCCGCGGCGGATTTCGCTGCTGATCCGCGGCGGATCAGCAGCGAAATCAGCCACGGATGCGCAGCGATATCCGCCGCAGATCGGCAGCGAAATCCGCGCGCGATCCGCAGCAAAATCCGCAACGTGTGGCGGATTTCGCTGCGGATCCGCGGCGGATTTCGCTGCTGATCCGCGGCTGATTTCGCTGCTGATCCGCGGCTGATTTCGCTGCTGATCCGCGGCTGATTTCGCTGCTGATCCGCAGCGGATTTCGCTGCTGATCCGCAGCGGATTTCGCTGCGGATCCACGGCGGATTTCGTTGCTGATCCGCGGCGGATTTCGCTGCTGATCCGCGGCGGATCCGCGGCTGATTTCGCTGCTGAATCGCGGCGGATTTCGCTGCTGATCCGCAGCATATTTCGCTGCGGATCCACGGCGGATTTTGCTGCTGATCCGCGGCGGATTTCGCTGCTGATCCGCGGCGGATCCGCGGCTGATTTCGCTGCTGAATCGCGGCGGATTTCGCTGCTGATCGCGGCGGATTTCGCTGCTGATCCGCTGCGGATTTCCGCTGCGATTTCCGCGGCGGATTTCGCTGCTGATCCACGACTGATTTTGCTGCTGATTCGCTGCGGATCCGCAGCGGATTTCGCTGCTGATCCGCGGCTGATTTTGCTGCTGATTCGCTGCGGATCCGCGGCTGATTTTGCTGCTGATTCGCTGCGGATCCGCAGCGGATTTCGCTGCTGATCCGCGGCTGATTTCGCTGCTGATCCGCGGCTGATTTCGCTGCTGATCCGCGGCTGATTTCGCTGCTGATCCGCGGCTGATTTCGCTGCTGATCCGCGGCGGATTTCGCTGCTGATCCGCGGCGGATTTCGCTGCGGATTCGCGGCGGATTTCGCTGCTGATCCCGCTGATTTCGCTGCTGATCCGCGCTGATTTCCTGCTGATCCGCGGGTGATTTCGCTGCTGATCCGCGGCTGATTTCGCTGCTGATCCGCGCGGATTTCGCTGCTGATCCGCGGCGGATTTCGCTGCGGATTCGCGGCGGATTTCGCTGCTGATCCCCGACTGATTTTGCTGCTGATTCGCTGCGAATCCGCAGCGGATTTCGCTGCTGATCCGCGGCTGATTTCGCTGCTGATCCGCTGCTGATTTCGCGCTGATCCGCTGCGGATTTCGCTGCTGATTCGCGGCGGATTTCGCTGCTGATCCCGACTGATTTTGCTGCTGATTCGCTGCGAATCCGCAGCGGATTTCGCTGCTGATCCGCGGCTGATTTCGCTGCTGATCCGCTGCGGATCCGCAGCGGATTTCGCTGCTGTCGCGCTGATTCCGCTGCTGATCCCCTGCAGATCCGCAGCGGATTTCGCTGCTGATCCGCGCTGATTTCGCTGCTGATCCGCGGCTGATTTCGCTGCTGATTTCGCTGCTGACCGCGGCGGATTTCGCTGCTGATCCGGCGGATTGTGCTGATCCGCGACTGATTATCTGCTGATTCATCTGCGCTAGCGGTATAGCATAACGCGATCGCGTTATGCATACGTACCAGCCGTCACCGCTACTGTTAAGGGCTGTAAAAGCAAAACCAGCTTAGGGTTAGAACTAGGGTTAGGTTAGCATTAGGGTTAAGGTTAGAATTACGGTTAGGGTTGGAATTTGGGTTAGGGTTGGAATTAGGGTTAGGGTTGGAATTAGGGTTAGGCTTGTAGTTAGGTTTATGGTTAGAGTTGGGATTAGGGTTAGGGTGTGTTGGGGTTAGGGTTATGATTAGGGTTTGTATTAGGGTTAGGTGTGTGTAGGGTTAGGGTTGGGGTTAGGGTGTGTTGGGGTTAGGGTTGGAGTTAGAATTGAGGGGTTTCCACTATTTAGGCACATACGCGACATGGAGCCACCATTGATTCCTGCAAATTTTGCGTTCAAAAAGTCAAACAGTGCTCCCTTTATTCCAAGCCCCGACGTATGCCCAAACAGTTTATCCCCACATATGGGGTATCAGCGTACTCGGGAAAAATTGCACAACAACTTTGGGGGTTCTAATTTCTCCTGTTAACATTGGGAAAAAAATTGGGGACTAAAAATTATTTTTGTGGAAAAAAAATGATTTTATATTTTCACGGCTCTGCGTTATAAACTTCTGTGAAGGACTTGGAGATTCAAAGTGCTTATCACACATCTATAGGAGTTCCTTGGGGATCTAGTTTCCAAAATGGGGTCACTTGTGGGGAGTTTCTACTGTTTAGGCACATCAGGGACTCTGCAAACGTAACATGACGCCCGAAGACCATTCCATCAAGTGGGCATTTCAAAACGTCGCTACTTCCCATCCGAGCCCCGACGTGTGCCCATACAGTAGTTTTCTCCCACATATGGGATATCAGCATACTCAGGACAAATTGGACAACAACTTTTGGGTCTAATTTCTCCTGTTACCCTTGGGAAAATAAAAAAATTGGGACTAAAAGATCCTGATTGTGGAAAAAATATGATTTTTTTATTTTCATGCCCGGGCGTTATAAACTTCTGTGTAGCCCTTGGGGTTCAAAGTGCTCACCACACATCTAGATAAGTTCTTTGCCGGGTCTAGTTTCCAAAATGGGGTCACTTGTGGGGAGTTTCTACTGTTTAGGCACATCAGGGGCTCTGCAAACGTAACAAGATGCCCGCAGACCATTCCATCAAGTCGGCATTTCAAAGCGTCACTACATCCCTTCCGAGCCCTGACGTGTGCCCAAACAGTGGTTCCCCCCCACATATGGGGTACTAGCGTACTCAGGAGAAACTGGACAACAACTTTTGGGGTCCAATTTCTCCTGTAACCATTGTGAAAATAAAAAACAGTGGGCTAAAAAATCATTTTTTGAGAAAAAAAAATGATTTTTTTATTTTCGCGGCTCTGCGTTATAAACTTCTGTGAAGCACCTGGGGGTTCAAAGTGCTCACTATGCATCTAGATAAGTTCCTTAGGGCATCTAGTTTCCAAAATGGGGTCACTTGTGGGGGAGCTCCAATGTTTAGGCACACAGGAACTCTCCAAATGCGACATGGCAACCGCTAAATATTCCAGCATATTTTCCATTCAAAAAGTCAAATGGCGCTCCTTCCCTTCTGAGCCTTGCAGTGCGCCCAAACAGTGGTTTATGACCACATATGAGGTATCTGTGTACTCAGGAGAAATTGCCCAACAAATTTTAGGATCCAATTTATACTGTTGCCCATGTGAAAATGAAAAAAACTGAGGCTAAAAGAAAATTTTTGTGAAAAAAAAGTACTTTCTTTTTTTTTACGGATCAATTTGTGAAGCACCTGGGGGTTCAAAGTGCTCACTATGCATCTAGATAAGTTCCTTAGGGGGTCTAGTTTCCAAAATGGGGTCACTTGTGGGGGAGCTCCAATGTTTAGGCACACAGGGACTCTCCAAATGCGACATGGCAACCGCTAAATATTCCAGCATATTTTCCATTCAAAAAGTCAAATGGCGCTCCTTCCCTTCTGAGCCCTGCCGTGCGCCCAAACAGTGGTTTATGACCACATATGAGGTATCTATGTACTCAGGAGAAATTGCCCAACAAATTTTAGGATCCATTTTATCCTGATGCCCATGTAAAAATGAAAAAATTGATGCTAAAAGAAAATTTTTGTTGGAAAAATTAAAATGTCCATTTTTTCCTTCCACGTTGCTTTAGTTCCTGTGTCGCACCTGAAGGGTTAATAATCTTCTTGAATGTAGTTTTGAGTAGCTTGAGGGGTGCAGTTTTATAAAGGTGTCACTTTTGGGTATTTTCTGCCATATAGACCCCTCAAAGTGACTTCAAATGTGAGGTGGTCCCTAAAAAAAATGGTTTTGTAAATTTTGCTGTAAAAATGAGAAATCGCTGGTCAACTTTTAACCCTTATAACTTCCTAACAAAAAAAATGTTGTTCCCAAAATTGTGCTGATGTAAAGTAGACATGTGGGAAATGTTATTTATTAACTATTTTGTGTCACATAACTCTCTGGTTTAACAGAATAAAAATTAAAAATTTGAAAATTACAAAATTTTCAGAATTTTCGCCAAATTTCCATTTTTTTCACAAATAAACGCAAAAATTATCGACCTAAATTTACCACTAACATGAAGCCCAATATGTCACGAAAAAACAATCTCAGAATCGCTAGGATCCGTTGAAGCGTTCCTGAGTTATTACCTCATAAAGGGACACTGGTCAGAATTGCAAAAAATGGCAAGGTCTTTGAGGTCAAAATAGGCTGGGTCTTGAAGGGGTTAAGAACTCTAAGTGCAGAGCAGCGTAGGACATACCAGTAGAAAGGAACCTGTAACACACATAGAACATGGAGAAATCAGCACCAAAAACAAGAAACACACCATTCACAACACTTACAATGCTTCAGTTTCTTAGAGCACGCATGCAGTAAATGATACTACAAGCCATGCCTTCTGTGGAATAGACCAAAGCGAATAATTTAGATAGGTAAGCTTGAGAAATACATTACTCACATTATAACTGTACAATAAGTGTGCTACAACACTTGCAAAGTGACTATGTCGAGGCAAACATCATCAACATATCGTTGACACACATACCTTATTGTTAGGAGAAGGCGTTCCTCTGCAGAAATAGCTTTTCTCATCCTGGTGTCCTGAAATGTATCCCAGGGGCACAATGTCAAGCAACGTATCAAAGGTAGCTATGCTCATTCGACAATATTGGAAAAACTTATCCCATGGCTACGCAGTGACAAATATAGGCGGTGAAAATGCCCTTTAGTTATCCTTCTTGTCAAAAGTGGATGCACCCACATCCTTCTGTGTCTTCTGGGATCTGCTATTACAGGATATGGCTCCCCAAAACGTCGGGATATAACCCAATGGAACAGCACACGCTCAGTGGGAGTAAATCTGAGTCTGTCGCTCATGTTTGGGATAAAGCAGCTAGAAAGCACTAAGCACAAGGAACAAAATGACACCAGTGCAAAGGTGGGAGAGTCACACCTGTAGCAGATCACTTAAATATAGCTCTGCCTGATGATTTAAATGAGTATCAGGCCTCAAAACCGTTATTGGTCCTTTTTGGTGAGCTGCAACAAAAGAACGGTGGTCGGATGAAATCGGATGTTACAAGGTACACACACATGCGACTAAATCGCATCTTTGAAGGAAAATCGGATGCCAGACTGATGAGTGTTCATGACATTTTGCTGCGATAATCGACCGACTAAAACGGTCCGATTTTTTGTCGGTGTGTGTGACGCCGGCCATATACAGGGTGTAACTCAGGATCAGTAATGTAATGTATGTACACAGTGACTCCACCAGCAGAATAGTGAGTGCAGCTCTGGAGTATAATACAGGATGTAACTCAGGATCAGTAATGTAATGTAACACAGTGACTGCACCAGCAGAATAGTGAGTGCAGCTCTGGAGTATAATACAGGAGTAACTCGGATCAGTAATGTAATGTATGTACACAGTGATTGCACCAGCAGAATAGTGAGTGCAGCTCTGGGTATAATACAGGAGGTAACTCAGGATCAGTAATGTAATGTATGTACACAGTGACTGCCACCAGCAGAATAGTGAGTCAGCTCTGGGTATAATACAGGATGTAACTCAGGATCATAATGTAATGTATGTAACAGTGACTGCACCAGCAGAATAGTGAGTGCAGCTCTGGAGTATAATACAGGATGTAACTCAGGATCAGTAATGTAATGTATACACAGTGACTGCACCAGCAGAATAGTGAGTCAGCTCTGGGGTATAATACAGGATGTAACTCAGGATCAGTAATGTAATGTATGTACACAGTGACTGCACCAGCAGAATAGTGAGTGCAGCTCTGGGTATAATACAGGATGTAACTCAGGATCAGTAATGTAATGTATGTACACAGTGACTCCACCAGCAGAATAGTGAGTGCAGCTCTGGAGTATAATACAGGATGTAACTCAGGATCAGTAATGTAATGTATGTACACAGTGACTCGCACCAGCAGAATAGTGAGTGCAGCTCTGGGGTATAATACAGGATGTAACTCAGGATCAGTAATGTAATGTATGTACACAGTGATGCACCAGCAGAATAGTGAGTGCAGCTCTGGGTATAATACAGGATGTAACTCGGGATCAGTAATGTAATGTATGTACACAGTGATGCCACCAGCAGAATAGTGAGTGCAGCTCTGGAGTATAATACAGGATGTAACTCAGGATCAGTAATGTAATGTATGTACACAGTGACTCCACCAGCAGAATAGTGAGTGCAGCTCTGGAGTATAATACAGGATGTAACTCAGGATCAGTAATGTAATGTATGTACACAGTGACTCACCAGCAGAATAGTGAGTGCAGCTCTGGGTATAATACAGGATGTAACTCAGGATCAGTAATGTAATGTATGTACACAGTGATGCACCAGCAGAATAGTGAGTGCAGCTCTGGGTATAATACAGGATGTAACTCAGGATCAGTAATGTAATGTATGTACACAGTGATTGCACCAGCAGAATAGTGAGTGCAGCTCTGGAGTATAATACAGGATGTAACTCAGGATCAGTAATGTAATGTATAGTACACAGTGACTCACCAGCAGAATAGTGAGTGCAGCTCTGGGGTATAATACAGGATGGGAACTCAGGATCATAATGTAATGTATGTATACAGTGACTCCACCAGCAGAATAGTGAGTGCAGCTCTGGAGTATAATACAGGATGTAACTCAGGATCAGTAATGTAATGTATTACACAGTGACTGCACCAGCAGAATAGTGAGTGCAGCTCTGGAGTATAATACAGGAGGTAACTCAGGATCAGTAATGTAATGTATGTAACAGTGACTCCACCAGCAGAATAGTGAGTGCAGCTCTGGGTATAATACAGGATGTAACTCAGGATCAGTAATGTAATGTATGTACACAGTGATTCACCGCAGAATAGTGAGTGCAGCTCTGGAGTATAATACAGGATGTAACTCAGGATCAGTAATGTAATGTATGTACACAGTGACTGCCCCCAGCAGAATAGTGAGTGCAGCTCTGGGTATAATACAGGATGTAACTCGGATCAGTAATGTAATGTATGTACACAGTGATTGCACCAGCAGAATAGTGAGTGCAGCTCTGGAGTATAATACAGGATGTAACTCAGGATCAGTAATGTAATGTATGTACACAGTGACTCCACCAGCAGAATAGTGAGTGCAGCTCTGGAGTATAATACAGGATGTAACTCAGGATCAGTAATGTAATGTATGTACACAGTGACTTCCACCAGCAGAATAGTGAGTGCAGCTCTGGAGTATAATACAGGATGTAACTCAGGATCAGTAATGTAATGTATGTACACAGTGACTGCACCAGCAGAATAGTGAGTGCAGCTCTGGGTATAATACAGGATGTAACTCGGGATCAGTAATGTAATGTATGTACACAGTGATGCACCAGCAGAATAGTGAGTGCAGCTCTGGAGTATAATACAGGATGTAACTCAGGATCAGTAATGTAATGTTGTACACAGTGACTGCCACCAGCAGAATAGTGAGTGCAGCTCTGGAGTATAATACAGGATGTAACTCAGGATCAGTAATGTAATGTATGTACACAGTGACTCCACCAGCAGAATAGTGAGTGCAGCTCTGGAGTATAATACAGGATGTAACTCAGGATCAGTAATGTAATGTTGTACACAGTGACTGCACCAGCAGAATAGTGAGTGCAGCTCTGGGGTATAATACAGGATGTAACTCGGGATCAGTAATGTAATGTATGTACACAGTGATTGCACCAGCAGAATAGTGAGTGCAGCTCTGCAGTATAATACAGGATGTAACTCAGGATCAGTAATGTAATGTATGTACACAGTGACTCCACCAGCAGAATAGTGAGTACAGCTCTGGGGTATAATACAGGATGTAACTCAGGATCATTAATGTAATGTATGTATACAGTGACTGCACCAGCAGAATAGTGAGTGCAGCTCTGGACCATCCCACAGGAAGGGGCGGAGCTTGCCGTGCGGTCTGACTGTGGTGCCTGTGTGTGCTGCTCAGGAAGGGAGGTTTTTCCATCCAGGACTTTTTGTCTGCCTCCTTCCCAGGAAAGAAGGCTCATCTTGGGACTGGCCTCCGGGGCAGGGCCCCGGCTCCCACCTCCCGGTCCAAGCCGGCGGGGGGTGGGAGGACTCCCAATCCGGCTAGGATAACAAAATCTGGCAAAGGATCCAGCATGAGGACCCGCAGTACCCCAGAGGCCATGGCCGCGGCGGCTCCTTCCCCCGGAGGTAGGCCGAGTACGAGCAGGGGTGCTGCAGCGGGGCCCCTAAAGTGGGGCACCAAGATGGCGAAAGAGACCACCGTGGTCTATGGTTCCCGTGTCCATGCGCACCTGTGTGAGTATGAGGACGCCTCAAGAAAGCTAAGATCCCTCTGGGGGGAGTTGAGGGTAGCTAAGGAGAGGTCCAACAGGGCCTCCGGCAATAAGAAGGCCGAGCTATCCGCCGCGGTCAGAAAAATCCAGAGAGCCATAGAAGACCTGGCAACCCGGAGGTGCGAGATCCTGGCCGGCAGCGGGCCCTTCCGTGAAAAGCTGGAGAATGACGACCGGTTCAGAGAATGACCGGAGGGGCTCCTGAGGGGCCACGGAGCCTCAGCCAGGCGGTGGAGGAGGAGGAAGAGGAATGCGAGGAGGAGGTCGTGCCCTACTCACCGCCTGGTAAGAGATCTCCAGGCGTCGCACAGCGGGATAGCCCCCGAGCAAGTGGCTCTCCCCCAGATTCTGGCTCTTCAGAGGGCAGCGAGTGTGAGGGGAGGATGAGGATGGTGGTAGTAGCAGCAGTGAGGGGGCTGCCTCGTCATGCAGCAGATCCGGCAGATCGAGTCCCTGGTCCGGTTTAACCAGCTGCGGTTCGGGGATGAGATCTGCGATGACGAGGCAACCAGGAGGGGGATGAAGAGAAAAGCTAAGAAGAAGGTAAAAAAAAAAAACAGCTGTTGTCCAGAAGTTTGTGTATGTCCCCCTCTCTGGGGCCCCCCGGTCCCGCTGTGCGGCACCCGCTACCCACCCCGGCTCAGGCTCTGTTGTGGGTCCGCAGCAAGGGAGCGGGGAGATTACAGGCCATGACACGCAGGGCGCCGCCTCTGTTTGTGGTAATGGAGGGGGTAGTGACGTGTCTGATATGGAGCATGGTGTGGAGGGCGGCCCAGTGGTGGGCAAGAGAGTGGCAGCCGGGACCGCATCTCCGGCGGTGAGCGCTGTGGTGTCTGGGTCCCCCACTTACGGATCCTTACTGGATCGCTTCTGGGGACCCAGGCACCCAGTAAAGTGAAGGGGGCGGGGCCTGCGGCTCCGGCAGAGCCGGCTCATAAGAAACAACTGGTGCGGTCAGCTCCCCTGGCGGGGTCTGCGGTAAAGTCTGGGCTGGGGCCCCGCCGCCGGTTAATGCTAAGGGGGAGTGGCCTAGCCTGGGGCCGGCCGCCGGAGTCGCTGTGCCCAAGCTGTTTGTGGCCCAGGGTGTGGTGGTTGGGGGCGCTGTGCCCCGGGGGACTGGTACCGCCGGGGGGGCCCCTGGGGGTGGTCCCGGCTCCGGGTCAGGCTCCGGGGGTCCCGCTGCGGCCGGTCTCGGGGGGTGTGGCCTCCTCGGCACCCGCCGCCCATGTGGGTGCAGCTTCTGACCTCTGTGCTGTGAAGCTGGAGGCTGGGGGCGTGGCTTCCCAGCAAAAGGAAAAAAAAATGGTAAAGATCAGCAGTGAAGCAGAGACTGCAGCAGACAGCAGCAAGGGCGCATGCCTGGCCGGGTCCCCTGAGTCTGGGGGCTTACCTGCAGTGGGGGCGCCGGCGAGGAGCCAGGATGGAGCTGGAGGCAGGACTGCTCCTGGCTTGGTCTCTGCCAGTGGGAGAGAAGGCAGCTCTGTGCAGGCTGTGGAGGCAGTGCTGCTGAAGCCCAATGGCAGCACAGGTCTTAAAGGGCCAGCAGCACGGTGTGGACAGAACCCCCCGGCAGGGAAGATGCCACCAGTAGGTGGCGGTAGCAGTGTGGAAATGGTAAAATCTGTAAGTTCCCAAAAAGTGAGGCAAAATATTGACCCCAGTGTGCATGTGAGTGAGAGTGGGGTGACTGATGGCGTGGATGAGGAGGGTGTGGGTATGGAAGTGTCTGCGGTTGAGGATGCGGGTGCAGTGTGTCTAAAGTGGCAAGTGTGAATGGGGTGTCTGAGGGTACTGGAAGGAGGGGGGAGGGGGCCAGTCCATCTGCCCCCCCAGCCGCCGGTCCTCTGAGTTATTCGGGGGTGGTGGCTGGAGCCTCAGGGTCTGGTCAAGGGGTTTCCTCGCCTCTGGACCTCAGGGATGGCGTCTTGCGGCGCCGTTTCCTGGAGGCCCTCAAAAAGGGAGAACGGACGATCAATGTAGAGGGCAGAGAGGTGGACTTGGCATTTTGGCTGGATAGATACGGCCTGGCTGCCTTCCAAGATAAAAGGGAGGGGGAAACGGTTTGGTCCCTCCCGACAGCCGGGCAGGGGGTGGCCAGGCGGAATGTGGTCCGTCTTCGTGGAGGGGCAGTGAAGCGTGCCCGCCAAGAGCGAGGGTTGTGGAGCTCCTTCTGAAGATGGACTTCAGGGCGACGGACATCTTTGCCCTGATTCATCCGTTTGGCACCTCCTTCTTCGATATCAGTTTTGTTCGGCCAGAGGGCCTAGAGCTTTTCTGGTCGAATTTCGAACTGGCAAAGGGGGAGCCCGGCTGGCGAGACTTTGCCGTACAGGCGGTGTCTCGCCAAAATAGTGTAAAGAGGGTGACCGTTTTGACAAGTAACGAGTCACTCTCTGGGGTCGACATCATGACGTGGCTTTCCCGTTATGGGGAAGTCACGGACGTCCCTAAGAAAAATAGGGACGAGTTTGGCATTTGGTCAGGGGGCTGGACCTTCATGGTAAAGTTGAAGGTTTCAGGAGGTACGGTCACCCACATCACCTCCTCAGCATTTCTGGGGAGGGACAGAATCCAGATCTTCTACCAGGGGCAACCGAAGGTCTGCCACAGGTGCGGTGATCCCCGCCACTTCAGCGCAGGCTGCAAGGTGCAGAAGTGTGCCTTGTGTGGCGGGGTAGGTCATCTTGCCGCGGCCTGTGGTGACATTAGGTGTCACCTGTGTGGTGACCTAGGTCACCCGTATAGCCGCTGCCCCTGCTCCTTTTCCGGCACCATCTCTGGCCCAGCGGGGGGGAGCCATGGGGGTTCCCCGGTGGTGCAACCTCTGCTGGGGCTGGGGGTGGAGGCGTGAGGGGAGCTGAGGGGTCAGTGAGGAAAGACGAGGCTGGTACATCTGCCCACCAGTGGCAACAGGTGAGGCACCGTAAGGGCAGGGGGCAGGATAAGCCTCAGGCAACTGGGGTGATGACTGCCCCCACCCTGGAGGCGGCAGCCGAAGCCTCTGAGGCCCTGGGGGAGAAGGCGGTGAGCGAGGAGATCCGGAGGATGGAGAGGGAGGGTTTGGCTGCTTCTGATAACTCTTCCCAGTATGAAAGTGTGGATGAAGAGGTGGTGGAGCAGCCTAAAAAAACGGGTGACAATCGTACCGGTAAGAGGCGGAAGAAGAAGAACAAGGCTAAAAAATCTAATGCCCCCCCCCGACCGCTAGGGTGCCCACGGAAGGGCTCACCGGCTCCCCTCTGATCCCCCTCTCCAATCGGTTCCAAGCCCTCGATGACTCTGCTGTGTCGGAGGTCGGGGGTGAGGGGCCGGATGCAACATCTGGGGTGCCTTCAGGGAGTGGCGAGGTCCGTCCTCCGGGGGATTCACACTCCTCTGGCGGGGGGACTACCTCGGGGTCCAGGGGCGAGGAATCTAGTGCTGGGAAGGAGGTGTCCACTGCTGCTAAGGAGGATATGGACACCTTGGTGTCTTTAAAGAGGAGGGGTGAGTCGGGTTCCTCCTCAGAGGGGGAGAGGAAATCTGGGGGTACGGTTAAAAAACAGGCCGTCTAACTCAATCACCCATGATGGCGGAACCTACCCCGTTGACTCTGGCGTCGATTAATGTCGCCAGCATAAAGTCGGATACGGCTAGATTTACGGCCTTTGATTTTTTCACCCGGGTTGAGGCTGATGTTTTATTTTTGCAGGAGACCAGACTAACGGACCTGGGGTCCATCCACAAAGAAAAGAGGGAATGGAGGAGTGGGCCCTCATACTGGTCTCTTGCGGCCGAGCCGTATAGCGGGGTAGCGGTCCTTTTTAAGACCGCGGAGGTGGAATGCAGACGGGTGATCGAGGTAGAAATGGGGAGATGTTTGGTCCTTGACGTCTTCATGAGGGGACAGGAGCTTCGGCTCATCAATATCTATGGCCCGCAATCTAAGTGGGACCGTAAATGTCTCTTCCTGAGGATCAAGCCCTATCTTTTTACGAGCCGGCAGGTGGTCTTCGGTGGGGATTTTAATGCTATAACCAGACTCCGTGATAGGGGAGGCCCCGGAGACCGGCTGACTTATGATAGCGTAGCCTTGAATAGCATAGTAAGCGAAGCTCGCCTGGTGGATGTCCACATCCGGCACACTCCAGGTCACGAGGGTTTCACCTTTTATAGGGAAGCAGTAGGTCTAGGATAGATAGGTTTTTTTTAAAGGAGGAAGCCGTCTCTTCTGCAGTGTCCGCTGTTGAGGTGGAGTTCTCCGATCACTGTTTAATTTTCTTTACTTTGAATGTTACAGAGACTCCCCGGATGGGGAGAGGCCTATGGAAGCTGAATTCGTCCCTTCTGGAAGAAGCGGAAGTAAGACAGTCCTTTGAGGAATTTCTTCAGAGCCAGGTACCTCTCTTGGGTCTTTGTAGCAGTAAGTCTGAGTGGTGGGAGATCTTCAAAAGAAGGGTCGCAAGGTTCTTCCGTCAGCTCTCGAGCCTCAGGGGCCTGAACAGGTACCGCCTGTATCGGCAGCTGGGGAGGAAACTCGAGCAGCTCGTCTCGACTGGAGGGGACCGAGAGGAAATCTCCAGGGTGAAGACCTTGCTCAAGGGGTGCCAGTACGATAGGCACACATCCTTGGTTTTTGAGAGGGATTTCGGGAGGTACCGCTCGCCCGATCCTTACAGAAACTGCAGGTTGTCAGTGAATTGTAAGATGGTGACAGGACTGATCGACAGTACGGGGTCCCTGAACAGATCCAAATCAGGGATCCTGGAGGTGGTCAGATCCTTCTACTCGCATCTCTTGGGGAGGAGGGATCCTGATCGGGATGAGATGTCGGCTTTCCTGGCTGAAACCATCCCTGAGCCGGGGGATGACCCCTCTCTTCATGTTTTGGCAGAAGCAATCAGGGAAGAGGAAGTGAGACGGGGATTGATGGGCTACGGCCCAAAAAGTCGCCCGGTCCGGATGGCTTAACATCCGAGTTCTACAAGACTTTTCGGGACTCTTTGGTCCCCCTCTTGACTGAGGTGTTTAATGAGTGCCTCTCCTCGGACACTCTGCCCAGTTCAATGAGGAAGTCAGCCCTGATTATCCTGTCAAATGGTAAAGACTCGTCCCGTATTGAGAATTGGCGTCCCATAGCGCTTCTCAATACGGACCGAAAGGTTCTGGCAAAGGTGCTTTTTAATCGGTTGGTGAAGTTTGCACCCCGGCTCCTTTCGGGGGCCCAGCACTGCTCTGTTCCAGGCCGCAGTACATTTAGTGCTGTGCTCGGTGTCCGAGAGGCAGTGGAGCAGGGCAGGGCAGGTCACTGGAAGGGGTACTCGCTGTCCTTAGACCAGGCAAAGGCCTTTGACCGGGTTAACCATGAGTACCTCTGGTCCGTTCTTCTGAGGTACGGTCTGCCTGGGAGGTTTGTTGATTGGTTGAGAGTTTTATACAATGGGGCAGAGACTTTTCCGCTAGTGAACGGTTGGGTCGGACACCCTTTTGAGGTGAGGTCTGGTGTCCGCCAGGGCTGTCCTCTGAGCCCACTGTTATACGTGTTCGCGATCGACCCCTTTTAAGGAGGGTGGAGCGCGGACCGTTGGTGGGATGTTATGTTTCGGTAGCTGAGGAGTGCAGGTAAAAAAGGCAATACACCAGAGCAGTTGGAATCTATGAGATTGCAGTACCCTGACTAACCACCGCAACTAGAGGCAGCCGTGGAGCGTTCCTACGTTGGTCCTAGACGCCTCGTCACAGCCTGAGAAACTAACTACACCTAAAGACAGAAATAGGAAAGCTATCTGCCCCGGAGCAGAACCCAAAGATAATAGAAAGCCCCCAAACATGTAATGGCGGTTAGACAAGAGGAAATACTGACACAGAAAGAAAATAGTATGAGCAAACGCTGGGGCCCAAACTAACTAAATAGAAAAGGATAGGAAGGGTACTTACTGCAATCCCAGAAAACCCTGAAAAACACCAACTCTACTAATTTCAAAATCACCTGAGATCACACGACCTCTACCACCTAAATTAGTTCTCTGGTGTAAGAAAATCAAAACAGCAGCCACTGAAAAAACTGGAAAAAGCAAAAGTACAAAACTCAGTGGCTGAACTAAACAGAGAGGGCAAAAGCCCCGGAGGGGACCCTGAAGGCCCCCACAGAAGTGCAGGACAAAATGCAAAAATATAGCAAAAACACAAAAGAAGAAAAATTCTTATCTGGTAGCAGGAGATGCAGACACGACACAGCAGGCTACAAGGGAAACTGGAAAGAAGGATTCAGACCAGAACAATTGATCACCGGCAACCCTGATGGGAAAATGACTCCCTTATATAAGACCAGTCAGTAACACCTGATTCCCAGTCCTCACAATCTTCACTAGTACCGCTTGTAACCACCAGAGGGAGCCTCTGCTCAGAACTCATCTCAAACCCATTCACAACAGTACCCCCCCCTTGAGGAGGGGTCACCGAACCCTCATTTGAGCAACCAGGTCGGTCAGGATGAGTTCTATGATACGCACGGATAAGTCTCCTAGCATGGATGTCCGAAGCAAACACCCAAGAATTGTCTTCCTGACCATAACCTCTCCATTTAACCAAATACTGGAGTCTTCGTCTAGAAAAACGAGAATCCAATATTTTCTCAACCACATACTCCAGATTGCCCTCAACCAAAACAGGGTCAGGAGGCACAGCAGCAGGAACCACTAGCTCAACAAACCTCTTCAACAAGGACTTGTGGAACACGTTATGGATCTTAAATGTCCCTGGAAGAAGCAAACGAAAAGAAACAGGATTAATAATCTCCATGATCTTATAAGGTCCAATGAACCTAGGCTTAAATTTAGGAGATGCTACTCTCATAGGAATATTCTTTGAGGACAACCAGACCAAGTCCCCCACTTTAAACCGAGGACCATCAGTCCTATGCCGGTTAGCAAACCGCTGGGCCTTCTCCTGAGAGAGGGACAACCTCTCCACTACCTGGTCCCAAATCTGTTGCATACGCTCAACAACAGAGTCAACACCTGGACAGACAGAAGCTTCCGTCTGTCCTGAAGAAAATCGAGGGTGAAACCCAGAATTACAGAAAAACGGAGACATCAAAGTGGCAGAGCTAGCCCTATTATTAAGAGCAAACTCAGCCAAAGGCAAAAAAGAGACCCAGTCATCCTGATCAGCAGACACAAAGCATCTTAGATAAGTCTCCAATGTCTGGTTTGTTCTCTCAGTTTGACCATTGGTCTGAGGATGAAATGCCGAGGAGAAAGACAATTGAACACCCAGTTTAGAACAAAAAGTCCTCCAAAATCTGGAAACAAACTGGACTCCTCTGTCAGACACAATGTTCTCAGGAATGCCGTGTAAACGAACCACGTGCTGAAGGAACAACGGCACCAATTCAGAGGAGGAAGGCAACTTAGGTAATGGCACAAGATGTATCATTTTGGAAAACCTATCACAAATTACCCAGATGGTGGTCATTCTCTGAGAAACAGGAAGATCGGAAATGAAATCCATAGAGATATGGGTCCATGGTCTCTTGGGCACAGGCAATGGCATCAACAAACCACTAGAGCGAGAGCAAGGCTTGGAGCGAGAGCAAGTCCCGCAGGACTGCACAAATTCCCTGACATCGCGAGACAAGGTAGGCCACCAAAAGGACCGACTAACCAAGTCTCTGGTACCAAAAATTCCGGGATGCCCAGCCAATGCGGAACAATGAATCTCAGACATCACACTCTTTTTCCATTGGTCCGGGACAAACAATTTTCCAACAGGGCAGCGCTCGGGCCTATCCTCCTGACACCCCTCCAGAGCAAGTCTCAAATTGGGCGAGATGGCGGAAAGAACTACACCCTCCTTCAAAATAACAGAAGGATCAGATAACTCAGGAGAGTCCGCAAGGAAACTCCTCGAGAGGGCATCTGCCTTAACATTCTTAGTGCCAGGAAGAAAGGAAACCACAAAATTAAAACGTGTGAAAAACAAGGCCCACCTGGCCTGTCTAGGATTGAGTCGCTTGGCAGATTCCAGATAGACCAGATTCTTATGGTCCATAAGGACCACCACCTGATGTTTGGCTCCCTCCAGCCAATGTCTCCACTCTTCAAAAGCCCACTTCATGGCCAATAACTCCCGATTACCCACGTCATAATTACGTTCAGTAGGAGAAAATTTTCGAGAGAAAAAGGCACAAGGGTTACTTTTAGAGGTCTCTGGATCTTTTGGGACAAAACGGCACCTGCCCAATTTCAGAGGCATCAACCTCCACCTGAAATGGCAGAGAAACATCAG